>BSBN01000175.1:3750000-4375000 GCA_027924645.1 Cunninghamia lanceolata | reverse complement strand
TCAAATGATGATCTGTGGATCTGGAGGCATGTTTGGGAAGTCAGTGTGTATCATCCTTTCAAGTGGTTAGTGGTTTGGAGGTCCATAAGCAATCTTCCTAAAGTGACAGTCATGGCAGGCACTGTTCTTGAAGTTTCGAAGGAAGATGCAAGTGATTCTAATGATTTGGAGGAGTACAGATGTTTTTGTTGAATTCAATGTGCTTGTGAAAGTCTCTAGATCATGTGACTACCATGTTGGAGGTCCACATTGAAGTTTAAGCTTGTCAATAAAGATTTCCTTCTTGATGTTGTTGTTATTCCCAATCTTGGCTGACTGGATGATTTAAACATGTTGTGGATGATCTAAGAGAATTTCTACAGAGCATGGCATGTTGATTAATGAAGGTTTGAGTCCTAGTTATGTTTGGCTGATAGCTTAGTGATTCGCATTAAGTCAAATGTTTGTAGTGCCAACCTTGATGTTCATTCCAAGGTTGATAAAGTGTATAAATACGTGTTGATGAGTTGTGGAAAATTATCCTTGTGCAAAAATAATATAATCTGAAGAAACGATCAAAAGGCAGAATAGAGCAGAAGAGAAATAGAAGAACGAGAGTTGTTTTGATGAAGAGTTAGAGAAGTATTTGGAGAAGAATAGAAGTTTTGTGATCATTCAATGAAACTAAACCAAGCATGAAGGAAATGCTATTTATCAGTTAATTATTTCTATATTAAACATAAATTCTGTAGGCAGTGAGCCTCTTTTGAGTAGTGAATCCGAAGGCACGTACCTTCTCTTTTCTTCTAAGTACTTTTAACAAGGTACAAATCTTGTGGGTTAACCCCCATTGTGGTTTTCCCTTAACTGGGTTTCCACATAAAAATCTTGGCGTTTTGTGTGTTCAGTTTATTTCTGCTCATGTGTTGTTGATTCATGCTTTAATGTTTACATTATTAATCTGATTGCAAGTTGATAAAGAAGGTTAAAAGTAGAAATGGTTAAATTTTTGAGACAACTAATACACCCCCCCTCTTAGTTGTCCAGACTAATTCCAATAGAACTGTCATGATAAACATGTTCATAATTTTGTTAAACTATTATGATACCTTTTAAAGATAATAGAAGAAGAATGATGCCAAATAAAAGTAATAGAACAACAATGAAGATAAGAGGCATGTATTATAACAATGTATAAATTGATTGTTATAGCTACAAGAGATAGCTCAAAGAAACAAGTTACAGTCATACCATGCTACAGAGCTGAAATATCATTCACACCATGCCAATGTTCAGGCCTCATGCATCAAGGATATTGCAAGTGCAAGACAAATCAATGCTATAGGAGACAATTGATATAGAGAAAGAAATACACTATGTTTATGTCATAAAGTGACGTTCTTTCTTATGCCACGTGAGAGTTAATAGGAGAAGTATGAGGTCAAGATCAAACTATTTAAAGAGCATCTGACAGTGACATAGAGAAGAAGAGAGTTCAAGCTACAGGAGACAACTGATTTTGAAGAAGATACATCATGTTGTGTTCATGTCATATAATAAAGTATAGATGAGAAAATGACAAGGAGAATGTTATATTAGTTTACCTGATATAGTTCCTTCATACATTACAAAAGACAGTGAAAGAGAAAATGCATAACAACCCATATGGGGGAATCATAGTATGATAGTCATAGTTAGAGCTACAGAAAGCTTTGTTTTTTTAAATGACAAAAACCCATTTCAAATTTTGAAACCCTTACATTCTTTGTGTCTATAGTGGAACTAAGATATAGAGAAACAATTACACAACCATGGCTATGGTAGAGAAGCCGTTTTTTCAAAAAAAAAAACCCAGTTCAACTTTTGAAAAATCTTATCAAAAATATGCACATACAGTGAAAAGAAATGAGATAAAAGATCATAAAGGAGCTCTCCTCATTTTTGTAGAGGAAAGAAACTAACAGGCAGTGACCTTCATTTTTGAAGGTCTCTTTTAGATAATGTTACAGATAATGAAGACAACACAGAGAAAAATAAAAGGATTGTTAAGAAAATGTTACAAAAAAGACCAATAAACAGCCATAGAAACAACGACCAAGATGTGAAGAAAACCATAGAAATAACAAAGAAGTCATCAGTTAAAGTTCAAGATACATACCCACCTTTCCTCCCTACCTTCATTCTCATGAAAATGCTTGAGATTTGACTGAGAATGGAGTAAAAAAAAACATAGAAGTGCATTTTAGACCAAACCCTAGCCGTCGGTTAGTTATGGTTGTAGAGAAAAACAAGGTGAAAGTGAAAGATAGAAACAAGAAATGAAACAACTGTTTTAGGGTTTGATCATTTTTTTTTTATTGACATCTTCTTTTTCTCATTTTTGACTTAGCAAAAATAAATCATTTACCTTATCTCAATTTCAGGGTCAAGACTTAAGTCTTGATGTTACCTAATGAATATGCCATTGAGGGCTCGTGGGCTAGAAGACATTATTTCTATTTGCATTTGAATTTTGCCAAGTCAAAAATTGAATCATTCAAAGGTGAGGCTTAGTGCCTTAGACTTTTTTATTTCCATGATGGTCGACAATGTGGTTGAATATGCCTTATATGATATACAAAATCAAGTCAAAAGTCAAACATCCCTCATCATGCATGGAGACCAAATATGGTCGAATCCTTTTATGCCTTATGCATTTTTGAGTGCATTAGAAGTCAAGACAAGAATCATTCAAAGGTGAGGTGGAAAATCAAGTGAAGACAAAGTGGACTAATGCATGTAAGGAAGAATCAAATATAAGATATAATGCAGAAGTGATAGTCAAATTCATGACAAGAGGACATCATGAAGACAAAGATAAGGTAAAGATTTTTTGCATGGTGATCTTTGCATGGTGCATTATGGAGTGATAAGGGATATTTTTGCCTTGAGTGATAAAATCATGCAACTAGAAGCTTTTATCTTGCATAGAGTTATAAGGTGATTATGATGCAATTATTATTCCTCTTAATAATTCATCATATTATTTTGCATA
The DNA here is from genome assembly GCA_027924645.1 of Cunninghamia lanceolata. Lineage (NCBI taxonomy): Eukaryota > Viridiplantae > Streptophyta > Pinopsida > Cupressales > Cupressaceae > Cunninghamia > Cunninghamia lanceolata. The sequence continues at coordinate 4,371,987 of BSBN01000175.1, read as the reverse complement.
CAAGTGACCTATTTTTTCATGGGAGGCATAATGGGGTAATATTTTTCTTTCATGTATTAATACCTAATTTTGGCATCAAAATCATGCAAAATCATACAAAATGGAGGAGTTAAGTTAACTAAGGACTTTTTAAGTCATTTTGCATGCCTTGGAGATCAAAATAGACAAAATTGGTCAACTCCTGGGTCAAACACGTGGAGACTAGTAGATTGGAGCTATTTTTGCTCATTTTGACGTAGTTTTGACCCTTATTTTTAGGGATTTCTTGGTTTACTCATGGATCAAATTGGAGAGCTTATTTTTAGAGGTAGTTAACTGTAGTTATTTTTTTCATGCCACTTGGAGAGATAAAACTATATATTGTAAAGCAAAACTTAGGTTTTGCTAGTTCTTGCCTTTTTTGCTCTTTACACTTTTAGAGAGAATGAAGGTTTTGTAACTCATTGATTACAGATTTTATAGAGATTATAGCAGGTTACAGGTTCTATTTTCTTGTCTTTTATGCAATATTTTCCTTTATTTTTCATTAGAATCAAGTATTTGCCTTTCCATTAATACTACTTGTATGAGTGATTTGATGAAATTTTATTGTGTTTAAATACCAAAACCTTTAAAATTATTGTCTCATTATTACTTGCAAGTGTTAAGCATAGTGATATCACAGGTCTTAGGCTGTTCTATTGAAATCTTTTTCCTTCATGTTGTGAAAAACCCTTTTTCCCTTATAAAGAAGATAATTTCCAGCCTTAGAAACATTTTTGTGATTACATTGCCAAAAGTGCATTATGTGGATAGATTTCTGAGATCTATTGTGAGTCAAATTTGCAAGTTTTCTATCAAAATTAGGTGCATCATTGCATTTACAGTTTCAGTTTTATTGATTCCATTAGATCTTTTTACCCTTTTCCTACAAATTTATCATTTTATCAAGGGAAGTAGCCCATCTAGAGGTTCAAGCTCACTATAGGTAAAAGCCTGAGTTTGATCCAATGTTTCGAAGGATTGCAAAGTTTGACAACTTTGCATAAGGGTGCAATCCTAATCAACAACACTTTTTGGCATGCCCATGGGACTTAGAACTGATTTTCAGTTCAAAAAGAACTTATTTATTGTTGTTGTTTTGGTATGATCAATAGTTAATACAACCTTTTTAGAGGTGTTATTTTGAAATACTTGGTGACTCTAACTTTTTGGTTTGAATAGATCAAATTTTTTTCAGCCTATGAGAAGAATTTCATAAGATCAGGTGTTTTCTTCAGTTTGTGAATGAGTAGACATGTCTATCATGCATGGAAACATGTCATATCATCCATCATATCATGAAAATACTGCTAATCCACCATCTTATTAGCCATGCTACTAGTTTTAGCCCAAATTCCATGGTTTTTTAAGGAAACTAGCATGCACAGTACTCTTGCCTCCCACCCACCCCTACTCAGCCTTCTTGGCAGCCTACCTATGCTCATAACTAGTCCCAAAATGACAATTCTATTTCCAATCATCATACTTTTTTTTTCTGATCAACCTCGGTACGAAACCAACATGAGCATTAGGGAAATTACTTTGGATTATCACAGATGGATGTTAGAGATTGGAAGAGAGAATGAATATAACATGCAATAGGAAGAGATAGATTATCAAGCCTATCTTCACGAGCAGGAGTTGAAGGCACAGATGATACAGTTTGAAGGTCTTAGGAAGGAGATAATAGCAAACTAGGAGTAGATGAAGTTTTTTTTGTAGAAGTACAAAGGCAAGCAATCCAGATAGCTGCATTCATTCCAGATCAACCTATTCAAGATGAGGTTAGTAGGTATCAAGTTTCAAGTTTTAGAAGTTGTGATTTTGATCAAGAGCCTGTTTGCATTCAAAATCAGTCTATTAGCCCTCAGTGTCAGTCACATCTAGTGCCTGAACAAAGTCATCACAGTCTTGAGCAACCATGGCAGCCTTCTTGGACTAAACATCTTGATTTTAAAATGTCAAATCTTATTAAGGCTACCCCTTCCATACCAATCCAAAATTAGGAAGAGGAAAAGGTAGTAGTTTCTGAACCAATCAAGATTCCAAGTTGGTATAGTGAAAAAGAGAAAAAGGTTTTAGAGCCCAAGCCAATCAAAATTCCATGTTTCAACCCAGTAGCTAAAGTTTCTTACAGTCCTTCTTGTCCCACCAAATCAAAAAAATCAGATGTGGACCAAGAGGCTGCTGCTATTTTTTCTGTATTCCTAGCTGAAAGTAAGCATAATACATATGATGTGGAGCAAGAGGTCAATGTTACTCCAAATCCTTTACATTTTGAATCAGTTGAAAAGTTCTCTAATGCTATTCACAAGATAAATGAAAGTAGGATACAAAGATTGGAAGGTCAAAATCTTTAATTGCAAAGACAGGTTGCCCACATTCTGAGTGAGAATAAACCAACAAAGAAGAAGATGTGGTTTCTTTGTTTGATCAACTACCTTCTTTTGTTGACCAAGATGAAGACATCATACAGGTACCCAAATTACTAGCTAACTTAGGATAGCCAAATGATATTGTAGAACATGATCTACTGCTGATCCATAAGGATAAGAATGAAGTCAGGACTTCAGTTCAGCTAGAAGAGCAAAAGGACAGTCCCATATATGAGACTAACAATCTTGTTTTGCATGAACATAGGATTGATAACCAAACTGAACATGAAAATAAATTAGATGATATTCTCCATGAAAATAATACATCTGATTTGTTTTCACAGCAGCCAAGTGAACTAATTGAAGATATTCAATCTTTTCAAGATAAATCAATATCTAATTGTCAAGATCCTGACTGTTCATCTTGTAGGGAGCTTGCCAATCTACTAGATTCTTGTGGTGATCAAAAGCCTAAGTCAGTAAATGATGAGTATAACAAGGTAAATCAGGTTTCTAAACTTTTGCCTTTTGCATTTGAACAAAATAAGGCTAATTAGTTTGAAGACAACAAGGAAAGTGTGTAGGTGGAGCTTTTGGAGGATGGACAGTGCTTCGTTGAACTAACATCATTGCCTGGTTTTGAGCAGCAAAGGGATGAAATTCATATGGATTTAGTACAAGATTATAAGTTTGATGAGAGCATGTTTCTAGGTATTATAGAGAATTTTTGTTCTAACATTGATAATGATCTGATACCATGTGAATCAGTAGTATGTGATCAACAAGATCAAATCAAATAGGCGAGCATTCTTTCATTTCAATTATGTAGGGTAAATTTTCCAATTGCAAGTGAAAACATAACAACATATCTAAATCAAGACACCAGGAGTATTGGCAAGAGATTCATCATTCCAAGAGGCTATCCCATCAGGGATATAGCTGTCAGAGAACTAAATAAGGAGGTACATATTTTTGTTGCATGCAAAGATGAAATTTCAGAGTTAGAATAACAGAATGAGACCATCTATTCACCCTATAATAGTAGTGTCAATGCTCATATTCAGATGGTGAGTGGTTTTGTTTTCATTTTTTAGAGAGTTTTACAGTATTCTATAAGGCATTTCCTTATGAATCATATCATGTCAATGGCAATTCATCTTGTAGAACATCCTTCCTTAATCAAGAAGGGAAGTTATTTCACAAGGCCAGTTAATGGATTTGTTTGACCAATAACTATGGTTGGTTAGTGTAGGGTAGAGTAGGATTTTAGTTTAGTATTTTTCTTTTCCAAGAAGTGCACATGCACATTTTATTGGCCATGTCTTAAGCAAGCCATAATAGTTTCAGTTTCAGTTCTGTTTTTCTACGGTAGTTTTCTATCAGTTTGAGTTGCAGAAAGTTTTTTCAAAGTTTAAGGTAGAAGAAGACTCATATGCACAATGGAATTGCAAGGCTACTAGTTCTAATTTGTTTAGCAAACAAACACCCCTGAGAGGTCACCAAAAATGTTACTAAATTATGTTCACACCTAATTTAGTTAGACCTGATTTGCAAATTGTTTCAAAAGGAGTAAAAGAAAACTTTTAAGTTAATGCAATCGGTGAGTGTATTATGTCTTGACAAGAGAAAATAAGGATCAGTTGACAGGATAATCTATCAATCCAATCAAGACTGTCAAACCATCTTGACAAGTGAAGATATAATGACAAGATATTAGATAGTCAATGAATGACAGAACAAATCTGACTAGTTTTATCTTTCAGTTATGAGATAATTGAATTATTCAAGTGATCACAATTTAATATAAAAGAAAGATATTTATAAAACTTTCATTTCATATCATATTTTGAACATGTGTTTCATATCAGTTTCAGTTATTCTATCCTATGCATTTGATTCAAAAAGAAACATACATAAATCAATTACATAAGGTAAAGTAATTGATCATGTTTAAAGAAATGTTTAAATGTGTCCCACACAAGCCGTGGGAATGACTAAACCAAGCAATGTAGACATATGCAAGCTACACATTTGAGGATAAAAGGAAAGAGAAAGAACACATGTGAATATTAAATATCCATCATTGCCTTTTATCATAAGGTTGATGTCCTCAGTTGAGAGATGGTCTTTATGTCTTTATCTTCATCTCCTGATCATGACAGTGTACCTGCAAAAAATTTGGGGAAGGCCTTGTGAGAAACTCTCGATATTTAAAATTATCACATGATTTTATCACAGACATATCAACTTGCAGGCATTATGCATTTTATGAGAATGGATCAAAATAGACATGCACAATAAATCATAGCATCATGAGAAAGATCAATCAACTTCAAGAGGTATGTTTTTATGCTAACTTGTTTGTTCACTGTGTAGGTATAAGAAAAGTAATGTTGCTGATTTGAAGACATTAAAACATGTGGAGAAAATGTGGCTCCCACAAGGGTAGAGCCCATCATGTTTTCTTTTTATTCATTTGAAAAGGATATCAGATTATAAAAGACAAGATGCATCATTCAAGATAATACTATGCATTAGAACAGTCAACTTGCAAAAAAAGGTGAAGTCATCATGATAAAAATGAAGAAGAGTAGTTGCTCCTATAAACTATGCCCACTTGACAAACATATTGTTAAAACTAGATCAGTCATGTTCAATTGCTTCATCACATGTTACAGGATAAATAATGATAGAAATCAAGACTTATCTTCTTCAAGAATATAGAAGTACAGTCATGAGAAGGTACTCCTCTTTATTTCTATCATCATTGGAATGTCTTTTTGCTGTCATATTTATGCCATAGATATGAGACTCCATCTAGGTAGGTCAAACATCATGAAAAAATCAGACCTTAAGATGTCATAGAAGTGCACAAGTGCAATGGAGGATCGAATGAATGAAGTTTTTCCATAACTATCATTAAGTAATCAAATAGTAGTCCAATAGAGTACAGATTTACATGAGCTGAAGGCTACACGAGCCATTTCAAGATGATGAACTATCATGATAAACATGTTCATAATGCTATTAAACTATTATGATACCTTTTAAAGACATATAGAAGAAGAATGATGCTAAATAAAAGTAACAAAATAGCAATGAAGATAAGAGGCATGTATTATGACAATGTATAAAGTGACAATTATAGTTACAGGAGATAGCTCAAAGAAACAAGTTGCAGTCATACCATGCTAGAGAGCTGAAATATCATTCACACCATGCTAATGTTTAGGCCTCATGCATCAAGGATATTGCAAGTGCAAGACAAATCAATGCTACAGGAGACAACTGATATAGAGAAAGAAATACAGTACATTCATGTCATAAAGTGAGGTTCTTTCTTATGCCAGGTGTCAATTAATAGGAGAAGTGAAAGGTCAAGATAAAACTATTTAAAGAACATCTAATAGTGAAATACAGAAGAAGAGAGTTCAAGCTACCGGAGACAACTGATTTTGAAGATATATCATGTTGTGTTCATGTCATATAATAAAGTATAGATGAGAAAATGACAAGGAGAATGTTATATCAGTTTACCAGATACAGTTGTTTCATACATTGTAAAAGACAATGAAAGAGAAAATGCAGAACAACCCATATGGGGGAATCACAATATGAGATAGTCATAGTCAGAGCTATAGAAATCCTTTTCTTTTTCAAATAACAAAAACCCATTTCAAATTCTGAAACCCTTACATTCTTTGTGTCTATAGTGGAGCTGAGATATAGAGAAGGAGTTACATAGCCATGGCCATGGCAGAGAAGTAATTTTTTCAAAAAAAATAAATAGCCAGTTCAACTTTCAAAAACCCTTATCAAAAATATGCACATATAGTGAAAAGAAATGAGATAAAGGATCAAAAAGGAGCTCACCTCATTTTCGTAGAGGAAAGAAACTAACAAGACGTGACCTTCATTTTTTAAGGTCTCTTTTAAATAATGTTGTAGCTAATGAAGACACCATAGAGCAAAATGAAAGGATTGTTAAGAAACTGTTATAAAAAATACCAATATACAACCATAGAAACGGTGGCTAGGATGTGAAGAAAACCATAGAAATAACAAAGAAGTCATCAATCAAAGTTCAAGATACACGCCCACCTTTCCTCCCTGCCTTCATTCCCATGAAAATGATTGAGATTCAACTAAGAATGGAGTAAAAAAAATAGAGAAGTGCATTTTAGACCAAACCCTAGTCATCGATCGATTTTGGTTGTAGAGAAAAACAAGGTGAAAGTGAAAGATAGAAATGAGAAATGAAACAACTATTTTAGGGTTTGTTCAATTGACATCTTCTTTTTCTCATTTTTGACTTAACAAAAACAAATCATTTACCTTATCTCAATGTCAGGGTCAAGACTTAAGTCTTGATGTTACCTAATGATTATGCCATGGAGGGCCCGTGGGCCAGAAGACATTATTTTTGTTTGCATTTGAATTTTGCCAAGTCAAAAATTGAATCATTCAAAGGTGAGGCTTAGTGCCTTAGACCTTTTTATTTCCATGATGGTCGACAATGTGGATGAATAGGCCTTATATGATCTCCAAAATCAGGTTGAAAGTCAAAGATTCCTCATCATGCATGGAGACCAAATATGGTCGAATCCTTTTATGCCTTATGCATTTTTTAATGCATTAGAAGTCAAGACAAGAATCATTCAAAGGTGAGGTGGCAAATCAAGTGAAGACAAAGTGGACTAATGCATGTAAAGCAAGGTCAAATATAAGATATAATACAAAAGTGATAGTCAAATTCATGACAAGAGGACATCATGAAGACAAAGATAAGGTAAAGATCTTTTGCATGGTGATATTTACATGGTGCATTATGGAGTGATAAGGGATATTTTTGCCTTGAGTGATAAAATCATGCAACTAGAAGCTTTTATCTTGCATGGAGTTATAAGGTGATTATGATACAATTATTATTCCTCTTAATAATTCATCATATTATTTTGCATACAAGTGCCTATTTTTGCATGGGAGACATAAGGGGGTAATATTTTTCTTTCATGTATTAAGACCTAATTTTGGCATCAAAACCATGTAAAATCATGCAAAATGGAGGAGTTAAGTTAACTGAGGACTTTTTAAGTCTTTTTGCATGGATTAGAGGTCAAAATAGACAAAATTGGTCAACTCTTGGGTCAAACACATGGAGACTAGTAGATTGGAGCTATTTTTTCTCATTTTGAGGCAGTTTTGACCCTTATTTTTAGGGATTTCTTGGTTTGCTCGTGGATCAAATTGGAGAGCTTATTTTAAGAGGCAGATAATTGTAGTTATTTTTTTCATGCCTCTTGGAGAGAGAAAACTATATATTGTAAAGAAAAACTTAGGTTTTGTTAGTTCTTGCCTTTTTTTCTCTTTACACTTTGAGAGAGAAAGAAGATTTTGTAACTCATTGATTACAAATTTTATAGAGATTACAGTAGGTTATAGGTTCCACTTTCTTTTCTTTTATGCAATATAAATCCTTTATTTTTTATTGGAATCAAGTGTTTTCCTTCCCATTAATGCTACTTGTATGAGTGATTTGATGAAATTTTATTGTGTTTCAATATCAAAACCTTTAAAATTATTTTGTCATTCTTGCAAGTGTTAAACGTAATGATATCATATGTCTTAGGTTGTGCTATTGAAGTTTTTTTCCTTCATGTTGTGAAAAACCCTTTTGCCTTCATATAGAAGATAATTTCTAGCCTTCCTTAGAAACATTTTTGTGATTACATTGCCAAAAATGGATTGTGTGGATAGATTTATGAGATCTATTGTGAGTCAGATTTGCATGTTTTCCATCAAAATTAGGTGCATCACCGCATTTACAGTTTTAGTTTTAGTGATTTCATTAGATTTTTTTACCCTTTTCCTGCAAATTTATCATTTTATCAAGGGAACCAGCCCATCTGGAAGTTTAAGCTCACCATAGGTCACCCACAACCTAAGTTTGATCCAATGTTTTGAATGATTGTAGAGTTTCAAAACTTTCCATAAAGGTGCAATACTAATTGACAACATGGACATCAGGAGAAGATAAATTTTTTGAATTGTTCAAGCAGAAAGTGATAGAGCAACCTATTTTGGCATTACCAGATTTCAATAAGGTATTTCAAGTAGATTGTCATGCAAGTGGGAATGCAATTGGAGTAGTGTTGAGTCAAGAAGGTAGACCTGTAGCATATTTCAGTGAGAAGTTGAATGATGCAAGGAGAAGATATTCAGTTTATGATCATGAGTTCTATGCCATAATTCAAGCCTTGAAGTAGTGGAGACATTACTTGTTGCCTAACGAGTTTGTGTTGTATATAGATCATCAAGCTTTATAGTATTTGAATTGTCAAGGTAAGTTGAATCAAAAACATATGAGATGAGTAGAGTTCATGTAGAGTTATACTTTTGTGTTGAAGCATAGCAGTGGTAAGTCAAACAAAGTTGTAGATGTATTGAGTAGGAGAAGGAACTTGTATACAGAGATGAGGATTGAAGTATTGGGATCTGATGAATTGAAACATATGTATGAGGGAGACACTAATTTTGTAGAACCTTGGAAAGCATGTAAGGAACTTATTGTGACAGATAGGAGTAATTGGTTAGACTATTTCATTCAAAAAGATATGTTGTTTAGAGGAAATCAGCTGTGCATATCTAGAAGTTCCATGAGAGACAATTTTATCAAGGAGAAACACAATGGTGGATTGGCAAGACACTTTGGCATTGATAAGATAGTGGCTTCGGTGAGTGAAAATTACTTTTGGCCTCAGATACATAAGGATGTTAAGAAATTTGTGCAAAGTTGCAGAGTTTGTCAAGTGGCAAAAGGGAATAGTTAAAATACTAGAATGTATAAACCTTTGACAGTACTGGAGAGACCTTGGGAAGACATAAGTATGGATTTTGTAATGGGGTAAGTGCACAAAGATGGGGGACCAAAAGGGGATCTTAAGATGCCACTTTTTGTTTTGAAATCAAGAAACATTGATTTTGGATGAGAAATTGAAGATAGCTACACTCAAAATTTGAAGATGGAACAAAAACAAGAGTCGTAGTGCTCCGGATCTAGTTTCTAAACTACTATTTTTTTTCAAAAATGGTTGAGATTAAGGGGTTTTAAAAGGGGGAGCACACAAATTGGTCTTGTTTTCTCAAAAAAACATAACATACAGTTTGGTGTGCTCCCCCTAAAATCTTAACTTTTTTTTAGTATTTCAAAGATTGCTTTGGTGAGAAATTAGTTAACACCATGTAGTTTATCCCTAATTTTTCTGATAACTTTTTCATGAATAATTGATTTTTTAGTAATTTTCAAAGTGAACACAACCTAAAAAGCAAAAAATTGAGCATGCTTCCCCCTAAATTTTTTGAAAACTAAATGAAAATCATTTTTTTTAATATGTGTAGAATGGAGTTTAGTTTCTAAAAATGTAACTTATTTCAAATTTCAATGAACGGTTAAAAAAAAGGTCAAAATTACTAAACACTGGGTTTTGACAAAAATGGATACACTAACAAAAGAAATTAAAGATGAAACCCTTAACATACTCAAAATGTAAAAAAAATTATATGATTAGATAGCTAACAGAGAGATTAAGATTATGGTGGTATTTTTTTTATTTTTCATTGAAATAAGTGCAAACCTGATGGGGAGCACTCCAGATTATGTGACTTTTTCTACTATCTAGAAAAATACGTCTTTGGACATCCTAAACATAGTCCAAGACTTTGGATTGGAAGCCCAAGACAAATCCAAGCCTTGGGCTTGGAAATAACCAAGGCAATGCATAACGTGAGCATGTTATAACGTGCTCACATTATGGTGAACTAAAACAACTCTCTCTCTCTCTCTCTTGCCCTCTCCCTCTCCCTCTCCCTCTCTAGATAGAGAGTGAGGGACATATCTGTTGGTTTTTTATGAGAACTGATTCACCCCCCTCTCAGTTGTCTGTCCTAAAACCAACAATTGGTATCAGAGCTAAGTTCATCTAAAAGAGCTTAATCACTTGAGGAGATCCACGATGTCTTCCTACAAGAAGGATAGTCTGAGGTTTGATGGAAATAATTACACTGTTTCGAAAAGATGCATGGAATGTCACTTGCAAGTATGGGCCTAACCGATGTTGTCATTGATGTCAACATACTCTTGTTGCACTGATGTCAAGGATTGGATGAGCTATGTGCTAAGGATATTGAGAAAATTAGTCCTATCATAAATAGAGAAGAATAGTGAAGACAATGAAGCTATATGAAGTGAAGATCCTAGCTAGATGAAGATCAGAGAATGCGTATCAAAGGGTTTGTAGATATGTGTCTAAAGATGATCTAGTCAAGATTTGAGAGGTCTGCATGAAGATTTGGAGAAGTTATGGCAATATGAGTAAAATTGGTTCTAACATTTGTTTAGAGGTGACAAAATGACACGAATAGGTCTGGTGAGATCTGGAAATGCAATATCTTGTTTTGTGGATTTGGTGGAATGTTTAGGAAGCCAATGTGAATTGACAATAATTGGTTCATGGTTTGGAGGTCTACAAGCATTTATTCTAATGTGATAGTGATGATAGACTGTGTTCTTGAGGTTCCTAGATGATGTGGGTGACTTTCTTGAAAGAGAAATCTGAGGCTCTTGAGAAATTCAAAATATTCAAGGCTATGGTAGAGAATGAAACTAGGTTAAACATAAAATGTCTTAGGTCTGATAGACGTGGAGAATTCACATCTGGAGAGTTCATAGAATTCTATGAGAAACATGGGATAAAAAGACAGTTATCTACTCCAAGGACTCCATAGCAGAATGGAGTAGTGGAGAGAAAGAATGAGACCATCCAGGAAGCATCTAGAACCATGATTATGGAAGTAAATGTCCCTCAGATCTACTGGAGAGAAGCTATAAGCACTACTATCTATACTCTTAATCGAGTACAAATCAGAAGCAATATTGGTAAGACCCCTTATGAACTCTGGTTTGGCATCACTCCTACTATGAAGTATTTTAGAGTCTTTGGTAGTAAATGTTACATTAAAAGAGATGAAGACCTTGGTAAATTTGATGCTAGAAGTGATGAAGGTATATTCTTGGGTTACTCTACTCAAAGAAAAGCATACCAATGTTATAACAAGAGATTAAGAAAGATTGTAGAAAGTACAAATGTGAAGGTTGATGAAGGCATCGAAAATCCATCAAGGTTTTATGCGTATGAAGTAGATGATCAGAATGATGTTCTAGTCCAAGAAGATCTAGCCCCTTTTGTAGTTTAGATTCAGATTGATCTAGAGAATCCTAAAATATAGGAAGAAGAGATAAGCTTGAATGAACCTGTCCAAGAAATAGAAGTGCAAGAAATTCCCAAAACTCCTAGGGATGTAAGACTTAATCATTCTAAAGACTAGATCATAGGTGATAGAAGCAAATGTGTTCAAACAAGAAGAAATATTGCTCAAGATTTAGAGAAGTATTGTCTAATTTCAAAGATTGAACCAAAAACAATAAGTGAAGCATGCAATGATGAAAGATGGGCCAAAGCAATGGAGGAAGAGTTGATGTAGATTGAAAAAAATCACACTTGGGATCTTGTTCCCAGATCTAGAAAAAAAAATGTGATTAGGACCAAGTGGGTCTTCTAGAATAAACTGAATGAAGATGGTGAAGTAGTTAGAAACAAAGCCAGATTGGTCTGTAAGGGTTATTCTCAAGTAGAAGGAGTTGATTTTGAAGAAACTTTTGCTCTAGTGGAAAGAATTGAAGCAGTCAAATTATTTCTTTCTTTTGCTGCCTTCAAGGATTTCAAAGTATATCAAATGGATGTCAAGTCTACCTTCCTAAATGGTGACTTGGAAGAAGTATACATTGAGCAACCAGATGGATTTCAATTGTCTGATCATGGTGATATTGTCTGCAAGTTGAAGAAAGCATTGTATAGACTCAAACAAGCCCCAAGGGAATGTTATGAAAGATTGGATAAACATCTTTTGAAGATTGGTTTCAACAAAGGTACTACTGATAGTAACTTGTACTTCAAGATTGATCATCAAAATATCTTGATTGTTGAAGTATTTGTTGATGACATCATTTTTGGAGGAAGAGATAGTATGTGCAAGACTTTTGCAAATCAAATGAAAAGTGAATTTGAGATGTCTATGTTTGGGGAAATGAATTTCTTCTTGGGCCTGCAAATCACTCAAACAAAGAAAGGAATCTTCATATCATAGACCAAATATGTGAAAGAATTGTTGAAGAAATTTGGGATGGAAGACTCAAAGCCAATGAATACTCCCATGGCAACTGGGTGTAAACTAAGCAAAGATGATGAATCTCCTAAGGCTGATTAGAAAAAGTTTAGGTCAATGATTGGAGGACTACTATATCTTACTCAAACTAGACCTGACATTATGAATGTTGTTGGTCTTGTTGCCAGATTCCAAGCTAGTCCTAGAGAATCTCATGTCATGGCAATCAAGAGAATTCTTAGATATCTAAAGGAAATAGTTGAGTATGGTTTATGGTATCCTAGGGATCATGATTTCTCTCTTCATGCATATACAGATGCAGATTGGGTAGGAGATGTGGATGACCGGAAGAGTACTAGTGGTGGTGCATTCTTTTGCAAAAAAGATTGGTTCTTGGCTGAGAAAGAAATAAGAGGCAATATCTTTGTCCACTGCAGAAGAAGAATATATTGTAGCAGTAGGCAGTTGCACTCAAGTATTGTGGATGAAGCAAGTGCTAAGAGACATCAGAGTGGAGTATGAGGAACCTATCATAATCTTTTGTGATAACTCAAGTGCAATAAATATATTAAAAAATCTGGTGTTGCATTCAAAGACAAAACATATATCCATCAAGTTTCACTTTTTGAGAGAGCAGGTGAATAAGAATGAAGTTAGATTGGAGTTTGTACCCTCAAAGGATCAGATTGCAAACATTTTTACTAAACCTCTTCCTAAGGACTCTTGTGAATATCTCAGGGAGAAGTTAGGGGTTATTACCCCCTGGTTTTGAATTAATGTGCACTAATGTGCATCAATCCTAACTGATGTTGTTAAAATAGTTTTTCACATCATATGTTGCCATCAATGACAAAGGGGGAGATTGTTGCAAGTATGGGCCTAACTGATGTTGTCATTGATGTCAACATACTCTTGTTGCATTGATGTCAAGGATTGGATGAGTTGTGTACTGAGGATATTGAGAAAATTAGTCCTATCAAAAATAAAGAATAGTGCAGATAGTGAAGCTCTATGAAGTGAAGATCCCAGCTAGATGAAGATCAGAGAATACGCATCAAAAGGTTTGTAGATATGTGTCTAAAGATGATCCAGTCAAGATTTGAGAGGTCCACATGAAGATTTGGAGAAGTTATGGCCATATGAGTAAAATTGGTTCTGGTAGCTGTTCAGAGGTGACAGAGTGACAAATAGGTCCGGTGAGATCCAAAAATGCAATATCTTGTTCTGTGGATTTGGTGGAATGTTTAGGAAGCCAATGTGAATTGACAACTCAATTGGTTCGTGGTATGGAGGTCTACAAGAATTTATTCTAATGTGATAGTGATGACATACTATGTTCTTGAGGTTCCAAATGATGATGTAAATGATTTTAGTAAGCAAAAGTGGTGTGGATGTTCTTGGTGATTTAGGCAAGCTTGTGGGGGTCTCTAGATTGTGTCCAGTTCGTGTTAGCGGTCCGCATTAAAGATTCAGCTCATAATTGAAGATTTACTCTCAAGTGATGGTGTTCTTCCTAATCATGTCTGACTGGATGTTTTACATATCTTGTGGATGATCTTGAAGATGTTCTGTGAAGCATGGCATGTTCCTCAAAGAAGATTGAAGTCCCAGATATGTGTGGCTGACAGTGTGGTGATACGCATGAAGTTCTTGTAACAAATCAAGTTATATTTTTGTAATTTCTATGTAATAAAGTATGTTGTGCTGACTTTGATGATTATCCCAAATTCAATGTCTTGTATAAATAAGATCTGAGAAGTCATTTCAAAGTATCTTGGTCAAGATGAGAGAGTGGTAGAGAGGAAAAGAGCAAAAAGCAGAGTAGAAGTGTTGAGCTTAAATGGAACTATCTCAAGCATGGTGAAGATGCTAATCTCCAATTTAAGTATGTAATATTTATATTATTATTCTATAGATAGTGTGTATCTTGTAAGTAGTGGGCCTCTTGTGAGCAGTGTGCTCAGGCAGTGAGCCCTAATTGGCAAGTGTCATTTTGTTCTTCTTATTCTTTTAACAGAGAATACAATCTTGGGTTAGTCACCGCATGGTTTCTCCCTTAACCAGATTTTTTGGTATTAGGTGGTTGTTAGTACTATTATAAGTTGCTTTCCGTCATTATTTTCTTTACAACACTTGCTTCCCCACTCTTTTGCATTGAGATTTGGTGAAAAATCACATATTTTGGACTATTCTCACTAGGTTTTGACTTATCGACTCTCTAGAGTTGCTTCAAAATCATTTTTTGATAGGTATTCTTGCATTTGTGGATTGTTATCATACATATCATTTGTTTTCCCTCTTGAAAATATTTACAACACCTAATCTTTCATTTGTTTACATGAAGATTTGGTGGAAAATCGCATATTTTGGCCTATTTTCACTAGATTTTGGCTTATCGATTTTCTAGAGTTGCTTCAAAAGCATGTTGTAAAAGACATTCTTGCATTGGTGGAATTTTTTTAGGCATATAATTTGTTTTCCCTCTTTAAAATATTTACAACACCTCTTCTTTCACTTGTTTGCATTGAGAAAAGTTGACAATCAAGCATTTTAGAGCATATTCGACATCACTTCTGCATTTACTTTTTGCATAAGTTTTGAAGATATTTGAAATCTTATATGGCATTAATTTTAAAGAATACATCATGGAAACATATTTTTATTCATCTTTGGAATCTTTTTTTCATACATCATAGATATTGATAAATTTTCCAAGTTTACTCACGAATATCCTCAAGTCTTGGAACAAATAGCATGCATATATGATGTTGGTACTTCTATGTGTTCCACATATGAAGTCCTCTACTATATATCTCATTTTGATAGCTTCACAAATCTCATGGGAATATATCCTCGGATGTTAGATGATCTCACTAAATTCATAGATAAAAATATATATTCTAGTGATGAACTCAAGATGTTAGATGAAGCCTTAGATGACTTTATGGAACATTCCACTATGGCTCCTGTTATTAAAACATGTGATGACAACTTAGTTCTACCTTATGATCTCTCTCCCAAAGTTGTTCCTCCTCATGAGGACACTTTTATGCAAGAGGATGATTTAATTGACATATCCCTTAACATCATACCACCAAATCTTCATTCTAATGCTCACTCTAGCCAAGATGAAGCATTAGTAAATGAAGAGCCATCACTTTTCCATTCCAATGCTCACTCTACCCAAGATGAAGCATTAGTGAATAAGGAGTTCCCTTTAACAAATAACATCCCATGTATAGATAATGAGCATTCATTTAATAGTAATCAAACTCCTACCATAGTGCATGAAACCTCTAGAGATCATCCTACCAACTTTCTTCCTTTAGTTGATTGTTCACACACCTTGGATGTCACTAAGGAGGAGAAGACCCTTACTTTCCCTTCTTTAATTGGATATTCAATTCATTTGGACATCATTAAGGATATGGTACTAATGGATGAGGAGAAGTCTCTCACATTAAATCCCTTAGGGATGGATGTTGAGATCACTCAAAGCAATATTCTTCTTTCACCTCCTAAGAAGATAGCCAATAAGTATACTAGTAAGCTTCAACAAGAAAACATTCCACCCAATATTAAGTCAAACCAAGAAGCATTTTACAATGAACAAAAGAATAATGACAAAGACTTGGCAATTGTACCTTATGTTTTGGATTGGAAAGAGAATAATTTAATTGTGGATGACCTCTAGTATGAACCTCTCTATAGGTAAGTATCTCTAACCCTTGATCTCTTCATGATGTGTTTCCCCCATGATGTGTTATGTTTTGTTAGGCCTCCTAAGATGACCCTTGA
This sequence comes from Cunninghamia lanceolata, assembly GCA_027924645.1. Lineage (NCBI taxonomy): Eukaryota > Viridiplantae > Streptophyta > Pinopsida > Cupressales > Cupressaceae > Cunninghamia > Cunninghamia lanceolata. Next base: position 4,355,572 of record BSBN01000175.1, on the reverse strand, counting down.
TTCTCTTGTAAAGTCAAGGATACTAGGAAACTGCCTCTGTCATGACCTTCTTCTATTTGTATCATCATTCTTCTAAATCGCTTCTCTAATTTCATTGTTATGTGTTGTGTCTTACGGACATAGCATTGTGGTTGGTGAATTGGGGGCACCCTCCTACGTGACTATCCCTAAGACACTTGTTCTCCTCTTTGATTTATTGTTTACCTTCCTCTAGTGTTTCCATCTAGCGGGTGGATGACAAAAACTATTTTATAGTAATGTGGACCTAGTGCCCCTTTTGAGAGAAATCAAAAAATGGACTTAGTTCCAATATGACGATGGGGTTGTAACAAATTATCTAACATTTGGATAGTGGAATCACTCCATGATTTATCTATCTTGATGTTGATGTCAATGTTATCTTATCTTGCTGACAACATTTTAACAATACTACTACTCTGTGCACTTTATTTATCATGAAATTTCCTTGCTTGGCTTTTTCATGTAGTTGATTATATGCATTGTTACTTATCATGATTATTTGGAAACTAACACTTTTCTTATAGGGATCTATTTGTGGGAACATTTGGTGATTGTAAATTACATGTCACCTCTGGGGGCATGGGCTTTGCGAGAGCTTGTGTTCCCTTGTGTGTTTTCTTCCTACCTTAATGTGCTTGATATCAAAACACAATATCAACCACCTTAAGGTGGGGGCATATATAAGGTAAGTTGTCTGCTTTAGATCATAGCAAAGCATGTTTGAACAATCTAAAATAAATCAAATCATTTAAGCCTTATATAGAGGTGGGATATCAAGCATATCCTTTTATCTTAAGCCCTCATCATAAGGCAGGGATGGTGTATTTCTCAGAGCAGATTACATTATCATGTCATTTTTAGAAGTCCTCATCGCAAGGCGGGGAGCAGTTTTGTGACTAACTCAACCCTTAAGAATATTTTTGGTGTTTGTTGTGGTGAATCCCAATTGTCGATGTGTGCCTCCATCACTTGTCTACTATGTTTTCTCTATGTCTTCAGTGTGTGTGTATGGCGTGTTTGTTCTCAAAGTGCAAGACCGGTGGTGGTGAGCTCCTCTACACTTTAGGATTTGTTTGACATGTTTGTTCTCAAGGTGCAAGACTAGTGGTGAAAATCTCTTCTACACCTTGGGATTTTGTTTGGAGTGTTTATTCTCAAAAAGTGCAAGACCAGTGGTGAACAACTCTATAATTTTTATGATTTGTTTGTTTACTTTCCTTGTACTTGCATTATGCATTTCATATGGAAAAATCAAAAAGAAAATAATCATTGCATTCATTGTATTCTCTGTGCTCTACGTCTCTTCAATGTTGTATTCTTCGTGTTTTGTGTGCTTGTTGATGGGTTGCAGAATTAGTCTCTTTTATGTTACTTCTTATACTCCAAAAACTTCTTTCATGGCATCCTTTAAGACATTTATCCATGTTTGTACTATGATATGTTGACCTTCTTTATACTTCTAAGACTTGAACTTATAGTATTAATGTGGAATGTGATGATCATATTATCTAATGAATGTATTAGATACATATATGTATAAAAGTATAAATAAGATGTTTTTATGGTTAGTCATGGAGAATGCTTGTGGTATATGCTTTTGGAAACTAATTCTATATGTAGAATTGGACGTGTCATGATGAGATTAAGCATTTGTAGCAGGTTGTAGACAAAGGAGTTAATAGAAGTATGAGTTTCAATGCTAAGAATGTAAAGACAGCTGAAGACAATTATGGAGCATCATGGATAGTAATAAATTAAGGAGTGGATTTGTTTCAAATATGGTTATGGATGTTGTTCATCATCATACTTCTAATTTGATTTGAATTCTTCTTCTTATAGTTAGTTAGAATAAGAATGTGATCTTGACTCCATGACCTAGTATCTAGGCACGATAAATGATTAGAGTTAGTTAATTAATAAATAAGGCTCTCTCTCCATTTTGTATAGTAAGGGGGAAGATGAGATATATAAGGTAGCAGAGTAAAGTTGTTAGCAATTTAGTTCAATTCAGTTATCATTTCCTTTTCTATGTGCAAACACTCAAGCATGTTACATTTATGGAATACAATCTAGATATGACAGAAAAGCGTTTTCATTGTTGAACACTTTGATACGAGTTGATTGTGTATGGAATAGGTTAAGCTTGATATGTGTTACAAAGATACATAGAATTTGGATTAGATTTACTTTCAGTTAAGGAAGACAGTCTCTTGAGCTGGCCAATCAAGGTACTGATTCTCTCCTTGTTTATTTCATTTTAGTTAATGTTGGTTTATTAGTTTTCTGTTAAAATGTAATTTGAATTCAAGTTCATATTATGTTTTGATCAAATAGATATAGTTCATGAACAATTACATATTAGTATCTTCACAAATCCTCTGGAGGTCAGCAGTTAATCATTTCATTCTTGACAATTCAATTAAGTTAATTCTACAAGTTTCCTTGTTGTAATAGTTATCTCCAGACCTTGCTATAGGTACCCATAGCAACTAGGATTTATAGATGTTTTCATTATTTTATAATTTTGTCAATTCTAACAAGATAGATTTGTTTGTTTAAAGTTAAGATAGAATAGTTGGGAACCATATGAGCCTTGAAGGCATATACTTTGCAAGTACCACATAAGCTTACTCTCCTTGATCTATAATTCAATGTAGGAATGCATAGTGATAGAGTGGACTGTTTAGATAGGTTTTCCCCTAAATTAGTTAAGTCTACAACACATTAGTTTTCCTTTACATTTTTGGCACCATTGCCAGGGATGGTGCTAACTTCTTAGGCACATTTTTTATTTTTATTTACATGTTTTCATAGTTTAATTCATTTCATGTTTTCTAGCATTAGAGCTAATCAAAACACCTTTTAGAAAACACAAGGCATTCTATTAACATTGTGCAGGGCCACTCAAACATAAAAGTTCAATATACTGTATGCGGAGGTAGAGAGATGTTCGAGGAAGGTTCCTCCCATCAACTTCTCAAAACACTGAGGGTACAGCTGATTTTAACAACTACACAATAGGAAGTGCCGAAGGAGAGTTTCCTTTTACATCTTCATCAACACCCCCTACATCTCCATCAACTTCCTCTACTTCCATAGAGGGAACTTTTAGAACAATGGCAGAAGCAGTAGAGGATCCTCCAGGACAAGCTACATTTGAATTCCCTATACCAGACCTAGCACGGGTACCTTGAAAAATATACCACCATCTGCTTTGCCTATTTTCTATGGTTTGGTGACTGAAGATCTTGACACTTTCCTATTTGAGTTTGATGTTCTATGTAGGAGTTATGATTATACCACTAATCCTTACATACTTAAGTTGTTCCCTGCTACCCTAAAAGATGCTGCTTTAAGGTGGTTTATGGGACTTGGGAAAGAACCCATCCCAGATTAGGATACCATGAAGACAAAGTTCGTGACAAAATACAAAGACTATTGTAGAGGACATGATAGGAGGAGAGATGACATCTTTAGGATGTCACAAAAGGAGGAGGAGCCATTAGAAGACTATGTGGAAAGATTCCAATTTGCCTTGAAGAAAAACCCTTAGAATAAGTTGTCTAAAGAATTATTGAAGCTGGTCTTTTTAAGAGGGGTCAATGATGATTGCATGGATGCCCTAAATCTCATTGGAACAGGGGATATCTCCCAATTACCCTTTGATGATATTTGTACAGCTTGCAAGAACTACTCCAGGACTTTTTCTAGAAAACCCAGAGGAGAAAGAATAGCTATTGCAGGTAAGTCAGTTAATGGAGTGTCTCAAGTGGAAATTAGTAACCTACTGACCAATATGAAAGAAGATATCATTAGCCATATGGCTACAGAGTTGGACACCCTCCACATTAAAAACAAACAAGAAGAGGCAGATGCAATGCTCACTGAATATTGCCAAAGTTGTATACAAAGAAAGGCCAACTGTAAATGCAAAAGGGTAGCCAGTATCTAGCAAGAGAAGATTGAAAGGCTAGAACTTCAACCATTCGAAGGTGATGATGGGAAACTATTGTTTATTTCTCAAAGAAGATTGTGGTAGCAAAGGCAAGGTATGCCCCATGATCCACTTAATTATAATTCATCTTTTCCTGGTGCCAATCAAAAATTTTCTGCTTGGAATAACCAGCCTTGGCCTGCTAATCCAAATGCTTGGTAAAGCCCACCATGGTCTACTCCACAGGTAGGGTGGAACCAATAGCAACAATGGCCTCAATAGACTTTCCAAGGCCCTACCTATAATCCCTAATGGCCTACTCAACAACAACAATGGCACCCTCAATGGAACAAGGGCCAACCATGGCAGCCAAACTCCCAATATCAACAACCCTTGCTTCCACCTCAGCCATAGCCATAGCAACAGGCCATCATGCCTCCACCAGCACCTGCAAATCACTCTCCTAGACCTTACCAAATTCTTGCCCAACCTACACCTAACCCTAACAACAAGCCTATTCAATAGGCTTATACTAATGAAGTGATGCAGTACCCCACCTATGGAGTTGAGGTAAGTAATGTTCACCTTAGATAAGGGAAACACCTTACAGGTCCTTCATCTCCCCAAATCACAGAGCTGGAGGATGGAGAACCCATGGAGGAAGCCTTAGATGAATTACCCTTGGAACCTAAACTAGTTCAGGAACCTCAACCTATATCAAACGCTAAGCCTCCTTTCCCTAAGTGTTTGGATATCCAAAAACAACCAGAATAGCCCACCAATGACCTTATAGGACAATTGCAAGATATAAATATAAAGATACCCTTGATTCAGGCCATCAAAGAAATTTCTATCTACACTAAGACAATCAAGGATCTCTGTATCAAGAAACCAGGAAGAAAAAAAGTTGACCCAAAAATAGTCCATGTCTTAGGTAACCTTGTAGGCATCATGATGGGAAATATCACCGTTCCTAAGTATACTGATCTAGGAAGTCCAGTGGTCGATGTCAAGATCAATGGAGCCTTAATCAGAATACCTTAATAGACTTGGGTGCAGCAATCAATGTCATGACTAAGGACACAATGCAAATGTTGCAATTAACCAATCTTAGACCTACTCAAACTATTCTGCAATTGGCTAATAGGTCAACAGTAAAACTTGAAGGTATCATTGAAGACTTATTCATTGCATTAGATTGCTGGGAATATCTTGTTGACTTCATTGTATTGCAACCTAAAGTCAATCTTGTTGGTTACCCTCTTATACTAGGCATACCATGGCTTGCTACATCTAATGCATTTATAGGTTGTCGGTCAAGAAACATGATTATATCTAATGGAACCATTACCAAGAAATTGGTGTTATATCAACCAGCCCAACCATACCATGAACTGGATAAAACTATTTGGCCTAGTCTAGAAGAAGAGGATAGTTATTCTTTGCAAACCTTGATGACCATTGAATGTAGTCCTTTGTTGGATATCCAAGATGAAGAGGAGTTACTGGCACACATTCTCCAAAATGACTGTGGGAGGCACCCATAGTAGCAAGATTTCCTGTCTTGTCTACAAGATCTATTGAGTAGTATAATACTGAGCAGCTCCACTAAAGAAATTTCTCAATTGTTTCATGCCTTACTACCCCAGTAGCATCTACCAATCTTTCCTAGCCTTGATGTGTCTTCCATTCAACCAATGACTAAACCAATAGAGATACAACCTAGAAAGATGTTGACTATTAATAATGCCTTGACTAAAGAATAGGAGCAATCCCTTCAAAATGTCCTATAGTCCAATTCAACATCTTTTGCATGGGATTATAGTGATATGAAGGCATTGACCCAAATCTATGCATGCACAAGATCTATATTGATGTTGATTTTTGACCTATCAGACAACAACAAAGACATATGAACCTTGCTCTAAGGGATATAGTCAAGGCTGAACTTCAAAAACTTCTGGATGCAGGTTTAATTTACCCTATTTCAGATAATGAATGGGTTTCACCATTGGTGATAGTTCCTAAAAAGGGTGGCAAGTGGAGAGTTTGTGTTAACTACAGAGAACTCAACACTGCCACTAGAAAAGATCACTTTCCATTGCTCTTTATTGACCAAGTCCTAGATTCTTTGGTAGGAAAGAAGTACTTCTCATTTCTTCATGGCTTTAGCAGATATAATCAGATAAAGATTGCTCCAGAGGATCAGGATGAAACCACCTTTACCTGCTCTTGGGGGACCTATGCATACTCTATTTTGTCATTTGGACTATGCAATACTCCAGCTACTTTTCAATGAGTAGTCCTTAGTATTTTTTCAGATTTTGCTCATGATAGCATGGAGATTTATATGGATGACTTCACCACATATGGTGAAACATTTGATGAGGCTTTGCAGAATCTTGAAAAAGTTTTGAAAATATGCACATAGCATAATTTATCCTTAAGTAATGAAAAGTGTTTTATGATGATGACTGAAGGAGTGGTGTTGGGACATTTCATTTCATCTACAAGTATCCAGGTCAACCCAAAGAAGATAGAAATAATCTCCACACTACCTATTCCACAAAAATTGAAGGATGTTAGAAGTTTCCTTGGGCAAGCAGGTTATTATAGAAGGTTTATTTAATATTTTAGCAAAATTGTTGCTCCCTTGTTTGCACTTCTATCTAAGGATATTGAATTTGCTTGGACACCTGAATGTCAACATTCTTTTAAAAATTTGAAAGCATCTCTGACAGAAGCCCCAGTCTTGGGAGGTCCAAATTGGAAATGTCCACTTCATATTCACACCGATGCCTTAGACTTTGCCATTGGGGCAGTGTTAAGCCAACAAGAAGGCAACAATGAATATGCAATTTATTACATCAGTAAAAACTTGCAAGGGGCTGAGCTAATCTACACAGTAACAGAGAAAGAAATGTTGGTAGTTGTTTATGCCATCAACAAGTTCAGACACTACATAACTAGCTACAAATTATTCATTCATACTGATAACATAGCCATCAGATATCTAATGAACAAATCAATAGTGGGTGGTAGGCTGGTCAGATGGTTATTATTATTTCATGAATTTGATATCACAATTGTTGATAAGCTCGGTAAGACTAATGTAGTTGTTGACTTTTTATCTAGATTGCCCACTCAATCCTTAGATGGTGTGGTTGATGATTCCTTTCCTGATGAGCATCTATTTTCTCTCACTATCCACACACCATGGTATGTAGACATAGAAAATTACTTGGCTACAAGGTAGATTCCAAGATATTTTTCACCAAGAGAACAGAGACAACTTGCTCACAAATACTTTCCCTACTCCTAGATTTTAGGTTTTCTCTTCTATACTGGACAAGACAACATCATGAGAAGATGCATCAAAGAAGATGAAGTGTTTGATATCATGAATGCTTGTCATGATGAACCATGTGGGGGACACTTTGCAGCAAAAAGAACAACCTTCAAAATTTTGACAATAGGGTATTATTGGCCAACACTTCACAAGGATGCTATCAAATATACTAGAGCCTGTGATGGGTGTCAAAGAATGGGAAGACCAACTAAAAGTGATGAAATTCCATTGCAATCACAAATTTCATTAGCTCCATTTGACAAGTGGGGACTGGATTTTGTTGGTCCTATTTCTCCAACCTCCAACAATAAGGAGTATATTCTGGTATGTACTAATTACCTTACAAAATGGGTTGAGGTCAAAGCATTACAGTTTGCAAGAGATGGTAATGTAGCTAAATTCTTATATGAAGACATTTTCACCAGATATGGTGTGCCAAGGAAAATAGTAACAGACCAAGGTCCTTAGTTTACCTCAGATCTAACTACAAAGCTAGTGGAGGAATATCAAATAAGGCATAAAAAGTCTACCCCGTATCATCCTCAAGCCAATGGACAGGTTGAGGTAACCAACCAAGAACTAGAAAAAATCTTGACTAAGACAGTACAACTCCATAGGTGAGATTGGGTTACTAGGTTGCCAGAGGCTGTTTGGGCCTATAGAACCACCTAGAAAACCACTACAGGATTTACCCCATATGAATTGGTTTATGGGAAAATAGCAGTCCTCCCAATTGAATTTGAACATAAAACACTAAGGACAACTATTGAGCTTGGGATGGATTTGATAGCAGCACAGCAAGATAGGATTCAACATCTTAATGCTCTGTATGAAATCAAGCTTGAGGCACTACACCATACTGAAGTTATCCAGAAACAGAGGGTCAAATGGAATGACAGTCATATCAAGAACAAAGCATTTACAGCCAATGATTGGGCACTTTTATATGACTCTAGGTATAAAGACTTCAAGGGCAAGCTCCAATCTAGGTGGCTTGGACCTTATGAAATCATGTAAGTTTTCCCAAATGGAGCCGTTCAGTTACAAACTATAGATGAGGTCTGATTTTCACTCTTGGTCAATGGACATCAAGTAAAGTTATATAAGAGGCCATTGTAGAAGGAAGACTTCATTATTTCCTTAGCTACTACATATGGTGCCTCTGGTACTCTTGATGAGAATACTATGACACTAGTTGATGTAGCATCAAAGGATGACCCACATGGCCTGACTAGTGATGCAGAGGTTGAGTTGGACTATTGAACCCCTGTAGCTAAGGTATAATCTCTTTTGCTTTCCAAACACATGCACACACCACACCACATGCACACACAGCACATTTACCATGATGTTTACATCTTTCAACTGGGACCTATTTATAAATTTCAGTTGGGACCTATTTACATCTTTAAGTTGGGACCTATTTACAAATTTCAGTTGGGACCTGTTACTTCTACACTTGTTCTGATCACCATCAAAATTTGCACTTTGGAACAATGTTGTAAGCACCTATAGCAATTGCAAATGTATTCCATGCAATACCCCACACATCCACTCAATCCATACACTACACCTTGCTTCATCACTATTCCTGCACCTCACGCATCAAAATTCAAGCAATTCCATCACATTACACATGCTGACATGCCACCTCACCATTCAGCCACATGCATGACCTTGCAGTTCTGGTGGATTAATTTCATTAGAAATAATATCTCCTTTCGAGGTGTGCTCCCACATTTCTTTTCAAGGCATTGTGATGAGGAGGTAAAAAAGAAATGCTTCAAAACAAGGGTGAATACCCATCAAACCCACAGTACAGAGAGATTAATGCTCAATCAGCTTAAAATACCCTTCTCAAGGTCCAAACAATACTGAAACACACACACATTCTTCACTATCAGCGAGACAACATACCATCGGCGAGCCTAAAAATTCCATTGGCCGATAGGCCGATGCCACCATGACTCCGTCTTCTCGCAACTGACAGACACCCCATTGTTGACTCCTATCGGCCAGATGGACCACTATCAGTGAAGCCCTGACCAAGATCTTCTGATATGCCTATACACCAACTTAGTATATGCTTGGCATGACTTTCTATTACCGGTGGAGTAAAGTTTCTATACCCTAATTCACCATTATGACTGGTCACCATTTGTATCCGACGAAAGGTACATTCTCAATATACATTCTCAACATGCTTTTACAATATGCATTCACAATATACATTTGGTGAAACGATACGAAACTTACGCCCAATGTAAACCTCTACTACTATGCAAACACTGAACAACTTATATAGAAACAACAAAGTCTCAACAGAATGAAAAATGATCTACTCCTAAGGAAGCCATTCCACTAATTTCGAAGGAATCCCAACTAGTGGAATGCTTCCGATCTACATTCTGTGCAATAGAACCTTACTCAAATATACACGACAGAACATAATTTCTTATTCCTTAGAAAATACACATACAAATCAATTCTCTGTCTGTGTCTATTCCTTTTTTGTTAACAAACACAAACCGACTATATAGACTCATGTCAGCAGTTACATAAGATGGAAGGCAAATCACCCTACAACCACTTCTGCCATTCGGTTACACCCATTCAGTTCGGTTACAATCTTTAATGACATGTATACAGACTCAATGTCATGCCATTACTCAGCCAAGTATGATTCAATATGGCACTAAGGCCTTACAAACATGACACTTTGGACAGAATAGAGCATGCATTGAATCCTCCTAATTCTTAGGTCTTGAGGTGCTCTTGCACCATACAACCAACCAACAAAGATTTCCAAGTCCCTTGGAAATGTACCTGCAAAAGAAAATAGTTTTCATCTCCATCTCTATTTGTCTTGGTCTTTATCTTTCACTCTACCTCTTCAGCTTTAAGCTTCAAATCTTCACATCAATGGAATAGTGATGACCAACCAACCAACAATGGCAAACTACTATCAGCATTTCAGAGTATCTTTAGGCTCCTTCTACTCCTAGTAATGGAGTACTCTCAGACTGATCAAATTCTCAACGACTACAACACAATGCTCAATCAAATGTCCATCCTACATGCTGCTACAGACCCATTCCTCTCATCCAATAGCAGATCCTAGAGATGCACTACCACTCTCTCTCGTAGTCGTCTCACTCTGCACCCTCTTCTAGCCAAACCTCTATTGGTGAATGGTCATGACAGACCTCATCATCATCTATCCACACACTACAGGAATCCTATTCCTTCTCGCAACTAGATGGCATGAGCATCTGCAATAGTCTAGCAACTACTATTAGCCTTCAAAATACTTTCTATGATCTTTGTTTTCAAAATAGTCACCAACCAAACATTTTGCTTCAACTCTTCATCTACCTTCTTAGTGACAGAAATTAAATACACAACTGCCTAGACCTTTCGCTAGCTCTGATACCATTTTGATGAGGAGATAAAAATAAAATGCTTCAAAATAGGGGTGAATACCCATCAAACCCACAGTACAAAGAGATTAATGCTCAATCAACTTTAAATACCCTTCTCAAGGTCCAAACAATACCAAAACACACACACATTCTTCACTATCGGCGAGACAACATACCATTGGAGAGCCTAAAAATTCCATCAGCCGATAGGCCAATGCCACCATGACTCCGTCTTCTTGCAACTAACAAATAGCCCATTGTTGACTCCTATCAACCAGACGGTCCACTATTGGTGAAGCCCTGACCAAGATCTTCCGATACACCTATACACCAACTTAGTATATGCTTGGTGTGACTTGCTATCACCGGTGGACTAAAGTTTCTATACCCTAATTCACCGTTATGACTGGTCACTGTTTGTATCCAATGAAAGGTACATTCTCAATATACATTCTCAACATGCTTTTGTGATATGCATTCATAATATACATTCGGTGAAATGATACAAAACTTACGCCAATGTAAACCTCTGCAACTTTGTAACTACGTAAACACCGAACAACTTATACAGAAACAACAAAGTCTCAACAGAACAGAAAATGATGTACTCCTAAGGAAGCCATTCCACTGATTTCGAAGAAATCTCAACTAGTGAAATGCTTCTAATCTACATTCTGTGCAACAGAACCTTACTCAGATATACACGATAGAACAAAATTTCTTATTCCTCAGAAAATACACATACAAATCGATTCTCCGTCTGTGTCTATTCCTTTTTTGTTAACAAACACAGACCGACTATATAGACTCATGTCTGCAGTTACCTACGATGGAAGGCAAATCACCCTACAACCACTTCTGCCATTTGGTTACACCCATTCAGTTTGGTTACAATCTTTAATGACACATATACAAACTCAATGTTATGCCGTTACTCAGCCAAGTATGATTCAATATGGCACTAAGACCTTACAAACATGACACTTTAGACAGAACAAAGCATGCATGGAATCCTCCTGATTCTTAGGTCTCGAGGTGCTCCTACACCACATTGTTCCCAAGGTAACTTTTCATGATTGCCATTAAATTTATTTATATGCATTTATCATTATCCTTATTTACTTCATGCATGCAATAATCTTTCATACCATTCCAATTAATAATTACAACTTCCTACCACTTCCTTTGCCACGTGAGTGAGGCCACTTCACGTTTAGTTGGGGGGAAGGGTTGTCATTCTTGTGTCATTCTTGATTTTTTGACTGGTTTTCAAATGAGTTTTCATCCCTATGTACTATGTAAATAACCAGTGAGAGTTACCTTCCTAATGTCTTTGCTTTTGCTTAAGTCAAATCGAGTTAACCTTGAGTAGTAAGAGGAATTGTAGAGCAGTATAAGAGTTGGGGTTAAGTCTAACAAGGTGGCACAGTGGAATTATACAGAGGATTATAGACATGGGAGGTGACTTAGTAAGGAGAGAACCATCTGTGCACAAAGAGATTCTTGAAGATGTGCTAGTTTTACCGCTCTTCACCAGAGTAGGATGGCTCGAGTACTTCTTAAAATTAACAGAGTATGACAATGATATGGCCACAAAATTTGCAGTTACATTGCAAAGTGATGAAGCATTAGTGAAAGGGTTATTAGTTGATGCTTCTGAGATAGCTATAGCCCAAGTGACTGGACTACCATGCACCAGGTTAGAATACCCAACCCAAGATGACGCAGCCACTGCCAAAGATGAATTTTGTGAGCGAGACGAGCATTTAGACTCAACAATTCAGGGTACAAAATGCCTATCTCTGCCATTTTTCTAGGGCAAATGTGCTACCTACATTATCAGGTATTTCACTTGTGATGGGAGGCATAATATGTTGTACACTATGCATTTTAAATTATTGAACCATCTTCGTCATGGGAAATTGGTGAATGTTCCGAACTACCTCTATAACCTCCTAAAGAGAATGGATTCAGAATACCAAAGAAAGCAACAGACACTTCAGTGTCTCATCATTGTCTAACTGCATTACTAGTTAAGAGGAGTTTGTGGATACAATACCCACAAATTGATTGGGAGGCCTTGAAGAATTGTGTTGATATTTCCACCTTGTTGGAGCAACCTCATGAGGAGGATGAGGAACCCCCATACAATGCTGAACCTGAAGATGAACCTATTCATGAAGAACCGAAGCAAGAAAATATCCCTGAAAATAGACCTGAAGAGACAGGGGGACCTTCATTCTCTCCTTCTGAACATGTGACTCCAAATCTAGTAAGCAAGAAGAAAAAGAAGAAGAAGGAAAAGATGTCAGCAAAGAAAAGACAAAAAGGAAAAAGGAGAAAAATGTCAATATAGGGGAAGCAAAGGAAAGAAAGAAGAGGAAAGGTAAAAAGAAGATGAAAAGGGTTGTTGAACAAGAAACCACTACCCTAAGGAGATCAGGTAGATTGAGGAAACAGATGGCTGAAGAAAAGATTGAAGAATAAAGACAAGATTCTGAGGAAAAGGGAAATACTCCTGTGAATGTTCCTATTGACATACTTGAAGATGATATCTCTGCAATTAAGGATAATATGAATGTTTCTTCAAAGAAGAAAAAGTATGTTCCTTCTTCTGACTCTGACTTAGAGGATCCATTTATTCCCAAAAAGATGAGAAAAGTGACCCCTGGTAGCCTTGTTAAATAAATTTTTAATGCTTCTGATAACAATGATAGTGGTACTATAAATTTTGAGCAAAGGAATGAATTGTTAGAAGAGACCCCCATAAAGAACTTCAGGAGGCATTGGACAGAATCAAAACCCTAGAGGATCAGGTAAAGAGGTATCAAGAGAAGGAGACAAAAAAAGAAAAGAGGATACATGAATTAGAGGAGAGGATTCAGACGCATAATCGAGGTTCTAAATTGGATTTGTTAACACAATTGGTTGTTAGCAATATCATCTCAGATGAGGAGAAGAAACCCCCTCCATCATTTCCTGAGGTAAGAGCTCCAGCATGCCATACTACTATTTCATTAGGTTTTGAGTTGCTGAAAGTCACTAATAGGTCAAAACAAGATACAGAGAATTGGGATAAAGAAAGGAAAAATTTTAATGAAATAATTGAGAATCAAAATCCTAAAATTAAGAAGTTAGAGGCAAAAATGGCAGGTATAATTGACAGGGCCATGGAAATCATTGAATGCAGACCACCTTCAAGGGTTTATGCACTATTTTTAAAGGAGAAATTTCTTAGTTTTGAATTTAATAAATTTGTTAATGACCAACTAGCTCTGCAGTCTAGACATAGTTTCTTCAGTTATTTTCAAAAGGTCAGTATAGAACAACAAGATCAGCTATGTGAGTTATGTTTTCACAATTACCTATTAGAGGAAGATACAGAGTGGAATCCCTCTATAAATGTTGGAGATTTGCAGCTGAGATCAATAATATCATGCCTAAATAATGAAAAGTTGAGAGGAGAATTGACAGATAGGTATGAAGAATATGAGAAGAAGGTATCACTACCAATCAGACAAGAGGTATTTAATCCTAAAGATATCCTCATAAAATAGTACAGACTTCTCTCTCATAAGGGCCTAGGCAAAATCATTATGGACCTAAGAATAAGGGATCATAGAAGGGTATAGAGAATGATGGGATCCATTTTACAAAGTTGTGTTAGATATGTGGAAAGCAGATGGAATAGTTTGACACCTACTCTTCAATGGAAAGAACCTCATTCCTTGCATAACTTTATGAACATATCTGAAAGATTCCATAGGTACATTCAAATTTCAGAGAATCAAGGTGTGGCATGGTTACCACTTACCTACCATCCACCTCTTCTCATATATCCAGTTCCACATTAGACAGGTGAAAAGGAAGAGGAATGCAGGACTACAGAGGCTATCAGACTACAAAGGCTTTCATGCTACAATGGGTTCTATCTAAAGCAAGGTGAGGGTGTCAGGGTAGTTATGGATTTGAGGCAAAATAGTTTTACATTATAATTCATTTCCCTAGGTAGTTGTTTGAGTAATTTTACTTGAGGGCAAGAAAAAGGTTAGTTGGGGGGAAATGATGGGCTACATAATTAGTCTCTTTTATGTTACTTTTTCTACTCCAAAAACATCTTTCATGGCATCCTTTAAGATATGTATCCATGTTTACACTATGATATATTGACCTTATTTATACTTCTAAGACCTAAACTTATAGTATTAATGTGGAATGTGATGATCATATTATCTAATGAATGAACTAGATATAGATATGTATAAAAGTATAAATAAGATGTTTTTATGGTTAGTCATGGAGAATGCTTATGGTATATGCTTTTGGAAACTAATTCTATATGTAGAATTGGATGTGTCATGATGAGATCAAGCATTTGTAGAAGGTTGCAAACAAAGGAGTTAATAGAAGTATGAGTATCAACACTAAGAATGCAGAGACAACTGAAGACAATTATGGAGCATCATGGATAGTAATAAATTAAGGAGTGGATTTGTTTAAAATATGGTTATGGATGTTGTTCATGCATCAGACTTCTAATTTAATTTGAATTCTTCTTCTTATAGTCAGTTAGAATAAAAATGTGATCTTGACTCCATGACCTAGCATCTAGGTGCGGTAAATTATCAGAGTCAGTTAATTAATAAATAACGCTCTCTCTCCATTTTGTATAGTAAAGGGGAAGATGAGATATATAAGGTAACAGAGTCAAGTTGTTAGTAGTTCAGTTTGATTTAGTTATCATTTCCTTTTCTATGTACAAAGACTCAAGCATGTTACATTTATGGAATACAATCTGGATATAACAGAAAAGAGATTTCGTTGTTGAACACTTTGATATGAGTTGATTGTGTATGGAATAAGTTAAGTTTTGATATGTGTTACAAAGATACATAGAATCTGGATTAGATTTACTTTTAGTTAAGGAAGACAGTCTATTGAGCTGGCCAGTCAAGGTACTAATTCTCTCCTTGTTTATTTCATTTCAATTAATGTTGGTTTATTAGTTTTCTGTTAAAACATAATTTGAATTCAAGTTGGTATTATGTTTTGATCAAATAGATATAGTTCTGGAACAATTGCATATTAGTGTCTTCACAAATCCTTTAAAGGTTAGCAGTTAGTCATTTCATTCTTGACAATTCAATTAAGTTAATTCTACAAGTTTCCCTGTTGTAATAGTCATCTACAGACCTTGTTGTAGGTACCCGTAGCAACTAGGATTTATAGTTGTTTTCATTGTTTTTTAATTTTGACAATTCTAGCAAGATAGATTTGTTTATTTAAAGTTAAGATAGAATAGTTGGGAACCATATGAACCTTGAAGGCATAGACTTTTCAAGTACCATCATAAGCTTACGCTTCTTGGTCGATAATTCAATGTAGGAATGCATAGTGATAGAGTGGACTATTCAGATAGGTTTTCCCCTGAATTAGTTAAGTCTACAATACATTAGTTTTCCTCTACACCTGTCATTGTCTTCAATGTGTTTGGTGTGTCTTCTCTATGCTTGTCATGCCTACTATGTTTGTTGACCTACTTTAATGCATGTATTGGCCTTGCATTTAATGCATACATTAAAGTGGGGGCAAAATGTTATGTCAAAAAAACACACCCTTGGGGACTTTTTCTTAAAGGTTTAGCTCCCAAGTCTTTAGATTTGCATTTAGATCATTTTGCATATTAAATTAGACTCCCAATGAGAAAACTCTTGGGTCTTGTGACAAATAGGACCTAGGGGGCTACAATTTAATGAATTTTGAGCAAAGACAAGAAGGTGGACAAGGGTGCTAGCACCCTAGTCCAGCCCTATTTTGGGTCTAGCCTAATTTTAATTGTCGGGTTTGTGACCGTTATTTGGTCTCCAGGCTAACATCATAAGTTTCAAATATAAAATTCTTCATGAGAATCTTAATCGTTGCATATATAAGCATGATTAGGTTATCATTTGCATCTAGAGAAGATCATTAGCAAGCTTTATGATTGTGAACTATGGGCATACTTGTGATTATAATTATGTTGTAGAGCATAGCATTGTTATTGTGTTT
The DNA here is from genome assembly GCA_027924645.1 of Cunninghamia lanceolata. Lineage (NCBI taxonomy): Eukaryota > Viridiplantae > Streptophyta > Pinopsida > Cupressales > Cupressaceae > Cunninghamia > Cunninghamia lanceolata. The sequence goes on along the minus strand of BSBN01000175.1, from coordinate 4,338,798 downwards.
GTTGATAGGTTGGATTACATCTACTCATGGCATTGAAGAGCTTCCTCCTTCCATGAGAGCTTCATCATCATCATTTATTGTTCTTTATCAATCATTATCATTTGGTTTTTTCCTCTACCTCCCAAGGCTTGAATGTCTCTCTAGGGGTTGATCGAGGCAAGCCTCTAAACACCACACCATGTGTTTGGAAGGCTTGAATGTATCTCTAGGGCTTGATCGATGCAAGCCTCTAAACACCACAACCCCCTCCCACACTCCTTGTGATTGTATGTTACAGGTGTTGAATTTGGAGGAAGTGGAGTTGTAGAGCAAGAAGGAAAACATTGAAGATTCTAGATCTTAAAAGAAGCAGACATTGTTCAACTTTTTGGGACAAGGCACCATCAAGCTTGTCTTCCATTTTTAGATAATAGGAAATAGAAGACAAAGCAGAGATCAGTTATGGAAGGAGATCAGGACTGTGCGAAGAAAGTTGTGCATTGGACTAGGGCTCCATCACCATTGTCTTGGATTTTTCCATTTTCTGACTATGAAAAATATTGAGTTAAGGTTCTCTTCCCTCTTCTTATTTCCCATAGCATTTGTCATAATTCAAAGATTTGATTATAGTTTTTCTTAAATTAGGGTGTTAAGGGCATAAAAGAATTACTTGGCAAACTTGTGTGATCACATATGAACTTCCCAGCAAAGAACCAAGTAGCAACTCAAATCTGATAGCTGACTCTCCTCTTGATAGGTGAGGCACTCGGTTGAAAAGCCCATGGAATGTTTTGTGGAAAGGAGGATTCAAACTAAAGCAAACATTAACTCTCCACCATTTTTACCACTAATCTCTCTCTCTCTCTCTCTCACCTATCTACCTCCTAGCTTTCATTTTCCTTTCTAATTTCCCTTTAGATCCCACCAATTTCCCCTATTTTACTATTTTCCACCACTCCTCTCATCATTTTTCCAATCTAATCAACTTTCATTTTATCTTGTTTCCATTTCATCCTCCAAATTTATATCTTCATCCCTCTTTGGATGTCCTAGTTTTCTTGTTTCCATTTTCTTTGTCAATAAGGGAGAGGAAGAGGGAGGGAGAGGGAGAGAGGGGGGAGATGGAGGGGAAAGAGAGGGGAGAGATAGTGAGATAGGGAGAGAGAGAGAGAGAGAGAGAGAGAGAGAGTCCTATTTTTCTTGTTTCCATTTCCTTCACTAATAGTGGAGAGGGAGAGATAGGGAGATAGAGGAATGATAAGGGGGAGAGAGAGAGAGGCAAGAGATAGGGAGATACAACTGGATAGATAGGTAGAGAGAGAGGAGATAGATAGGGAGAGATAGAGGAGATAGAGGGGAGAAATAGGGAGATAGAAAGTCAGTAAGATGTCTAGAAAGATAGCGAGAGAGATTGAGAGGTAGAGGGATGATAGAGATAGGGAGATAAGGGAGAGATAGGGAGATAGAGGTTTAGCATTCCTCAAGCTTAGGTTTTAGGGGTTATGGGTTAGGGGTTAGTGTTTAGGGGCATTATTTAGGGTTTAGAGAGAGAGAGAGAGAGAGTATTTTTTACATGCAACCCTAAACCTCTAAATCCTAAATAATGCCCCTAAACCCTAACCCCTAAACCCTAAACCCAAGCAACCCTAAACCTCTATCTCTCTATCTCTATCATCCCTCTAACTCTCAATCTCTCTTCCTATGTCTCTGGCCATGTCCCACACTCTCTATCTCCCTATCTCTCCCCTTAGTCTCCTCTATATCTCCCAATTGGTCCTCTCTCCAAACCTTAAACCCTATACCTCTAAAGATTAACCCCTAAAACCATAAACCCTAGACCCTAAATGATGCCCCTAAACCTTAACACCTAACTCATAAATGAAAGGAAGCTAGGTGTGCGAAAATCACTTTCTACACTAATCTAATAAGGAGAGATAAGTGCAAATTCTTTTTAAACTTTACAATTACAGAATGTTTAACACAACAATGGAGATATTGTAGCAATACACAACAAAAGAAAGTAAGATAGAAGAAGATAGAGACAAGATATAACATGGGGAAAACCCTTATCACATGAAAAACTCCACACTCCAAAACCTACACAATGTATTATCAAAACTGTATTGGTTTACAATACACTTGCAATGTAAGCTCTTAGGAGTCTTCAACACTTGTATCTAGAGACAATTTGATAGCATAACAGTACCTGGCAATCACATAATACATCTCCTCTCAAAAGCACTTGTTTATATAGAAGATACAAGGCAAAAACGAGCCTATCTTGAGATGGGCGTCCAACATGGCCTCATGGCCCAAAATCCAAGCCTAGGAACACTTGTCCAACACTATACAATGTTCATGACACTTGTCATATCACCCCATCCCAAAGAGGTCACCTATTCCCAAGTTGGGCAATGACAGATATTCTTACAACTCTTATGACTATCATAGAATCCATCATAGTTGTCATATCTTATAGTTGTAAGAGAATCTATCATACACAGGCTAAAAATAACATATTCTCTTAAAACTTGTCACAACCCTCCTTGGGACACCAGAAGATGCCTTGTGACACATGTCTTCACCTGTCATAGAACATTCAATTGTTTACTCTTATGTGTCATAGATACTATCATAGGAATCTGTCATAACTGTTTCAGTCAAGATTCACTTACACACTAGTCAACATGCCGGTACATGGTAGAAAACCTCTACCATAGAAAGGGGACACCTATCTCCACATTGAGTGAGTTGACCATCCTAGTCATCTTACAAGTGGAGTGACAACTCACCGTGCCGCTTCACACTAAATGACAAAATAGGATGTGCAACAAAATTACAACATAGGCTAAATAAATAAATACATTACAAATAATAAATGCAAGGAATTACCAAGGTTGAGACACCTTAATTCCCAACATTCTCCCACTTGTCGAACACCTTGTAAAAGCCAATGGAAATAACATGATTTAACTGTTATAGGCCGAGAGGCCCATAGACTTCAAACATCATATAAACTTCTCTATACCCACTGGTTTCATCAATGCATCTGCAAAATTCTTCAAAGTGTCTACCTTCTCCAAATTCATCTTCCCATCCTCTACCATGTCTCACACGAAGTGAAACTATACATCAATATGCTTTGTTCTGGCATGGAAAGTTAGATTCTTTGCTAGGCAAATCTCACTCTGACTATCGCAACAAATCATAATCTATCCTACATCAACACCAATATATGAATAGAATTTCTTAAGCCAAATGGCTTCCTTACAAGCATGATTTTCTACCATATACTCAGCTTTTGTCATGGACAAAGCAACCACAGGTTGTCGCTTACTCATCCAACTAATTGTACCACCGAACATAGTGAACACATAGGCACTGGTGGATCTCCTACTGTCAATGTCACCTACCCAATCAGAATCCATGAATACAAACTAAATGTGGAGGTCCTGTAGGATTACCATGATAGCATATGGAATACTCAGAAGTACCCTTCAAATATCTAAACACTCTCTTAACTGCATCCCAATGTACCCGTCCAAGATTAGCCATAAATTGACTAAGGACTCCCACTGCTTGGGTAATGTCTGGTCTTGTGTAGACCATAGCATATATCAAACTACCAACAACACTAGCATAAGGTACTCTGCTCATGTTCTCCACCTCACTAGGAAATTTTGGACAATCATTAATAAACAACTTTGTCCCCAAAGAAATAGGAACACACAATGGTCTGAACCTATCCAACATGGTCTTCACATACTTACTCTGGCTTAACCAAAGTTTTTTGTTAGCTCTGTCTCTTCTAATTTCCATTCCCAGAATGTACCTGGCTGCCCCTAGATTTTTCATCACAAACTATGCTGACAATTGAGACTTCAAATCAAGAATCATATTCTTACCATTCCCAATTAACAACATATCATCAACATATAATGCAATAATGAGAATGTGATCATTGTCAAATTTATAATACACACAATGATCTAATTTCGATCTCAGAAATCTAACCGACAATGCAAAGGCATCAAACTTCAAGTACCACATCCTAGGAGACTACTTCAAACAATACAAAGACTTTTTCAACTTGCAAATCAAATTTGCTTGACCTTTATGTAATGCTCTGCTGTGACATGTAAATCTCTTCTTCCAAATCACCATGAAGCAATGTTGTCTTCACATCCATCTGTTCCACCTCTAAGTCATAAGCTTTTGCAAGAGATAATAGGAACCGAATAGATGTCAGCTTTGCAATGGGAGAGAAAATTTCACCATAATAAATTCCCTCCACTTGTGAATACCCCTTCACAACTAGTCTAGCCTTGTAATTTTCAACAATACCATCTACACTGAATTTCTTATTGAACACCCATTTGCATCCAACATGTTTCTGTCCTTCAGGCAAAGGCACCAAGTCCCATGTTTTATTCTTTTCCAAAGAATCTAACTCATCTTCCATGGCCTCATTCCAGGAACCTGCATCTTTCATGCCCATAGCCTTTGTCACAGTTCTAGGCTCATGAATGTTAGTAAGCAAGGTAAAAGCACAAATAGAATCAAGCAACGAATAACCAAACCTATCAGGTTGCTTTCTTGTTCATGTAGACCTCCTCAATGGCTGAGCTTGAGGTTCTGCTTCTTCTTCTGAACTTTCAGAGCTGCTAGAGCTCTCCTCATCATCAGGTCTTAGATGGTCTATTGGTTTAGTCTTCTCGGGGGTAGAAGGAAACTGAACCACATTCTCTTTCTTTTCTATTTCTTCTAGTTGTAGAACAACGGGAGAAGGTGTTAGCTCTCTAAAAATAACACTTCTATTATACAACACTTTTTAAGCCACAGGATCTCAAAGCTTGTATCCTTTCACACCGATACCATAGCCAATGAAGATACACTTAACATCCTTGTTCTCTAATTTAGACCATTTCTCCTTAGGCACATGTGCATATGCCTCACAACCAAAAACACGAAGATGTATAATTGAAGGCTTCTTACCAAACCACACCTCCATAGGTGTCTTACCAACAAGAGCTGATGTAGGATACTTGTTTACCAGGTAGCAAGCAGTGGCTATAGCTTCAACCCAAAACTTTTGTTTGAGGCTTGCTCCACTGAGCATACTCCTAGCCCTCTCCATAAGTGTCCTATTCATTCTCTCTCCAACTCCATTTTTCTGCAGGGTGTATGGATTTGTCTTATGTCTTTCAATCCCTTGCTCTTTACAGAACTTATCAAACTTTGCTAAACAAAACTCACCACCATTATTAGTTCTCAAACACTTAATCTTTTTACTAGTCTAATTATCAACAAAAGCTTTAAACTCTTGGAACTAACTAAAGACTCCAGTCTTGATTCTGAGAAAATAAATCCATGTCCTACTATAATCATCTATAAAAGATACAAAATATATAGATTTAGAAATTGAAGGAACACTAACATGACCAAACACATCAGAATGAATAAGGTCCAACACACTAGAAGACTTGTAAGAACTAGAGTAAAATTAAACACAGTTTTGCTTTCCATATATACAATGTTTGCAAAAGTTGAACTCAAGATTACAATCATTTAACCCCTTGATGAGGTTTTTATTTTTTAGGGTTCTAAGACCCTTCTCACCAATGTGGCCAAATCTCATATGCCAAAACATTGTCTTTTCAGTAGGAATCTTAACTTCCAAAGCATGAGCACCTTTGGGTACATAAGATGCACTACCATCATAATTTGTTACAATAGATTTCTTCACTACTTGTTCAAATGGTGGAGATGAAGTGACTGCAACTCTTTTCTTTGAGTCAAAAGAACTATTGCACTGTGAAGTTCATGCCTCCAACTGAAATAGAGTACCTCTTTGAGTACCCTTCACAAGCACCATAGATCCTCTAGTCATCTTGCATCCATCCTTTGAAAAGACAACCTGCACACCTGCATCATTCAACATACTTACAAAAAGTAGGTTTAGTACCAAGCTTGGTATGTACACAACTCCAGTGATCGCCTTCACTCGTCCATTAGGGAATCAGATTGAAACTCTTCCACAACCAACAATCTTCAAATAAGAATCATCACCTAGGTACACTCTTCCACCACCGAACTCTTCATACTTCATGAACCAGCTTCGATATGAGGTCATGTGGAAAGATGCACCATAATCTATCAACCACACATCATCAGATGCATGGGTGGCTAGGACTACGATGAAGGCATCACCATCATCTTGTGACTTGTCAAAATCTGAATCTGGGACATTCTTCTTCTTTTTCTTTTCCTCTTTGCATTCCTTTTAGAAATTCCCAGTTTTGCCACAGTTCCAACAAAGAGCCTTGGACTTTCCAAGAGATTTGGATCTCCCATGGGATTTGGATCTACCCTTCTCAGCTTTCTTGTCATTCTTTTTCCCTTTCTCCTTGGGTCTTCCACGAATCGCAAGATCCTCTTTGGCTACCTCAGAAGACTTTCTCTGTATCTCTTTAGATAATAGTGAAGATACCACTTCATCCATTTTGAATGTGGATGTGGTGCTCCCAATAGCCATAACAAGATGATCCCACAAGTCTAGCAAAGAACAAAGCAAGGTCATACAATGATCCTCCTCCATCTTCACACCAACGGATGTCAATTGTGCAACTAGGATGTTGAAAGCATTCAGGTGATCTGTAATAGATCCTCCATCCTCCATTCTTAGAGAATACAACTTCTTTCTCATAAAAAGCTTGTTCACCAGAGATTTGGCTTGATAAACATCACCCAGATTCTTCTAAAGGTCTTTAGTGGTCTTCTCCTCATGGACATTTAATAGGACAAAATCAACTAGACTGAGTCTTATGAGACCCTTAGCCTTCCAATCTTTGAGATTCCAATTAGCTTGTTCCATTGTGGTTGGTTTTACACCGGATATGGTTTCCCATAGGTCTTGATCAATAAGCATGTCTTCCATCTTAAGTTTCCATAACTCAAAATTTGTGCCATTAAATTTCTCCACCTCTAATCCTCCAGATGTGCCTGCCATCTCCTTCCTACAACAAGATTACAGAATACTCTACACAAAGCTCCCACTCAACCTAAGATTAGCTCAGAAACCCCTACCCAACAACTAGGACCAAAGGTGATCAAGCTCTTATACCAAATGAAAGGAAGCTAGGTGTGCAGAAATCGCTTCCTACACTAATCTAATGAGGAGAGATGAGTGTAAATTCTTTTTAACCTTTACAATTACAGAATGTTTAACACAACAATGGAGATATTGTAGCAATATACAACACAAGAAAGTAAGATGGAAGAATAGAGGGACAAGACACAACATGGGGAAAACCCTTAACAAGTGAAAAACCCCACACTCCAAAACCTGCACAATGTATTATCAAAATTGTAATGGTTTATAATACACTTGCAATGCAAGCTCTCAGGAGTCTTTGACACTCATATCTGGAGACAATCCAGTAGTATAATAGTACTTGTCAATCACATAATACATCTCCTCTCAAAAGCACCTGTTTATATAGAAGATACAAGGCAAAAATGAGCCTATCTTGAGATGGGCGTCCAACATGGCCTCATGGCCCAAAATCCATGTCTGGGGACACTTGTCCAACACTGTAGAATGTTCATGACACTTGTCATATCACCCCATCCCAAATAGGTCACCTATTCCCATGTTGGGCAATGATAGATGCTCTTACGACTGTCATAGAATCCATCATAGTTGTCATATTTTATAGCTGTAAGAGAATCTATCATACACATGCTAAAAGTAGCATATTATCTTACAACTTGTCGTAACCCTCCTTGGGAGACCCAAATATGCCTTCTTCCAAGATGCCTTGTGACACATGTCTTCACCTATCATAGAACATTCCATGTTTTACTCTTACATGTCATAGATTTTGTCATAAGAATCTGCAATAACCATTTCGGTCAAGATTCACTTACACACTAGTCAAGATGCCAACACATGGTAGAAAACCTCTACCACACAAATGGGACTCCTATCTCCACATGGAGTGAGTTGACAGTCCTAGTCATCTGACAAGTGGAGTGACAACTCGCCATGCCACTTCACACTAAATAACAAAATAGGATGTGCAACAAAATTACAACATAGGCTAAATAAATAAATACATTACAAATAACAAATGCAAGGAATTACCAAGGTTGAGATACCTTAATTCCCAACAATAAACTATAAATAATTCCCCTAAACCCTGACCCCTAACCCCTAACCCCTAACCCCTAACCCCTAAACCCTAAACTTCTCTCTCTCTACCCCTAAATAATGCCTCTAAACCCTAACCCCTAAACCGTAAACCTCTATCTCCTTATCTCTCCCCTATCTCCCTATCTCTATCATCCCTCTACCTCTCAATCTCTCTCCCTATGTCTCTGGCCATGTCCCTCACTCTCTATCTCCCTATCTCTCCCCTCAGTCTCCTCTATATCTCTATACCAGTCCTCTCTCTCTCTCTAAACCCTAAACCTCCAAACCTTAACCCCTAACCTCTAAACCATAAATAGTAAACCCTAACCCCTAACCCTAAACCCTAAACCCTAAACCTAAGAAACCCTAGGAGAGAGAGAGAGAAGACAAGGTAAAGAGGGGAGGGAGGGAGATAAATATAGATATTGTTTTCAACATGTAACCCTAAACCCAAGCAACCCTAAACCCTAAATAATTGGACCCTCAACCATAAACTTGAGTAACCCTAAACTCTAAACCCTAAATAATTCCACTAAACCCTAACGCCTAACCCCTAAACCCTAAACCTCTCTCTACCCCTAAACCCCTAAACCTTAAATAATGCCTCTAAACCCTAATCCCTAAACCTCTATCTCCCTATCTCTCCCTAATCTCTATCATCCCACTACCTCTCAATCTCTCTCCCTATGTCTCTGGCCATGTCCCTCACTCCCTATCTCTATATCTCTCTTCTTGTTCTCCTATATATCTCCCTATCAATCCTCTCTCTCTCTCTAGCCCCTAAACCCTAAACCTCTAAACCTTAACACCTAACCCCTAAACCATAAACCCTAAATAATGCCACTAAACCCTAACCCTAACCCAAAAGCCTAAACCCCCAAACCCCTAAACCCTAAACCCAAGGAACCCTAAACCTCTATCTCCATATCTCTCCCCTATCTTCTTATCTCTATCGTCCATCTACCTCGCAATCTCTCTCCCTATGTCTCTAGACTTGTCCCTCACTCTTTTTACTCCCTATCTCTACAATCTGTCTCCTCCATCTCTCCCAATCTCTATTGGTCCCCTCTCTCTATCTCTTTCTAAACCCTAAACCCTAACCCCTAACCCTTAAACCTGAGAAACCCTAAACCCCTAAACCCTAAATATTTCTCCTAATCCCTAAACATGAGTAACCCTAAACTCATAAACCCTAAACAATACCCCTAAACCCTAATCCCTAAGCCCTAAACCCTCTCTCTCTCTATTTGTCTCTCTCTATCTCTCTCTCTCTCAAAAATGACAAGGGTGATTCAAACTCCAATGTGTGTGTGTGTGTGAGAGAGAGAGAGAGAGTGAGAGAGAGTGAGAGGGAGAGTGGGAGTTTTGATTTTGCAAAACGTGCTCGTGTTATAACATGTTTGCATTATAGGCTCAGTAATACCGAGCCACAATGTGAGTATGTAATAATGCGCTTGTGTTATGACTTGTATGGGACCAAAAAGTGATGTGGTGACTTTTTGGTCCCTCATATTTGTGCATATACCCAATGGGATTGCCAAAGACACAAAGAGGACATGATTCAATATTTCTAGCAGTAGATGGATTTTCAAAGATGTCACATTTCATACCTTGTAAGAAGACAATTAATGCAGTGCATGTAGCTGACCTATTTTTCAAGGAGATTGTGAGATTGCATGGATTACCTAAGAGCATAATTTCAAATAGAGATACAAGATTTATTGGATACTTTTGGAAGACACTTTGGAAGAAGATGAAGACAAATTTGAAGTTTAGTTCAGCATTTCATCCATAGACCGATGGACAGACAAAGGTAGTGAATATGAGTTTGGGAAACTTGTTGAGATGTTTGGTTGGAGAGAAGGCAGGAAGTTGGGACTTGATTCTTTCACAAGTAGAGTTTGTGTATATAATAATTTAGTAAATAAGAGCACTGGAAGAACACCTTTTGAGATTGTTACCAGAGTAAACCCCAGAGGAGTGACAGAGTTGAGAGATATCGGTATGGAAGAGAAGAGAAGTTTAGAAGTAGAAGAATTTGCAGGATACATGGAGACAATTCATAATAAGGTGAAAAATCATTTGGAGGAGATGAATAGCAAGTATAAGAAACATGAAAATGAGAAGAGAAGACATAAGGAATTTGCAGTTGGAGATGAAGTGATGGTATACTTGAGAAAAGAAAGATTTCTAGTTGGAACATATAACAAGCTGGATATGAAGAAGTTTGGACCTTGTAGGATAATCAAAAAGTTTGACTCTTGAAATGCATATGAAGTGGAGTTACCAAAGACATTGGGCATATCACCTATTTTCAACATTGTAGACCTATATCAGTATCATGAAGCAGAGTTCAGTGACAACATTGAAGAAGACTTGAAGTAGTAATTACCACAACAAGCACCAGAGCAGATTGAGGACATTTTGGATAGTAGAGTTGGACTTGGCACTCGAGGAAGACAGTACAAAGAATACCTTGTGAAGTGGAAATGTAGACCAGAAGAAGATTCATCATAGATTTCTCAAGCTGATGTGGACCATCTTGGTTTTTCTCTAGCCCTAGCAAAGTGAGGGACTCACTTTTTCAATAACCCCAGATGTTTGATGCAGGAGCATCCCTAGTTCAAGAGAAATCTTGCATCAACCAAAACATTTGCATTTTAGTTTGTTTCTTTTCATTTTCCAGTTTAGTTCAAGTAGTTCAGTTAGTAGCAGTTTCTGTATTTTGGTCTACATTCTATTGTAGTTACATTTCAGACCTTGCGAAGCTAGACTTTGCATCTAGATTCATTCTTGCGCATCATATCCAAAACTCAAAGCATTTAGATCAAGTACTAAAAAGATATTTCTATCAGAAGATCAAATGTTTTCTCATAACAGAGCATCATGACAGTCTCAGATAATTAGCTAAAGGAGAAGACATGCGAAGCATTTCATGACTTGTGATTTCAAAGACACATCATTCAATGATCTATGGTTCTTGGCTGACCTTCCCTGAGATCTAAACATCATTCCATTCATTTGCAGAGGAACTCTATTCAATTAGGCCCGACCTATCCATGTACACACATTACATTGAGCTTCATTGGAGTTTGTGACCTTCCTTGGCTGATGTAGAGGAATCTATTGTTTTGGAGATGATATATATTGATGTAATAGATCCTTAGGAAAGCAGGTTTCGATAGTTGATCATTGGTTCATAATTGATAGTTTAAATTTTTTGCAAAGGAGCTAAAAAGCCATATCTTTTGCATAGTCCGTAATTAGGCCTGTGAGCCCTAAATATAAGCCCGCATGTTGCCGACCAACTTGTATTTAAATTCTATGATATACTAAATGATTGAATCTACATTGGGTTGATATATTTGAATTGTTTCTGTTGTGTTTACTCTTGTTGCACGGTCTAGACAGTTCATTGTGTGAACCCTCCTATCGTGACTACACCAAATAGAATGTTGGTTAAGAAAAATATAGGTTGAAAAAACAATGTGTATCTCAACCTACACATATTTAGTTCACGATTTGTATGATGTCTTTCAAATTTTTGAACTTCTTAGGAGATTCATATTTTTTTTTTTGAAATGTTGGGATTCTTATATTAGTAAAGAAAATATTGTGTAATTGAATATTGGTGATGAAAAATGTAGGTTGAAAAACACAATGTCTATTTCAACCTTCACATATTTATTTCATGATTTGTAAGATATCTTTCAAATATATGACCTTCTTAGTTGATTCATAATTTGTTTTATTTGAAATGTTGGGATTCATACATTGGGAAAATGAATGTTGTGTAATTGAATATTGGTCAAGAAAATTATACGTTGAAAAACATAATGAATTTCAACATGCATATGCTTAGTTTATGGTTTGTAAGATGTCTTTCAAATTTCTAACCTTCTTAGGTCATTTATAACTTGTGTTTCAAATGTTAGGATTCATACATTGGAAAAATGAATATTGTGTAATCAAGAATGTTGGTAAAGAAAATTACAAATTGAGACAGATAGTGTGTAGTTCAACTTTCACTTGTTTAGTTTGTGATTTCTAAGATGTCATTCAAATGTATAACCTTCTCAATCGATTCATAACATAAATATTTGTTTTAGCTATATAGTCAATTATAATTGCATAGAGTAAGAGCAATTTTATGGTAGCTACAAGATTCTAGGTTTGAAGCTTTCTATCTTGTTGAGAGTGTGATTATCTATTGATAAAAAAATTAGGTGTAAAATGATTAATTCTCATGTTGACAACCATGTTGATTTTGTTGCTTTCTATCTTGTTGAGACATTTTGGAAGGAGAAATCTAATTCAAAAGGCATCGATGCTTCAACTAGGCTAACATGGAAAGATTTAAGTGTAAAAGTATCTATTAGTAGTGGTGAAACTCAAACTATTATTCAAGGTTTGACATGATATGCATATCCTTGCCCCCTAATGGATCTCATGGGGTACTCTAGGTCTGGAAAATATACTCTCCATCAAGTTAATCACTTGCTTGGCAAAATCTAGATATCGAGAGGTCTCATTTTATTTTTGAATCAAAATTCTTGCAAGTTTTTATTTCTATTTATTATTGTGTTCGTTTGAGATTTATGTGCCTGGGTTGTGTTATTTCATCATATAGCTACCATTCCTATCTTTTATATGTATTTGTATGGTGTATCAGTATAGATTTATAAAGTAAGTTGTTTAAACTTTAAATGAGATAGGTAAGAGTTTGATAGAATCTAGAGCTTACATGATATGTTAGATAGGAATGTGAGATTTTAATGTTCTTTATGCCAATGAGGCACCAATTAAAGTGGCTAATCAAGTAGATTGGTAGCTAATGTAATTTAGTTTGAATCTATTAGTCTGAATCACTAATAGAAAAAGCTCTCCTTTGGAACTACAATGTGCTTTAATCATTTCTTACTCATTAGTAGTACATATTATGATGTATTGTACACACAAGGGCCATCAATGGAGTTGTTTTTGGGTAATTTTTATAATATTTGATGTTCTATGTACTTTGATTGGGACCTTGATTGTGTGAGAAACTATAGCTTATCCGACTTATTTAAGACTCCTTGATAAAATACCCTAATCAAATAAATCTGCATTACTAAAAAGTACACTTGTAGAAATGGGTCTTCAAGAATGTGCAAATACTACCATAGGAAATTGGCATTTGAGGGGAATAAGTGATGGATAAAAGAGAAGAATGAGCAAACACTACCATGATGTTGGAGGTGTTGCCAAACTTTTGAAGAACCATGTAACTCAGTTTTTCTAAAGAGATTTGTTGTTATAAATATTGTTATGATCCAAATTTCATGCCAAAATATACCTTAAAAACTTATAAAAGAACTCAAAGCGTTGAAAAAAAAGACATGGGTATGAAATTTTCACCATTATAAGAGTGATTTGGACAATATAAAAATGCACTATTGATCATTAAAAAAAATTAGAAATCTGAACATACTGCTGCCTATTTAAGTTCTATCATTATAATAGTTTAAGATAAAGCCATCCTTACGGCATATATGCCACTACCTAAAAATTCAAAGAATAAGTATACTGAGCGGTAGTATTTTAATGGATCCACCATTGCCACCTAGTTGCTTTGCGGATTCCACAGTATTGATTGTCCATATAAATTCATTGATCCTCAAGTGGGCAGTATATCTGTGTTCATATCGAGCAAGAAAACCACACCATTTCAATGACTACCAGAAAGCTCATTGTTGTGTAATATAATTTTGTCCTGAAGATGGGCAGTATATCAGTAACTTGGTTTTCTATGTTGTTTAGTAGTGTTTTGGAGTGTTTGCTATTGTTGATATGGAGAAGGAATAACAAGAGGGGGGTTTCTCTTCCCCTTCCTCCTAGTCCTCTGGGGTGGCCCATTATAGGAACTTTATTTCAATTGGAGAAAAACCCCTATGAATCTCTGTTTGCACATTCTCAGCATTACAGCCCTATCATGAAACTCTCTCTGGTTATGAAAACAACAATGGTAGAAACTAAGGCTCATCTCCAACACTCAGCTCATCACTAGTAAGATGTTGCGATCTGTGCAACATCTCAGAAGAGATCAAGTGTTACTAATAAAAAACATGGATGATGTTAGATTTGGGTTGACCCCACTTCTTAATCACTCTACTTAAATATCATCCACTTCAACGGTCAAACAGTCAATATAATAGCGATGTTATACTTCATATATAACAAAAATGGTAAATATTTATCCTATTTTTATTGGCCAAATTTAATCTTTCTATTGAAATGAATGATATATGTACAACAATACAATATGGCGTGGGATGTTTGAAGAATGGTGCAGCCATTCAAGTGTTTGCACAGCCATAAGAAGGATTGGCACAACCTTTGAATGCTTTTGTAATACATGAGCAGGGGCGAGCATATCTCAGTATACATTCTCCCTTCCATTTTCCAGTTTTGATCACCACTATTGATTGGTTTCATCTGACAGTTTCTAGACGATTCAAAGTTTTAAAGGCTCTGGCCTCCATCGTGTGGCTGGTGGAATGATGTGTATATTTGCAGGGCAGTTTACCAGAAGCTCCCACTATTGGCTGGGAAATATGTACACACCAAGTTGGGACCCGCCCTATACCTGCATATCAATTCGAGGTAAAGTATTAATTGTTTAGTGTCATGTGAATGGCACGAACGAATAGAGATATTACACCCATTATTTTACTGGTTGGGCAGGATGTTGTGTAATATTAGCCTTAGTATAAAGCTTAAATCAAATCAAAGGCTTGTATTTTTTCATTTTGTAAACTTATGAAGAAAAATGTGATGTCCAGATATTTGAAGGGCTTGTATTTTTTTCATTTTGTAAACTTATGAAGGCCATGACTTGAAATATTCACTTTATAATGAATATTTAAATGGAAAGGAGAATGCCACAAATCAGTCATGACTTGAAATATTCACTTTGTAGTGAATATTTAAATGGAAAAGAGAATGCTACAAATAAGTGGAGAGTGGATTTACAGGGAAAATAAAATTAATAATAAAGGTGAATGTGGAGTGAGAAAATATTATTAAGGTGGTGATAAAAGTGAAAAAACTCTAAAAGCCATGCTTTAATAAAATGAATTAACATTACAAATCTTTTATAAACCCAAAGGCTCATGTATAGTGAAGAAAACATTATTTTATGTTTTCCTAATCTCATAAATGAGCTCTTAAAGATAAACGTGTAGCCCTAAATAGGTAGGTAGGTTGCATATGTAACAGATAGGAAGTTACAAGAAAATAAAAGACGGAGTGGTAAGATCAAATATTGGGATTTTGTGTATAGAAATTAATGTGGTGCTGAGACTGCAAGTATAGTTATGGGTTGTTTGATCTTGCAGTCAATGGATCTAAATCCACATTTACACACATTGACATAACTTAGCAAAAGATTAAAATAGTACACAATGGATAAAAAATTTCTTTTATTTATTTATTAACTTTTGGAATGATACATCGGTCACATTGTAGGGTACCATGCTTAGTTACACACATGCACTCCTATGTGAGCTCCTCAACTCCTATTTCATGGTCCACTCATAGTTGTGTTGTTATATGGAGCCTAATCCGACTCAGAGATTAAATTTTCCCCACTTTTATCGGCGTGGTTTCCCCCCAAATTATTTAATGGGGAAGTGCAGGGGGGCCAGAGCCCCCAAAGCAAAAATTGCCTATTATTTTATAAAGGCATCGGGAATTATTTTTCTATTAGTCGACATAAAAAGAACCCTATTTTTGTAACCGACATAAGGCTTGATAAAAGTGGCTAAGGGTTAGGGTTTCCGTTGATATTGTATTGTAGCATTTTGCTGTGGTATTAAGTTGCAGGGATTTGTGCTTGTAATTAGTTTGATTTACTGTATAATAATATTGGACTCTCTATTTGGTGGATGTAGCCCAAGTTTGGGTGAACCATGTTAAAACTTGTCTCTCCCTGTTATTATTTTTGTGTATTTCCATTCCTTTGTTTAATATTTATTCACATTTAATTGATATCTTTTGCCAGCTAACCCTAACAAGTGGTATCAGAGCGGGTTGTGTTCGATTATCATCTACAGGAAGATCTCACAATTGAGTGGGATTCTCATAGTTGAATGAGAGCAATTGCAGACAAGGATAAATTAAAGGTAGATAAATTCAATGGGCAGAACTATTAGTCATGGAAGATGTAGATGGAGGATTGTCTCTATCAGAAGGATTTATGGAGGTCGTTGGAAGGAGTATCCAAGAAACTGACGTGAATAATGGATAAGGACTGGGAACTTCTAGACAAAGAAGCACTAGGAACCATTAGGTTATGCCTGATGCCATCTGTGGCATTCAATATAACAAAAGCGAAGACAACAAGTGAACTAGTGAAAGCTTTGGCTAAATTGTATGAAAAAACCTCAACCTCAAAAAAGGTATTTCTCATGAAGCATTTGTTTAATCTAAAAATAATTGAAGGTGGATCTGTGACAGATCATTTAAATGAGTTTAATATAATTTTTAGTCAGTTAACTTTTGTAAAAGTGAAATTTGATGAAGAGGTGAGGGCTCTCTTGGTTTTATGTTATTTGCCAGAAAGCTGGAATAGCTTGGTAATGGCTTTAAGTAACTCTATCTCTAGTTTAAATACTTTGAAATTTGATGATGTTGTTGGTGTTATCCTTAGCAAGGAAATCCGATGGAAAAACTCAGGAGGGTCCACATCAGGTAGTGTTTTGAATGCAGAAAGCAGGGGTAGATCAAAAGAGAGAGGAAAAGGTTCTAGAGGTCATGGAAAGTCACGAGGAAAATTAAAGGAAAAGTGATCCCAAGCCAGAGGATAGAAGGATTGTTGGTACTGTGGAAAACTAGGTCATCTGAAGAAAGATTGCTGGTCTTGAAAGAATAAAGAATGAGACAAATAAGAAGGTAATAAGGAGGCAAATGTGGTAAGTAATAAATCTAAATATGATGCTTTGATTCTTTTCCTAGATAATGTTGATAATTCGTGGGTTTTAGATTAAGCAGCCTCATTTCATGCTACATCCCATAGAAGTTATTTTCTTGATTATGTCGAAGGGGATTTTGCGCTGGTTTATTTGGGAGATAACAAACCCTATCAGATTGTTGGAAAGGGAAGAATTAAGATTAAGTTGTAGAATGGGAATCATTGGCTACTACAAGAGGTAAGGCATGTTCCAAGGCTGAGTAGGAATTTAATTTCAGCAGGGCAGCTAGCTGACGAAGGTTGTATTGTTACATTTATTGATAAAAATTAGAAGGTTTCAAGAGGTGCCTTAGCAATAGCAAAAGGTGTGAAAGTAGGCACCTTATATCTTTGTATAGGTCATACTATTCCTTCTAATTTAATTGTTGCAGGGAAAAAATAAACAAGTTCAGGAACAGTTGTTGCAATTTCGTAGGAAGAGACTGAAACAGTTGTTGTAGGTTCTAAGACAACACTGTGGCATAGCAGACTTGGGCATATGAGTGAAAAAGTTATGAAGGTACTTCATTCTAAGAAAGTTTTACCAGGTCTGAAATATATTAATATGGATATCTGTGAAAGTTGTGTGTATGGCAAACAAAAGTGAGTCGGTTTTCTCAATGATGGGAAGCAAAAGAAAGATGAAAAGTTGGAGCTTGTGCATATAGATGTATGGGGACCAGCTTAGATATCTTCTCTTGGTGGCTCTTGATATTATGTTACATTCATAGATGATGCAACTAGGAAGGTTTAGATTTATTTCCTCCAGTAGAAATCTGATATTTTTGAAACATTTAAGAAATGGGGAAGCTTGGCTGAGAATGAGACAAATAAAAGATTAAAATGTCTCAAATCTGATAATGGTAGTGAGTATTGTAGCAAAAAATTTGAGGATTATTGTTCCTTTAATGGAATTCATAGGCAGAAAATAGTTCCAGGGACTCCACAGGAGAATGGAATGGCTGAGCACATGAATATGACAATAATGGAGCGTGCAAGGACCATGCGATTACATGTTGGGCTACATTTAAACATGTGGGAAGATAGTGTCAACACTGATGTATATTTAATTAATAGAGGTCCTTTAGTTCCTTTGGGCTATGGTATTCCAGAGGAAGCATAGACAGGTAAGAAGGTGAGTTATTTTTTTTTCAAAACCTTTGGATGTGAAGCATTTGCACATGTAGATTCTAAAAATAGAACCAAGCTGGATACAAAATTAAAAAAAAACTTTCATTGGATATGGCACTGATGAATTTGGTTATAGGCTTTGGGATTTTGAAAATAAAAAAATTGTGAGAAGCAGGGATGTTATATTTAATGAGAAGGTGTTGTACAAAGATCAGTTATAGCAGCATGAAAAGAAAGAAAAGGATTATGTGGTGCTAGATGATACTCCAAATAGTGATGTTTCAGTGGTTCCTCATGCTTTGCAGCAACAACAAGATATACCACAAACTCTAGTGAATGTTAGACAGTCAACAAGACTAAGTAGACCTCCTGAAAGGTTTTCTCCCTCTTTGTATTCTATTTTGTTAACAGATGTTGGTGAACTAGGAGGGTATGATGAAGCTATGCAAGTGGATACAAAGGTTCAGTGGGAGATTGCAATGAAAGAAGAAATGGACTCCTTGCTAAAGAATTAGACTCAAGAATTATGTAAGTTGCTTGCAGGTAAAAAGGCTTTACCAAACAAATGGGTTTATAGGCTGAAATAGGAAGATGGAGGTAAGAAAAGATTTAAAACCAAGTTAGTTGTAAAAAGATTTGCACAGAAAAAGGACATTGATTTTGATGAGATTTTTTCTTAGGTTGTTAAGATGACTTCTATTCGTATTGTTTTAAGTATTGTGGCTATTGAAAATTTGCATTTGGAATAGTTAGATGTGAAAACTACCTTTCTCTATGGTGAATTGGAGGAGATATATATGGAACAACCCCAAGGATTTGAGGTCACAAGTAAGGAGAAACTGGTGTGTAGATTGAAGAAGAGTTTGTATAGCTTGAAACAAGCACCTCGACAATGGTATTTTGAAATTTGATAGTTTTATGCCTGAGCAAGGCTACAGTCGATGTAATTCTGACCATTGTGTTTATTTTAAGAGGTTGGATAATGATAGCTACATTATTTTATGTTTATATGTTGATGACATGTTTGTAGTGAGGTCTAACATGGATCACATAAGAGAGTTAAAATAGCAGTTAGCACAGTCATTTGCTATGAAAAATTTGGGAGCAGCAAAACAAATCCTTGGTATAGAAATTTGTAGAGATATGAAGAATAGAAAATTGACTCTATTTTAGGTTGATTGTGTTGAAAAGGTGTTGTAGAGATTCCATATGGAGAATGCAAAAACTGTCAGCACACCTTTGCTTAGTCATTTAAAATTGACTAAGGAGATGTGTCCAAAGACACAAGAGGATGAAGACAAAATGTCCAAGGTACCATATGCTTTATCTATAGGAAGTTTATTGTATGCTATGGTGTGCATGAGACCAAATATTACACATATTGTAGGAGTTGTAAGCAGGTATATGAGTAATCCTGAATTGGAGCATTAGAACGTAGTAAAATGGATTCTCAGATATTTGAGAGGTACATCCAATAAACACTTATGTTTTGGGGGCTCTAATACTAATTTAGTAGGCTATGTAGACTCAAATTTGGTAGGAGATATTGATACCAGGCAGAGTACTACAGGTTATGTCTTTACTGTAGGTGAGAGAGTGATGAGTTGAATCTCTAGGTTGCAAAAGGTGGTTTCTTTATCCACCACGAAGGCAAAATATGTAGCTGCAACAAAGGCAAGTAAGGAGATGATATGGCTACAATCTTTCATGGAAGAATTGAGTAAACAACAGGCTAATAGTTATTTGTTTACAGACAACTAGAGTGCCATACATCTTGCAAAGAATTTTGCCTTGCATTCAAAGACCAAACACATACAGTTGAGGTATCACTTCATTTGATCAGTTTTAGATGATGGACAATTACAACTGGAAAAGATACATATAGATGAAAATACAACATATGTTTACAAAGATAGTAACAAGGGAGATGTTGAGATCTTCTTAAGCTTCGGTGGTCTTCAAGACTAAAAATAAAAAAATAGAACACAAAGTCCAGGGTGCTTATTTCTAGTGGGAGCTATAGGGCCAGTGGTCTTATGATCAGTCTCCAAGTATGAGGTGATATGTTATGGAGTCTGATCAATCTTCAAGTGGGAGATTGTTGTTATATGGAGCCTAATCAGACTCGGAGGTTAAATTTTCCCCACTTTTATCAGTGTGGTTTCCCTCCAAATTATTTAATGGGGGAGTGCAGGTGAGCAGAGCCCCCCAAAAAAATTACCTATTATTTTATAAAGGTGTCGGGAGTTATTTTTTCTATTAGCTGACATAAAAAAACCCTATTTTTGTAACTGACATAAGGCTTGATAAAAGTGGCTAAGGGTTAGGGTTTTCATTGATATTGTATTGTAGTATTTTGCAATGGTATTGAGTTGCAGGGATTACTGGTTGTAATCAGTTTGATTTACTGGATAATAATATTGGACTCTCTATTTGGTGGATGTAGCCCGAGTTTGGGTGAACCATGTTAAAACTTGTCTCTCACTATTATTATTTCTGTGTATTTCCATTCCTATGTTTAATCTTTATTTGTATTTAATTGATATCTTCTGCTGGCTAACCCTAACAAGTTGGTCATTTGCCTCAATGTTCATCTCTTGCTTAACACCTTTCAATAGTCTAATTCCTCTAACCTTCACTCTACTCCTCATGAAAACCCTCCTAGCCCATACCTCCTACCAGCATAGCTCCTTGGCTAGTTGGCCCATATCTTAGCCACTTAACTATGGTCTATTGTCTCCTTAATAATGTCATGTCATGGCTACAACTATCCCTGGTTGGTCCAAATGTCCCATTGATCGATATGCTTGACTTTATCCCTTCCATGTTTCCTAGCCAAAGACACATTCACCTACAGGAGGCCCTTTCTCTTAGAAGTATCCTTTTCCTACTAGGAGCACTCCATTAAATCTCTAGTTTCATCTTGTTTTATAGCCACTATTCATGGGATTTCAAAGTACCTTTTTGGCACCCACCACCTTGATTCTTATGCCACCATGGACTATACCTTCCCTATGATGGTAGTTCATCACACCTTGGATGTCATCCAATGTATATCACCAAATCCTTAGGTCAATCAAATGTCTAACATAGTCAATTTATCTATTACCTCCAAGTTTGAGGTAGGCAATTACCCATGCAACTATCATTTCCACATATCCTCCACTTCTCTGCATGTCTTCCTTTCCATCCTTGTTCATTTCCTACACATCTTGCACCATGTTTCTTACATTCATCCTCTTCAACCTCTTCTATCACCACCTTCAGGATCTTTTATACATGTCTTGTGATGCTTCTCCTTTTTGCACTCTTTAGCATACTCTACATTCCTAGTATTATCCTTGGTCTCATGGTTCTACTTCCTTTTAGCACATGTGACCTTCCTACACACTTTTATCTTTCTTATGTTGCTTCTAATTTGATGTTCTACTTGACTATTTTTGGTTTGGCACATTTGTCTAATTGCCTTATAATCAATGCTTCAGCAAGACTACCTCAGTTTGATGATATGTCAAGTTTCCTTTGGGTATAACATTTGATTCCTTTGGTCCTTGCACTCCACCATCCATTTTCCTCCCATACCTTGCTTCTCACCCTCATGCATGCCCTTACATGTTACTTTATTTTTTATCCATTTTGTTAGCAAGAGACATTGCTTCGCATCACAACTGTTGTCATTGATGGCAACTAAGACCATTCCACTCATTTGCATAACACAATTTTTTCATACCAGAAGTCAGAATCAAAATTTACCTAAGTCCGGGTAGTCAAGAATAGAGTAGGCGACAGGGTCCAATATCTTGGTCTAGATCTCTCTAGTGGAAAGTCATAATTTGCTGCGGATTTGATGTAGTCATAAGCATTGTCAAGACAATCTAAATCTAGAATTTTGGCCTCCGATGATAAAGGATTCAAAAGTTATTAGCTTCTGAGTATCAGGTTAATAGTTTGACAGAGTAGACAGAAGAAGAATAGGCCAACCTTGGTAAATGATCTTGGTTCAGATGTATGGAAGTTGTTGACTGGGCAATTAGTGATGACTAGTGATAGTGGCCGACCAAATTGATGGTCTATGAGTGAAATTTTTGGTCCGCGTCTCAAGTTATGCATGGAACTAGCCAACAGAGTAGAGTACTCAATAAAGTTCCAAGTGTTCTTAAAGCTGACTAGAAAGTGATTGAAGATCAGAATGTGGATACATATAGCCGATGGATTTGGATGATTTTGAGTAAGTGTTGTGATTATGAAGGAAGAGCGAAGAAGAAGAGATCTAAGGTTCAGATAATGACAGAGCAGTAAGCAGGGGAGAGTAAAGATGAAATGTGTAAGATCAATGTTTTGTGCTTAACTGGAATTGAATTCTTGCATTAGTAGATGCTTCTCATCAATTAAAAAAATCCTTGTTATTCTCTTGTAATCATTTGTAGGCAGTGAGCCTCTATTTCAGTAGTAAGCTTTGGGCAGTGATCCTAAATGCATGTGCATTCCCATTTGTAAAATACTTTTAAAAGGGTATTAATTTTTGTGGGTTTATCCCCACCATGGTTTTTCCCTTAACCGGGTTTCCACACTAAAAATCTTGGTGTCAATTGTGTTATTGTGTTGCTACTCTTACATTTGTGATTATGGTTTTCATGATTAAGTTATTGATTTATTGTTAAGTGGTAAAAGGAAGAATTAACTGCAAGAAGTATTAAATTTTGAGACAACTGATTCACCCCCCTCTTAGTTGTCTACCCTATTTTCAACAAGTGGTATCAAAGCAAGGTTCCTTAAAAGAAGCCTACTAGCTTAAGAAAAGATCTTGGAAGGAGTTTTCAATGGGTTCACTCAAAGATCAACTTCAGTTGGCTCTAAAAGATCTTGATCAGTCCAACGTAGAAATATCTAATCTAAAAGATGAACTCAAGGATGCTAATGATACCATTGAAATGCTACAAGATAAATTAAAGAAGTCTATGGGAAGGAAAAAGGAGATACTTCTGTAGTTATCCAGTTTAACTGAAGAAAATGGCATTAATGAAGCCTTGGAAGAAAAGACAAAGGAGTGTGAGAAGCTGTCAAAAGAAGTTGTTGTTCTAAAAGTCGAGATGGAATCTAGGGAAATGAGGCTAACTAAAGAAATTGAACAAAGGAAGAAGACTAAAGAAGATTTGAATCAAACTCTAAAAGAAAGAACTGATGAATGCTACAGATTGGACAGTATATCTAGCCATCTAAAGTCTGATCTACAAGAAAGCAAATTCAATGAAAAAGATCTTGAAAGGCAAATTGTCATTCTCAGACATGACCTAGAAGTTGCAAATGAATACAAGGAGAAGTTCAAGATAAGTTCAACTAAACTTGAAGCAATACTTGAGGGCTAGAAAAAGGCTGATGACAAGCATGGTCTTGGATATGAGAAAGGTGAAAGCTCCAAATCTAGACAAAGAAACTTTCAACCAAGGAATGGGAGAGACAAACCTAGAAGACCTTCGGTAAGACAACCTAATGCCCAAAGGTATCCATCTTTCAATGGAAATTGCTTCAAGTGTAATAAATTTGGTCACAAAACCACTCATTGCAGAAGTAGAGTAAATCAAAATAATCCATCCTTCTCTGGACAATGCTTCAATTGTAAGAGGTATGGTCATAAATCCAATGAATGCAGAAGTATGATAATGAATAACTCATCAAATAGAGGAAATGGGAATTCCTTCAATGGCAAATGCTTTGCATGCAATAGATTTGGACATATGGCCAATTAGTACAGATCAAGAGGAAATCAATCAAATGGGCAAAGAAATGTTGTGTGCTTCAATTTTAACTAATCCGGTCATTTTGCAAGATTCTGCAAAAGCAAGAATAATGGAAGAGGAGGTCTAGAAAATAGAAAACTAGATGAGCAAAGGCAAGACAAAGGCAAGGACAAAATTGATGCGAATGAGATCTAAAATGAAATGAGCAAGACATGGGCTAAGAAAAGTGTTATGAACAATAATAGTGGATCCACACCAGAATCTGGTGCTGACAATTCCTCTGAAAATTAAATTAGGAGCTTTGACTCAAGGGGAGCTACATTGAACATCAAATTTCCCCATTCAGTAAGTGGGTGCCTAGATATGGCACAATGAGAAAAGATATTTTGAAGTGTTTGAGAACTTTTGGAAGGATTTCCAGAAGGAAAAATGTTGATATGGAAATTTATGGAGTAATTCATGAAAATCTATTCAAGAAATATAGTAACTAGATAAAGTTAGGGCAACGCATTTATTACAATACCAAATTAGGTTTTGTAAAGAAGAAAAGGTCACTTGATCAAGCATTTGAACCACTTTTCATTTGAAAGAAACAAGTAGAAGAGTATCTAAGCTGCAAATCCAGAGATTGAAGAACAAAGAGAGAATTCAACCAGTAATTGATCAGCCCTAACCCCATGGGAGAAAAAGGTACTAATCTGTAAATCTTTAAACATGTTCCTTTGGTAATATGCCTAAAAACTGTGACCATGTTTTTTTAATGCAATTTGTCCAGGATTTCTAGGGGTTTTTCTTGAGTAGATTAAAGGGAGGGTTGTCTGGAATGGTCATTAACAAGTTGGATATCCCATGTGGTTTTCTTAGTAAAGTGGATAACAATGTTAATTTGTTTTGATTTTTTTTTTCAACTGAGATTTTGTGGTCTATTTGGAAAGCAAGGAATGAAGATGAATACTAGGGAAGGAAAAGAGTTCTTACTAGGTCTTTTTTAAGACTCACATTTCATTTAATCTGTGGATAGGCTACAACTACACTAAAGAATCCTACTAACAGATTTATGAGAATCTTGGATGAGGGTTCAGTTATAGTATACAAATTAGATATCCAAACAACATAATTATGGATGCATAATTATAGGAAAGGTGATCCAAGTTTCCACAAAGAAAAAATTGAAATGCATAAGATGTACAACAGTCACTCGCTGGCAAGTAACAAGGATGATGAGGAAATGGGAGTAGTGGAGTTTACATGTCAGAATTTTGACATAGATAGCAGTCTGTTTAGAGTCTCACCAAAAATAGGTATATTTAAAGGATGGGATTCATTTCTAAGTATTGATAACAAATATCATTGGAACAGAGAATCATTGATGGTGGTGAAACATTAGCAAAGGGATACAGAGATGGAGCAAGATGACAAGATCCTTGATCAAGACAAGTAGCACAGTAACATAGGTAGAGAAATAGTAGATAAAGAGACTAAAACAATGGTTTAGAAACATGAAAAATATCATATGAATCATACTTAAACTTGTTTTTTGTAGAACTTTTAATGTTTTAACTTGCTAATTTCAGTGATAAAATGATGTATTCTATAAGATGTAATTTTGATGGAGTGGCTCTCTTACCCACTTGATGTACTTATCCTTATTATTGGTAATATATATGCAAGTTATAAAAAAACTATCTAAAAACTGCCAAGAGCTATCAATCTTGATTTATTTTATTCTATTTAGAACTATTTAGTAATTATAGTTTCTACTACCCCATTATTCTATTTGTTGACATTAATATTGTTTTCTACATATACTAGAAAGACATCTAAAGGAAGATATATCAAGTTTAATATTGCAACAATTTACTTTACTGTTTTAGATTTTATATGAAATATCATTGGGGACCTACCAAAATTTAAATTATATTTCTACATTTGCAAGTACATGTACAACTAGATATCTTTGTAAATAATTGACAAAATAAATGAAGGTATTTAAGTTAACAAATGATGAGATATAGAAAATTTTCACCACAATACTATAAACAAATAAACAAAGATCAATGTTAGATGTTTTTTTCATATGACATACTTGTCCAATTTTTTTCTATTATACTACTTATAACACATTCTAAACTCCTCTACAATAACCCACTATTCATTTTAATATAGGATTGTATAACAAGGTTGTATCATTTTTTAAGGAAATATGTTCTAAATAATAATAAAATTATAATTAACACAACATAAAAGTAAAACCTTAAAAATTAGGTATAAATATTAATATAAAAATTTAACATTAAAATATACTTAAATATTAATTTTGGAAAAAAAGTAAATTGTACTTGAAAATTCTTTTAAAAGAGGAGAGAAATGGTAACATAATAAAATCAAATGCAAGAGTATATCATAATAATGTTTAAACATGAGTTAAATTAATAAACATTAAAGTCTATAATCTATGTACTCTATTAGATATTTAGAAGGATTACATTTTTGTTGAGCAATATCTTTTCAGAATATTGACTACTCTTTTAAGAATATTGACTCCTTTATGTATTAAAATAAAAACCTATAATGATATAAATGTGAAGTGCAATAGTTATAAAATTTCAATTAAAAAAATAAAGCATTTTATTATTTAAGATTTTAGTTAAAAAAATGAAATTCTAGAAATATGGTGTAGAACTACCACATTTATTATAGGAAAATCTATGTAAAAGATATTACTATTCCATTTATGACAAATTGAGTAAAAACTAGGTGTCTTTTACATAAATTTATCTAATATATATTTTTTGATGGATAAGTGCAGTATAAGGAAACCGCTCCCACTAAAATAGATCCAAAAATTAGAACAAGCATGCCCTTTGACAGGGTGGGAAAAAAATTATCTAATATTTATTGCATATAAAAGTAACATATTTAGCAAAAACCTATGTAAATATATTATATTTAATCACTTACATCAATAATATATTCAAATTAGGATAGGTATCTTAAATACATCTATTTAAAAGATGCCTATCTTTTTTTAATCACTCAAATCAATAATATATTCAAATTAGCATAGATGTCTTAAGTACATCTATCTAAAAGATGCCTATCTTTTCTTAATCACTCAAATCAATAATATATTCAAATTATCATAGATATCTTAAATACATCTATTTAAAAGATGTCTATCTTTTCTCAATAAAAATTTCAATATAGGTGCCCCAAGACTAATATCTTTAGGATGTATTTAAAATATCTATGCTAGTATATGTATTTAATAAAAGTTATAAAAGTATTTAAATTGTATAAACTTTTATTTAGATCAAACCTTAATTGTTAGTCTGTATATTCAATTAACAATGTTAATTTATATATTTAATTAACAATTTATCTATGAGGTGTAGAAAATAACTAAAACCTTCAAAATACAATTTTAATCATTTGTTTCAATTAAGAAAAACACTCATTGAAATAGAGAGGATTATGAAGTTAAGAATAAGTCGCAAAATATTTATAGTTAACAAATAGATTTATTAGGTTAAGAGGGGGAGTGTGAGCATGTTAACAAAAACTATTAAAGCACTGAAATACCAAAATAATAAAAAATAAAAAACATAAAATGATAAAATAGTGATAAGTAAATAAAATAAAATAGAATAACTCTTAAATAAATAAAATAACTCCTTAAATAAAAATAAATAACATTCTAAGAAAATGAAATATTAATATAAATATCATTTCGATGCACTAAAGGAAACATTGTTTAGATAGATATTAAAAATTATAAAGAGAAAATAATAAATCCTCAAATAAGAATCAAATTATTATTTTTTCATTTATCTTTTTAAAACTTAAGAATATATTTTTATGATTTATTGTATTTATTATTGAAAAGAAAAATAGCTAAACTAAATAATATCTAAAATAAAATAGTTCTTTAGTAAAAGTTAAAATAAATAATTATTTAAAAAATATTACTTACTAATTTATTTATATTACTTATTTTACTTATTATATTTTTATTTACTTGAATTTATTATTTTATTTCTCAAATAACATAAGAATTTCAATAAAATTATTTAGTTAGTATTTTTATTATAAGAGTAAACATAAATCTTTGAACAAAAATAAAGAAGGGGTTGGAATTATGGAATCAATTTTGAGACAAATATGTCACATGGTTGCACTTTTTTTTTCATTTTTTTTTAAAAAGTACATGGAAAACAAAAATTCCAATTTGACAAAGTACTTAAAATAAGTGAAAGATAAAAATTTATGGGACCACTAAACAAACAGACAAAAATCCTAATAAAATTAGGTAAGAAGTTACAAGGGACCTATTATTAGTCCTTGTCCTAACATGATAATTATAGTAATCCATTTGGAAAAAAAGTTTGGAGTCTTATTGATCAATTATTACTAAAAAGATATAAATTTATGGGACTATCAAGCAAACAAAACAAAATTGTAAGGAAATTAGGTAAGAAGCTACAAGGGACCTATTGTTAGTCCTTGTCATAGCAGGATAATTATAATAATCCATAAGTTGGTCCATATTTTAAATTGAAAAAAAAGTTTTGAGTCTTATTGATCAATTATTAGGTTATTACTAAAAAGAGAGAATACTAGCATAAATATCTTCAATACATCTATCTAAAAGACTTTGAGAGATATAGTCTGCAAATGCCTAACTATTCTAAATAAAGATTTCAATATAAGCACCTCCAAAGTGAAATATATTTTTAATCTATAAATTGAACTCTATGCCACTACTTATAACATGTACATAGTTTAACAAGTTGACTAATTTTTAAACATGTTAGTAAATAGGATTATTATATAAACCTTGGAAAATATTGATCATGAACCTTGGATATGAACCTTGGAAAATATTGATCATGAACAAATTATGAAGAGCAGTTCCAAAGAAAGCTAAAGATTGACAAGGTCTAGGTCTTCAAGACATTGTTTTAGGAGAATTTAGAATTAACCCTTCTAGGTCTTTTGTATTTGTCTCTATTTCAGAAGCATGGGAAAATGTTAAACCATTCATTCAAGATAGAAATGCCATTGATAGAAGTAACAATCACACTCAAGGATATAGGTCTATTTGGTGGAACTTAAGGCATAAAGACAAGGTATTGACCTTGCTCCAAGGGTGCTCAACAAAAAAATGACATAAATTGGGTATTGATTCTTTTGAAGACATAATAGTGGACAACTCTTTAAAGAGTTGGAATCAGATAAGAACTGACTGTGAGGTACCCGCAACATAGGAAAAAAACATATGCTATTATGTGTAATGCCATTAGAGACAACATTAAACAAGGCATTGTTCTGAAAAAATTTGGTTGGGAGGAAATGAAATGGAGGTATGGAAATGAAATGGAGGTATGGTACAAAACTAGGAAAAATGAAACCTAAAAAGCTATATGAAATGATAACATATTCACAAGAGGTCTTTGATGTTTACATTAACTCTATTTGGAATGTTAGGTTGGAGTCAAAAGTTTGGTCTAAAACCATAAATTCTATTTGGTCTAAAGTCATTGAGCCTAAGAAAAGTTGTTTTAGGTGGTTGTTACTGCTTAATAGACTGGCACTAAGGTCTGAGAGCAAAATGTGTTCCTTTGGTAGTATGCCTAAAAACTATGACCATGTTTTTTTTAATGTAATTTTGTCCAGGATGTCTAGGGTTTTTTCTTGAGTAGATTAAAGGGAGGGTAGTTTGGAATGGTCATTGACAAGTTGGATATGCCATGTGGTTTTCTTAGTAAAGTGGATAACAATGTTAATTTGCTTTGAAATTTTTTTTCAACTGAGATTTTGTGGTCAATTTGGAAAACAAGGAATGAAGATGAATACCAGGGAAGGAAAAGAGTTCTTACTGGGTCTTTTTTTAGACTCACATTTCATTTAATAAGTGAACAGGCTACAACTACACTAAGGAATCCTACTGATAGATTTATGAGAATCTTGGATGAGGGTTCAATTATAGTATACAAATCAGATATCCAAACAATAGAATTCTAGCTACATAATTATAGGAAAGGTGATCCAAGTTTCCACAAAGAAAAAATTGAAATGCATAAGATGTACAATAGTCACTTGTTGGCAATTAACCAGGATGATGAGGAAATGGGAGCAGTGGAGTTTACATGTCAAAATTTTGACATAGATAGCAATCTGTTAAGAGTCTCACCAAAAATACGTATATTTAAAGGATGGGACTCATTTCTAAGTATTGATAACAAATATCATTAGAACAGAGAATCATTGAAGGTGGTGAAATAGTAGCAAAGGGATACAGAGATGGAGCAAGATGACAAGATCCTTTGTCAAGACAAGCATCATAGTAACATAGTCAGAGAAATAGCAGATAAAGAGACTAAAATATCATATGAATCATACTTAAACTTGTTTTTTTAGAACTTTTGATGTTTTAACTTGCTAATTTCAGTAATAAAAAGATGTATTCTGTAAGATGTAATTTTGATGGAGTGGCTCTCTTACCCACTTGATGTACTTATCCTTCTTATTGGTAATATATACGCAAGTTATAAAAAACTATCTAAAAATTGCCAAGAGCTATCAATCTTGATTTATTTTATTCTATTTAGAACTATTTAGTAATTATAGTTTCTACTGCCCCATTATTCTATTTGTTGACATTAATATTGTTTTCTACATATACTAGAAAGACATCTAAAGGAAGACATATCAAGTTTAATATTTCAACAATTTACTTTACTATTTTAGATTTTACATGAAATATCATTGGGGACCTACCAAAATTTAAATTATATTTCTACATTTGCA
Organism: Cunninghamia lanceolata; assembly: GCA_027924645.1. Lineage (NCBI taxonomy): Eukaryota > Viridiplantae > Streptophyta > Pinopsida > Cupressales > Cupressaceae > Cunninghamia > Cunninghamia lanceolata. The sequence goes on along the minus strand of BSBN01000175.1, from coordinate 4,307,957 downwards.
AGTATATGTACAACTAGATATCTTTGTAAATAATTGACAAAATAAATGAAGGAATTTAAGTTAACAAATGATGAGAAATAGAAAATTTTTGCCACAATGCTATAAACAAATAAACAAAGACCAACGTTAGATTTTTTTTTTTTCATATGATATACTTGTCCAAATTTTTTCTATTATACTACTTATAACACATTCTATACTCCTCTACAATAACCCACTATTCATTTTACCCGCTATTCATTTTAATATAGGATTGTATAACAAGGTTGTATAATTTTTTTAAGGAAATATGTTCTAAATAATAATAAAATTATAATTAACTCAACATAAAATTAAAACCCTAGGAATTAGGTATAAATATTAATATAAAAATTTAACATTGAAATATACTTAAATATTAATTTTGAAAAAAAAAATTTACTTGAAAATTATTTTAAAAGAGGAGAGAAATGGTAACATAATAAAATCAAATGCAAGAGTATATCATAATAATGTTTAAACATAAGTTAAATTAATAAATATTAAAGTCTATAATCTATGTACTCTATTAGATATTTAGAAGGATTACTTTTTTGTTGAGCAATATCTTTTAAGAATATTGACTCCTTTATGTATTAAAATAAAAACCTATAATGATATAAATGTGAAGTGCAATGGTTATAAAATTTCAATTAAACAAAAAGGCATTTTATTATTTAAAATTTTTAGTTAAAAAAAATAAATTCTAGATATATGGTGTACAACTACCACATTTATTATAGAAAAATCTATGTAAAAGATATTACTATTCCATTTATGACAAATTGAGTAAAAACTAGGTGTCTTTTACATAAATTTATCTAATATTTATTGCATATAAAAGTAACATATTTATCAAAAACCTATGTAAATATATTATATTTAATCACTTAGATCAATAATATATTCAAATTAGGATAGATATCTTAAATACATCTATCTAAAAGATGCCTATCTTTTCTTAATCACTCAAATCAATAATATATTCAAATTAGCATAGATGTCTTAACTACATCTATCTAAAAGATGCCTATCTTTTCTTAATCACTCATATTCAAATTAGCATAGATATCTTAAATACATCTATCTAAAAGATGTCTATCTTTTCTCAATAACAATTTCAATAGAGGTGCCTCAGGACTAATATCTTTAGGATGTATTTAAAATATATATGCTAGTATATGTATTTAATGTATTTAATAAAACTTATAAAAGTATTTGAGTCATATAAATTTTTATTTAGATTAAACCTTAATTGTTAGTCTATATATTCAATTAACAATGTTAATTTATGTATTTAATTAACAATTTATCTATGAGGTGTAGAAAATAACTAAAACGTTCAAAATACAATTTTAATCATTTTTTTCAATTAAGAAAAACACTCATTGAAATAGAGAGGATTATGAAGTTAATAATAAATTGCAAAATATTTATAGCTAACAAATAGATTTATTAGGTTAAGAGGGGGAGTGTGAGCATGTTAACAAAAACTATTAAAGAGCTGACATACCAAAATAATAAAAAACAAAAAACCTAAAATGATAAAATAGTGATAAGTAAATAAAGTAAAATAGAATAACTCTTAAATAAATAAAATAACTCCTTGAATAAAAATAAATAACATTCCAAAAAAATAAAATATTAATATAAATATCATTTAGATGCACTAAAGGAAACATTGTTTAGATAGATATTAAAAATTATAAAGAGAAAATAATAAATCCTCAAATAAGAATCAAATAGTGATAAGTAAATAAAGTAAAATAGAATAACTCTTAAATAAATAAAATAAATCCTTGAATAAAAATAAATAACATTCCAAAAAAATAAAATATTAATATAAATATCATTTAGATGCACTAAAGGAAACATTGTTTAGATAGATATTAAAAATTATAAAGAGAAAATAAGAAATCCTCAAATATGTCACATGGTTGCACTTTTTTTTCACTTTTTAAAAAAATAGTACATGGAAAACAAAAATTCTAATTTGACAAAGTACTGAAAATAAGTGAAAGATAAAAATTTATGGGACCACTAAACAAACAAACAAAAATCCTAAGAAAATTAGGTAAGAAGCTAAAGGGACCTATTGTTAGTCCTTCTCCTGACTTGATAATTATAGTAATCCATAAAATTTGGAAAAAAAAGTTTGGAGTCTTATTGATCAATTATTACTAAAAAGATATACATTTATGGGACCACTAAGCAAACAAAACAAAATTGTAAGGAAATTAGGTAAGAAGCTACAAGGGACCTATTGTTAGTCTTTGTCGTAGCAGGATAATTATAGTAATCCATAAGTTGGTCCATATTTTAAATTGAAAAAAAAGTTTGGAGTCTTATTGATCAATTATTAGGTTATTACTAAAAAGAGAAAATATTAGAACAAATATCTTAAATACATCTATCTAAAAGAATTTGAGAGATATAGTTTCCAAATGCCTATCTATTCTAAATAAAAATTTCAATATAAGCACCTCCAAAGTGAAATATATTCTTAATCTATAAATTGAACTCTATGCCACTACTTATAACATGTACATAATTTAACAAGTTGACTAATTTTTAAACATGTTAGTAAATAAGATTATTATATCTTTTTCTTACTTCATAGTTTGAACTTTAAGCTAATACCTACAATATTTAACTTAACCAAAAAAAAACTTAGCATGTTACAATAACAACTAACACAATTTAATTGAAATGGATAAATTTTAAAATATACTATAAAATCCTAAACTAGTTACTACTCAACACTATATTATTCTTTTCTTTTCTTGCTTGCTATATAGACAACAATTTTCATGTAGAACCCCTCTCATTGCATGTGAGAAGTATCATTATTTCATAGTAATGTTTGTTGTACGTTACCGTGATTTGACTTTAACTAAAAAATCAGTCTTTCCAACCAAGCTAAATTCATAAGCAAGATGCAATGTACAGGGAAGTGGGTTCGAATGCTTAAAACATTTTCTAGACAGCATGTTCCAGATAGTATGCTACTAAGTTTAGCTAATAGTTTAAGATGGTTCGCTATAAAGAGGGACAGATTTATCCAAGACTTCCAATCGGCTACAGTAGTCGCCAGGTATCCACGGACAAGACCAGCTACCTTTCTTTTCCTTCTTTTTTTCCTTCTTTTTTTCTGCACAAAATCCGTATTTCTGGGAAGCTCTCGTGGCTCACATCAGCAGTGCCTGTTTTGGGGCTTCCCGCGATTCGACCCTTGGTCGATTGTTCAAGAGGCGTGAGGAGTAAAACCTATTATTACTTCTTATCTAGCGAACGTGGCGTGCCCTTTCGTGTTTGGACAGAGTTGCTAGAAAAGACTGTTTGAAACGTAAAAAGAAAAGATTTTGTCCGATTGTTATAATAATGACGCGCCCGGAGATTCGAACCTCATACCTGCGTTTCGTGGTTATGAAGGTAAAGACTTGTCGATTCTACTAAAGATTGCAGCTGAAGCCTAGATCTGCGATAGATTCATCGGAGTTCCGCTCTGGCGAACAAGCAAACGGGAATGAACATAAAAAATCGGATTGGAAAATATGAGCTAGGAAGGATTCTTGGAGAAGGGAATTTCGCCAAAGTTAAACTCGCCATTAATGTGGAAACGGGGCAAAGCTATGCCGTGAAAATCTTGGACAAGAAGAAGGTTTTCGAGTACAAAATCGTCACTCATGTAAGGAAATGCGAAATAGAAAAGGTTTCGATTGGGAACAATTGCGATTTTTTTATGTATTGATTTGATTTGCGTGATTTGTTTTCTGTATGTAGATTAAAAGGGAAATATGCACGCTGAAGCTCATTAAACATCCTAATGTCGTTAGATTATACGAGGTATATGCTTACGCAGGCGTTGTGATAAGAAGTTTCAAAGGCGGCTTTTAACAGACATTTAATATGATTTTTGCTGTCACTCTCTGACAGATTTTGGCGAGCAAGAAGAAGATATATATTGTTCTCGAGTTTGTTACCGGGGGAGAATTGTTAGACAAAATCGTGAGTGTCATGAAGATATCTCGTAAAGCTTTTCCCTTTTCATGTTAGTGTTCTGGTTGAATTCTCACTTATAAATATAATCTTTAGATTCAGGCGCGTAACGGGAAACTGCATGAAAACCTAGCAAGAAAGTATTTCCAGCAGCTAATTGACGCGGTTGGATATTGCCACAGCAGAGGTGTTTACCACAGGGATTTGAAGGTAAGATATCCGAAACGGCGCAGTTTGTATTTGGTTGTAGGGTTTGGGAAAAAAACGTTTAATCGTGAAACACTGAACACAGTTAAATCTTGAAATACCGAACTAAATGGACAAAAATTCTGAAATACTGACCTACAATCATTATTGACTCTGGAAATTTGATGTCTATTAACGTATTTAATGATAAACGGACAAAATTATTTTTCGTGGAAATTTTGATGTCTATTCACGTATTTAATGATAAACGGACAAAATTATTTTTCAGCCTGAAAATGTGCTTCTGGATGCTAATGGAAACGTGAAAGTTTCTGATTTTGGTCTCAGCGCGTTGCCGCAGCAGTGTAGGGTATGTTTATAGCAAAAAATGGACATGATTTGTGTGCAGTAGAATTTTAATCGTTATTTGATGCCGTTATATTGCAAATCTTTGCAGGCAGACGGGCTGCTACATAAACTTGTGGAAGCCCTAACTACATAGCCCCAGAGGTAAAGAACATCTTAAAGCTTACACAGTATAATCCTGAAGCACTCATTTACATTATTATAGACTGTGGAAATCTGATTTCTTAAAGCTATTAGGTTATTGGAGGCGACTGGATTTATCAAGTTATTATGGTGGATTCGTACAGGTGATTGCTAATAGAGGCTACGACGGGGCTACTGCGGATCTATGGTCTTGTGGTGTAATTCTCTTTGTTCTCTTGACGGGCTGGTTGCCGTTTGACGATAGAAATATTGTAGTTCTTTATCAGAAGGTAATGATTTTCTGTTAACTGTTAAGCGCATAATTGAAATACTGTGAAATTTCTTACGAGGCAATTGAATAAGATGATATGCGTGTGCAGATTTTCAAAAGCGATTTCAAATGCCCCAATTGGCTTTCTCCGGGCGCTCGCAATTTGATCAGAAGAATACTCGATCCCAATCCCAAAACGGTATCCTGTACTGACCCTTTCGCTGATATGAAATGTCGTTAAAGTTTCTGGACATATAATCGTCTGAATAATTTTGTGTTTGTACAGAGAATAACTATACCGGATATAATTGAAAACGAGTGGTTCAAAAAAGGGTACTCTCCTGCAAAACATATGGAGGAGGACACCAGTCTGGTTGATGTCAATGTCGCATTCACAAATGCGGAGGTAGGTTTCACATCTGAGGATCTCGTTGAAAAATATAATTGGGTGTTCTTTACATTTAAAAGAACAGAACAGTTGTGAGTTTTTTTGGAATTTTTTTCTCTAAAAGGTTTTACGATTTAAAATAGTTTCAAAATTTAAGTTTAAAGAGAGCAAAGATAATTTCTATGGTTATTAAATTAATGTCGGATATCAATTCAGTGTATTGGAATTTTATATAAATATTTTTATATATTTTATTATTTATTTTAAAGAATGATGTTTTACTTTTCACTGTAAATTTATTATAATAAAATTTTAAAGTAATATTATGTTATTTTTATTATAATAAATTATTTTTTTAATAGAGAAAGAATTATAATTGTATTGTATTAAAAAGTTGTATCGAAAAAGTACCACCAAAAGAAGGTTGGTAGAGTAGCCAAATAAGTATAGTGAATAACATGGTATTACAGAAATTCATTGCACTGAAGTTTGATTCAAGAGTATATATTAGAAAAAATTAATTATTTTTTTAATTGTGATAAACAACTTAATAAAAATTTCATTACATAAAAGAGTTAGATAAAATATTTAAATATATCAATAGAAACAAAAATTGTTAGAAATAATGAGTTCACAAAATGTATCAATAATTTAAACACCATTCAGTAAAGCTTTTGTTTTAACCATCTTTATCCTCTTTTATAATGAAATAGATTTATATATTACTTATAACAAATAGTTACAATCTATTAAAAAAACAACAAATTAAATCACTTCCCTGTAAATCAACATTTACTTCATCTTATTTAAATTTTCTCTTATTAAATTTAATTAGTCCATAGACTTTTACATGTGAGCATTATAGTGCTCCCAATTGTCTCACACCATGACCTATTGCTTAAACCTCCTATGGGTGCAAATACTAGTATTATTTGAAGATTAACTCTAAGTAGATATACTATTGATAAGGTGCAATTCTAAATAAAATTGTGCAACAATTTTTACACCAGTATTGAATAGATATGAAATATGATTCAAAATATTGATAAAAAACTACTACACAAGATTACACCTCTTATAAAAACAATATTTTTATTTTATTTTTTAAAATAAGATTTTTAACATTCAATTGAATGCACCAATAATTGGTCCTCGTCAATTTACAGATGAGTGTTGGGAGTAGATCCTCATCATCCTCATCCTCTCTAACATTTAATTAACGTGTGGTCCAAACCCTGCGCTGTTCAGAGTTCTCCACGTTGACTAGTATAATTGGCAGACCATCGCCAAAAAGCTTATCTGACACGTATACTTGCTTGTCGTCGTTAACAATGACGTTTCGACATTAGATAATCATTTCTGTCCAAAAAAGTCGACCACGTAGGCACTGTTAGTGCGCTTTGCTGGCCAGATATCCTTCTAGGCTGTCAGGCTCATCCTTGAACAAAGCAAGTGTAATTTCTTTTTCTCTAGAAAAGAAATCAGCGGCTGTAAGATTTTACATTTTCCGGTTTTTAACGTTAGTGGTGTCATTCTATTAACAGGAACACCTGCTGACGGAGGAAACGGGGCCAGTTCACATGAACGCATTTCAGTTGATAGCTATGTCCGTCAGTCTCGATCTTTCCGGTTTCTTCGAAGAAGAGGTAAGGCAATCTTGTAACGAAATTAAATTCAAAAGTTGGTTGGGCTGTTGGAGGTAACAGACATTTGAGACAATTTTTTGGTTGACAGGAAGTTGCGGAAAGGAAAACCAGCTTTATGTCCATGTTTCCCGCCAAAGATATTATCCAGAAAATAGAGGAGACGGTGAGGGACATGGGATTCCAAGGCGAGAAAAAAAATGGCAAGGTATGACTGTGTATGCTTCTTTTTCTTGTATAGATCATTTCATACGTGTAACATCTAGCCGCAACACTCCAAATTTGTAGCCAGGAATTAGGATAACTCTTGCAAATATTCGTTCAACCATATACCAATAAAAACGACAAGTTTTAAATACAGTTCCGCAAAGAAAAAATATACGAAATCATCTTTTCCAACGTGGCTGGATATGATTGTTATTTAACGTAAATCTAAAGCTGTGGCTGAGCTTGATGTGATTTATATTGATTAATTTCTAACATGGAGATCATGTTATTCCAGCTTATGTTAAGGAAAACGAATGCAAAATCTAGCAGAAATGGACACCTGTCGGTTGCCACGGTGGCGAGAGTATTTGAAGAGTTCTAAAATTCAAAGTAAATTGAGGAAAGGCATATTTTTAGTAATATATTGTCGTTTTTCGCGTAGGTTTCCGAGGTAACCCCTTGTTTGCACTGCGAAAATCTTCCGGAGATATAGCCCTTTATAGGGAGGTAAATATAAATATGTTTTTGTCGCTTTCCCTCACTGAAACTCTCAACCCGAAAGGTTCAAAATCTTTTTTCTCTTAAAAGCCGGGTTGGTTTTTCCAATGGCTATTCTTCAACAGTCAAATATAATTTTGTAAAATCATTACTGATTGTTTGAACATTGAAATGGATGATATTTAAGTAGATTGTTTTCCCACAAGTTGATCATTATTCTCATTGTAAAATGGGCTGTTCTTAAATATCATCCACTTCAACAGTCAAAGGTCAATTTTAGCCAATAAAAATACGACAAATATTTACCACTTTTTGTTGTGAATGAGGTGTAAAATTGCTATGGGTTGTTTGACCATTGAAGTGGCTGATATTTAAGTAGAGTGTCTAAAATGTGTCTGTTGTTATTGGGCAGTCCAATCAGTTTTTATAAATTTAAAAATTGAAAACTCTATAAACCTAAATCAATAAATATTTGCAAATTTCCTGTCAAAAATATTATACATGATGGTGTACATGCACTCCAAGCTCTCTGGAATGAATCTGCACCTTACCTGTCTGAAAATATTCTGTCACTTTAATTTGATAAATCCTTCATATGTATACAACAATTTTCTGAATTCAACTCTAAACATAGAATTTCCCATCATACTGCATGATCTATCATCAAGATCATATCTTTTTCATCTTGATGATGAATCATAAATGATGGATCATACAATATGATCTAAAAAGTCCATGTTTAAATAAAAATTTTACACTATTGAATGCAAAAAAAATTATTTAATATTCTACTTCATATGGAGTATATCTTTGATTGATGAACAAGTTATCCTTTTGCGTGTACAGCTGTGCAGAAAACTCTCTGGTAATCTTAGCTCAGATAATATTCCCTCAAGTAAGGTCAACTCTGATGATGATAATACTGTATAGAGCAGAGGGAGGACTTCCGGCCCTTGATAATTGTTAATCTCGTTACTTGTTCCGTATCATTGTACAAAAAAATCATATCAAATTTCATTCATTGTACTTCTGATTTTTGGGAAAATTGACCTCTTCAATTAATTAAAAATTACGGTCAAATGGGGCACTTTCATGCAGAGTCTGTCCTTGTTTAAAGTCTCTGCTCGTACACACATTTCACGTTAGCGACAACTACAAAGGAATGGAAAAGGGCATGTAAATTGGGATGTCTTTGCATGTGACGGACAAGGAGGTGACCGAAACAAACTAGGGAGGCTGCCAGCTAAAATACGGCATTGTTTGTTTGTTCAGCGTGACTATAATAGTAATATCAGTCAGTAGCGTATGTATGCTATTACCAAATAAACCTAAATGAATATATAAGCAGTCTTGTCAAATAGCAGAATGCGTGGAGCTGAGCGAACTCTCTGCATCAAGAGTGGAAATTGGAAAAGATTTTTCTTAGCTCACGAGTAGGTTTCTGTAGCATGAGGAATGCAAGGCGCATTTTATATTTATATATTTTAAATCATCTGGAAGGTTTACCTATTCTTATCGATGCATTCTGTACGCAAAGTGATATATACACCTCAATAATTCAACCAAGTCGATTTAAAAGCGTCACGAAAAAACGTTCCTATGGTGCAATCTTTGAGGCATGATGTGCATCGTATGTATTACATGCGAAAAACATAATGATAAACGTCACTGGTGGATGTACAGGCTTTATGTCAAAAGCAAGTAGAGTGTACACTTGAAATTGAAACATGACATATGATAGATGTGATTAGATAAAAATTTATTATTAATTTATATATAGAAAAGACAATTGTTAAATGTGTTGCATGCCATATGATAGATGTGATTAGATAAAAAATTACTATTAATTTATATACAAAAGATAGTTGTTAAATGTGTTGCTAATTTCATTGTATTTGTGCTAAAAAGATTGAATTCATGGTCAATAAATTGTTATCTTGATAAGTTGGTTTCACATCGATAGTCCCAAAACAAATGGGATGGGATATTCCAATAGGGATATCCCTATCTCTATCACGTCGAAGGATATTGTATTTGGGTAAATGCAAGAAGTTGTCTCCATTTAAGGTGGAAGTTTCGAAGTTAGAAAAAAAATCCAAAATCGGAGAACCAAAAACGGGATCCCGAGCCTGAAACACAAAATACGATCCCATTTTTTAGCGGGATCCCAAACCTAGATGCCAAAAACAGGATCCCGTTTTGAAAAAGTATTAAATTTTTTAAAAAATCGCAGAGACCCCATTTTCACCAGCGACAGTCGACAGGGGAAAACGGGATCCCGAGTTGAGTGACCATCCACCCACTAGGTAAGTGGATTTTTCCACTTCTACAAATTACCCATCAATCGTTTTAAGCTTCCCTTGTTTGTTTTGGTGTAAAATACAATCAAAATTTAAATTGCGAATTGTTATTTAGGGTTTCTGTTTATGAAATCAATAACTGATTTTTGACATTTTAGTTGTAAAATACAATTGAAATTTTGAAAGACTATATCATATAAAATGATAGAATTTGAACAAACTATCAAAATTATGTTTAAAATTGAGAATTGAATAGATATATTTAGACATTTTAGCTGTAAAATACAATTGAAATTTTGAAAATACTGTATCATATGAAAGGAGAGATTTTGAACAAACTGTCAAAATTTGAGTTCAATTTGAGTGTTGAATAGCTATATTTAAACATTTTAGCTGTAAAATACAATTGAAAATTTGAAAATACTGTATCATATGAAAGGAGAGATTTTGAACAAACTGTCAAAATCTGAGTTCAATTTGAGTGTTGAATAGCTGTATTTAAACATTTTAGCTGTAAAATACAATTGAAATTTTGAAACGATTGTATCATATGAAAGGAGAGATTTTGAACAAATTGTCAAAAATTATATAGCATTGGGATGATATATATATTTGGTTTTTATAAAATTTACTTATAACAATGTATGTCATTGTATTTTAAAGGCATTATTGAATAGGTAACTATCATGTAAAAAAATTACAACAAACCATAATCAAACCTTTAGAGACAACCAACCAATCAAGAATTGAGAAAATTTTATAGTTTTTGTGATAGCCAACTAATCAAGAATGAAATGAAGCCAACATTTATGTAACTTTTGATATACTCAAGTAGCTGTCCTCACTAGCTAGGTTATGCCCCTGGGATGACCATCGTGATGTTAATTGTGATACGAGCTCAACCTCATTGGTAATGCTTCCCCTAATCTTAATGACATTGATGTAGGCTCCACTCATGATCCTTATGAAGATCTTTCCACCACTAACCTATTTCATGATAGGTCACTATCCTCACCATCTCCTTAGACCTATAATACCTTGAGCTTATTGATTGGGACCAACACGACCCTTTATGATTTGATGTTTTCCAAAATGATGAAGCCATCATGAAACTTATGAAGTGTCAAGACCACATCCCCATTGTAATCATAAGAAAGACTTTTCCACCATACTTAACACCTACATATGCTTATTTTGGAGAGAAAGAAAGAACCCTTTAGTCCTAAGGCACCCTAGTCTAGGCAGAATAGCAACAAGATATAAGAAGAAACTTGTGATCGATTAAAATGATACAATAAAAATGGACACTTCCCAAGAGCTCCTCAATTTGACAAACTTCACCTTCCATTAGATACCACTCAGATACAAGACATGACTCCCCTCTCCTTGTTGAGGATGCTATAGACATCAACCTATGAATAGAAGCTCGGACCCTAAACTCTCTAAGATAGTAGCTCCACTGGACCTTGACATCAAAGAAGGCATATATAACCATGTCACCATTAAAGATTACATTGATTTCTTCATGTGGTCTTATGGTGATATGCCTTGAGACTCCATCTTTAAAGTCATGCATCATCTTGTGGTTCACCTCAATGCCAAACCTATTCAATAAAAGCTACGCAAAATGCACCCCCAAGTAGCCCTCGTGGTCATAGAAGAACTGTATAAACTCTTGGATGTCCAAGGTTCATTCAGACTATTACTTATCCTAAATGGGTCTCTAATGTGGTCTTAGTTAACAAGAAAACTAAGGGAATTCATGTTTGCACTAACTTTTGAGACATCAAAAAAGGATCTACCCTAACTTAGATAACTTTTGTCTACCAAACATTGATGTGATCGTGGATCTCATAGCCATATATATAAAATTTTATTATTAATCTAGATATAATATGGACCAAGTTGAAACATTTGAGTTAGACATGGAGATGCCTAGATTATGGAGCTCGATCTATGTAAGAAAACACCTCCTATAGACTCAACACAAACTTATCCCTCAACCCTCTAAATTGTGACTTACATCATTTGATTACCCTGGAACACACTATCAAGTCAATGAAAATGGGTATGCCTTTGTACTCATTGACTCTATTGGTTAATTTTAAATATGTGTGTATGGCTAATTCATTTCTTTTGTCCAAAATGGTTGTGACAATAAAAAAGAAGCTTATTGAACTCATAATCAATAGGAAACCCCCGGTCATGTAATAGGAAGTCTTGAATTTAGTACCAATGATTGTGAGTTCCTTGTCTAAAATATGATGAAACTTTTGAACAAGAGAACCTTGTAGACCATGATGCATATCTTGAAATTTAAACTTGAACATTATCGTCATGTGAATGCTTTTAGCCATCCTACAACCTCCTATCACCCTTCATCCTCTTATAGAGATATGCCACACAACCTCTCCAAGTTGACCATGCCAAACCCAAAGTCACAATCCTAAGAGGTAAAGAATCTTTTGGCCCCATTCAAGTCCACTCCCTAATAGGAGTGATACAATGCTAATAGGGTTGTGAAGGTAATTAAGTTCTTGATTAGCATGTTGGGTGTATCTAAGCATAATGATGATATAGTTAGTCCTAATTTCATTAATCTTAAGATCATTGAGCTAGAGTACTTAATATATATGGTATAGTTTTGTTCAATCAATAGTCTATATAGATCCTATTAATACTATACTATATGTTAAATTTGTTGATCTTTGTCTTCCCAAATTTTCAGGATGAGAGGCAATCTTTGTAATCCTTGATAAAAGAGTAAAAATTTCTTTAGATCTTTTTGATTTTTTTTTCTAGTACACTTGGGTTAGTCACCTAGGGGCCACAAAAAGAATGCCAAAAGTTTGGATTTTGGTAACAAAGTGTTTAGTAGATCCATCTATGTTATATGTGTTATCCCTCTCAAATTTGTCTCACTAGAAATGCCAAAAATGGATTCAACCTTAAGGATGCGATTCTTTTCTAAAATAAAGTGTCATTGCCAAGAACATACCACCATCAATACTAAAGAGTTTCTATTAAAATATGTGAATTGAAACACCACATATCATGACATCAACTATTCCATAAAAGTTTGTGATATTCCCTATTATCTCAAACTCCATAAAATATACTATCTATCTTTAAAAAGGTACATACTACAATGACATCAAACATAAACCAATAGGTGTCTTAAGATATATTAGTGGTAGGGAAAATTATAGTGGCCCTCACCCTAGAGTAATAAGTTGAAGTAGTGTTAGAATTACTAATAAACTAAAAAACTTTATCCTAGGGTGGTGGGACAAATTACACAAGCCTTACAAAGCCTCTACCACTTCCTTGACATTTTTAACATTGTTCAAATTTGATAGGATGGATTTATGTCACCTCCTCCTCATCTTAATTCTCATAGTAGATAGAATCATCCAATTTCTAGCATCAAGATGAAGGTTTATCTTCATTATCGTAGAAATATCCTCCAAGGCTTTGTGCATATGCTCATGCCACACATTGAAGATGTGGAATTTATCTAAGTAGAAATATAGAAATCCTTAGCCTAACCTTCTACCCCTTCAATATCATTGTATAGAAGGTAGATACAAGTAACATTTGATAGCATGGAGGCACAACTTAGGGATTGAGTTGAATGTAAAAAAATTATTCTTCCCAACAAATGCTAGATGTCTAGGAGCAATTTAATGATTTCTTCCATTATCTGCCTAGTCTAGAATATAATTACCTTTTCTTTTGATATGTTTGATGGAGATAGGTTTAAACTTATTCACCAAGTTTCTAGCTTCCAATAGAATAGTTTCCAATAACCACAAGCTTCATCTATGCTTTTTCATATGATCAATGTTCATCTTGGAATCTCCTTCCACACTAAGGGATATCTTGTTTAGTTTCCAAGTCATCTTGAGGCCCTGGATATCATGGCCCTAGAATCTACCATATTATTGTTCTTGACACCAAAATCATAAGCTAAGATAGGTAGAGGTTTTCCCTTATCATCTCTTAATAAACATACTCCTCCTACTTCACTAGGATTACCCTTGGCTACCCATCAAAATTTCAAGCTTAATCCATCCCAATGTAGGTGTGGACCAAAGGGCGTGAATATCAACATGGGTATCTCCTTGTTTTAACCTTATTCAAAGCAACCTTGGCCAATTATGAGCCTAATCCACCTCTTCTAGCATGATCATATATTCCTCTTTACCCCAACAATCACCAAGTTCCTAAATGCACCATATTTCTTTAAAATAGTCCAAAACTTGGGATGCATATTCACATTTAAGAAATCCATGATGATTGTCCAGAGACTTCCTTACTTAAATGCACATTATACATTAAGATGGGTCACCTTTCCCATTGTATCAATCATTGTGGTAGTCCTAATAGCTCTCTTACATTTTGAAATTTGTACATGCATGTATACATTATCTGTATGTTTAATTTAAATTTATTTCAAGTGTAATTTCTTGAAACATATATATATATTCTTGATTTAATTTTAAATTTGTACTCAAGTTTGTATGTTTATATGTATATATATGTAGGTTCATATTTATTTTTATATATACATCATGAATCTAGATGATATTCACTTTGATGTTGAGGACTTCCTTAATGCACAAGATGATCCGGCCGCACCCCCAACGCTAAATGCCCCACCTCCAGATGCCCCACCTGCAGATGACCCACCTCCACCTCCACCTCCACCCCCACCTGGAACTGACCAGGCTCGCTTGCGAGCCATAATTAATGAAAATGTGGATTCGATACAAGAAAAACTGAATTCCATTCGCAATGAACAATTCATGCCACCTCATGTGGTACGTTTTGCATCTTTGATGCAAAACATTGTAGATTCTGTGAGGTCTATTGACTCAAATTTTGATAGATTCTAGAAATGGAGAGAGGAGAGGCGCCAATTTTATGCTGATGGCCTCTCCTATAAGACTATTTTGGATCTTAAAATCACAAAAGCTAATTTAGCGCAATATTTTAGACATCCCATTACAAATGAACCTATTCCTGCAAATAAGAAAAGAATATCAATCAAGTGGTGTAGGCATGAAGGAATGTCTGCCAATTTTTGGGATAGATGGTGGATGGTGTTTGATTATCCACCTCATGCTAATTGTGAGGTTCCTTTATATTTTTTGAGAAAATTATATGTAGAGTTTGTTCTGAATAAAAAACCCAACTACTTTGATTTGAGATCATTCCAGGGTGTTGGTGGTGGCATGCCACAATAGAGGTTGGGGGCACGGGTTGATCCCCAACGACCGGTGCCTGTTTAACCTCTTATTGACCCTCCTGTTGTTGCCATTCCTTCGCCCTTCCAGCATTATGCAGTGGTATCTGCACTAAGCACATTGAGCGCACTCTCAGGTAGCCTACATGAGCAGACTTCTATGATGGTAGCTCGAGTTAGAGAGCATGGAGGAGTTGATGATGGAAGTGGTCCTAGTACCACTCCACATGTGTCGATGCCTCATACATGTACGAGTTGCAATCAGTTGTGTTATGGACCTTATCAGGTAGCTGCACTCACTTCAGCTACACATGCATCATCTGATAATGTGGGCACTGAATCATTTGTTAATTATCTATTTGCTGAGGATCATCCCACTGATCATTTGACACAAGTATATATAGGTTATGTACACATGTTGAATTTAAAACAATTTTTTAACTACGTTTTTTTAATCAACATATAGATCAATTAAATTGTAATATTTTAACAATCGAATTGTTTGGTGTAGATGATGGCAACAGGGGTCACCATTGATCGAATTAATTTTTCATCGACACCTGTTCATCTTGGGCACCCATTTGGGGTACATTTTCAATGATTTGTAAATTTGTAAAATTCAGTCTTGAATGTGTGTACAATTAAATATTTATGAACTTATTTATGAACTGGTTCAGGGTTCTTCCACATTGAATCCTCCATCTCAGGGTGTCTCGAGCACTCCTCCATCATTGGGCATCTCACATGACACTCTTACAGTATGTATATTATTTTAAAAAACTATATATATACTTAAATTTTTCTATTTTGATATCAGTGTATATGAAAATGTGCACATGTACTATTTAATATTTTATAAATATGTCTATGCAGGTTGACACAATAATGAGGATGGGCATTGTAGCACACTTGGATAATCCAAGTTTATATCAGGGGTCGACTGCATTTCCGGTTATTGAAAAACGTATAACATGTACACAAGTCTATATATATATATATATATATATATATATATATATATATGTTTTAAAACCTAATTTGTACACACATGTGCTAACTTAAATATAAATGACATTGTAGGAGCTTGTTAGTGACACGTTTCATCAACACACAGCACATGCAGAGCAGGAGCACAGAGGAGATGGGCAGCCTGATACGGTATAATTTAAAATTTAGATTATATTTAAATTGAACAATTAAAATATACGTTGTGAACTTAAAGTAAATTTCTTTATATATATATATATATATATATATATATATATATATATATATATATATATATATATATATATATATATATATATTGACATGTACATTCAAAATTCTTTTTTCTTTTATAGCTCGATACATGTCATGGAGCTAAGCATGTAGAGACAGGTCCTGGAATAGAGGATTCACAACAAGTTCCTCTTACGGTATAATAATTTTTAAATATGATAGTTCTTATAAATTAAATTGAATTAAATCATTTTTAAAATCGTCAAGTACATCTAATTTCAACTTGAACTTTCTCTTGAATTAAATAGATTGATTCAGAGCATGGAGAGACAGATCTAGGTGCACCAGAGCATGCCTCTCAGCCTCACACGGTAATTTAATTTTATGATAAATTATAAATTTAAAAATTGTCATTAAATTAGATTTCCTTATCATCTTACATCTAATTTCATCTAAATCTTTCTCTTTTGCAGAGTGATTCAGGTCATCTGAGTAGTTCGCATGGTGTGAAGAGGACTCTTGATGATAGAGATAGTATGTGATAGGTTATTGAACATGGGCTATGTATAATTTGACTATTTCATGGACTATATGTTATATACTGTTTGTCATGGACTTTATATATATATTGTTGAACATGGACTTTATATATTTTTTTGAACATGGACCTGGACTTTATATATATATATATATATATTGTTAAACCTAGACTTTATATATTTGACTATTTCATGGACTATATGTTATATACTGTTTGTCATGGACTTTATATAGATATTGTTGAACATGGGCTTTATATATTTTTTGAACAAGGACCTGGACTTTATATATATATATATTGTTGAACCTGGACTATATATTTTTACATGTCGCATAATAAATGCAATCTTGTCATAACAAAATCATACACATGTCAAAGTAATAATCATGTAAAACCATCATGTTAGTTTAGGTGCATCCATACATATATCTGTTATCCATGCATACATACATTGCATATACATCATAAATTATAAAAGCATAACATCACATACATATGTATATACAAGGATCCCTAAATTTAATCATAAATCAAACTCTAATATAACCATGTGCATGAAGGAAAAGAAATGTAAACATTTGAGATCAACCATAATAAGATATATAGATTGACATCAATAGAAATAATCGATTGTCATATATAAATCTACAAGTGTCAAAGTGTTGATCTAGATTTGCGCTTAATGAAGAAATTGCATTGAAAGAATATGTAGTGATGAGGTCCTAATAAAGTTCCTCCATTCATTCACGGTATGCATATTTAGGTCCTAGTCAAATTTTAAGCAATAAAATGGTAAGCAAATCAAAACAAAGCATTAAAAAGTGAGATAAGTTCATGAGGATCTCTTGCCTACTAGGAGAGATCAATCTCTCACATCTTCTCATCTAGAGATCAACTAAGTTATATTAAATGATCCTAGCATGGTTATAGTTATATTTATCCAAGTGCCTTGGTGCTTGTTCTTGTGTTGACCATGTAATTTAGGAGTCCCTAGAGTAAGAGTCCATGGGAGTGTCCCTTGACCAACCTCTACTACATCTTAAGTAGATTTGTAGCATGGGAGTGTACTACTTGGGAAATCCTTTAGAAAGTCACCCCTTTTCAATAATATAAATCTCTATATGTAAGTGTCAAAGTGTTGATCTAGATTTGCGCTTAATGAAGAAATTGCATTGAAAGAATATGTAGTGATGAGGTCCTAATAAAGTTCCTCCATTCATTCACAGTATGCATATTTAGGTCCTGGTCAAATTTTAAGCAATAAAATGGTAAGCAAATCAAAACAAAGCATTAAAAAGTGAGATAAGTTCATGAGGATCTCTTGCCTACTAGGAGGGATCAATCTCTCACATCTTCTCATCTAGAGATCAACTAAGTTATATTAAATGATCCTAGCATGGTTATAGTTATATTTATCCAAGTGCCTTGGTGCTTGTTCTTGTGTTGACCATGTAATTTAGGAGTCCCTAGAGTAAGAGTCCACGGGAGTGTCCCTTGACCAACCTCTACTACATCTTAAGTAGATTTGTAGCATGGGAGTGTACTACTTGGGAAATCCTTTAGAAAGTCGCCCCTTTTCAATAATATAAATCTCTATATGTAAGTGTCAGAGTGTTGATCTAGATTTGCGCTTAATGAATAAATTGCATTGAAAGAACATGTAGTGATGTAACATGGGAGTGTACTAGGGGAAATCCTTTAGAAAGTCACCCTTTTTCAATAATATCTAGTCATGTCATCTCCTAGACGGTCCATCTCCTCTTTATCTCTATGTATGGGTTTGTAATAATTTGTTTGTGTTAGTCAAAGTCACCATTGTGTAAATGTGTAATCATGTGCCATAGTAACCCAATCAACACTACTTGATACCTCAAGGAAGTGAAAGATCTGGTGTGGGCATGGGTCATTGATACCTAGTCTAATATGCTCCAATATCCATACCATAACTAGAGAAGGATGACTAAATCCTAGTGCCTTATGGTGCACAATCTAATAAAGGTCATGGTAGACCTTGAAGGTAGGATGTCAAACCCCCATGCATAAACTTTACCTAACTCCACTTGCTCAATGATAGGAGCCTACATACCATATGAGAAAGTGGACATTTTTAGTCCTTCACATGCAAAGTTCAATATTTTTTCCAATCTCTTGGATTCTCTATTTGTGACTTTGATAATGACCTCTTTGTTAATGTTAAAAATGGTCAAATCATTATAGTTGTATTATATATGGATGACTTACTCATTACGAGTAGTCTTATTTCTTTAATCCACAAATATAAAAAATAAATTGAACCAGATATTTGAATAACTAATTTAGGGCTTCTGCATCATTTCTTAGGAATGATTATCTTCTAGGATCATTAATCTATTAGGGTATCACAAGCAAGATACAAATAAGATATATACTTAAAAATTTTAATTATGGTTGACTATAAACCAACTGCTATTCCTATTGAATTGAGTATTAAACTTGACTCCAAACCTCTATTTGAAAAGACCAATCCTACTTTGTATAGATAGTTAGTAGAAAGCCTTATTTACCATACCATACCTATACCAAACATTACTTATGTAGTAAGTATTGCATCTAGATTCATGCAAGATCCATATGTGGATCATTGGAAAATGACTAAAAAAATATTGAAGTATATTAAAAGTACTTTTAAATATGGTTTTTTTTTCCTACACCAAAATGCAAATTTATATGGTTATTGTGATGTTAACTATATTGGTAATTTTGTTCATAAGAAATATACTTCCAGGACTATTTCTTTAAATTTGGTGTAGGGACTATCACATGGAGTAATAAAAATCAACCTATAGGGGCTCTATCATCCACAAAGGGCAAATATAAAAGTGCAATAAAAACATCAAAAAATCAATGTGGCTTAAAAGATTATTAAAAGAAAAAAAAATCAAAAAAATAAAATAAAAGATTATTAAAAGAGCTTTAGGTAGGTAGTGTTGATAGTACCACCTTGTCATAATAAATGTGTGATAAGGATAACTCAATAGGAACCTACACCACTCTATCTATCCAACCTTGTCATAGGGCAACTTGATTTGTTGTAGAAAGCTCCTACACACTACTCACCAACGAAGCTTGCTCGTTAGATCACTCAAAATTGAAAAATAAACATGAAAATTGAAAAAATAAAAATGTGATTACATTCCCTACCTAGACACCTATCATTTGCAATTAACCTACAACTTGATGCTAACTTTTTGGATGTCTTAAGGGGTCCTAATTTATGATGTCTTAAGGGGACGTCTTAAGTTCTCAAAATTTGGTGAAGTTGCCCAAGGCAACCAAATTGAACAATATAATAAATCAAATTTAAAGTAAATTCTAAGTAGAAAAACATGGACATTTAACAAATAAAATACATAGAATAATAATTTTGATAAATTTAATACTATAGAGTATAAAATTGTGTACATACACATGTCTACAAATTTCTGTACAAAATGTGTAATAATGTAATTGTGTATGTACATATATGCCAACTCAAAATAATGTAAATACAAAATGTCGTTATATGCCATCTCAAGAAAATCCAAAACTTGAGGAGAATGTAGCAGGTCTTCATGCCACCTGATGTAAAAATAATACAAACAATTTATCAATATATCTGAATCAAGACATGTATTTTAATTTATATAAAGCTATCTAGATATACACAATTTGTACCTGTATTTACAAGTGCCTCTCAAGTTTTTGTTTCAAAGTATGTGATGAATTTGTGATGATGGCCTAAGGATATAAAAGGACAAATTAAATCAATTTCAACTAATAATGCATAAGAAATATCAAAACATGTATTTAATGTATTTAAAACAACAATATAAATCTATTTAACTATATTTACCTGTATTTACTTATTCCATTGTATCATCTCCATCCTCTCTTTTTTCCAACGCATCAATGATTGTCTCATGGTCTTCCATAGAAATGTTCCATAGCTCTTTATTTGTATGTTTTCCACGATACCTCTCCAGTTTTATATTTGTTGCCAACACCAAATGTGAGTAGTGTATAATCTTCTTATGTGTTTCATAATCTTCGAATGCAGGCAAACCATTCTTCCTTATTAGGTATTTCCGTAGCCAAGTGCCAACAACCACCACTGAACCTATTGGATAATGATAGCCATCATCAAAGAAATACTTAAAATTTGTTTAAGGGGATCAAAGAAGTTCTTAAAATATGCTTAAGGGGATCAAAGACTTGTTATCAAAATTTGCTTAAGGGGATGTCTTAAGGGGATCACCAAACTTGTTGGATAAGGAAAGCCATCATCATCTTCTCGAGGTGCTGTTAACTTATGTTTAGTCTCCACACAACGAGCCAACCAATATTTAGTTTCCTCTTCATTATTCTTTGGTGCAACAATAGCATACACATGTCCTGCAAACAAATTTTGATTCAATAACTTGTACATGTCCATAAAATTTGACCAATCAACATACATGCATTCATATGTACACATAAATAAATAAAAGCACTACAAATTAGTAATGAAGTGAAATAAAATGAAATGATTTGAATTAAATTACCTTCTTGTACAAGGTCTGAAACACAGTCATAATCGTCTGATAAAAATAGTTGATCATTGTCTTCAATTGTTGTTTCACTTTGATTGTGTGCTTGTGCAAGTGTCAATGGTCTTTGTTTCCACTCTTCAACCCATTCTATATTCTCACATGCTTCCCAATCTCCTGAAATACAAAACCGACAAAAACATGCAAGCTCCCTTGTCCAGATAGTCCATGTACTTGCATTCAAACTCCTAAATGAATGCCATTTAGTAGATCCATTGATTGTCTGGCAATCAATTCTAGGTAGAATATTTTCTTCTTCAACCAACCAAAAGAATCGATGAACTGTAGAGTACTCGCTTGATCCAGGTGTACATAATCTTGTATTGCACCAATCTACAATCCCACGTGCATCTTTAAATTTTACTGCATCCTCAAATTTTAATTGTTGTCTAGCAAGAATTCTTTTAACACACACACTAGCTCCATCATGTTCTCCTTTACCATGTCCAGCTTCAAAAAAATTCCACATATGTTGGACATTATTCTCCTTGTGAACCCTACTTAACCAATAGAACATTCGAGCATTCTTGAACTGCCCCGTACAATTATGTGACCATATAAGATGTTCAGTCATTTGGATTCCTCTTTCTCTTAAATTTGTATAAAATATATTGAAACAATATTGAACAAACTCTAATGACTGTAACCGGTTGTCACTCAAATAGAAATGATACTCCCTCAAAACTTTTCTCTCATTCTTTGTGCTATCATCTACATGTCTATAAACAATATGAACAAACATAGCAACCTGCACTGAATTGTAATATTGTGATTGAATTTCCTCTTACAGAGCTAACGTATAGTTTTCTGCAAAATCAACCACTGATAGTATAGTACCAACTAGAAATGTGTTTCTACATTCACGAAATTGTCCATCAAGCCATCGAGCTTGTTGAGAGTGCTTGACATATTTTGGTACAATTTTACTTTTAAATTCTGATATGAATGCATGAACACTAACCTTTTCTGTAATTAAATCACAATGCTTTCCAAATTTTCCATCTTTTAAAGAATATTCAACATTCTTAAATTTTTTAACATCCACTAATTGTTGTCCAAAATTATTTTCAACACTTTCATGCATACAAACTCTTAACAAAAAAAGATTGCCACAACTAGTGCATTGTCCATAAATACATGAACTTAAATAAAATAATTTTTCATTAGATCTTTCACAGAATAAACTTGATATAAACTCTTTTATTGTTTCAGTTGGCATATTAATATCACATTCCTGTATAATCATGTTATGATGTGTTGATGCTCAGAATTGTGCTGTTTCTAACACCAACATGGGAAACTCTGAAACGTGGGAATGCTCTTCAGAGTAACCTCTAGATTTTAAAGAAGTTGGCTCTTCTTTTATCTAAAAAGTGTTTGGGAAAAGGGATAGAGTTAAACAGTTTTTGGCACCCCCGGTGGGACCATTTCTTGAAGTTTCTTTCAAGATTGCATGAACCAGAGAGTCACGAGGAGTCAGAGCTGTGGACTTGTGACAAGAGCTCAATCAGTTGTGAACCCAGGTATTCTTTTATCACCATTGATAAATAATTTGAGAAGAAGGGTCAATCAGTTTACAGCAGCCTCAAGCGCAAACATGGGAGCACCTGTAGCCCCAAGGAATTATGCAAATTGGAATACTGGCAGTGCTTTGATTCTTCCAGTACCTCTAGCCACTTGGGATCCTATTCCAGCAAATGCCCTGAAAGCTCTGCCCAAATTCAGTGGGGAGGATTTCAAAACACCTGAAGAGCATCTACAAGATGTGTCTGATGTCTGTGCAATACATGTGATCACATAGCAAAATGTGGCTATAAGACTCTTAGCAGCTTCTTTTAAGGGAAAGGCTTTGGACTGGTACAAATCTTTGACCCCAAATTCAATTTCTACATGGAATCAGCTTGGAGATGCTTTCTTTGCAAGATTCAAGGAAAAGGGTGATAAATCTTCTCTGTTACAACAACTGATCACCATCAAAAGGGCACCACAAGAGGCAATGACTGATTTCAATTCTAGATTTCAGAAGACTTGGGAAAGGATTCCTGCTACAGCAAGACCATTACCAGGTATGGCCATAGTGTTTTATCTGAAAGCCCTAAATTCAGATATAGCAGTAATGATTCAATTGCTTGGAGGCTAGACCCTGCCAGAAGCCTATGACTATGTAGTCAGAGCCAAAAATAATTTGATAGATGCTGGAAAATTGCCCCCAAGGCCTCCCATGCCTATGTTTCCAGAGATTACCCTACCATTGCCTCAAGAAGCTCCTAACCCCATAACCCCACCTGTGTCCATGTATACGTTTCCCCAACAACCTGCTAAAGCTGCTGTCCCTACCCAGTCTTCAGAGATGGATGATGTCAAGAACATCCTGAGAACATTTTCTAATGAAATAATTAACCTAAAGAGACAGTAGAATCCTTATCCCAGACCCCAATATCAAGGCTATCAAGGGAATAGACCTCCTCCATAGCCAAACCAGTATCAGGGCCCCCAAAGGCAAACTAATCCTCAGCCATCAAACCAACTGGTTGCAGTCCCTACACCCTTGCAGACTGTTCCTCCCAATCCAAACAGAGAGATTGTCCCAGGGCAGAATAATTATGCAGATGGCACCAATGCCTGGTGTTTCCCTTGTAATAATGCACATATGCCTAGAGATTGTCCTAGGGGTAATCTGTAGCAAAAGATAGTAGAGCAAAGAAGAGTGGATGGACAATTTGCAAATGCTTCTGACACTCAGCCCTATCAATCCCCTGGTATGCAAAATTTAGTCCTGGTGGCTCAGATGCAAGGGATGTCCTTACAGCAAGAAGAAGAAATAGCCCCTGAGCATGCTCTATTTTCATGGATTGAAGATGAAGAGTCAGTATTCTTGAATGAAGCTTCAGCTTCTAAGAAGCCATTGGTACAATCAGATTACTATACCAGAGCCAAGAGAAGGATGATGGAACAGCCTGGAGTCACAAATAATGAAATTATGGGAGTTCCACCATTTCAAGATCATCAAAATACAGCTACCAGACAAGAAATACCTTAGCCAGTGCAAAACCAAGTAGTTTCTGGACGAGTTCAAGAAAAGGCAAGATACCCTTATTATCCCAAAACACAAGCACTAGGACCGGTGAATGTGGTGGATCAGTTGAAGAGGACTCCAGTACATGTGTCAATATGGGACATGTTAGCCATTCCTAAACAAAAGACACTGTTGCAAAAAGCTTTACAGGGCCAAACTGTGCCTAAACAGACTATTGCCAAAGGAGGACTTAATGATAAAGAGAAGCTCAAATACACTATTCCTCTGCAGACAATAGCTCTTCTGAACAATGCACCATAGGTAAGTAAATCCAAACTAGACCCCTTTTATTTAACTTTGATAATTGGGAAGAAACTGTTGCACAATGCAATGATAGACTCTGGGGCTAGCACCATAGTGATGCCAAAGCAAATAGCAGATGCTTTGAAGATAAAATATGAGCCACTTGCAAAAGGAGTTATGCAGTTAGATGGGAAGTCTGTGCAAACAATAGGAAAAATTAAGCAACTTCCACTACAGCTGTATACCTGTCCCAATATAATTGTTAATCAAGATGTTGTAGTCATAGATATTCCTCCTGTTTTTGGCTTATGCCTATCCAGAGATTTCACAGCTAAGATAAGAGGTTATATGTCACTTGATTGGTCTCATCTCATCATAAGGACCAAATATGGGACTAAGATGAAGGTACTATCATAACTATTGTCAAAAGACCATATCACTAATGAACCAACCCCAAAGTTAGAAGCAGCCCATGCCATGTTAAATAAAGAGGAAAGGGTTTTTGTTGAAGAAATAGAGGATTGGACTGAATATGATCAGCAAGTAGAGGATAATTAGTTGTTAACCATGATGCAGAGTGATCCCTTTGGGAACTATGACTCAACAAGGTTGGGCACTTATGTTATATTTGAGGAAGACCAGGAATTCCCTAATGTTATAAGGAAAGAGCCCTCTCAGACCCAAGAATCTATAAATGACTCCGAAATCTGGACCTTAAATTTTGATGGGGCTAGAAGCAAAAATGGAGCTAGAGCAGGGATTTGTCTTACTGCCCCTAATGATGAAAAGATTATAAGAGCCATTCGCTTTCATTTTGCCTGTACCAATAATGATGCTGAGTATGAATCTTTAGTGCATGGACTTATTGGTGCAGGAGCACCTACCTGACAGCTGGCCTCCATGAGGCAGTTAGTTTGTTTTAGGTCTGGTTAATGTTTCCAAGAAGGTCTTATAAGACCAATGCATGTAATAAGGTCATGTTGACCATACTTTACTATTTTTAGCTAGTTTGTTAAGACAGTTGTTATGCTGTAGGTCCGGTTGGATCTCCCAGCCGCCTGGAGAGATTTCCCAGCCGCTTGGAGTCGGGTCAGTAGTACTCGCAGGAAATCCTATTTATGTAGTAGGATCGGTTGGTTTTAGAGATAGATGTTGAGAAGCTAGGTTGGAGAGAGTGAGACAGAGGGAGAGACTGAATATTGTATTTGCATCTTTTGAAATCAATAAAGAGATCCTATTGTGTCAATTCTCTGTTTTGGATTCCATTGTGTGATCGATTTGCTGTTTTGGTGGTTTCATGGATTCGCTGATCCATTCCACCGGTTGATTCGTCGAATCGGTGGAATGGCTATGTACAGTAGTTTAGGAAGTAGTTTGTTTTTTCTGTTTGTTCATGTGCATGTTTGCAGGATCGCAATCAAGAGGTGTTGAGGACCCTAGCATGGGTATGTGCTAGGTCATGCTGGTTGTTAGAGTCTGGAAAGTTGTCCAGGAAGCGGATCGGGTCACCTCAGGAGGTTCGGCGGATCGAAATTCGCTAAGGTTGGAAAACCCATCGCAACGGCATCATCAGGATATTTCTATGTATATCCTGCAGGTACTTCAGGCGTCATCCGAGTAAGTGGAGATGAGCATGATGCAGTCGATTGCATAAAGTGAATGTGTTTTGGGGTGATCATCATCAGGTGTTGCCGAGGAGGAGCGTATCGGCATAAGGTAGAAGATCGGGTTGATAATTCCTTCGCGGGCTGATAATGTTAAGTTTGGCCGACAGCAGGATATTGAAGGAACTGCATGTGACGTCATCGTCATCAGGATATCGGGGCAGCAGGATATTGAGGGAGCTGCATGTGACGTCATCGTCATCAGGATAATCATCATCAGGATATCGGGGTGACGTAAGCATCGAAGGAAGGGTGCATGAGGTTGTCGTCATCAGGATATATGGGAGGAACCGGATGTTTTATATCCTGCTGATGAACATGATGTTGAACATCATGATGATGAAGAAAGAGTTTGGCGGTAAGATGAACAGTGAACATCAGGAGGATGTTTGCGCTTGCCAAATATGATGATGCTGCCGATAGCCGAATATGATGATGCTGCTGACAGACGAAGAGTCGAAGGTTTGTCTGCAGGAGGATATCGGTCGGCAAGAGGAAATATGATGATGCTGACAGTGTTAAGGGAAATATGATGATGATGATGATGAAGGGTTGCGGACATACATGCTGTATGTCAAGGTTTTAGTGTGGATGCCTCTGCATCATAGTGGTATCAGAGCTCAGCAAAAGGTCTGGGCTGTTGTGTGTTGATTCTATCACCGAAAGGGCAGAAGTAGAGTTGATTCTGTCACCGAAAGGATAGAGGTAGAGGAGTGAGAGGTTGACAAAATGCCTCCGAAAGGTACTGGTACTGCAAGGGAATTGCAGGAGATGAAGGAAAAACATGCTAGAGAGATGAGGAAGATGAAGGAGCTTGCTGAAGCACTTCAAGCCAGGCTTGTAGCCCTGGAAAAGAACAAAAAGAGGGAAGTGGAAGACAGTAAGTCTGAAGAAGATGAAGATGCTGTTGAAGAGTATGAAGAGGTAGCTGAAGATCTGGATGCTGAAGACCAGAGATTTGCAAAACTGTTAAAGGCAGTGCAGAGTGATAAACCTAAGGTAAAGGTTGATGTTTCCAAGTATAATGGAAGTTTGAATGAAGATGAGTTACTGGATTGGATTGCTGCACTTGATAATCACTTTGAATGTGAAGATGTTGCTGAGGATCAGAAGGTAAAGATTGCAAAGACCAAGTTAGGAGGTCATGCTTTGGTATGGTGGGATTATGTACAATCCGAGAGAAGGAAACAAGGGAAGTCAAAGATCACTTCATGGGATAAAATGGTAGCAAGGATCAAAGGTAAATTCTTGCCTAAGGATTATGAAATTCAGATGTTTAAGAAGCTGCAATTTTTAAGGCAGAAGGAAATGGATGTGAAGGCATATACTGAGGAGTTTTATAAGTTGAGTATGAGATCTGGTCATCATGAGAATGAGGTAGAAAAAGTGGCTAGGTACTTGGCTGGTTTGAGATTGAACATACAAGATGAGTTAGTTTTAGCTAACCCTAAGAGCGTGGAAGATTGTTACCAAATGGCAATCAGGATTGAAGAAAAGGTGAATAGAGGACAAGATAAGTCCATGAGAGGAAGAGGCAGCAATATGAGGGGAAGAGGAGCAGCCCCTACAACAAGGCAAACCAATGAGGGTCAAGAAGACACTGGTAAAGGACAGGGACAGTCTGATTTCAGAGGTGGATGGAAAGGTAATAAAGGCAGATTTGGAAGTGGTAGAGGTTCTACTACATTTTCAGGTAAGTGTTACACCTGTGGTGAGTTTGGTCATCCATTTTTCAAATGTCCAGAAAGCAAAGGTTCATCATCCAGAAATGATAGAACGAGTGACAAGAGAGTACAACTTGTGCAAGAAGAGAAAGTAGAGCAAAGTGTGCAGAGTTCAAACACTTATCAAGGAGATTATGGATATCCTGAGGAGGGAGAAGCATTGATGCTTAGGAGAATTAGTTTGCAGCATCAAAGGATATGATGCAAAGAAGAGCTCTTTTCAAGACCACATGCAAGAGCAAAGGTAAGGTATGTAAGGTTGCCATTGATACTGGTTCAACAGACAACATGGTATCTCAGGAAATGGTGGATAAACTGAATTTGGAAAGGATTCCACACCATCACCCTTACAAGGCATCTTGGGTGAGTGATAGTCAATCACTTTTTGTCTATGAACAGGCATATGTGGATTTTCAGATTGGAGCATATCATGATAGAGTTTTGTGTGACATTTTGCCCATGGAATGTTGTCACCTACTGTTGGGTAGACCATGGCAATTTGATAGGAGAGTACTGTATGATGGGTATGCTAATACCTACACCATCAGGAAAGATGGGAAGACTATTATGTTGATGCCATTGCAGGAAAATGCTGTAGCACAGAGGGCAGCCAAAATCATTTTAGTGGGAAAGAAGGAGTTTGTGCAGATGCCTATAGGAGCAGGCATAAAGGCAGTTGAGGACACTGCAGGGAAAGGAGTTGTTAAGGACAACAGGTTGAAGAAAGTTTCAGTTGTGACTGACAGAGGTCAGCAGCAGGTGAAGAAACAGGTTTGCAAATAGCAACCAGTTGAGAGGAATGACAAGGATGTTGTCATAGTTGGGACTATTGTTTGTCCTATAAAGGTTGAAAGAAAGATAGAGTTGAACATTACAGAAGTTCAAAAGGCAATTCAGACAGAGGTTCTGGTCAGACAACCTGACAAACACAAGGTATGTGAGAGAAGGCCCTACATTGACAGGCATGAGGATTTACTTGCAAGAAAGCAAGTTACAGTTTAGAAGTCTTGGAGCAGCCAAGAGCCAGCAGAGGATACAGCTGGAATAGATCAAGACACTGCAAAGGCAAAGTGTAAAGGTGGAGGACTTCCACATCCTAACTCATGGGACATGAGTTCTTTTCTGTTGGGGAGTATGGTGCAGGAGCACCTACCTGACAGCTGGCCTCCATGAGGCAGTTAGTTTGTTTTAGGTCTGGTTAATGTTTCCAAGAAGGTCTTATAAGACCAATGCATGTAATAAGGTCATGTTGACCATACTTTACTATTTTTAGCTAGTTTGTTAAGATAGCTGTTATGCTGTAGGTCCGGTTGGATCTCCCAGCCGCCTGGAGAGATTTCCCAGCCGCTTGGAGTCAGGTCAGTAGTACTCGCAGGAAATTCTATTTATGTAGTAGGATTGGTTGGTTTTAGAGATAGATGTTGAGAAGCTAGGTTGGAGAGAGTGAGACAGAGGGAGAGACTGAATATTGTATTTGCATCTTTTGAAATCAATAAAGAGATCCTGTTGTGTCAATTCTCTGTTTTGGATTCCATTGTGTGATCGATTTGCTGTTTTGGTGGTTTCATGGATTCGCTGATCCATTCCACCGATTGATTCATCGAATCGGTGGAATGGCTATGTACAGTAGTTTAGGAAGTAGTTTGTTTTTTCTGTTTGTTCATGTGCATGTTTGCAGGATCACAATCAAGAGGTGTTGAGGACCCTAGCATGGGTATGTGCTAGGTCGTGCTGGTTGTTAGAGTCTGGAAAGTTGTCCAGGAAGCGGATCGGGTCACCTCAGGAGGTTCGGCAGATCGAAATTCGCTAAGGTTGGAAAACCCATCGCAACGGCATCATCAGGATATTTCTGTGTATATCCTGCAGGTACTTCGGGCGTCATCCGAGTAAGTGGAGATGAGAATGATGCAGTCGATTGCATAAAGTGAATGTGTTTTGGGGTGATCATCATCAGGTGTTGCCGAGGAGGAGCGTATCAGCATAAGGTAGAAGATCGGGTTGATAATTCCTTCGCGGGCCGATAATGTTAAGTTTGGCCGATAGCAGGATATTGAAGGAACTGCATGTGACGTCATCGTCATCAGGATAATCGTCATCAGGATATCGGGGCAGCAGGATATTGAGGGAGCTGCATGTGACGTTATCGTCATCAGGATAATCGTCATCAGGATATCGGGGTGACGTAAGCATTGAAGGAAGGGTGCATGAGGTTGTCGTCATCAGGATATATGGGAGGAACCGGATGTTTTATATCCTGCTGATGAACATGATGTTGAACATCATGATGATGAAGAAAGAGTTTGGCTTTAAGATGAACAGTGAACATCAGGAGGATGTTTGCGCTTGCCGAATATGATGATGCTGCCGATAGCCGGATATGATGATGCTGCTGACAAACGAAGAGTCGAAGGTTTGTCTACAGGAGGATATCGGTCAGCAAGAGGAAATATGATGATGCTGACAATGTTAAGGGAAATATGATGATGATGATGAAGGGTTGCGGACATACATGCTGTATGTCAAGGTTTTAGTGTGGATGCCTCTGCATCACTTATATTAGCAAAAAAGAAAGGAGTAAAGAAACTAATAGTCAAAGGAGATTCAGAACTAGTGGTGAAACAAATAAGAGAGAAGGCAATAGCCAAAAATGTAAGGATGAGATCTTATAGGCACATAATTTGGGACTTGATAGAAAATTTTGAAGCCTTCAATATAGAAGTAGTCCCTAGAGCCCAAAATTCTGAGGCAGATAGGATGGCACAAATTGGTTCACAGTTTGATCCAATAACTGATCTAATGGTCAATAATGAGTCAGTCAAAGTTATTGTGAGGCCAACCATCCCAGACAATGATGAAAATTGGCAAGTTTTTTAAAATGATTTTCAGGTACTCTCATTTTTACAACAGTCATGAGAATTTGCTGATCAG
The DNA here is from genome assembly GCA_027924645.1 of Cunninghamia lanceolata. Taxonomy (NCBI): domain Eukaryota; kingdom Viridiplantae; phylum Streptophyta; class Pinopsida; order Cupressales; family Cupressaceae; genus Cunninghamia; species Cunninghamia lanceolata. The sequence goes on along the minus strand of BSBN01000175.1, from coordinate 4,276,709 downwards.
TTACAACCAAAAATTGAAGAGGCATATGGTGATCAGATCATTCAGCTAAAGTCAAACAAGCTCCCTAAGGGACTGATTACCCTGGAAAACTTGTTTGATCCTGAAGATGCTAGCCTAGAAAAGAAGAGATTCCAAGCAAACAAAGAAGACTATTCTGAGATTCAGGTTAGTGAGGGAAGAAGACTAAAGGTTGGAAATTCTGCTACTCAACAGGAAAGAAAAAGGTTAATTGATTTATGTGAGAAATATGATAGGGTCATAGCCTGGACCTATGAAGATCTCCATGGTTATGATAGAAATATCATTCAACACACTATAGAACTGACTGAAGGATCTAAACCCATTAGACAGAAGTAGAGGCTAGTGAACCCTAGGATTGAACCTCTGATGGTGGATGAGTTGCAGAAACTATTAGAGTCAAAGATCATTTTCCCAATTAAACACTCAACTTGGGTGTCCAACCTAGTACCAGTCAGGAAAAAGAATGGAGATATAAGGCTCTGTGTGGATTTTAGGGATCTAAATAGGGCTTCCTTGAAGGATCACTATCCCTTGCCCTCTATGGAACAAATTTTGCAGACTGTGGCTGGATCAGAGAGATTTTCTCTGCTAGATGGTTTCTCTAGGTACAATCAGATTTGGTTCGCTGATGAAGACCAGCATAAGACTGCTTTCACCACAAAATGGGGAACATTCACCTATGCAAAGATGCCTTTTGTTCTTTCAAATGCTGGAGCCACATTTCAGAGAGCAATGGATGTAGCATTTGGAGAGATTATCAATAAAATCATTATAATCTACCTAGATGACCTCACTGTTTTCTCTAAAAATGCTGCTGATCATTTTGACCATTTAGAAGCAGTTTTTAAGAAATGCCAAGAGTTTGGAATATCTCTAAATCCTAAGAAATGCATTTTTGCAGTACCTCAAGGTAAACTATTAGGGCATATAGTTTCTAAAGAAGGAGTCTCTATAGATCTAGAAAGAGTCACTGCCATAATGAACCTGTCTCTGCCTGTCAATAAGAAAGCAGTTCAGTCCTTCTTGGGAAAGATTAACTTTGTCAGTAGGTTCATATCAGACTTTGCAGGCCTAATAAGACCAATTACACTGCTATTAAAGAAAGACTTGGTATTCAAATGGACTGCAGAAGGGAGACAGGCTTTTGAAGAAGTCAAGAAAGTAATTTCAACAGCCCCAGTATTGAGGAACCCTGATTTCTCTAAGTCTTTTATAATGTATGTCTATGGAGGAGAATTCAGTGTTGCTGCTGTCCTAACACAGAAAGATGATCAACAAGAGGGAGAGCATCCAATAGCCTTTTTCTCAAGGACTCTTAGGGAGTACGAAGCCAGGTATAACTTTGTAGAGAAACAGGCATATGCTATGGTAAAAGCCCTCAAGAAATTCAGACACATGGTCACAGGTAATAAGATTCTGATACTAGTGGCTCATCCAAGTGTCAGAGAATATATTATGGAAGGAGAAATCACTGAGAAAAGAGCAAACTGGATTACAAAGATTCTTTAATATGATGTGGAGGTCAGACCAACTAAACTTGTCAGAGGCAAGGGTTTGTGCCAGTATATGGTTCAAGATATGGAAAAAATGATAACTGAAGAAACAGAGGAAGAAAATGTATTGAGGATACAAGAAGTTGATCAGAATTCTTGGGTCACAAATAGGATCTAGTTTATGAAACATGGAATTTTCCCAAAGGAGCTCTCTCAGGATAAGAAGAGGTACTATAGGCAATAGGGAGTTCATTTTGTTTTAATTGACCAAGTTCTTTTTAGAAGAAACACTGATGGCATACTTTTAAGATGCATAGAAAAGGATGAAGCCCAAAGAATACTACATGAGATGCACCATGGAGTGTCAGGTGGACATTTTTCTACAAGAACCATAGCTATAAAGATAAGTCAGGCAGGTTACTTCTGGCCCACTTTATTCATAGACTGTTATCAACTGGTTAAAGAATGCCAATCTTGTCAGTACTATGTAGGGAAGAGAAGGAATGCAACAATGCCCCTTAGTCCTATAATTGTGGATGAACCTTTTGCTCAATGGGGTCTAGACTTCATTGGAATGATCAATCTAGTGTCAAGTATGGGGCACAAATGGATCCTAACTGCCACAGATTATTTTACTAGATGGAGTGAGGCAGTCCCACTAAAAGAAGCAACAAAGAAAGTGATTCTAGACTTTCTGGAGGGTATCACTACTCGCTTTGGGCCTCCTTGTACTATAATTTTAGATAATGCAAAGGCATTTTTGGGGGCAAAGATATCTGACTTTGCACTAAAATATGGAATCTACTTGAAGACCTCTTCCAATTATTATCCTCAGGGTAATGGTTTAGCAGAATCAACTAATAAGAATCTGATTAGACTTATTAAAAGAATAGGGGTTGATCACCACAAAGAGTGGCATAAAGTGCTCAATATAGCACTATGGGCAGACAGAATTACACCAAAGCAAGTGACAAAAATGTCCCCATATGAATTGGTCTATGGTAAACCTGCTGTGATGCCCCTGAGCTTGGAGATTCTTGCTCTCCAGTTATTGAAACAGATTGAGATTGAGGAAAATGGCCCCATGCAAGTCAGACTTGCTGAACTCTTGGAAGTTCAAGAAAAGAGGGATTCAGCACATGAATCATTATTGAAACATCAGAAAATAATCAAAGACTATTTTGATAAGAAAACTTCAAACCCTCATTTTGAAGTTGGATTAGTTGTCCTGAAATGGGATGAGAGAGCTGCCAAGCCAGGTCGACACAGTAAATTTGAGTTATTATGGACTGGCCCCTATAAGATCTGTTCTTGTAAACAGTAGAATTCTTTCGAGCTTGAAACGATGGACGGTGAGCCTGAGGAGATTCCTGTCAATGGGATCTACTTGAAGCATTTCAATTAGACAGTGTCTTTCCTGTGTATTATAGTTAAATAGTTTCTTTTTGTCGTTGCTTTGTTTTCCCGCTTTGTTTTTCCCGCTTTTGTTTGAATAAGTGTTTTATAAACACGTGGCCACAGCTTAAGTCTCTTAAAAGTCTCGAAACTTTCGCATTCATTAAAACTCTCAAATCCCCAAAATTCCTAAAAGGTACCCAGCGCAGCCGCTTTTTATGACGTGTCTGACACTCTGTCCCACTCAGATCGCTTAAGATTTTATAACGGTTTCTATTTTTAATGCTATTTATGAGACTTGATGCATCATTAAAATATCCCAACAACACGAGTTAAGGCTTAAACCGAGTTTCATTTGTTGCTACTTTTGCTAAGTGTCTTCCCTGTTGTTGCATTTTCATCGCAAAACCCGCTTCCTAAGTGTGTCTTCCCTGTTGCAAAGCTTCTATCCTTGTTACAAGCTTCCATACTCATTTGCAGTAAGTTCAACAGCTTTTGAAAGTTGCAGAAAGTAAGTTCAATAGTTTCCAGCAAGCACAGAGATGGCGGAAGCACAGTCTTCTCAGCAGGGGCTTGGGATTTACGAGTCTCTTGACAGGCTCCTCGCCAGCAAATCATACGCTTCAGCCCCTTCACAACCTTTGAGGACCTATCCAAGGACTAGAGTTCTTGAGGTTGGCTATGCAGTTGACCCAGCTAAGGTGCTAGATTTTGCAGATGGTATTGCGGAACCAGCCCTACAAAAGTCTTGCAAAGCTCTACGAGAGGGAGCAGACCAAAGGTGCCTCCTGAAGGCCAAAGCCAAACAATTTGAAACATTCAGCATGCGGATATGGACCTCCCAGTTGGCGAAATTCATTGTCCCAAGCATGCATTTATGCTCGGACCTGATTGAGGTATGCGCTGAATTATTTCATGCACCTTCAAGCACCATTCAAAAGGGACCCTTCATGGTGCAAATTACACCAAAGGCCATCAGGGATATGTTGGCCCTACATTATGACAGCACAGCCACGTTTCCCACAGTTGCCAAAATGCAGAAGACATGGGCAAATGTCAAGTTTCAACTGAGGTTTCTTAATTCGAAGATGCAGTTGGGCGATGAAAATACCCAAATGCCAGCGCTGCCCACAGGAAGGGCACAATTTACACAAGCCAACCAGGAAGTGCTATCTATGATAGCATTTATCTTCGGAATGAAGGAAGACATAATTGGTTATGATTGGCAGCTTGCCATTCTATTCAAAATGAAGACTGTGGATAGGTCTCAGGAGTTTCAGCTAGATTTCTCTAAGTAGATTGCCTACTCAATGGCCGAACAACTAGCAAATTTCAAATCAACAGGGATTTTTAGGTATTCCTCTTATCTGTTTCACCTTATGTTATACCAAAACTATGCCATCTTTTCTCAGTATATGCATTTGGACATGTATGACCCAAGTTTTGACCCTAATAGAACCATCCCTATGTCTGCATGGACCCATGTTTTGTCTGAATCGTCTGACCCTTACGAGTTTTGGGAACTTTTTGTCGCTCCTGCTTTTACTCACCTAAGCCCAGAGCCTGTTGAGAATAGATTGACTTTGAGTATCAGAGGCCTCATGGCAAATTCCCCCATTACCTGTGATTATTTCTTTGGGTCACACCATACTATTATCAGGGTCCATGGTTTTAATGGGGAACCAATGTTGCTACCCAAGGTTTTGACTCCTAGGCTAGCCTTTTTAGAGGTCACCCGGCAAGTTTCTGTGGTTGATAATGAATATGGAGCTGGTAAGAAAAAAAAGAAAATGTATGACCTTCCTTGGGTGAAGAAGAACATGACCCTATTGGTCAGAGATGCTGAGCATTTATTGCTGAGAAAGTTAGCTGTCCTAGGTTTTCTCTTGATTGAAGATAAATGGAGATATGATCCAGTCAGTTTCATAACTTAGTTTCATAACCTCGTGGATCAAGAATAATAAGATTGGTGCCAAAATTGTGCACGAGGGTCATCCCTTTTGGGACGACAGAAGAAACCCTAAGGAGGACACCCCTGATTTATATGCAGAATTGATAGATTTGCCATTTGAGGGACTCAGGCCATGGGAGGTATTTTATAAAAAGGAGAAGGCCTATGACCCTAAGCTCAAAATGGGCATTGGATTAAAGAAAAATTTATTAAGAGATAGGGAATGGAAGGCTGAGAAGATAGAAGCCTATTGGAAATATAGGCAGGAGATTTTTGAAATAAACCATTCTTTTGGCAAAGTAGATACAGATGAGAAATGGGAGTCCATTTGGGACGAATGGCATCCTTCTCCAGTCTCTAGCCCTGATACAAGCAAAATTAGAAAAAGGGGAGAGGAATCTAAAGAAGAAACTGAATCCACTCACACAGAGCAAGCCCCAGGGCAAACATCATCTGCACCTGCTGTGACCACCTGGCCCCAATCCCTCAGTGCTATAGAGAAGCAAAAGAGTGTGGTGTCATCACCACCTAGAGGGATCCCATCAGTTTCAATGAGTGGGGCTTCCATTTTTGCACAAACACCACTGGCAATAGTGATAAATGTGGAGGAGAAAGAAACACAGCAAGAAGAAGAGAGGCCAAGGAAACATAAGAGGCTGAAACTTCAGCCTGATTCGGATGAGAAGGTAGAACCTTTGTTGCAGCCACCACCAAGTGTCTCAGTTGCTCCTCAGGTACGTGCTTCTTCTCCTTCTTCTTCTCAATCATTTTCTTCTTCAATAGGGGTGGCAATCCCAACTGGCCAAGTATTATCCCCTGCCACCTCCGCTGTGCCAATTTCTCAATTTTCCCCACCTATCACTACACAGGCCATGTCATTGCAGGCCACTTCATTACCTCCCTTTTCTCCCACTTTTCCTAGGAGGGTACCTCCTCAGATTCCTCCTAGCCAACATTTGGCTATTCCTTATGGCCTGCCACAGGGTCATCCTTTTGCGGGCAGGTACATTGCCTCTCCCCCTACCTTCCAAGCCCAAGCAGACACTGCTAAGAAGGCTAAGGAAGCTTGGATGGACAAGAAGAGAAAGAAGGACAATAAAGCTCAGGCTGTCCCACATATGAGGTCACTATTTGACCCAATTCAGCAGCAGCTAATGGTGACCCATTTGTCACCAAATGTAGTAAAATCAAATGAGCAGATGCAGCCCCAAGATTATACAATGAGTGCAGTGGCAATGGACATGTCACTCTTTAGGCCACAAGACAAGGTAGAGCTGCTCAATGAAACCACTTCTGCTGTAGCCACTGACTATCTAAAGTTATCTAGGAAGCTGCAGAAGGTGGAGGCTAATTTGACTCAAGAAAAGACACGTAGTGAAGCTTTGGCTGCTGAGCTCAAATCGAAAAATGATGAGATTGAGGATCTTAATAAACAGTTACAAAATACTATTTCATGTCAGATCCATCAAGCTACACAGAGCCAAAATGCTTCATTAAAGGAAGAGCTGACCCAGGTGAAGTCTATTCTGGCTACCTTGAAGCAGGAAAAGGCCACATTGCAAAAGAGGCATCAGGATTCCTCTCAACAGGCTACACAGTTGCAACAACAACTGTTGAAAGAATAGAATAATGTTGCTACTATTCAGACTCAACTTCAGGCCGAGCAACAAACAGCAAAACAATTGACCCTTGAGTTGGCAAATAGGCCACAAAATGCAGGAGTGTTAAATTTAGTCAAGGAGTTATATGCATCAGTATGGGCAAGAATCTTTGAGGAGATTATCCAGCTCAGACCCTCTTTAACCTTCCTGCTACATGCACAGCAACTATGTGAAAAGGTGGAGACCTCAGTTCAGGCCACTCTATCCATTGTTTCCATGAGAGTTTCTGATTCTCAACTGCTGCTGGGGAAACTTTATGACACATCTGATGAAACATTGTCGGCAGCAGGGATCAATGACAGGATGATTGCGGCCAAACGGGTGAATGACGTTCTGAGTTGCAATTCTGCTGCAATTACCTACCAGGAGCTCCTAGATGTGGTCAAGGAGGGAGTGAAGGACATGAAGAAACACATTGAATACCTGGTGCAATTGGGCCTTCCTTCTCCTTTTCCTGATAGCAACACAGTATTAATGGTTGATGAGATCAAGCCTCTGTTGCTAGCTAGACAGAATGATCAATTAGTTTTCCAGAGCCTAACAGATGCCTCACCAGTATCAGAAGTGGAAGCTGTTTTGATTCCCATGGCCCAGCTTGATTTCCAGTTGAAAGCAGTAGTCCACGTTTTGCAAAGTTTCTCGCATAAGGATATGATCAACCTGGATTTGGCCTTCCAAGACTTGCAGAATAAACAAGGTTTATCTGATGCTGAGTGGTCTGTATATCAGACAGCCTTGCAGAATTTGTAAGTTTTGCTATATAGATACATTTTTGGGATTCTTTTTGAGCAGTCTCAAAAGTCCTCAGGGTCGCCAAGAACTGTAGAGTAAAATACTCTACACTTTGATATTTGAGTTTCAGTTGTGTGAGTTCCAGTTTTGTTTCTGTGCGCTTCAGTTTTGCAGTAAGGGTTTTTGACACACAGCGTGAGCACAGAGTGCGGGCGTGAGGGTTTTTTATTTTTGAAAATTTTGCCAAAGTCCCAGAGTCTAACGGAAGCTGCCAAGTGTCAGTACCCAGGGCACATTATACAGTTGCTTAAAGTTACACGGATGGAGCCACACGTCCCTTTTAAATCCCTGCGGAGCATGCTAAGTGTCGGCATCCAAGGATCAGTTTCTATAAGTTTCAAAGCCCCTTTTACAAAGTAAGTCTGGCGGGCCCCTTTTTAAGTTTCTCCCAGTGCAGCGGAAACCACCACCTGTCAGCAGCCATGATACATTTTAGAGTTTCTTAGAGTGGCCGTGGAGAATGCCACGTATCTTTTTGCATTAAGGCGGAAGTCACCACGTGTCAGCACCCGTTCCAGTTTCTTAAAAGTTTCAAATGTTCCTGTTGAATGTTTCTCATAAAGTAGTGGGTCCTTTTTAAGAGTTTCGGCGAGCACGGAGAGTGCCAAGTGGTAGATGCAGAGAGTGTTTCAAAAGTTTCTTTAAGTTACACGGAAGGTGCCGCGTGTCCCTTTTCAGTTTCAGCGGAAAGCTCCAAGTGTTATCTTCTGCAGGTTCCTTTTTGTTTTCATCACTAAGTAAAGAGGTATGGTGGGACCCGATTAATATTCCTGTAGTTTCAGTGGAGTGCAACATCTGTCACCATCTGCGCGATTCTTGTGAGTTCCTAATGTTTCTATAAAGTTTTCTCAGAGTTGCGTGGAGAGTGCCAAGTGGCAACATCCGCGGAGGTTATGTTTAATTGCTAAAGTTTCTCAGACTGCAGCGGAAGCCACCAAGTGTCATCTTCCACAAGACCCTGTAATGTTTCAAAAGTTTTTTTCAGTTGTAGCGGAAAGCTCCAAGTGTCATCTCCCGCATAAGTCCCTAAAAGTATCTACAGTATCTCTAAGAGCAGCGGAAGCTACCGCGTATACAGTTTCTCATGTTAGCGGAAGGCGCCACCTGTCCCTTTTTCTTTTCGAAGCTGCTCAGGCATAGACTGTTGGTGGGTCCCGTTTCTATTGTTTCTTAATTTTCAAAGTTCAGTAGACCATGACAGATGGCGAAGCCCGAGCATTCTTAATATAAGCCACAGTAAGGACTTAGAGTAAAGCGGACATCACCACGTATTTTTTGAAAGGGCCGCGGATGCTACCAAGTGTCAAGTTCTGGTGTCTCCTGAGGAAGAAGCAGTTTCTTAAGTAAGTCAAGCGGAGGATGCCATGTGTTAGTTTCTTATTGTTCTAGAAAGATGAAGGAGTTTCAAGAAAGAGGCACATATGAATGCCAGCTATTTCAAGGGTTTATAGTCGCAAAGACTATCAGAAGTTGCCACGCATTCTTCCTTGGTTCAAGTAAGTGGGGTTACATGTATCTGTTGCAGCCAATGAATTTGCAGAATGGCTAACCATTTCTGATTCAAAAGAGATCCTCTGTCAGACACTTTCAGTTAACCGCCAGTTTGGTTAGGCCGTTGAGATTTGATCATGCGGGCAATCTTTGGGCTAGTTCTATGCTATAAATATGGGTTCAGATCACCATGCCAAGGATATACAGATAGATGAGAGATACAACATTGGAGATATAGAGAATTTTCTGCATCATAGATTGTTAGAGAACTTTGAGGATCTTTTGTAGTGGCCAGTAATATCATTTGCCTTTGTTCTATTTTCTTGATTCAAAAAGTTTGTATAACTATGCATGATTCTGTGCCTTTTATGTAACTGGAATATTAATGAAGACAGAGTTCTGTGCCTTTGCTGATATTTTCTATGTTATTACAAAATCTTCTAAGTTGTGAGCCTTTGATCCTATTTGTTTTTCATCTGTTACATTGATCATGCATTGTTTGCTCTTTAATGTGGCTGAATCCTAAAGTAGTTTCACTGTGCTTAATATTGAGGAACAAAATCACATTCCGGCACATAACCATAGTTTAGTTTCTTTTTAGTTGCATTTGTGATTCTGTTTAACTCTATCCCTTTTCCCAAACACTTTTGAGATAAAAGAAGAGCCAGCTTCTTTGAAATCTGGAGGTTACTCTGAAGAGTATTCCCACGTTTCAGAGTTTCCCATGTTAGTGTTGGAAACAGCACAATTCTAAGCATCAACACGATGTAAAGTGCAACATATATATTGAAACACATCATAATAATAACGAAATTAAACATGCATTTTACAACAACAAGATATTTGTTCCTTATTAATCTTTACATACCATGGTTTGCATTTTTCAAAAGATCTTTGACTTATTTTAATATTACCAGGTAACACTAATTCATCACAAAATTTTCTATAAAATTTAGTTTGCGTTGTATCTAATAGGTGTTTTGGATGAGGATCGCGAACTTTGGACCCCACTCTTAATTTTAAAATATCTCTAGCATTAGATGATACCCTAGCATTACATGCCAATATTTTTTGATCAAAGATCTGATTTCAACATTCAGTTTCATGTCAGATCTCGGGAGTCAACCACTAAAACTCCAACATTGGTTAATTGGATCATTTTCTATACTTTCTCTTCTTTTTGCCGCTCTTACCAATGTTTTAGGATGTATTTTTAGAATTCCACTAATATTGCTTACCATTCTTCTATTCAAAGTTGTTTTATTCACTATAGCAGTTGTTATAGCTCGTCTTGCTGCATTTTTATCTTTGGATCGACTATTACTTCCAATAGACTCAATGACACTAGCAACAGTAGACATAGCATGTTTTAGTGATTGATCTTTTCTTCTTGGTTTAACAAAAATGCCTAATATTTTCATTACTTTTCTCATTTTCCACATTCTTATTAATTGCATCATTAGTTGACATTGAAATGATAGTTTTTTACGATAAAAAAATTCCTTGTATAATCTATTGGCATGTTTTCTTATTTGTCTCCAAGAAATTTTACCAGGAAGATTATCCAAAACATCTCTTTCAATTTTGAAAAAACATTTCTCATTTTCAACATCACATCCTAGATTTTCATTTTCATTTTCAACTTCAAAATGATTTTCATTTTCAACAACAAAATGGTTTTCATTTTCATTTTCAACAAAAAGATTTTCATTTTCATTTTCAACAACAAAATGGTTTTCATTTTCATTTTCAACAAAAGGATTTTCATTTTCATTTTCAACAACAAAACGATTTTCATTTTCATTTTCAACAAAAGGATTTTCGTTTTCATTTTCAACAACAAAACAGTTTTCAATTTCATTTTCAACAACAAAATGGTTTTCATTTTCATTTTCAACAACAAAAAGATTTTTATTTTCATTTTCAACAAAAGGATTTTCATTTTCATTTTCAACAACAATTTGTTTCAAATTTTGATCTCTACGAATATTATCAATCTCAACATTGTTATATCCAGCTTGTTTTAAATCTCCTATCAACACTGTTTCCATTTCATTCAAAGGTGGATTTGAAGAAGTACCTAGATTTGTGCCTATTGAAACATTCTCCATAACATTAATAGAGGGATTTGAAGACATACCAGGAGTAGTTTGTATAATCGTATTAGTTTCCACATTCACCTCTTGCAAACTTGCATCATCTACATCCATGGTCTCCTCAATGTTTTTATCTTCAATAGTTGTGGAATTGGATGCTTCAGCATTATTCATTGATTGAATCTTTATTCTTCTATCTCTGTCTTTTTGCCTCCTTCTCTCTCTTTGCTTCAATTTCTTCAGGGGTTAATAGCTTCCTATCTTTCCTCTTATTATGACTTTGTGATCCCATGATTAAAAAGTTTATGAAGCATGTACAAATGAATGTCAAAAACTTGAATGTGTTTCAAGTCCTTCAAACAAGTACCAATTCAACAAAATTCCACTCAAATAGCGTTTCCATGATGGCTTCTATTAAAATACAAACAATACTTCAAGTTGATGGACCTGCAAAAGAAAAAAATATGCCAAAGAATGCTGCAAGAGTCGTTGTCGGCCGTACTGTAGAGCAAGTTGTAGAAATGACAGTCAGTACAGTCTTATTAAAAAAATGGGCAAATAATAAATGGGATCCCATTTTTTTCGACCGATGAATAAAGAAACAGGATCCCGTTTAATAGACGGGACCGTGTTTCGTAAACAGGATCCCATTATTCAAAATTTGAATTTTAGGCTCGGGTTTTGCTTTGTACCCCACTTTAGAAAATGCTTTGGGGACCTGACCTTGACCTCTAGACCTGGTTTGACCTACAACTTGAAGGCCCTGTCAATGTCACAACAAAATAGTGACTTTGGGCATATATCTAAAAGTCTATTTTGCAGAATATTTTGACAAAATTAAAATCCATTATAGAGGAGACAATGTAGATTCTAAATATGTAAATTTTTTTACAATTGGATTAATTTTTCTATTTTTTAATCAATTTCTAATGAAATAGGCCCATAAACTTGAATTATTAGGGGTTTTTAATATTTTAATAACTTTTTATTAAAATATTTTTTTGTAAAAAAAATTGTATGAAAACATACTTTAGACAATTCTTTTCAATTTAAATTTTTTTGTTTTGAAAAAATGTTAAGTTTAGGTCATCTTATGCATGACATACATGATGATTTTTTAAAAGACAAAAAATGACCAATAAAAAATTAATAAAAAAAAATTATTCAATAAAAAATTACAAATAAATATGGAAAACGTGCGTCAGTGAGTCACAAATCTTTTTCCATAAGGATTTTGAAAAATATGATTATTTAGGTCAAAATATGGATGACGTACACGTACATGGTATAGTAAAAAAAAGTGACTTTTAAACAGTGGTTTTTAGAAACACCTATTCAAAATCAATTTCTATCATCTAGGGATTGAAAAAAATTACATATTTGGAAACTAAACTCCGAGTACTACATTTCATATTTAGTGACTTTTTCCAAGATTCCACCTTTAAGTGCTTCAAATTTTTAGGTCAAATGTGACAAATTCTGAAAATTAGGGAAAACACTTCCACTTTTTTGGCCAAAAAGTGGACAACTTCTTGCACACACCCATGCTTCTTATAATAAGGCCTCGGCTTCTCAAAAATATCGACTAGGATAAGGGTTTCCATTATTTATCATCCACATACTCTAGCTAGGATTTCTTTAATTTGATATATTTATATCTCGTAGTGTTTTCTTTGAGAATAAAAAGTTTTTTATACTCCATTAGCTGATCTTTTATAGGTTTGAATAATACCATTACGCATTTATTGCTTTGTCCTATTTCCATCTTCCTAGGGTTTTGTAGCGATTAACATTTCCCACGACTTGCTAACAGTATTTTGTTTGTCTTACATTACACTATAGTACATATGATACACTTATGAATTTTGCATATCTTTTCCTTATTCCACCAGCTGATCATAATGCTTTAGTCATTCTCCATTTACATACCCTATTAGGGTTTCTCCATCTATGGAGTTGAGTCTCACCACTCCGAATTTTCCAATTTCGTGTATGTGGTAAGGTCCTAACCATCATACCTTGACCTTCCCTTGTTTGTTAAATTTGATATCATAGAGTAGGACTAAATCCCCTTCTTTAAATATTTTCAAGTGTAGGTTCGTATCATCTTAGGCTTTATGTCACTTTCATTCTAAATTTTGATTATCTAGTGCAATGAGTCGATTCTTGTCCATTTTTTCTATATCATCAATTCTTTGGGCTAAGGACTCTTCCTCTCTTAATCACAAGGTTAATGTAGTGTGGATATTAGAGATTATGAAGTTCATAGGCACTATTACATCTATCCCATATACCAATTCAAACAGTGTAAACATGGTAGATCTCTTGTATGAGATGCAGTAGACCTAGAGTACCACAAGTACTTTTATGTCCTAGTCTTCCATATTTACATCACATATCTTGGTTAGGGATGTCTAAATTATCTTGTTTAAGGCCTCACTAGATCCATTCACTTACAGGTGATATGGTGAGCTTCTAGTATGGGTGATCATAAAACTTTTTAAAAGTTTCACAATTACTTTATTTACAAAGTGCTTCCCTTGATCATTTGTTATGCTTAGGAGATAACAAAATATTGTTATAATGTTCTCATATAATAATTTTACGGTGGTTTTTTCTATGCAATTCCTTGTCAGTTCTACCTCTTCCCATTTAGGCAGATACTCTACCCTAGTTATGATGAATTTGGTCTTATAGTCTTTTTCAGGGAAGGGGGGGGGGCGTCTATTGGGCCTATGAAAGCTATCACCCATTTTTCAAATGGTATTTATGATAGTACTAGTTTTAGTGGCATTTCATCTTTTGTAGTAGGTCTCCCTATCCTCTGACACATACCATAGTTTTTGACACATTGTTTTGCATCTCTGTGTAATGTAGGCCACCATAATCCTACCATTTTGATCCTTTTTGTTGTTGTCTCTCTACAATTATGTCCACCCAAAATTCCTTCATGAGCTTCTCTCTCATGTTCGTATATAACCCTTCTTATAATGTCATCTTTTCCCAAGATATGTAGCTCTCCTTCTATCAATATGTATGGTAGTGCCTTTCGCATTGGTGTTTGTTTGTCTTGTGGTGATGTGTCTTGTGAGAATTTTCTTGTAGACAATAAGACTTCTATCTCATGCAAATCTTCTGGTACCATAGTTAGCCTAAATAAGTTTGTGGTAGGAAGATCTTCAAGTCCTAGCTATCTGGTTTTTCACTTGTATCTATTCCAAACAAGTAACATGGGCCTTGGTTGTTCTTACCTGGTTTCACCATAATTTTAAAATCAAACTCTTGGAATAGGAATAACCAGTGGCATATTCTTCCTTGAGTAACTGGTCTAGAAATTTCAAAGGTTCATGGTTTGTATAGAAAATAAATGGTGTAGACAGTAGGTAGTGTCTGAACGTCTATAAAGCATAGACTATTACTAAAGCCTCTCTTTCAATATTTGTATAATTTTTCTCCACCTTTGATAGTTTTGTACTAGAAAAGGCAATGGGATGGTCCTTAGTTCCTTTTGGTTGCACCAATATTGCTCCTATAGCCATACCAGAGGCATCCACATGCACATGAAATGGTATTGTCTAGTCCAGAAAAATTAATAGTTGGTGCTTTCTCAATCTTTTGTTTTAATGTATTGAAAGAATTCTTACATTGTTCATTCCATTGAATATCTTTCTGAGATTTTTTATTTAACAACTCTTCTTTTGGTGCTGCAATTGCCGCATGTCCTCGTATGAATTTGTGGTGGTACCATGTATATCCCAAGAAGGTTTTTATTTCCAGTGTTATTTTGGGTGGTGGTAAGGTCATTATCAATGTTACTTTTAACGGATCCACCATTAATCATTCTTTGCATATGATGTGGCCTAATAAAGTACCAAATAATACTGCAAACATACATTTCTTTAAATTCAATGAGATTTGTAAACTCTTGCATCTATTCAACATCATTCTCAATGTTTGTACATGATATTTAACTAGTCCATACATTGTTCAGTTAGCTTCATATACCTCCAAGAAATCATGGATAAAGTATTTGAATGCAGTTACCATTATTCTTCTAAATAGCGCTGGTGCATTCTTTTATCCAAAAGTCATAACTATGTACATGAAGGACCCCCATCTGATGAAAAAGTTGTTTTACATTGGTCCTCTTCTCTTATTCTAAATTGATGGTACCTAGAGAATCCATCAATAAATGAATATATTTCCCTTCCTACATCTGATTATAATATTTCTTCAATGAAATGAGTAGGGAATGGGTCATGTATGCATGCTTTGTTTAGATCTTTAAAATCAATGCATATTCTTACTTCCCCTATTTTCTTGTTTTGTACCACCATTGGACTTATCCATTCTACATCCTCAACTAGTTTGATCATTTTAGATATGATCATTTTGTCTAATTTCACTTTTACCTTTTTCTTCAGGTTTGGATTCAGCTTGTATGGTCTCTTTTTCTATAGTTGAACTCCTTTTAGTTGGATTTTCAATAATGCTACTTTCTCTTTTATACCCTTTAAATCTATAAATGTCCTTGGAGATAGTTCCTCAAATTCAGATAAGATTTCAACAACCTGTGTCATCACTTTTTCATCCTAGTAATCATCTATTTTTTGCTAATTTTGGTTCTCCTTCTGTAGCAATATTTTCTTCTCTGAGATTAATAGGCAGGTTATAGTATTTCTCTTTTGGATTAGTTTTTGTTTCAATTTCTCTTTCTCCTTCTTCAACTTCTATGTCCAAATTATGTTCATCCTCATCATCCCCTTGTTGGATTTTAAAGCATCTTTTATTAGTGTAGTTAGTTTCTTTGTCCAACCATTCTATAAGTTTCCAACTTCGATCTACCTTAGGTCGTGGAATACTTTGTTGTGGTGTTTCTTCCTTTGCTTCTTCAGTTGGTTTCAATATTATTTCTTTCTTCTTGAGGAATGTGGTGTAAATATGTTTGTTTGTACTATAGAATGAAAATGTATGTAGGAAGTCTTCTTGTAGTTCATCCCATTGTTTTGTTTCTCCTCCACGTTCTTGATTTATGTATCAAGTTTGTGCAACTGGTGTTAATTTCTAGTAAAATATTTGCATATATAGCCTTGTGTCATATTCATTTGTTCCTTTCTAAACCATTATGCACATGTTTAGATGCTCCTACGGTGGAATCTATCCCTAATATTTTGGGATGATTTTATATTTTCATTCTTCTAGTAGATATCTAGTTTTTATTAAGATTTTAACTTATGGCCACATTTGGATATTTTCTTTATGTGTATGCCACCAACTTGCGGCATTGGATACCAATGTATGTTGTAATGCTCCTAACCTTAATTGTTCTTCAAAATTTATTTTCATTTCTATTAAGTAGGTGTATAGATCTCCTATGCTTGAGAATTTAGGAAATTTTATGTGATAAATACCCTTTGTGATGTGGTTAACTTGATATAGTTTTGAGATCGTGTCTTCCAATTGGTCTCCTGAGTTACCGTATGTATTTTGTGGTACTATATTATTAAGTGTGGTATTATGCGGTAGGGAATCCTCTGTGATTCGACCATAAATAGTCTGTGGAATCCTTTCACTCTCTAGGTTTTTAGTTCTAGTTCCTCTTGCATCTAGCCATTTAGTACATCCTCACTTTTTGTACTATAATTGTCACTTTCTATTTCAATTACCCCTTTTGAATTTGGTTCCTCTAGTAGTTCATGTTTAGGAAGTTTGGATATTGAGTAGAGGATTTTTGAACCCTCATCACTATGGTCTTCTTGGCTAATCTCCTCTACATAGGCTTCTTCGATGTCCCTTCCTAGTGGAATATGTACTACTTTATTCTCATCAATGAAGGATAGTTCATCTTTTTTGGAATTGACAATTCCATTTTCCTTCACAAACCACTCAGGACCTAGTAGCACATTAAAGGCGTCGAATGGTTCCTTGACTGCAACTATTTCAAAATATATTATTTGTTTAGCTCCCATTATATTAACTTCTACTTTTATCCAAGTTCTTAGTGTACCCATAGCCAAACCATCTGCCAAGCTTATGTTATATGGGGTTTCTTCTAGTCTTGGTCTTCCTAACTATTCCCAAATCCTTTTTGGTAGCATGTTGACATCTGCGCCAAGGTCTACCATGACCTACTTTATCTTTTTGTGGTCTATGTGAGCATTTATCATCATCAGAAGATGGTTTTCCACTAGTGGTTTGTCTTTGCCATCTTTCTTATTTGTGGTTTAGGGTTTTGGTCCTTGTTCCAATATTTACATAAATGTTTCAGTTTCTCTACTAGATTGTGTTGTTTTGTTAAGTGTGTTAGTTGTTTCAATGCCGCCATTTCTTCAAAAAATAAATGTGTTTGTTGTTGTTATTTGTGGTGTTCTTTAGTTATTACTTGTTTTGATTGTTTTATAATTTTGTCATGTTGTCTTTTTTTAGGGAAGAAGTTTCCCTCTTCTTCTTCATCTTCTTCTTCACTATCAATGTTTTCCATTATTGCGGTGGTGCTTCCTTGTCTTGTCACTACCATATCTTCAGTTTTATTTTGATTTTTCTTTTGGTCTATTTATTTATATTTTAGATTTTTATGGTAGTAGCCATCATCTGATGTTTTTTTCTATGTAGTGTCTGGCTCATACCTATTTTCCTTTTGGCATCTCCTCACTACTTGCAATGTATCTTTTGGTATTTTCCTAATTATTCGGGATCCTTTTTGTGAATTGAACCCTTGTAATTCATCACTTTTAGACTGGGAAGGGACTTTTCTAAAATACTATTGTGCTTTATTAAAAGTGAATAATTCATGCTCTTAGTTTCCACAAAATGTACATTGTTTCTTCCTATCCCCCTAGCATTTGTTTATGAAGTGTCCCTTTTTACCACATTTATTACAAGTTGCCTCATCTCTCCTTCTTCTACCTCTGCCATGGCCTCTACCATGGCCTCTACCACCTTTATAACCATTATATTTTCCCTTTCATCATTATTATATCTATTTATGTAGGCATTTGATTGGGGTTAGTGTTTTGTAATGTATTAATATTCCTTTGGTTTAGCTAATTAGGAGCTGTGTATCCATGATTTTGGTTGTAGAGGGTTCTCTCAGGCAATCCCTTGACATATGTCATTTCTTGGTTACCTATTCTATTGTTGTGGTGGGCATTGCAACATGGTTCATGTTCGTCATCATATTCTCTTAGTTGAAACAATTGTGATGGACAATCCTCTATTTTGTGGTCATCCCATTCACTGCAGATGCCACAATATACAATGTTATTTCTTTTAGGTATTATTTTTAGCTCTACCTTTAATGTGGAAGCCTTCATCTCACCTTTAATCATTAGGCATTCATTTCTCAGGTGTTTCTCTCTTGTACAATATGAGCACCATATATTAGGTCTTTGTTTTTACGGATTATTTTATTTTCTTGCAAGGATATCTTGTTTTGGTTTTTCCATTTACATATTCTCTTTAGTTTTATCATTCCTCTACAATGTTTGTCCTCTTATGCGGCATGCTAGGGTTACTACTTCTAAATAAGAATTAAAAGTTTTCCCATCCAGGGATGTTCTAATGTCAGGACTTAATCCTAAAACAAACCATTCGATTCTTTTCTTTTTTGTCAATGGTTCTTCTAGTTTCTAAGAAATTTTCTTAAATATCTTATCAAAATCTTTGATAGATTCACCCTCCTTTAGACAAGGTCCCTCATTTTACTTATCCCTTCAATATGGATCTCTAGGGATTCAAATTTGTCTAGGAATTCCTTTTTATTTCATCCCATGTTTTGTCATGGTTAGGAAAATTCTTTCTATACCAATTCAAAGCCTTGTTTCTTAGGGCTCCTACAAAGTCAAATAGCTTGGTCTAATCCTAAGTTACATTCTTTCTTTGCTATGTTGATTCTAGAATGAATACATGCTCTGTTGCTTCAGAGGTGTCCTTGCCAAACACTAGAAACTTGATGGGAGAGTCCATTTTTTGTTTCTCTTGTGTTTCACCTTCTTTGTGGTATGTTTTGTTTATGTTTTCTTAGTGATTCTTTATAGTAATGGTTTACTTTCCCTTCCCTTGTCTCTTTCCAATTGTATGTCAAAGTATTGTTTTCCTAATACTGTAGTTTTGCACAAAAATCCTTCTAGCTTTATATGGCACTGGGGATGACTCTTGGTCCGAGGGTTGCAACTCTTTGAAATGCCTTTTTGTTTTTGGAGATATTTTTTCATTAGTTAAGGACATGTTATTTGTTATAGGTGTCATTTCATTGGCTTTTCTTCTTGCATTTACTTGATTAATTAGGAATTCATCAGATACCATCTCTAGTTCTTTTTCTCTCACTCTTCTTAAACTTTTATTTACTAGTTCTTTTGAGTATGCTTCATCAAAATTAAAAGGCTAGAGATTGTGTGTAGGGTTAAAGAATGGTTCTTATTTCTCATCAATCCTTATCTAAACATTAATGAAGTCAGGTTGAATATATGGTGATTTACCTAATTACAATAGGGTTAGGTTTCTCAATTGTATTCTTCTTCCCATGTCCTCCTAGAATCCCCATAAGTGGCAATACTTCCTTCTAAACTTTTGAGGATCTCTATAGCCTTATCAATATGCAGTGTTATTTTTCTGGGAGTGTTGTGTGTATTAATTTTTGTTATGTCTCTCTCATCTACTTCCTTTAGATTTAGTGATTTCTTATTTAGTTGTTTGGCTACACCCACAATGGTGCGCTTAGTAGCACCCTCCTTGGCATGCTCTATTTCTACTTATTTTTCCTCTGAAATCTTCATGGTGCATTCTCTTCCTAACTCTTCCACCTTCTCCATCCTTCTATGATATATTTCTTGTCTTTCCTAATTTTGTTTATGCTTTTTTCTTCCCTTCTCATGTCCATTTTGGTTTGTAAAGTTTCCTTAATCTTCCTTAATTTCTTATTATCTCTTTTGGCCATGGGTGTTTTAGATGTGGTGTTATATTAATTATTTTTATCCCATGGTTAGATTATTTTGAATGGTTACATTATTTCAAGTATCTTTTCAAATCTATCCCCCCATTTCTATTTGTCATCCCTTAGGCACCTACCCCCCTCTCACATGGGTAGGACTTAAGAATTTTTTTTGTAGATCATAAAAAATTTCTATCTCTTTTCTCTTTACTTTTCTAACTATTCTTACTATTTCGCACTTTCCTTTCACTTGTTAATTTTATTAATTCTCCACTATTCTATCTAGGGTCCTTGCAATGGAACCAAATGTTGGAAAGAAATAGCAGGACACAGTCTAGATATCTGAGCCTAAGTTAAGTCTATAAAGTTAATTTATACCTTAGACGTGAAAGTGGTAGAATAACAGAGAACAATAGTAAGAACCAACATCATGCAGTAGATCCAGTCAGATCCAATAAATTAAACACATGAAATAGTCACATAATCCTTTATTTATAACCCTTATATCTCCTTATCTATTCATATTCATTATTAGATACAAAAGTCAGGTCTAAATCTTTGCTCTATATATTATACTTCTTATATATACTTATCTCTGTCTATTTTATATCATCATATCATTACATATATTTATACAATATGATGTAAAAGAGATGTTTCCCTTACAAAACATCTCTAATAATATCATCCATGTCAGCCTCATCCTCTGCACTCCACTTGTGGTGACCTACGGTAGGTTCTACTATTTGCCTTGTATCCTGCCAACAAGTGCCTTAAATGATAATATTTAGAACCAATATGATTTTATGCATCCTATTGTAGCCTAATTTTATACGTACAACTTTTTGTAAGATCCTAGTGGTCGAAAAACACTTCAAGTAGAATATACAATATAGTTCTAAATCTTCTCAAGCTTTCTATAGTGTTAAAATAAGGTGAAATTGTAGAACTTCATCCAGTAACTAGATTTAGTAGATAAAACCCTCTATCTTACATACATCCATACTCCCACATCCCAATTAAATGGTTATGATACAACTTGACTATCCTAAGACATTGCAGAGTAATTTTAAAATGCACTATATGTTTGTTTACATAAACATATGAACTAGATAGGAAATTTGAAGGATTTAGTTTCTATAATTTGACATCATGTTCTATAGGTAAATTCCACAAAAGTTGAAAATGTATAATATCTTGTTCTATATGAAAACTCTGCAAGGCCTTATAATGACTATAAATGCATGTTTCTTGGGACTTCAAAAGGAATTTATTATCATTTCTCCTACAAGTTGATGTGCCCTGAAAAAAATGAGGTACAAATTTAAAGGGGTCACACCAACTTCAAAAATTAGTTCCACATGGAGTGAGGTCTTAGATACTAACCTTGGTCATGTTTATTCAAGAAAAGGATGTATGGACCCAATCCTACTAGTAGAGACAAAACAATGGTGATGAATGGAATTGCACAAGAATCCAGGTTTCTAACCTTAATCTAATGTCCAAAGCAAATAACAAAATGTGCCAAGAACTACCATCTAGGATTAAGGAAGATAATTGCTAATGACAACACTATGTTGGTTTATCTCTCCACCCAAGCAATGGAAGAAGCCCTCTTCATTCCTATAAACCTAGTCATAGTATATCTTAATTAATATTTAAGGATAGCATTCTACAACCAAGGGCCAAGAGAGTGCAAAAGGAGCATCAATTCTATGTGGATGAAAACATAAAAATTTTCCATCTCAAAACATCCCAAGAAACTCTTTAGGAGAGATTTTACAATTGATATTATTGATATGGTGAACCTAGTGAGTACAATCATGGGTCAACGATCAACTTCCACATTCCATCTATGAATGTTCAAGTTTATAAGTGAAATATTGGAAGATAAGGAGATGATCCATTGGGCCAAGATCATCAGTGACAACTTGCATATTTAATTGACAAGAGTTGGGGTGATGAGGAAGTTCTTTATGACCTCCTACTTGTTCTACATGTTAGTCAAATATCAATTCTATCTTGGTTTGACAAGAAGAGGAGCTATTGGAAATAATCCTAGATAGTTTAAAGTATATGATTGTTATCCCCAATTACAAATTTAGCAATATTTAAGCCATTACAAGAGGGTAAATGATTCTTTTACAATGTACATCACTAGACACTTAGAAGGAGATCTAAACAAGAGAATTTCATTACCTATAATAGAACTAATCAAGAAATATGGGAATCGGTTCATTCAGTTTTCCAAATTTTCATATATTAGAATTGAAGGATTCATGGGTCCCACCTACAAACTACCAAAGTATCATAGAAATAAAATTATTTTGTTGGAATTAATAGGCAACTTTTTGAATCCAAATAACTCATAACTATGAAACATAAGGCATGGGTTCAATTCCCACTAATTATGGGTGATGGAATGTATGCTTTTCCTTTCTTACCCTCAACCAAAGAATTAGATATAGAAATCTAGAACCACAATTTGCACTTTTTCAATGCTAGAGAATGTTTTGATCCATATGAAAAGATGACATAAATGGTAGGAAATAAATACCAACATGTTCACCATATGGAGGATTTTTGGGCTAACTGTATTGATGAACATGAAGTTAGGAGAAGAAAATATTGCAAACTATCTACATTTTATATAGAATTAATCAACATATGTCTAGTTCTTGATCAAGTATCAAATGACGGGAAAGTTCTACAACAAGAATATGACTTAGTGCTCAATGATACCATCCCTCCATCAAATTGGTCTAAGGAAGAATTTATCTCTTTAGAGGAAATCATGAGAGAAGTTATTAGATAATACAAGGTTTAGGTGGATAACAAAGTTTCTGATCTAGTAGAACAGGAAGTCCAACTAACATTCACTAAGGAAAAACCCAAGAGGAAGAAGAAAAGGGAAGTAGAAGTAGTAGCTCTTGAAGAGAAGGGAAAAGAAAAAGAAGATTCTATATCGAAAGAAAAGGAAATTGAGAAGGATTATGATAATTTTGAGGAAGATGATTAGCTCCCACCTCCAAAGAGTTAAGGAAAATAGAAAAAAATTTCTATTGCACCAAGGATGAGAGGTAGAAAGAAATCACCTCTTCCTACCCAAAAGGTGTAAAAAATGAAGAAAGATAGAGAGGTGGGTGACCTTGAAGAAAATATAGAACCCTAAATAGTGAGGAAGATAAAGAAGAAGGATGATACTTCCAATATTATAGGTGAAGATGCCCTCATTTCTCCACCTCCTTCACCTCAACAACCACTATCTCCCATTTCTCCACTACACTCTCCTTCTCCTTCCATCCAAATAGCCATTCCCATCTCCATAGTCCATCCTACCTCCACTATTCCCCCTCTATCTCTCAACCACCTCCTTCTCTAGAACAAAACCCCATTACATCCTCTTGATCCCCTTCACTGCAACAAGTGCAAGCTTCCATTCCTACTCCCACACTAGTTGTAGCAGCCTCCATTCCTACTATCACTTCTTCTATTTCTACTTCCTCCACTATTTCATCTAATCTCCTCATTCCCTCTATTTCACAGACTCTCCCTCTATTTCACAGACTCTCCCTTTTTCCTCCATTCCACAAGTACTCTCCTTTGTATCCACCTCCTTGATTCCTTCCATTTCTTAATCTCACTTATTTCCACTACTCCCATTGCTACTACTTTTTCCATATCTCCTACATCATTCTTTTCAAATATAAATAAGGTTGTCCAAGAACAAACTAGAATATATGTGGTTACTCCTAGTTTACCACATGAACCCTTGTAGCCATCGTCATTAAATAGTATAGATAGGGTCATGAAGGATCTTGAAGAAAAATAAGAACAATTAAAAGAAGGTGCACCCTCTAAGAAACTATAAGAGCAAGACAAATTAGTTGAAGAGAGTGAACATGAAGAAGTTTCCTAGCAATAGGCTCCATCTATAGTTCCTACATAGGAAAAGTAGGTTAAAATGTAACTTGATTAGAGTAAACTATATGATGGGGTGAAAACAAATAAGGACAAAGGTCCAAGTACAAAACAACAAGCCGATGTAAGGATTGATGCACTCTCAATTGTTGCAACCAACACTTCTATAGCATATACTAATAAGAATGATGAGAAAATTATTGAAGATGTAAATAAGTCTATTGAAGGACAAATTCATCAAATTCCTTAGCAATCACTGCATCTTCCTTCAATGCAATAACAAATAATGAGGACAATAAGTGAAGAGTCTTTAGTGCCTCAATGGTTAAAGGTCAATATTCAACAAATTAAACCCATAATAGAGCAAACATCCCTAGACTTTGAAAGGCATAAGTGAAAGAATAAGCCTAAAGTCTTATCTTCAATAACAAAGGATGCTTCAAGGTCAAGGATTGCTCAAAGTACAATTCGTGATATTGACAAGGATGATAAGGACATCGAAGAAAAAGATCATCAAGTAACTAAGTTATCAACCTTTGGAAAACCACAAGGTCCCAAGAAATTAAAGATGTGCAGAATGTAGTATCTACCATTCTTACAAGAATGCACAAGGATGAAAATACAAAGAGGGAGATGAAGGAATAGGTAGTTGAACTACAAGTGTAGATAAGACACATTGTGGTTTAGGTCTAAATTTAGGGGTCTTAGACTACTAAATAAAGCAGCAAAAGGAGATCAACACAAAAGACAACACACACCCACAATAATTTGTATTATTTATTCAACAGCAACAATGAATTACAGAAGTACAAATTCTAGTTCTTCATACAATCATACTTCAAACAAAATAAATTTTATTAGCCTCCTTATAGAACCCTCTATAACACCTCCCTTCTACAAGAACCCCCTCTCTCAGAACCAAAGGAAAGCATTTATGAGACTCTACCCCAAAATAGTTGAACTACCAGCATTCGTTAAGAAACTGAAAGTTGACAGTTTCATACCAATCACTAATGTGTATATACAACACTACTTAGGCTTCATGATAGTTCATCAGCAAAAGTTGAATGCCACGAACCTAAAACTTTGCCATCACATGCTATCGGTGAATTTGTTAGTCGCAAACTAAAAGGTTTGCTGATACAATCCTTAAGACATTAGATCCCATTTATCAGAAAAATAGCCATCTCGCAAACTAAAGAGTCATCGGTACAACATCCTTAGCCACCAAGCCCCTTTATCAGCAAAATTGACCTTTTCATTCTTTTATCGTCTTATTGGCAAATTTTGAAATCCACAAACTAGTTCGCAAACTTAAAAGTTTGCCAATATAAAGTCTCAAGACATCAAATTCTTTTATTGGTGAAAGTTGTCTTCTATGAACTCTTTGACTTCTTCTCAAAAGATTCATTTATATGCTTGCCGATGAATCTGAACTTCGTCCTTCAGGTTCAATGGTTCGTCGGGTTCAGTGGATCATTGGTTCAACCGTTCGGCATTGGTTCAATGGTTCAATGGTTCACAGTTCAACAACATTGGTTCAACGGTTCGACATTGGTTCAATGGTTCAATGGTTTGGCAACATTAGTTCATTGGTTTAATGGTTCCTCGGTTTAATAGGATAGGTTCATCGGTTCAGTGGTTCAATGGTTCATCATCTTAGCTGAAGATATGACTCTATTGAACCACTAAACCTCGCGTCAAGGTTCAATGGTTCAACAGGTTCAATAATATGCGAAGTTGGCATTGGCGAGAAGAACGTTGTTGATGAAGGGTGAAGGCTTGGTATCGGTGGGACATGGAACCATCAGAGTAAATGATGGAGTGTTGGCCGATGGTTTTGGGAATCGATGAGGTTAGACTGGGGTTGTCGGTGGCAAAAGTGCCAATGATAGTCTTACCGAGTACTCGGACATATAAACTAGAAAAGTGACCTGTTACGGATGCATGTGGGACTAAAGTATCTCGTGAGAATGTGAATGGTTATGACGGTTTGTAGGCAACGGCGGCACTGGGGAAGTCAGATCGATTAGTTAGGGCAAAAGTTGAATAACTGTATTTGCTCTTGAAGACTGGATATAAATACAGATTTGTTGGTGTCATTAGTGTTGGTTGAAGAGAGAGTTGGACGGTGCGATCAATCTGGTGAGCTTTGGTTTTCTCCTTCTATGAAGTCCTATGCTATATGTTGTATGCAGCATGTTAACAGTATGTAAAAGGATTGAGGAGAGAGTGTAAATAGAGTTCAGGTGAAAGGGTTCTGGCCAAGAAGGTGAAGTTCTATACTATGTGCTATTTGTGGCACGATAACAATATGAAGAACCAACCGAGTGCTGGAGAACTTTGTGCAGGGTTATACTGTCAGATATTCTTTAGAAGGAACAAGATGTTAATCTCCTGTAAAGGCTATGAGCCTATAAATGTATTGTAACTATTTGGTTGCTGAATAATACAATGGCTCTGTGATTTGGAGTGTGGGGTTTTTTACCCGTAAGGATTTTCCCCACGTAAATCTGTGTTCTTGTTCTGTCTTTCATGTTTAATGTCTCTTCTATTGAAACTAGTTAATGTTCTCTTGTGCTTTTCTCTAAGGGTCAATGTTGGAAATGTTCTATGTCAGTTTCCACTTTAATGGCATAGTTGTGCGTGTTTTTTAAGCAATTGAAAAGTATTTAAATTTGTCGAAGACACCACTGTTCTTAGAAATACGTTCTGAGATGCTCACATTTCCTTACTAGTGACTTAGATTATAGGTTCAATAGCTAAAAGGTTCCTTGGTTCAACCAATATGCATCGGTTACTTCGATGAAGGTTTGAACTTCGTCCGTTGGGTTCAATGGTTTGTCAGGTTCAGTGGTTCATTGGTTCAACCGTTCGGCATTGGTTCAACAGTTGAACCAATGAACTACTGAATCCGACGAACCATTGAACCCGACGGATGAAGTTCAAACCTTGATTGAAGTAACTGATGCATATCGGTTGAACCAAGGAACCTTTGAGCTATTGAACCTGTAATCTGAGTCACTAGTACTCAACAGAATTGACGAATCGATAACTTTTGGAACTTGCGAACTAGTTGATACTTAACATTTTCCTTTGATCAATGATATTCCAATCTTGTAAACCAAAGAAATGTTGAATTCAACTTTGAAAGCATTTATCAACGAAGTGATTCATTAGAGAAATAAGCCATCGGCGAACCTAGGGGTTCACAAACTAGTGACTTTGTCAACTGATTTTGCAACTTTAAACTTTTACTGACTAAAGGCTCCCTTTTCAATGAACATAAGAACTTGCAAATTTTCCCTTAAGCTAAGTTAGGGAATTGCCCATCAGTGTACTAAACTATCAGTGAACTAGTCAATTCATTAACTTAGAACTTTCCCGACAAAGCTTCCTTTGACCAACTTAGAAAATGTGAACTTTCCTTTATGACTTAGTTGGTGGAAAAGCCCATCAGCAAACTAATCCATGGGTAAACTAAGCCGTCAGAAAACTAAACAGTTCACAAACTAGGAACTTTGCCAACCAAAGGCTTCCTTAGTCAAACTTGGAAAAATGTAACTTGTCTTGAAGAGTTGTCGGTGAAAGTGTCTATTGACTAATTGGGTTGTCGACAAACTGTTGGATTGGCAAATTGATTAGTTCACGAACTAGGAAATTCTCTGAATGGCTCTAACTTAGCCAATTTTTACCCAATCTTCTCCACAATAAAACTAGGATACCCAATTGGGTCTTTAACAAGTTGATGTCCTCAGTTAAAAATGACCAAAAAAAGCTAAAAGTGCCTCCTGAAACAAAAACCAATTTTGCAAAGAAACAAAGCCAAAAACCAACTTAGAAAATAAAGCATATTTTTGGTAACACAGGATTGCCAGTGAACCTGGATGCTCCTACATTAGACATGCCAGGTAAGAGAAATGTTCCTTGAGGCTGCAACTCAAGAACATTTTGGTAAGTTTGGAATAGAAATCCCATACTTCACCAATTCAGAAGCTTGCATCCAAGAGGCTTCATTGGCTGGTTTACCCTTTCACCATACTCCATGTATTATTTTTCCCTTGTTCATTTAGCCACATGAGAATCAATCACTTGATCAACTTGTTCAAATTATTTTTCAGGCAGTTGATATATCCATTCACATAAATATCTTGAACATTTGAACTGGATTCCTCTTTTTTTCTTGATTCCCCTTCATAATATCGATATAAGTCTGCCACATTGAAAATGGGTGAAATATCTATACTTGCTAAAAGTTCTATTTCGTAAGTATTGGATGAAAACTTATGCAAGACCTTACAAGGTTCAATCTTCTTCCATTTTAATCTGTTGTAAGTTCTCTACAGGAACCTTTCCTTCCACAAATGTGTCAAGACCAAATCTCCAACCTGAAACTCTTGTTCACTCCTATGAATATCAGCATGCTCCTTATATTTGGCGGTACTATTCTCCAAATTTTATTTCACCTATTTATGCAAATCATGGATATACTCTACAAAATCTTCAGCTACAACACTCTTCTGAGTCAAATCAACACTATCCTCCAATTCATCTACCCCTATTGGACTGTAACCATACGCAATGTGAAAAGGACTTTTCCTTACACTCTAATTGACTAAATTATTATAGGCAAACTCTGCCTGAGCCAAAACCAAGTCCCACTAGTTATGCTTATTCCCTATCAAACATCTCAATGAATTACCCAAACTTCTATTCATAGCTTCAGTTTGACCATCACTCTAAGGATGGTATGCTGAATTGAAACCCAAATGTGTACCCATTTTCTTCCATAAGGTATGCCAAAACTGACCAACAAATTTCACATCATGATCTGAAACTATGTTCTTAGAAAACCATGTAATCTAACTACCTCCTTGAAAAATAATGTAGCAATGTGGGAACCATCATTACTCTTTTGACATGAGATAAAATGAACCATTTTAGAAAATTTGTCAATAACAATAAAGATAGAATCATTACCTCTCTGTGTACGAGGCAATCCCAAAACAAAATTCATACTTCTGTGTTCCTATGGTCTCTCTGGTATAGGCAATGGTTGATATAAACTAGTCTTCTGTCTGACTCCTTTAGCATATTGACAAACTCTGCAACCTTGTACCAACTTCACATTTGCAACCATACCAGGCTAGAAATAACCTTCAATCAATTGTGCCAATGTTTTATCAACACCAAAGTTTCCACTTAAACCACTACTATGCTTTTATTTCAGCAAATTATCCCTCATTAACCCTTGAGATATACACAATTTCGACACTTGAACAACAAACCTTCCTGAATAAAATATTCCAACCAGGGTGTTCTATCCTTCTCTACTAGATTCATACAAGCAGCCCACACTTCCTTCAAATCAACATCATCCTTATACAATTCGCTCATAGAATCAAAACCAACCACACTCACCCTCATTTCATTCAACAACATACATCTCCTACTCAATGCATTAGCTACCCTATTAGCCTTTCCACTCCTATGTTTCAAAACAAAAGAATAACTTTGTAGAAATTCAACCCATTTTATGTGTCTCTAATTCAACTTACCTTGGTTTTTAATGAACTACAAAGCATGATGATCAGTATACAACACAAATTTCTTTGGCAACAAATAATGTCTCCACTCGTTGAGTGCATGTACAATTGCATAAAATTCTTGGTCATACATAGAACATTTCTTCTTTGCTTCATTCAACATCTCACTAAAGTATGCAATTGGTTTCCCTTCTTGACTAAAGACACCACATATCATTCTCCGACTTGCATCACAATCTACTTGAAAAACTTTGACAAAATTAGGGAGTGCCAAAACTACTTGTTGAGTCACCTTACTCTTCAAAATTCTAAAACTCTTCTTAGCTGCAGATGTCCACACAAAATCCTTCCTATTACCTTTCATTGTCTTAGTAATAGGTGCAAAAATCCTACTAAAATTTTGAATTAACTTCATATAGAAGTTTTCCAAGCCATTAAAACTTTTGGCTTCAAATGTATGCTATGAGGTGAAGACCAAATCACAATCACCTTGACCTTTTTTGAGTCCATTTTCAGACCATCACTAGAGACTACAAATCCCAAATAAACTAACTCCTCCTTCATGAAACTACACTTCTTCAAATTTACTAGCAATTTCTCTTCTCTTAAGCTCTGTAATATTGTCCTAACATGCAACAAATGTTCTTCCTTTATCTTACTAAAAATTAAAATATCATCAAGATATACAATAACAAAATTCCCAAGAAATAGCTTCAACACTTCATTTACCAACCTCATGAAGGTGTTGGGAGAATTTATCAACCCAAATGGCATCACCAACCACTCGTACAATCCATCTTTTGTCTTGAAAGTAGTATTATACTTGTCCCCTTCTCTGATTCAAATGTTATGATACCCACTTTTCAAATCAATCTTACTCCACTTAGGCAATCCATCATATCATCCATTTGTGGAAATGGGAATCTATAGTTGATTTTTATTTTGTTAATGGCCCTCAAATCTATACACATCCACCATTCTCAATCCTTCTTTGGCGTCAACACTGCTGGTACAGTGCATGGACTGAAACTTTCCCTAATCAACCCCTTATCCAACAATTCTTTAACTTGCCTATTTATCTCCTCATTCTCCATAGGCACCATCCTATATGGTAACTTGTTTGGTAAACTCACACTAGGTATTAAATCCATACAATGACTAATATTTTTCATAGGTGACAATTCATTCGACAAGTCCATCATTATATCTGAATTTTCTTCCAGCATCTCTTGAATTCCCATGGGTAGATCTTTTTGCTTTTTTGTTGTCATAACTACTTCAAGCTTGGGAATAAAGGCAAAACACAACCCTCCTTTCTTCAATTCTTTAAAGAATTTATTTCCAAAAATCAAACAAACTATGGGATTACTCTCTACTTCATCTTCCTTATCCTTCATAGGATTCAAGGTATACTCTTTCCCATCCTTCTTTATCCTATATGTGGTGCAGTCATGGTAGGAGGGTTCATAGAATGAACTATCTAGACCATGCAACAAGAGTAAACACAATGGAAACAACTTAGAGAAATAGAACAAATGTAGATTTAGTCATTTAGTATATCATAAAATTCAAATAGAGATCAGCCGACAACATGCGAGCTTACAATTAGGGCTCACATGCCTAATTACATACATGCACAAGATAAAGCATTTAAGCTCCTCACAGAAATCTAATTATCAGATGCTTCTTATGTGAATCACTACTTGATCACTGCTTTCCTAAGAATCTATTACATCAATATATATCATATCCGGATCATAAGATTGCTCTACATCGGCCAAGAAAGGTCACAAACTCCAATGAAGAGCTGTTACGTTTGAACACGGATAGGTCAGACCTAAATGCATAGAACACTTCCTCAAATTAATGGAATAACATGCAGATCTTCGGGGAAGATCGGCCACAAAAAAAAGATCATTGAATGATATATCATTAAGCTCCGCAAGATAAGGAATGCTCTGCATGTCTTCTCCTTCAATTGATTGTCTCAGACTGTCAAGATGCTCTGTTCTAAAAAATAGTCAATCTTCTAGTAGCAATACCTTTCTGGTAATGATGTACAGATCTTAGAATTTTGGATATGATGTAGATGAATGAATCTAGATGCTAAATCCAACTCCGCAAGGTCTGAAATGCTACTGGACCAAAAATCTAAAAACTACTTCTGACTGAACTGCCTAAACTGAACTGGAAAATAAAAAGAAACAAACTGAACTAACTACAAATTGAAATGTAAATGTTTTTGGTTGATGCAAGATTGCCCTTGAACTAGGGATTCTCCTACATCAGACATCCAGGGTTATTGAAAAAGTGAGTCCCTCACTTTGTTGGGGCTAGGGGAGAACCACAATGGTCCACCTTAGCTTGAGAAATCCATGATGAATCTTCTTCTGATCTGCCTTTCCACTTCACAAGATATTCTTTGTATTGTCTTCCTCTAGTGTTGTGTCCAATTCTACTATCCAACATGTCTTCAATCTGCTCCAATGCTTGTCATGGTAATTACTTCATCAAGTCTTCTTCCATGTTGTCACTGAATTCTACTGCATGATACTAATAAAGGTCTACAATGTTGAAAATAGATGATATACCCAATGTCTCTGGTAACTCCACTTCATATGCATTTCTTGAATCAAATTCCAGAGTATCTTACAAGGTCCAAACTTCTTCATCTTCAACTTGTTATATGTACCAACTGGAAATCTTTCTTTTCTCAGATATACCATGACTTCATCTCCAATTTCAAATTCCTTATGTCTTCTCTTCTCATCAACCTTTTCCTTATACTTACTGTTCATGTCCTCGAAATGCTTCTTCACCTGATTATGCACTCTCTTCATATGATCTGCAAATTCTTCTACTTTTGCACTCCTCTTTTCTTCCATGTTGATATCTCTTAATTCTGCTACTCCTCTAGGATTCACTCTGGTCATAATCTCAAAAGGTGTTTCTAGTACTCCTATTTACTGAATTATTGTATGCAAACTCTGCTTGTGAAAAAATTAAATCCCAACTTCCAGCTTTCTCTCCAACCAAACATCTCAACAAATTTCCCAAACTCCTATTCACTACCTATGTTTGTTCATCAATCTGTGGATGAAAAGCTGAACTGAACATCAAATTTGTCTTCATCTTCTTCCAAAGTGTCTTCCAAAAGTATCCAACAAACTTTGTATCTCTGTCTGAAACTATACTCTTAGGTAATCCATGCAATCTCACAATCTCCTTGAAAAATAGGTTAGCTACATGCACTGCATCGGTTGTCTTCTTACAAGGTATGAAATTAGCCATCTCTAAAAATCTGTCAACCACTACAAATATTGAATCATGTCCTCTTTGTGTCTTAGGGAATCCCATTACAAAATCCATACTTATGTCTTCCCAAGGTCTCTCCAGTACTGTCAAAGGTTTATACAATCCAGTGTTCTTACTTCTCCCTTTTGCAACTTAACAAACTCTACAACTCTGCACAAATCTCCTAACATCCTTATGCATCTGAGGCCAAAAGTAGTTTTCACTCACCAAAGCCACTGTCTTATCAATGCCAAAATGTCCTACCAATCCATCACTATGCTTCTCCTTGATCAAATTGTCTCTCATTGAACTTCTAGGTATGCACAACTGATTTCCTTTGAACAACATATCTTCTTGAATGAAATAGTCCAACCACTTGCTCCTATCTATCACAACAGGTTCCTTACATGCTTTCCAAGGTTCTGCAAAATCAATATCTCCCTCATACATGTTCTTCAATTCATCAAAACCCAACACTTCAACTCTCATCTCTGTCAACAAGTTTCTTCTCCTACTTAATGCATCAACAACTTTGTTTGATTTTCCACTCCTATGCTTCAACACAAATGTATAACTCTGCATGAACTCTACCCATCTCATATGTCTCTATTTCAACTTACCTTGTACATGAATGCTTCAGGATTAAACTATGTGTAAGTTTTTCTCTCAACGTTTCGGATCACACTCCATGATCCATCATTAGGAGAAAAGAAAGAGAGAAAGAGATGAGAATTGAAAATGATAATTTGCAGATCAAGAAAGTTAAAAAGGAAAAAAGGGAGGGAAGGGTCAAGGTGGCACGGGGATCAATAGAGCTCAAGGAAGGAGTTGCCCCAATTAAGAATGAAATAGTAAAAAATAACCTACTAGCAAGTGCAAACCAATGAAATTAATTTTTTTACTTCTATGTGTGACTATAAAAGAGGAGAGAAAGAAAAACTAAAACAAAGGATAAGACTACACACACACACACACACACACACACACACACACATACAAAGGAATAAGCCACGAATAACAATTACTTAAAAATATACAAATAAAATAACCAAATAATGAAAAACTAAACATGACATTAACAAAAAATGATAAGACTAAAACAAAGAAAAAAAAAATACAAACATACAAACCTAAAAGAAAGGAATACATGTGTATAAGAGTATACATATACATAAGCTTATAAATAGAGGAAAGAATAAATACGAGAGAACCTAAGACTTGTAAATACTAATAATAGATATAAACATATATTTGTACCTCAACTAGGAAATATAAATAAGTTTAATAAATAACAATAACATAAACATATACCAACACATACTTATAAAAATACAAAAATCAAAACCATTGTTAGTATACATATAGATGTGAGAATAGAAATAAATGTATACATGAGAGTGTGTGCAATTATATATATATATATATATATATATATATATATATATATATATATATATATATATATATATATATATATATATATATATATAAGTACAAAACACTAATAAGAAAAGCAATAAAACAAAAGATAGTGTATATATACTAATAGCCATACAAATAAAAAAATATGGCAACAAACAAAAACTTATTCAAATCCAAATCTAATTATAACTATAATAAGTAAATATTTATATCACAAACTAACAAACAACACAAATGAAATTAAAAAAGAATAAATGTATAGATATAAACCTATATCTATATATGAACTAACAAACTTATAGAAAAAGGAAAGCAATAAACATAAACTAGAGAGTGTATTTATATAACCAACTCATTACATATCTACATAAATAAACGATACATATGTATACTTGTAAAGAAAAGAACAACCAAAAAGGCAAAGACTAAACAAATACTTACAAACAATTAAATAAATAAAACACATCTATATATATGTAAACAAATATGAAATTATCCATGCAAAAACATCCAGCTCAACATACACTAACACCCACACACATAGATGTGTATATATATATATATATATATATATATATATATATAAACCGAAAGATACCAATAAATAAATAAATAAAATCTTACGCAGGAATCTAAACAAATACATGCATAATAGGAGAACATAAATCAAAATAAATGCACAATGGATAAAAATAGAAACCGCTGAAGAACAAGAACTAAAGAAAGGAGTAATCCAGAAGAACACTTAGAATAGGAACAAAGATAACCTTAAAGCCTAATAAAAGGAAAGGATAAAATCCTAGGGCAAGAGAGGAAAAAGGAAGGGAACAAGAACAAGAGGAAAGCAACCAAGAACAAAAAGAAAGGGGGGCACGAGAGGAGGGAAGAACTAAAGGATGCAAGGAAGGGAAACAAGAGAAAGTATGTGTATATGCATCCAAAGAATGCGCTAAACACACTCCTATGGGTACACAAGCACCTACGGGCAAACGAAGGAGAGATAGAGACAAAGAAAGGGAGAGGAAAGTGAAGTAAACAAGGGGGAAGAGAAAGCAGTGGGGGGTGGAAAGGGAAGGTTATGGAACCAGGGAGGGAAGGAGCAAAGAGAGAAATAAGGGAAGCTAGGGAACAAGGAAAACAAGAGAAACCAAGAGAAGAAAAATGAGGAGGGTGAAGGTGTTGCAAGTATGGGCCTAACTGGTGTTGTCATTGATGTCAACATACTCTTGTTGCATTAATGATAAGGATTGGATGAGTTGTGAGCTGAGGATATTGAGAAAATTAGTCTCTATCAAGAACAGTGAAGAACAGTGATGACAGTAAGGCAAAAGTCCAAGATAGGATGAGGATCAGAGGATGCAGATTAAAGGGTTTATAGATATGTCTCTTAAGATAGTTTAGTATAGATTTTAGAGGTCTGCATGAAGATCTAAAGAAGTTATGGTAGTTCAAGTAAAACCGGTTCCGGTAAGTGCTCAGTGGTGACAAAGTGATACAGACAAGTCCAGTGAGATCCAGAAATACACTCTCCTATTTTGTAGATTTGAGGGAGTGTTAAGGAAGTCTCTGTGTAGTGTTATCTATATTGGTTCATGGTTTGAAGGTCTGGAAGCATGTATTCCTTTGTGACATTAGTGACAGACTGTGTTCTTGAGGTTTCGGATGAAGGAGAGATGGTTTTTTAGTAAACAGATGAAGTGCAGATGTTCTTGGTGAGTCAGGATATCTTGTGAAGGTTTTTGGATCGTGCCCAGCCCATATTGGTGGTCCACATTGGAGTTGGAGCCTGCAATTGAAGAACAACCTCCGGATGATGATGTTCTTCCTGAGACTAGTCAACCGGATAAGTTACACGTCTTGCAGATGTTCTTATAGATGTTTGTCAACTTAGATGATCATTCCTAAGTTGATGTCTTGTATAAGTAAGGGATTGCGAAGTTATTTCAAAGTTGTACTTATGGAGATGAGAGTGTGGTAGAAAGAAGGAGAGTGAAAGGCAGAGCAGAAGTATTGGGCTTAAATGGAACTGATTCAAGCATGGTGAAGATGCTACTTTCCAGTTCAAGTAGGTGATACTTATTTCTTCATAGACAGTGTGTCTCTTGTAGGCAGTGAGCCTCTTATGAGCAGTGTGCTCAGGTAGTGAGCCCTAATTGGCATGTGCCATTTGTTCTTTCTATTCTTCTAATAGAGAATACAATCTTAGGTTAATCACCTCGTGGTTTTTCCATTAACCATCTTTTCCATGTCAAAATCTTGGTGTCTTATGTGTTGATGAGTTTCTACTTTTGATTTAATTGCATTATGTTTCATGAATGATATACTACTAATCACTAAGAAGATTTAAGTGTGGAAATTTTGGACAATTGATTCACCCCCCTCTCAGTTGTGTGCCCTAAGTCTAACAATTGGTATCAGAGCCAAGTTCCTCTAAAAAGGAGCTTAACTGCTTGAGGAGATCCAGGATGTCGTCTTATAAGAAGGATAGTCCAAAGTTTGATGGAACCAATTTCAATCTTTGGAAAGGTCGCATGAAATGTCACTTGAGATGTATGGGAACGACATACTGGAACATGGCTACAATACAGTATGTACCTCCACAGGGTGGTCCAAAAACTCAAAATTAGATCACAGATGCTGAAAACAATCTGCGGACTATAGAAGCTCTTCTAAGCACATTATCTGATTCAGAGCTATCAAATGTTATTGACCTTCCGACTGCTTATGAGATTTGGAAAAAACTAGAACTTCTGCATGAAGGAGATCAGTATGTTAAATGTGCAAGGTTACAAAGTCTAAAAGGGAAATTTGAAAATCTGAAGATGGGAGATGATGAAAATATTACTACTTTTATGCCAAGAGTGAATGAGCTAGTTTGTGGAATTAGAAATGCTGGTGGAGGCTTGGATGAGAATGAAATTGTTGGCAAAATTCTTAGATCCCTACCTGCTTCTTACAAAATCAAGGCTGCTACCATTGAAGAATTCAGAGCCCATACAACTGTCACAAGAGATCAATTGGTTGGAAAATTGGCTGCATTTGAAATGACAGAGTTTGGAGATGAACCCCCAAAGATTGAATCTGCATTCAAAGCCAGTGCCTCTATAAAAGGTAAACAAAGGTTTGATCCGGGAGAGAATTCATAAAGGAAACTGCCATGGAATGAAAAAGCAAGAAAAGACCTGGAAGAAGAAGAAGTAGAAACTGCTCAACTTGAAGCCCTTATTGCAAAGAGACTGCCAAGATGATCCAGTAAGTATGAAGGAAAATTGTCTTTCAAGTGTTTTAACTACAACAAGATTGGTCATTTTGCCTCAAAGTGTCTGGAAAGATTTTCAAGGCCAAATCCCAATAGATCAAGGTTCCAAAAGAATTGCTACTATGTTCATGAAGAAGATGATAATGAAGGAGTAACAGATGATGAATCAGAGATAGGAAACAAATCTGGAAGTGATTGGGTGTTTATTGCCATCAAGGAAGAATAACCAATATCCTCTGAATCTGTCAATCATGAAGTTGTAGAAAGAGCTCTGGCTACTCAAATTGAAGAAAAGGATGACTAGGTCATTGATAGTGGTTGCTTTCACCATATGACAGGTGACAAAAATAAGTTCATAGATTTGGAAAGGTATGAAGGAGGAGTGGTAAAGTTTGGTGATAATTCT
This sequence comes from Cunninghamia lanceolata, assembly GCA_027924645.1. Lineage (NCBI taxonomy): Eukaryota > Viridiplantae > Streptophyta > Pinopsida > Cupressales > Cupressaceae > Cunninghamia > Cunninghamia lanceolata. The sequence continues at coordinate 4,239,032 of BSBN01000175.1, read as the reverse complement.
GCTGGTAGAATAAGAGGAAGAGGAACTATTTCTTTTGATGGAAGGAACAAAACTAGTAATGTACTATATGTTGAAGGTTTCAAGCACAATCTTCTCAGTGTTGGACAGTTGGTGGACAAAGGCTATGATCTCCAGTTCAAGAATGGAAAATGCAAGATCCTTGAAAGTTCCAGAACAGAGATTGCATTTGGTACCCAAACTAAAGGTAATATCTTCCACTTGGTTGGTACTGGTAAAAGTTGCTTATTTTCTCAAGTAGATCAGAGTTGGTTATCGCATAGGAGAATGTGTCATGTAAATTTTGATAATATCATCAAGATAAGCAATACTCAAGCTGTAAGAGATCTTCCAAAATTGGTAAAACCCACAAATAGCTTGTGTAAAGAATGTCAGTTGGGCAAGCTGAGCAGAGTCACATTCAAGAGTAAGGAATTGTCTTCTACCAGATTATTGGACTTAGTTCATACTGATCTTTGTGGTTCGGCAAGAATCAGGAGTGTTCAAGGTGATAGATACTTCATGTTACTAATTGATGACTATTCCTGGATGATGTAAAAGAAAAATCAGAAGCTCTTGAGAAACTCAAGATATTCAAGGCTATGGTAGAGAATGAAACCAGATTAAAATTGAAATGTCTGAGCTTTGATAGAGGTGGGGAATTCACATCAGGTGAGTTCTTAGAGTTCTATGAGAAACACGGAATAAAGAGACATTTATCTACTCCTAGGACTCTATAGCAGAATGGAGTAGTGGAAAGAAAGAACCAGACCATCTAGGAAGCTTCTAGGACCATGATGATGGAAGCAAATGTTCCTTAGATCTATTGGAGAGAAGCTGTCAGCACCGTAGTCTATACCCTCAATCGAGTTCAAATCAGAAGCAATACCAGTAAGATTCCTTATGAACTTTGGTTTGGCATCACTCCTACTGTGAGGTATTTTAGAGTTTTTGGTAGCAAATGTTACATTAAAAGAGATGAAGATCTAGGAAAGTTTGATGGTAGAAGTGATGAAGGAATATTCTTGGGTTACTCTACTCAAAGCAAAGCATACCGGTGTTATAACAAGAGACTGAGAAAGATAATAGAAAGTACAAATGCAAAGGTTGATGAGGGAATTGAGAAACCATCAAGGTTTTATGAATATGATGAAGATGATCAGAATGGTGTTCTGATTCAAGGAGTCCAAACCTCTTCTGAAAGTTAGGTCCAAATTGATCCAGTAAATCAGGAAGAAGAGATAAGTCTGAATGAGCCTGATCAAGAAGCAGAAGTGAAAGAAACTCCCAAAGTTTCAAGGTATGTTAGACTGAATCACTCTAAAGATCAGATCATAGGTGACAAAAGCAAAGGTGTGCAAACTAGAAGGAGAATTGCTCAAAATTCAAATGAGTATTGTCTGATTTCAAAGATTAAACCTAAGACAATAAATGAAGCTTGCAATGATAAAAACTGGACTAAAGTAATGGAGGAAGAGTTGATGCAAATCAAGAAAAATCACACTTGGGATCTTATTCCCAGACCTAGAAACAAGAATGTGATTGGAATCAAATGGGTCTTCTGGAACAAACTGAATGAAGTTGGTGAGGTAATCGAATAAAGCTAGATTGGTATGCAAAGGTTACTCTCAAATAGAAGGAGTTGATTTTGAAGAAACTTTTGCTCCGGTGGCAAGAATTGAAGCAGTCAGATTATTTCTTGCATTTGCTGCCTTCAAAGATATCAAAGTATATCAAATGGATGTCAAGTCTACCTTTCTGAATGGTGACTTGGAAGAAGAAGTGTACATTGAGCAACCAGATGGATTCCAATTGTCTGATCATGGTGATATGGTCTGCAAGCTGAAGAAGGATTTGTATGGACTGAAGTAAGCACTAAGAGCCTGGTATGAAAGATTGGATAAACATCTCTTGAAGATTGGTTTCAACAAAGGTACTGCTGATAGTAACTTGTATTTTAAAATTGACCATGAAAACATCTTGATTGTTGAAGTGTTTGTTGATGATATCATTTTTGGAGGAAGAGATAGTATGTGTAAAACTTTTGCAAATCAGATGAAAAGTGAATTTGGGATGTCCATGCTTGGTGAAATGAATTTCTTCTTGGGTCTGTAAATCACTCAAACAAAGAAAGGAATCTTCATTTCTCAAACCAAATATGTGAAAGAATTGCTGAAGTAATTTGGGATGGAAGACTCAAAGCCAATGAATACTCCCATGGCAACCAGATGTAAATTGAGCAAAGATGATGATTCTTCTAAGGTTGATCAGAATAAGTATAGGTCAATGATTGCAGGGCTGTTGTATCTCACTCAAACCAAACCAGACATAATGCAGGCTATTGGTCTTGTTGCTAGATTTCAGGCTGATCCTAGGGAATCTCATGTCATGGAAATCAAGAGGATTTTTAGATATCTAAAAGGGAGAGTTGAGTATGGTCTATGGTATCCTAGAGATCACGATTTCTCTCTTCATGCATATACAGATGCTGATTGGGAAGGAGATGTGGATGACCGGAAGAGTACCAGTGGTGGAGCATTCTTTTTGGGGAAGAGATTGGTTTCTTGGCAAAGCAAGAAATAAGAGGCAATATCTTTGTCCACAACTGAAGTAGAATACATTGCAGCAGCAGGCAGATGCACTCAAGTTTTGTGGATGAAGCAGATGCTAAGAGACTTAAGAGTGGAATATGAGGAGCCTATCGCAATCTTCTGTGATAATTCAAGTGCAATAAGTATATCCAAGAATCCGATGTTGCATTCAAAGACTAAGCATATATAAGTTTCACTTTCTGAGAGAGCAAGTGAACAAGAATGAAGTTAGATTGGAGTTTGTATCATCCAAGGATCAGATTGCAGATATCTTTACTAAACCTTTGCCTAAGGACTCTTTTGAGTATCTCAGGGAGAAGTTAGGGGTTATTGCCCCTCTGGTGATGAACTAAGGTGCACTGATTTGCATTAGTCTGGTGGGTATCACAGTCACATCTTGTGATCCAGATTGATGTTGGGGAGCTGCTACTCAGGGGGAGTAGCAGGTATTATTTTGAAGTGATGGAATTGCAAGTATGTGCCCTTTGCCATTGATGTCAAAGGGGGAGAGAAGACATGTGAAAAACAAGTGGATGATGATTAAAGGGGGAGCAGTAAAAGAAGAGAAGACATGTGAATGGTTGTTGCTGATAGGGGGAGTTGTGACAGTAAGGAGAAGTTCTTGTCTTGATGGTTTTTCACATCATATGTTGCCATCAATGACAAAGCGGGAGATTGTTGCAAGTATGGGCCTAACCAGTGTTGTCATTGATGTCAACATACTCCTGTTGTATTAATGATAAGGATTGGATGAGCTGTGAGCTGAGGATATTAAGAAAATTAGTCTCAATCAGGAATAGTGAAGAATAGTGATGACAGTAAGGCAAAAGTCCAAGATAGGATGAGGATCAGAGGATGCGGATTAAAGGGTTTGTAGATATGTGTCTTAAGATAGTTTAATAGATTTCAGAGGTCTGCATGAAGATCTGAAGAAGTTATGGCGGTTCAAGTAAAACTGGTTCTAGTAGGTGCTCAGTGGTGACAAAGCGATATAGACAGGTCCGGTGAGATCCGGAAATACACTCTCCTATTCTACGGATTTGAGGGAGTGTTAAGGAAGTCTTTGTGTAGTGTTATCTAGATTGGTTCATGGTTTGAAGGTCCGGAAGCATGTATTCCTTTGTGACAGTAGTGACAGACTGTGTTCTTGAGGTTCCAGATGAAGGAGAGATGGTTTTTCAGTAAATAGATGAAGTGCAGATATTCTTGGTGAGTGACGATATCTTGTGAAGGTTTTTGGATCGTGCCCAGCCCATATTGGTGGTCCGCATTGGAGTTGGAGCCCGCAATTGAAGAATAACCTCCAAATGATGATGTTCTTCCTGAGACTAGCTGACCGGATAAGTTACACGTCTTGTGGATGTTCTTATAGATGTTTGCCGACTTAAATGATCATTCCTAAGTTGATGTCTTGTATAAGTAAGGGGTTGCAAAGTTGTACTTGTGGAGATGACAGTGTGGTAGAAAGAAGGAGAGTGAAAGGTAGAGCAGAAGTATTGGGCTTAAATGGAACTGATTCAAGCATGGTGAAGATGCTACTTTCTGGTTCAAGTAGGTGATACTTATTTCTTCGTAGACAGTGTCTCTTGTAGGTAGTGAGCCTCTTGTGAGCAGTGTGCTCAGGCAGTGAGCCCTAATTGGCATGTACCATTTGTTCTTTCTATTCTTCTAACAGAGAATACAATCTTGGGTTAATCACCCCATGGTTTTTCCCTTAATTGGGTTTTCCACGTCAAAATCTTGGTGTCTTATGTGTTGATGAGTTTCTGCTTTTGATTTAATTGCATTATGTTTCATGAATGATATACTGCTAATCACTAAGAAGATTTAAGTGTGGAAATTTTGGACAACTGATTCACCCCCCCTCTCAGTTGTGTGCCCTAAGTCTAACAGAAGGGAGGAGGAAAGGTGGAGGAAAAGAGAGACCCACAACGGAGGGGAAGGGGGAAAGGGAAAGAGGTGGGAGGGGAGGGAGGAAATGAGAGAGAAAAGAGGGGTCAAGAAAGAGGGAGGGGGAAATTTTTGAGGCGAGACAATAGGGGATTCCAAGAAAGACTAAGCATCCACCCATCATCCCGATTGAGATTAGATGGGTGTTTGTTAATCTCTATGGCTTCTTTGAGTTTTCTCTTGAAGAAGTTGTCTTCGTTGGCTAAGATTTGAGTGTTTTCCAAGAAGATGTGGTGTTTGGTTAAGGCTGAGTGTTCAACAAGAGTAGATTTTTGAACACATTCATGTCTAATATCCACACTATGCTCCTTGATCCTAGTGTTTAAAGAATGACTAGTCTCCCCTATGTAGGGCATGCCACAAGAACAAAAGATCTTGTAAACACCAGAGTTGAGAAATTGGTCTATGGAGAATTTATTTTAATTTATGTTCTCTTGTTATGCATGTATTTGTTTAGATTCCCGCGTAAGATTTTATTTATTTCTTTTTTTGGCATGTTTCAGTTTATTTGTATGGCTATTAGTATATATACACTATCTTTTGTTTTATTACTTTTCTTATTTAGTGTTTTGTACTTATATATATATATATATAATTGCACACACTCTCATGTATACGTTTATTTCTATTCTCACATCTATATGTATACTAACAATGGTTTTGATTTTTGTATGTTTATAAGTATGTGTTGGTATATGTTTATGTTATTGTTATTTATTAAACCTATTTATATTTCCTAGCTGAGGTACAGATATATATTTATATCTATGCATATTTATATTAGTATTTACAAGTCTTAGGTTCTCTCATAATTATTATTTCCTCTATTTATAAGCTTATGTATATGTCTATACTCTTATACACACACATTCCTTTATTTTAGGTTTGTATGTTTGTATTTGTTTTTTCTTTGTTTTAGTCTTATCTTTCTTTGTTAATGTCATGTTTAGTTTTTCATTATTTGGTTAAGTAATTGTTATTCTTGCCTTATTCCTTAGTGTGTGTGTGTGTGTGTGTGTGTGTGTATATATAGTCTTATCTTTTGTTTTAGTTTTTCTTTCTCTCCTTTTCCTTTATAGTCACACATAGAAGTAAAAAAATTAATTTCATTGGTTTGCACTTGCTGGTAGGTTATTTTTTACTGTTTTATTCTTAAATGGGGTAGCTCCTTCCTTGAGGTCTATTGATCCTCGTGCCACCTTGACCCTTCCCTCCATTTCTTCCTTTTTAACCAGCTTGATCTGCAAATTATCATTTCCAATTCTCATCTCTTGTTCTCTTTCTTTTCTCCTGATGATGGATCATGGAGTGTGATCTGAAACATTGAGAGAAAAAACTTACACATAGTTTAATCCTAAAGCACTCATGTACAATATTATGGACTATGGAAATCTGATGTCTGTTATTAACTTACCTTGACTGTTCAAATTTTGCAAAGCTTGATGATCTGTATACAACACAAATTCCTTAGGTAACAAATAATGTCTCCACTTCTTCAGGCTTGAATTATGGCATAGAACTCCTGATCATAAACTGAATATCTTCTCCTCACATCACTCAACTTCTCACTTAAATATGCTATTGGTCTACCTTATTGACTTAATACTGCTCCAATTGCATTTCCACTTGCATCACAATCAACTTGAAATACCTTATTGAAATCTGCTAATGCCAAAACAGGTTGTGCTGTCACTTTCTGCTTCAACAACTCAAAACTTTTATCTGCTCTTGATGTCCACTTAAAATATTTTTTGTCACCTCTCATTGTCTCTGTTATAGGGTTACAAACTGAACTAAAATTTCTAATGAACTTCCAGTAGAAACTAGCTAATCCATGAAATGATCTAACTTCTCCAATGCTCTCCATTGTAGGCCATTCAACAATTGCTCTTACTTTCTCAGGGTCCATCTTCAATCCTTCTGCAGAAATCACAAATCCCAAATATACCAACTCTTCTTTCATGAAACTAGACTTCTTGATGTTTATCAGCAATTTCTCTTCTCTCAGTCTCTGCAAAACTTGTCTAATATGCCACAAATGTTCCTCCTTTGTCTTACTGAAAATTAGAATTTCATCCAAGTACACAATCACAAACTTACCCAAGAATTTCTTCAAGACTTCATTCATTAATCTCATTAAAGTACTCAGTACATTTGTCAATCCAAAAGGCATCACTAACCACTCATACAATCCTTCATTTGTCTTAAAAGCAGTCTTCTACTCATCTCCTTTTCTAATTCTAATCTAATGCTATCCACTCTTCAAGTCTATCTTTGTAAAATATCTTGTTCCACTCAAACAATCCATGATATCATCCATCCTAGGTAAAGGAAATTTATACTTAACTGTGATCTTGTTTATTGCTCTAGAATCAATACACATTCTCCATTCTCCATCTTTCTTAGGTGCAAGCACTGCAGGTACCGCACAAGGACTCAAACTTTCTCTGATCAAACCTTTCCTCAACAACTCCTGTATCTGTCTATTCAATTCTTCATTCTCTATCGATGTCATTCTATGTGCTACTTTGTTAGGCAAACTTGCTCCTAGTATAAGATCCATGTGATCATTGACCAATACTCCTTATAGGTGGCAATCCTTCAGGTACGTTATCTAATATGATGTCTTCATACTTTGTCAGCAATTCTCTTTTCTCCTCTAGTTGTGTCTCTTTAGTCTCCTTCTTCAATGTTTTAGGCTTCTTAGGAATCAAGGCATAACACATATTCTCATGTCTCAAACCATCCAGAAATTTTCTTCCATCTACCAAACAGATTGTAGCATTCCCACATACTTCACTCTTAGGATCATTCTCCAAAGGAATCAAAGTAATTCTCTTTCCATTTTCTATTATAGTATAAGTATTATTTCTCCCATCATGTATAGATTTTATATCATGCTACCAAGGTCTACCCAACAAGATATGACAAACATCCATAGGCATAATATCACACAAGATTTCATCATGATAAGATCCAATATGAAATTTCACCAAACATTTTTCACTCACCAGTACCTTATGATCATCCTGAATCCATGCTATCTGATAGGGCTTAGGGTGTTTCAATATTTCTCACTTCAGCTTGGTCACCATCTCCTCTGAAACTAGGTTATCTAAACTATCACTATCAATTACAACTTTACAACACTTACCTCCTGCTTTTCGTCTAGTTCTGAATATACTCTTCCTCTACGGTGGTTCCTCATTTGTCTCTACTTGAAATAGTGCTCTCCTCATCACAAGTGATTCTCCTTTCTCAAGTTTGCTAACTAAATAGGGGTCACTTAGTTCAATAGGTTCTTCTTCAACATAGGTTACTCTTCCACTATTTTCTATCCTCTTGCTTGTACTACCCTGATTACACTCAAATGCTCTATGTCCTTCACCTCCACACTTGAAACAAGTACCTTTGAATGTTCTCTTATCAAATCCTCTACCTTCTCTTTTGTATCCTTCATTCTGGTATGCACTAGGGTTTCCTCTCTGGTAAAATTTTTTGTCATCTCTCTGGTAAGCATTGTTATCTCTGTCATCCTTCTTAAATGGGCTGTCAAACTTGTTCTATTTCACTTGTGATCTATCTCCAAAAAATGTTCTACTTCTCTTAATTTTACCTCCTCTACCTCTCTATCTCTGATCATGCCTCTTATTCAGCTTCTCATCAACTTTCAAGGCAAACTAATATGCTTCTTCCAAAGATGTCATCCTTACCAAGCTTAGTTCCTCTTGAATGTTCAATCTTAGTCCATTGATGTACCTAGCCACTTTCTCCTTGCTTGCTTCACTATGTCCTGTTGTTATGATCATCTTGTGAAATTCTTGAGTGTACTTCATAGATTTCTCCTTTTGTCTTAGGTTTTGCAATCTTTTCAATAGCTCCAACTGATAGTCAGCAGGTTTGAATTGATTCTTCAATTTTGTCACCATCTTGTCCCACTTTGTGATCTTTTCTTTTCCTTTTCTATTTCTTTCCAACTGAACTTCTTTCCACCATATAGCAACAAGTCCTTTCAACTTTGTCTTTGCAAATTTCACCTTCTTTGAATCTTCAATTTCCTCATATTCAAAGTATTCTTCCATGTCATTTATCTAGTCAATCAACTCTTCAGGGTTCAAATTGCCAGTATAGTTTGGTACATCAACTCTAGGTATCTTTCCAATCTTTGAAATAGCTCATAGCATCTTTACTTGATCTAATTCTTCTTCTTCATTACCTCCTAGGGTTTCACCAGTTTGTTCAATAGATTGAAATTCTTCTTCCTCATCACTTTCAACATTAGGTCTCGGTGTCAATCCTCTTTGCCTATCTTCTTCAACAACATCCAAATGAATTCGCATTGCTTTCATCATCTCCATCATCTCATCGATTCTACCAGCCATTGTTCCAATAGCAGCAACTCTCTTCGGTGGCATTCTTCCTAGGATCAAGTGCAAACTGCCTCATAATCAGTGATCGATTATGACACAAGTAACCTACCTCAATTCAATGATTTGTCCACAGCAAGATCTTATAGAATTCCTTCACCAACTTTGATCAATACACTCCCAATGATTCAAACTTTCACTCTAATACCACTTGGTGTAGTCATGGTAGGAGGGTTCACAGAATGAACTATCCAGACCATGCAGCAAGAGTAAACACAAAAGAAACAACTAAGAGAAATGAAACAAATGTAGATTCAGTCATTTAGTATATCGTATAATTCAAATAGAGATTAGCTAGCAACATGCAGGCTTACAATTAGAGATAACATGCCTGATTACATACATGTGCAAGATAAAGCTTTGAAGCTCCTTGTAGAAATCTAACTATCAGATATTTCTTATGTGAATCACTACTTGATCACTACTTTCCTAAGGATCTATTACATCAATATATATCATATCCAGATTAGAAGAGTCCTCCACATCATCCAAGAAAGGTCAAAAACTCCAATGAAGAGTTGTAACATGTGAACACGGATAGGTTAGACCTAAATGCATAGAACACTTCCTCAAATGAATGGAATAGCATGTAGATCTTTGGGGAAGGTCGGCCACAAACCAAAGATCATTGAATGATGTGTCATTAAGCTCTACAAGTCAAGTAATGCTTTGCAAGTCTTCTCCTTCAGCTGATTGTCTGAGACTGTCAGGATGCTCTGTTCTAAAAAATAGTCGATCTTCTGATAGCGATATCTTTCCGGTAATGATGTGTGGATCTCTAAATTTTGGATATGATGTAGATGAATCAATCTAGATGCTAAGTCTAGCTCTGTAAGGTCTGAAATGCTACTAGACCAAAAATACAGAAACTGCTTCTGACTAAACTACTTGAAGTGAACTGGAAAATAAAAAGAAACAAACTAAACTACAAAAAAACTGAAATGCAAATGTTTTTGGTTGATGCAAGATTTCTCTTGAACCAGGGATGCTCTTGCATCAATATGTATTTGTTCTCCCATCATGAACAACTTGTATATCAAATTGCCATGGTCTACCTAGCAAAATAAGACATGCATCCATTGGCATTATATCATACAAAATTTCATCCTTATAACGACCAATTTGAAAATTAACTAGACATTATTCACTTACCACCAATTGATGCTCCTTCTGCAACCAAGAAACTTTGTAAGGGTTGGGATGCTTGAACCTCTTCAATTTTAGTTTATTAACCATTTCTTCAGACACAATATTGTCTGCGCTTTCACTATCTACTATCACCTTACAACATTTACCACCTAACATACATTTAATTCGGAACAAATTCCTCTACTAAATAGGTTTAGATTTCTCCTTCTCTAGATTCAACAAAATACTTCTGAACATCAAGGATTATCCATCTTTGAGATCTTCTCCACACTTCGGTGAAGCCACAATTTCATATTCTACTTGTGCCACATTTACTCTTGCATCTTTTCCTTTTCCACTAGTTATTTGAGGACATTCAAATGCCCAATGTCCAATCTCTCCATATTGAAAACAAGTAACATTGAATCCTCTTCCTCTACCTCTGAAATAATCACCTCTTCCTCTACTTTCCTGGGTATTTGTTTGTGATGAATTGGCCGCTCCTTATTTATTTTGGTATCCTCTTCCACCACTAGACTCTCCTCTTCCACGTGAAAATTTACCTCTACCTATAGAATTATTTTTCTTTCTGGCAAGCTTACCTTCAACCTTCAGGGAATATTGGTAGGCTTCCTCAACACTGGTGATTCACACCATGCTTAATTCATCTTGAATGGAGTAGTGCAACCCATTTATATATCTAGACACCTTCTTAGCATCATCATCCACATGACAAGTCCAAATATTCACTCTATAGAATTCTTTAGTATATTCTTACATTCTTCTCATTCTACTTTAGATTCTATAACTTCTTGAACAAACTAATTTGATAGTTTACAAGAAAAAATTTGGCCTTTAATTTGGTTATCATTCTTTCTTAGGTTTGAATTTTATCCTTTCCCTTTATCTATCTTTCTATATAGACATGATCCCACCATAGGGAGGCATGACCCTTTAACTTTGTGTAGGAAAACTTCACTTTCCTGGGTTCTCAACCCATTCAAAATCAAAATATTTGTCCATCTTTGATATCTAGTCAATTAATTATTCTAGATTTAAACTACCATTATAACTGGGAAGATCTTAATGAGGCTTACCACGTATTTTAGACATTGCTCTCAAAAATCATCTTTCTAGTTCATCTCCTTCATTTGCATCACCTTCTCTGACTTCAACTTCTTCTTCATCCTCACTCACATCTTCAACATGTACTCATCTATGTTGTGCCATGTTTATAGCATCTAATTATGCAGTTATTCCTCTCAACATTTCCACAATCACCATATCTCCTTGTGGTCCTCTCCTACCACATCCTCTCTATGCTGTGTCTTCTTCATATTATCTACAATTGTAGGTCTGCACTTACTCCCCTTTACCCATGACAAAAAATGTAGAATCTCTTCTTTGACAAGCCCACAACCTTCTCAAGAAACCTGCTCTGATACCACTTGGTATAGGTCTAAATTCAGGGGTCTTATTGAACTACTAAATTAAGTAGCAAAAGGAGATCAACACAAAAGACAACACACACCCATAATAATTTGTATTATTTATTTAGTAGCAACAATGAATTACAAGAATACAAATTCTAGTTCTTCATACAATCATACTTTAAACAAAATAAATTTTATCAGCCTCCTTACAGAACCCTCTGTGACACCTCCCTTCTATAGGAACCCCCTCTCTCATAACCAAAGGAAAGCATTTATGAGACTCCACCCCAAAAATAGTTAAACTTCCACCATCTGTTAGGAAATTGAAAGTCAACAGTTTCATATTAGTACTTGGGCCTCACGATAGTTGATTGACAAAAGTTGAACACCACGAACCTAAAATTTCACCATCATATGCTATCGGTGAATTTGTTAGTCACAAACTAAAAGGTTTGCTGATACAATCCTTAAGACATTAGATCCCCTTTATTGGAAAAATAGCCATCTTGACAACTAAAGACTCGTCAGTACAACATCATTAGCCACCAAGCCCCTTTATCAACAAAATTGACCTTTTCATCCTTTTATCAGCTTATCAGCAAATTTTCAAAACCACAAACTAGTTCGCAAACTTAACAGTTTGCCGATACAAAGTCTCAAGATATTAACAAATTCTATGAGTGAAACTTGTCTTCTATGAACTCTTTGACTTCTCAAAATCATTGTTTCTATGTTTTTTGGTGAATTGACAAATCGTTAACTTTTGGAACCTATGAACTAGTCAATACTTAAGATTTTCCTTTGATAGGTGATATTCCAATCATAGAACCAAAGAAATGTTGACTTCAACTTTGAAAGCCTTTATTGGTGAAGTAAGACATCATTGAAATAAGCCATTGGTGAAGTGAGCCATCAGCGAACCTAAGAGTTCGCAAATAATGACTTTGCCGACTAAGTTTGCAATTTCAAACTTTTTCTGACTGAATGCTCCCTTTTCAATGAACATAAGAACATACAAATTTTCCCTTAAGCTAAGTCTGGGAAATCCCCCATCAATGAACTAAACTATCAACAAACTAGTCAGTTCATGAAATTAGAACTTTCTTGACAAAACCTTCTTCGACCAAATTAGAAAATGTGAACTTTCCTTTATGACTTAGTTGGTGGGATCGCCCATCGGCAAACTAAGTCATGAGCGAAATGTATAGTTCGCAAACTAGGAACTTTGTCGACCAAAGGCTCCCCTTAGTCAAACATGGAAAAATGCAACTTGTCTTGAAGAGTTGTCAGTGAAAGTGTCTATCAGCTAACTGGGTTGGCAGCAAACTGTTGGATTGGCAAACTAATCAGTTCGCGAACTAGAAAATTCTTTGACTAGCTCTAACTTAGCTAATTTTTGTCCAATCTTCACCAAAATGAAAATGAAGATACCCAATTGGGTCTTTAACAAGATGTTGTCCTCAGTTTGACCAAACAAATTTGAAAGTGCCTCCTGAAACAAAAAACAATTTTGCAAAGAAACAAATCCAAAAACCAATTTAGAAAATAAAACATATTTTTGGTGACAAGATTGCTAGTGAACCTAGATGCTCCTACATCACCTTGTAGCTCCACTGCAATAGGAGGATGGAACAATGACTCCTCTAATCATTTTATCACAACAAGAGGCTACAGATCTTGAAAAGGTGAAACATGTAGCTACGAATACTCAACACTCAATAGGAGAAATCTATGATCAAGGTTTCAAGTACTTGATGAAGATGTCCAAGCCTTGGGAGATTTTGGTAAATTGAAGGAAAGAATAGAAAATCTATAGGATACTTGCAAAACAAACAAAGATAATCATTCCCAAGTATTCTCAAGGTTGAAATGATGTGAAAGCTATTGCCATAGGTGTTGCTAAAAGAGAAAAACCTCACTCAAGAATCCCTAGAACTATTGTTCAAGTGGTTAGATCTCCTCATTTGAATTAAGAAACAAAATTGTTGAAAAATGTATGGCAGAAATGGACCACTTGAGGAGCCAAATTTGGGATATTTGAGATGAACTTAATTTTACTATTTTTTTAAGAGGTGCTCTAAATGAACTTAATTTTATAGGTGGAATAAGTAAAAATGGAAAATAAAGGTTGGGTTTTAGATTCAATTAGAGGTCTTGGAAATAGATCTTTATTTCACCTTTAGTTCATGTATGTTGGGGATTTTAACTCCTGTTACAAATGATCAATAGACTAGGATAAAGAAATTTAAGACAAAGTATTGAGAAAATAGTCAATAATAATTACAAAATCTATCTAACAACATATATAGTCTAAGTAAATGGAATAGTATGAATCCACAAGATTACATGAGACTTAAAGATTTATGTGGGAAACCCTTTAGGGAGAATACCCACCACCAAGACACTTTCACTACTATATTATTCAGAATCAACAAATACTTGATACAATAAAGTCTTTCATAGAGTTTCAGTCTATAGAAAATTTCTTCTAGAATCACTCTAATGTTTCACACCAACAATGTTCACTCCAATGTTTGCACAAGTATCTAGGATTCTAACCTTGGCACCTTCACACAAAATTATACATGCAGACATTCACATGGGAATACCAATCATTTAACTATCCAACTAACATGTGGAATACCAAGAGTCATGCAACTAGAATCTAACCATAATATGATATCAGCATACCACACATATCACTAAACATGATGTCTCCACATGGATAATCATCTTGTATATGTAGCCATTACCACACACTATGAATCAATATATATAGCCTTAACACTATCAATATAAGTATGTTCCTAGTTTAGCCACTACTACCAACTCCTCACTTACATATTAGCACATAAAAATATAACTTCACATATGAGTACTTATGATACCTTGTTTCATCTTCCACAACATTATCTAACTCTCAATGTTTTTACATGAACTCTAATTCTACCACAAGTACTCCTACATCATTGTTTATGCTTCCAATAAACACTATCTTACATATGCAATTGAGAGTTCTTCTTCAAATGACTTAAACTTATTGTGATAACACCACCATATGTGAGCCAAGGATCATCTATAACTTCACCACATATTACTACACTAAAGTATGTAGACAAACTCTTTCTACAAGTACTCTTTATAGGTGAATATCACCTAAGTCCTAACATTCTCAAACTTGATATTTATTGTAAGAGAGATTGTAGTATTCAACCTAAGAGATTAACCTCATGTTTGGGAATGGGATAAGCCCATTTCATCCCTACACCATATGAACTTGGAAGTACTTATAGGTTTTGTTAAAGAGTCAACAATATTTACATGAGTATTAATTTTCTCCATCTGAACTTTCTTTCTCTAGACCATCTCCCTCACAAAATGATAATCAACATCAATATGTTTGGTTCTACCATGGTAAACATGATTCTTAGCCACATAAATTGCACTCTTTGAATCATACTTCACCATTGTATGATTCTTAAAATCAATTCTATTACTCAACCTCTCCAACGACACTACTTCCTTACAAGTGTGTGTTGTGTCCATATATTCTACTTTAGTAGTGGAAAGGGCAACTTACCACTTTTCCATCCAACTCACCTCTCCACCAAGATGAATAAAAACATAATTGATTGTTAACCTTTTTTTATCAAGATCTATAACCTAATCTAAATCTACAAACCCACAAACTCTCAACAATCTTCCTACATGATTCATACTATGATAATATAAGCAATAATTTAGATTTCCTAACATACTAGCATATGAAATATCCCTCATATCCTCCAAATTCTTCACAAATTTATGACATTTACAAACTTGGTTCTATGCCAACTAGTAGGGGTGTACTTACTAATTTAATGTCTTGTGTTCCAAATTTTCACAAAATAGTTTAAAGATACTTCCTCTAGTTTAACCACAATTTCCTATTGGTCATATCCCTATATATCTCCATACAAGTATGCATATAGAATCTCCTAAGTCTTTCATGTTAAACTTACTAGACGACTAAGTTTTAAGTTCCTAAATTAATGTCTTATCATTTTCAATTAGTATCATATCATCAACATATAAAACAATAATAAAAATTTAACCATTTACTTGACTTTAATATACACAATAATCATCAAGACTTCTTCCAAAGCCCAATTCTAGCACATGTGTGTCAAATTTTTGGTTCCAAATATGTGGGGAGTACCTTAATCCATACAATGACCTTTTAAGTTGGAAATCAAATTCTTTGTACCTTTAACCTTGAATCCTTCAGGTTATTCCATGCATATTTCCTCCTCCAACTCTCCATGTAATAATGTTGTCTTGACATCCATCTACTCAATCTCAAAATTAAATTCCATAACAATAATAAAAAAATCCTAAATAGTACTCAACTTAGCCATAGTAGAAAAGAAGATCTCACATATTTCTATTCCCTCAACCTAGGAATATGCCTTTGCCACTAACCATGCCTTTGACTACTCAAGTGATCCATCTTCTCTAAACTTCAATTTGAACACCCACTTGTAGTCAATTGGTTTCCTATCCTCAAGAAGATTAACCAAATCCTAAATATTACACTCATTCGATTCCATTATCTCCTCATCCATGGCATTCGTCAAATAGTTTTTCTCTTTGTAAGTGGTAGCCACTTCCATAGAACTTAGTTAACTATCAGTACAAGTAAGAGGTAAAACATAATTAAAATTAGGTGGGCTATACTTGTCACATGATATTTGTTTCCTTATAGACATTCTCATATTTATCAATGAAGATTTTTCTACTACATCTATGCTCTATTCATCTTTAGAGTTTGCACCAAATGTGCTTACCTCTTCTTCCAAACTCTCATGTCCACTATGTTGTTTAGTTTTAGATATATTTTTCTACTCATATTTTATTTCAAAATGCACCTTCTCTGTCTCATTCTCCTTTGATTATTAATCCTTGGGAAAGACTCTAACTTATCTAAACGTAACATTCCTTGAGTAGAGAATGTTCAAAGTGTAAAGGGTAAAATTTGGATGTTTAGGTTTTGGTAGTTTTGTGTATGTATCCTCCTTTCACCCTTTCATTCAAGGATATAGGGTCGAGTTGCAATGTACTATCCTACCCTAGGTCACTATGAGATGTAGGGAAACTCAAATTTTTATGATTTGATTTCCAATTATCTTCTCTTATGCTCAATTATACCTTAAAACCTTAATTACACAAATATGACAATAAACATACAGATATCAGAAAATGTTGCTACAGAAAGATGTAAAATGACAAATAACTATGCACCTATTTTAGGGGTTTGGAAGCAGAATAATCAGGGACTAAAGAGTGGGCACCAAAGTCTAAGGCCTAGGTTTTGGTTGGGATCTGGAAGCTCAGTCTGCAACTTGTACTTGTTGTCACATATATTTTCCCATTGTAGAACTTTGAGGACTAATGAGCAGGTGCCATAGTCCAGAGAGTTATTTTCTTCTCTGATCTACAATTCTGACACTCTATTGTACCCTCCTGCAACTTCACTTTGTTTGTATCTTCAACTTGTAACCTGCAATCATGAAAACTTTGGGAGGCAGTTGTGGTGTTTAGAGGCTTACCTCAGTCAAGCCTTGAAGAGACATTCAAGTCTTTCAAACATTGTTGTTAGATAGAGAGTACGTGCCCTTGTGAGGTAGAGGAAAAAACCAAATGATAAATGCTTACAAACATAAATGATATCACCTTGTAGTGAAGATCTCATGGGAGGAAGAAGCCCTTCATGCCATGAGGAGATGATTGCTCAAATTACAAATACAAACACATAGACAACACAAATCTGCTCTTTCTACACAATGAATGCCTTGAATCACCTTCACATAAACTTGAGAATCCAAATTGTTAGCTAGTAATCATCTAGTTTACAAATGAATGCCTAATCATGCTTTTATATGCAACTACAAAAACTCCCACCAAGAATTTTGTAATTCAAACTTACTGTGTTGGCATAGGACCCAAGTAACGGTCACAAGATAACACCCAAAAATTGAGACTGACCCAAAATAGGGCAAGACTAGGGTGTAGGTCCCCAAGTCCTCCCCCCTATTTTGGGAAAGGTTAGGTTCAAGGGGTCCCCCTAGGTCCCATTTGACATGATACCCAGGGTTCATTCCATTGGGATGTTGAAATATGATACAAGATCTCCTAAATGCAGCTAAAAGACCCGAGAGCTAAACCTTATGAGGGAAAAGCCACCAAGGGGACATTTTTTGATGTTACATTTAGCCCCCAATTTATGTATGTATAAATGTGAGGCCAATACATGCATTAAAGTATGGTCAACAAACACAGAAAACACGCCAAGCATGGAGAAGACATGTGAGACACATTGAAGACAATGACAGGCATGCAAAACATAGAGAAGACAGTTACAGTCATGCAAAACATGGAGAATACAAAAGATGCATAGAAGACACATTAATGCATAGAAGACAAGAATGATTTCTTTTCTTTTCTTTTTCTCATATATATGAAATGTAGATGCAAGTACAAGGAAAGTAAACACACCTCCCATAATGTAGGATGCACTCATTGCACAGGTCTTTAACTGCATATATGGGGCAACACACATGCAAGACACACCAAACCTCCCATAATGCAAGATGCACTCATCATGCAGGTCTTTAGACTGCATATGGGCCAACAAACACGCCAAACAAAGCAAGCATGCCAAAAACACACACTTTGAAGACACAGAGAAACATGGCAGACAAGTGATGGAGTGTTCCTATTTCTAGGTTCAACACCATCTCAAGCACATTATAGGCACACACTGATGATTGGGCTTCTCCAAAACAATCACCGAAGACACACTTAAGGGTTGAATTAGTCACAGAACTGCTCCCCGCCTCCCAATGAGGACTTTTTGAAAATGAAAGGATGGTGCAATCTATTCCAAGAAATACACCACCCCCACCTCCACAGAGGGCTTAAGATAAAAAGGATATACGTGATATCCCACCTCCATAGAGGGCTTAAATGATTGATTGATTGATTGCAAACAAACTCAGAGTGCAGGAAGTACTCATCGCACTAGTCTTTAAATTGCACCTAAGGACAAGCACATTGCTAACAATTATAACAGACAACTTACCTTATATATGCCCCCACCTTAAGTTGGTTGATATCATGCATTGATATCAAGCACATTAAGGTGGGAAGATAATAGACAAGGGAACATAGACTTTCGCAAGGCCCATGCCCCTCGGAGGTGACATGTACTTTACGATCATTAAATGTTCCCACAAACACATCCCTACAAGAAACATGTTAGTGTCTACATAATCATGATAAACAACAACATCAATGCATACGATTAACCACACACAGAGCCTAGGTTATACTACGAATTTGGAGTTCTAGGATAACCGTGGGGCTATATCATGAAGATCTCTGAATCAAGTACCACCAAGGCTAGATTCAAAGACAAACAAAGTGCGTAGAGCATCAATATTGTTATGATTTGTAAATGAGATAAAAACATCATCAAAATCACTATGCGGAAAGCATGAGTGCTTCCACTAGCCAAGAGTCAGATAAGATATACAACCTCATCATCATATTATGAACTAAGTTCAATTTTTGATTTCTCGCTAAAGGGGCGCTAGGTTTGCATCAGTATAAATGTTTTTTTTTCATTCGCCCTCTAGATAGAAACACTAGAGGAAGGGAAACAATAAATAAGAGGAGAAACAAGTGTCTTAGGGACAGTCACATAGGAGGGTGCCCCCAAGTCACCAACCACAATGCTATGTTCATAAGACACAACACACAATAATGAAATTAGAGAGAGGCAATATAGAAGAAGGTCACGACAGAGGCAGTCTCTTGGTATCCTAGACCTTACAAGAGAATCAAGGGTCATCCCAGGAGGCCTAAACAACACCTAACACATCACAAGGAAAGCACATCATGAGAGAGATAAAGGGTTGGAGATACTTTCCTGTGGGATCTCCCAGGCTAGAGGTCATCAAGTAAATCGTCATCCTCCCACTCCCAAATTTTAGAGGAAAGTGGGACATAAGGTATCATAGCCCAAGGTTGTTTATTATTAGGATCATCTTTGTTTGGTTCAATGTTTGGATCAATGTTTTCTTGTTGAGATGCAAAGTTTATGGTGTAAGCTTGTCTTCTTCTTTTTCTTTCTCTCATTTTTCTATTTTTTTTGTCTTACCACTTATCTCTTGTAAGATAGGGCTTTGCTCTTTCACAGGTTTTTTCATTTTAGAAGAGGAAGCACTAGGATCAAATCTCATTTGTCGAGGTGGAATGTTTTGTTGTTGACAATTACCTCCTGATCCTTGTAAGGATGGTGGGGGAGGGACCTCAACATAGGGACCTTGTCCTTTCAGTCTTATGGTTCTCTTCAAATGTGGGTTTCTTGTCTTTTGTTATTTCTTGTCTAGAGGTACCTGTCATTGGATGTAATAGTTTTGCTTTGTAATTTTTCTAGCTCAAGAAGTTAAAGTCTATTTGTGGTTCAAGTTGCTCTTCAGATTTATCCCAAAAGTAATCTAGTGTGTAATGTTTTCTTTCAACCAAAGGTTTATATTTATTTTGAGGGATGGTAATCACATGTCCCTCAAAAGGAAATTTTAGACAATTATGAATTGTTGAAGGGACAACTTTTATTTCCTTTAATCAAGAGTGTCCCAATTTAATATGAAAGTGGTCAGAAATGTGGACAACATCAAATCATTGTTCTACATGTTTTTCAAATATAGTTACCAACAATGATATCTTACCCAAAGTTTTTGAAAAAGGTTCCCTTATGTGTTTTAATCATCATGTCTGAAGGGTCATAAGATCCTTGCATCAAATTATGTAAATAGAGGAACTCTTCCATGGAAACATTAGTCATGCAATTATGATCAATAAGGGTTCCATCCATGGGGTTTCCCATTATTTTCATAGTGATGTAGAGAGGTCCTTCAGTGCCTCTGATTGTTCTATCATGAGGTGTAAACACAATTTTAGGTTCAGGGACCTTCCTCTTCATGTAAGGTCTAGGAGGGAACCTATTGTTGTTGTTGAAATTAGAGGCCATGTGTATGTTCTCAAATCAATGAAAAATCAGATTTGAAAATTTTTCCAAAAGTATGCAAAAGATAAGTGTAATACTATGTGTAAAAGTGACCTAAAATGCTTGATTTTTGTACTTTTTTCAATGCAGATGAATGAAATAAAAGGTGTTATAAGGATTTTGATCAGCATCAAAAAATAAAATGTCTAATATCAGTCCAATACAACAATAAGATCCTTCAAAACACACTCTTGATGCAAATCTAAGATGATGACAAGTCAAAATCTAATGAAAATACACTAAAATATGCGATTTTTCACCAATTCTCAATGCAAAAGAGCATGACAAAGGGTGTTGTGAGGAAAATGGTGATGTACAAAAAATTATATCAGTAATAACAGCCACCTAATTCCAAAATATCCATCGCAATACACTTATAGTGCCACTCAAGGTCAAACCCTAGTGAAAATATAGCAAAAATATGCGATTTTTCACATTTTTTCAACTCCAAGACCTAGAAAATGGTGTGTTGTAAAGAGTTTCAGGATGTGAATAAAATAATATTGATTATATCAGTCACATCAATCCATAAAATTTTTCACAACACACTTATGGTGCAAACTAGGCTAAACCCTAGGGCAAAAATAGCAAAAATGTGCAATTTTTCACCAATTTTTCAATACAAGAGGCAAATAGAAAGGTGTTGTAAATATTTTTAGGAGGGGTAGAAGATAATACCCCTGATATCAGCTAATTAGTGCAAAAAATATTCTCTACAACATGCCTATAGTGCAAATTTAGAGAGTCGATAAGGCCAAATCTAGTAAAAATCAAGGTTTTTCAAGCCCTAGGTTTGAGATCTTGATGTAAAGTGCTATATGAATGTTTTGCAAGATGATATATGATGAAAATTACATGTTCTCAGATCTGAAAATGATTTCCATTCTCTAACATAAAAAATGCAAGTGCAAATATAATGAAAAATAAATGAAAATGCTAGTTTTTGTTGAAATTTTCTGTGCAAAAATGCAAATTTGTTCTAAAATGCAAGACTAAAGCCAAATGCAAATTTGAATGAGTCTCTAAAATCAATAGAACAATCTGAAACAAGATTTTACCTACAAACCCTAGATTTTGGAATTACTAGGTTATATACAAAATTCACAATTTTCAACAAAACCCTAGCAATTTTATGATGAAAATGCAATTCAAACTAATGAATTTTTGTAATTTTCTGAAATTTAATTTAGATCTAATGCAAAAATCAGAAATTTTAAGAAATTCAAATTAATTAATGCAACATGCAAACCCTAAAATGCCATTTGTTTTTCCAATTTTTTGATTTTTTTGTAAGTTTTCCAATGCAATAAGATGAATGATGATATGAATGAATGAAATCATTGTAAATCTGAAGCAAAACACTCCGCAAGGTGCAAATAAGTCCAATAATGTCAGGTTCACCAAAATATAAAGGGTAAAATTTGGATGTTTAGGTTTTGGTAGTTTTGTGTAGGTAGCCTCCTTTCACCCTTTCATTCAAGGACCTAGGGTCGAGTTGCAATGTACTATCCTACCCTAGGTCACTATGAGATGTAGGGAAACTTAGATTTTTATGATTTGATTTCCAATTATCTTCTCTTATGCTCAATTATACCTTAAAACCCTAATTATGTAAATACGACAGTAAACAGACAAATATCAGAAAATGCTACTACAGAAAGATGTATATTGACAAATAATTGTGCACCTATTTTCAGGGTTTGGAAACAGAATAGTCAGGGACTAAAGAGCGGGCAGCCAAGTCTAAGGCCTAGGTTTTTTTTAGGATTTGGAAGCTCAGTCTACAACCTTTACCTATTGTCACAGAGATTTTTCCATTGCAGAACTTTGAGGACTAATGAGCAGGCACCCTTGTCCAGGGAGTTGTTTTCTTCTTCGATCTACAATTCTGACACTCTATTGTACCCTCCTACAACTTCACTTTGTAAATCATGAAAACTTTGGGAGGGGTTGTGGTGTTTAGAGGCTTGCGTCAGTCAAGGCTTGGAGAGACATTCAAGTCTTTCAAACACCGTTGTCAGATAGAGAGTGCATGCCCTTGTGAGGTAGAGGCAAAAACCAAATGATAAATGCTTACAAACACAAATTATATCACCTTGTAGTGAATATCTCATGGGAGGAAGAAGCCCTTCATGCCATGAGGAGATTATTGCTCAAATCTACAAATACAAACACATAGACAACACAAATTTGCTCTTGCTACAGAATGAATGCCTTGAATCACCTTCACATAAACTTGAGAATCCAAATTGCTAGCTAGTAATCATCTAGTTTACAAATGAATGTCTAAACATGCTTTTATATGCAACTACAAACACTCCCGCCAACAATTTCATAACTCAAACTTACCGTATCGACATAGGACCCAAGTAACGGTCACAAGCTGACACCCAAAAATTGGGACTGACCCAAAATAGGGTGGGACTAGGGCGCAGGCACCCAAGTCCTCCCCCCTATTTTGGGTAGGGTTAGGTTCAAGGGGTTCTTCTAGGTCCCATTTGACATGATACCTAGGGTTCATTCCATCAGGATGTTGAAATATGATGCAAGATGTCCTAAATGCAGCTAAAAGACTCCGGAGCTAAACCTTATGAGGGAAAAACCCCCAAGGGGACATTTTCCAATGTTACACAAAGTTTCTAGACTCCAAAGTTTTTGCCCTTTGACATTATCACCATAACTAATGAAAATATGTCTTTTCACCCTAAAATCCAACTTAGATCATCTCTCCTTTGGAAAATAAACAAATTCCTCACTACTAAAGACTTACAAATGTGTCACAACTAGTTTTCTACTAGTCCACATTTCATATGGTGTCCTATTTTTAGCAGAAATGTAGGAGACCTATTTTCCAAGTAGTATGTGGTAATTATAGCTTAATTCTAAAAATCATATGCTAGAACAACACTACTCAACACACTTTTGTTTTGATCTAGAAAGGTTCTATTCAATCTCTCAACCGTTATCTCTTGTTGTGGTGTATATGGAGTTGTCCTTTGATTAAAAAGTTTGATGTGCTTACAAAATGTTTCAAACTCCTTAGAGTAGATCTCACTGCCATTATTTATCCTAAGCCCCTTTATTTTCTCATTGTTTTGAATCTCAACTAGATCCCTAAACTCCTTAAACTTGAGAAATGCCTCAAAATTATTCCTAATAAAATATACCCAAGAGCAATTAGAATAATCATCAGTGAATATTGTATGTTATAGACTTACCAATGAATTGGATTTTATAGGACCAAACACATCACTATGTATCACCTCCAAAATCTCCTCACCTCTGGTGCTTCCAAAGTTAAACTGCACTTTATTATAGTTCCTGACACACAATTCTCACAAATTCAATATCAACAAACTAATCAACAAGACCATCTACCACATCTTTATTGATCAAGATTTTTAGACCTTTCTCACTTAGATGACCTGACCTAAGAAGCCACAATAATATTGACTCAAATGTAGTTACATTAGCACACCTAGATAATGTTGATGCATCTATCCTATGCATAGTACCATGCCACACTCCCTTAGCAAGAAAAAACTTACATCCTGACAACCTACAAACTTTGACATCATGTGTTAATCAAAAGGGATTCATCCCTAACAGATAAATCCTTGATGTTGCTATCACGACTCATGAGATCCTACACTCTATGGAGAGGAGTCAAAATGAAGGTATGGCTCTCAAATTGGATATCTTTAAATCTTATGATAGGGTTTCATGGGACTTCCTATTTAAGGTTCTAGAAAAATTTAGGATCCAAGATAAGATTTTCAAATTGATTCAGGAATGTGTAACCATACCTAAATGTTTTGTTTTAATCACTAGTATTCCCAAGAGAATCTTTAATACTGGCATAGGTTTAAGGAAAATATATCCATTATTCCCATATCTCTTCATTCTAATGGCCAAAGTTCTTGGTACAGATGTTCCCAAAATAACCATGAACAACTCTCTCCAAGGTATCAAATTTGCCTCTTCATTCAACCCATCCTCTATCCAAAAAATCTTATATCCTCTTTGACATGTCTTTTATCATTGAGGCTAAAAAAATAGATGAATTTATTGGATGAGTATGTTGTTGTTTCTAGATAGCATATAAACTATGAAAAAGGTAGTTTATATTTCTTTAACATTGAAATGGCCTTATAGTAGAAGATTGCCTCCATCCTTGGATGTGCTTGTGTCTAATTGTAGGCTATTTATTTAGGGTTGCGTCTAATTGTTAAAAAAATTCATCCTCTATATTGGAATAATGTTCTTGAATGTATATAGAGAAAAGTTGGCTGGCTATAAAGAGAAACTCTTGAGCTAAGATGGGATATTTGATCTCCTTAAAGCCTCTCTTCAAGGTATCCTTATTTATTTCCTTTCTATTGGCACATTCAAATTTGGTAAATTTGAAATGCATATTTACCTTCAAATTGGTGGTAGGGGCCAAATTTTATAACTGTCACATCTACCTAAGACCATGACTTTGACAATTAAAATTTTTGAATCCTAGTCATCATCATGCAAATCCATTTGGCAAAAAGTTTTTTGGGACATATGTTAGTAAGGTCATCCAGTTTCGTGGTCCTCAGGCAAATTTTGACCTAGTTTTTTAATGTGGTTGTGACTGCAAGCGAGCTAGAAAGGCGTCCTAAAAAAGTGTTGAATTTAATGGTTCTAGTGACAAACCCATGTTTTAAATAATTGATTATGGTCTCCTAAAAAATTTCATGGTCTTCGGACATCCTGTGTGTCGGTGGTGTCATTGCACCATTTTGGTTAGCAGGGAAATTGAATTTTCCCAATGTTAATCTTTTCACTTTACCAAATTTTAAAACATTTTAATGTTTTAATTCTTGGTGTGAAGTTAGAAAATTTAAAATGTAGGCTTTAATAAAAGTTTTAAAAGCTTTAATATGCATTTTTAATTCTTTTCAGCTATTTCGAGCATGTAAAAAAGGAGTGCAATGAGCACAGAATAGAAGAAGGAAAAAATAAAACATTTTAAATGTTTTTAATGTTTAGTAATGAAAAAAAAAAGGGATAAAGCTTTTTTTTAAAGCTTTAATACACTTTTAACTCCATTTCTACCATTGTACGAATGGAAAATATTAAGCACTCATTCTCTCCATGGAAGTGCAAAAAGCTTCCAATAAACATTTAAATGTTTTATTATCTTTGGCAGAGGTAAAGATATGAAAGAAAAAGATTTATTAAAAGATTTATTATATGCTTAAATTAAATTCCGCCATTCCATGGACAATAGGAAAAAATGCACGAGAATGGTTCCTCGATATTGCAGAGCAGTGCTGAAGGTTTGTTGATCATATTTTTAGGTTTGTAGCATGGATTTGGGGCTTCTTATAGGTTGTGGATGATTATTTTCACTTCCATAACATTTCCTGGGGCATTTCTCATAACCAGATTGCATTTTTAGAGATGTCTGGAGTGTTTTAAAATACCCAATAGTGAAAAAAACGTGACATCAATAGTAAAAACGTGGTTCCATTATTTATACTACCTCTAACAAGTTTGTAAGTGCCTTAGCATATGTATAAATGATCTGGCAAAACAAAAAAATGCCCTTGTATATGCAAAATGTCTTGCATATTTCATTGGAAATTATGAGGGTTAAATGGTATGGTTAATCATGTTTTAAACTGGCTGGGGATAAAAATTTTACCTCCCAAGTGAAATTGTAGTTGAGTGAGTTAATTTTACTAGCAGGTAAAATTGTGCATGGGATTTGCAAGTAAAATTGTGCATGGGATTTGTAGGTAAAAACAAATAGGGAAGTTCAAAGATCTAAAGGCATATTCCTCATGCCATTATGTTGCAGAATCAAGGGGCTGAAATGTACCAAATGTCATACCTTAGTAGAATCTAGGGTTTTTCATCTTCTTCTCTCTTTCTTATATTGTAATCTCTACATCATTTGTAAGGGTTTGAGGAGGACTGGAAAAGCTCTGTAAAGGGGAAATCGGGTTAAGTCCATTATAGGATGCAATCCATATGTGCGAATCCTTTTTTATGATAGTAGTCTTGTATCTTGTTTTGTGCATATATGAAAATCATACCATTGTGTAATTATCTCCATCTTTGAAGTGTAATCCTCTTTTAATGAAGTAATCAAGGATTATGGATTCATTCTTGCACATTTGTTGTATTAAGTTTTTCTGATGGTTTGCTTTCTGTTCAAGGAATAGTGTAAATGCTTGCTTGAGAGATATAGGAATATTATGACTTCAAAGGGATTACTAACTATGGTTGCATTGTAGGCTTTAGGAGATCTTATTATCATTAGGTGATAATACTTTAAATGACTATTATGATATGTTTAAATGTTGTGATATAAAATGCATACATTATGACTCTGTAGGCCATGATTGGCACTGATAAGTCCTTGTAGCTTCCACTTCCAGAATCCTAGTTTAAAATGTTAAATCCAAAGCCATGTCCATAAGTTATTTCTACCCTACCATTATGCATAAAGTCCAATATTCTAAATCTTGTTAAACCTCATGTGAAACTTGTAGCTGATGCAAATCTTTAGGGGACTTGTGCATATTGCATTTTTTGGGTTAATGGTGTTGTAAGAAGCTACCAATGAGTGCATTCACAAGGATTATAAACTATTTTATCATATGTTGGCACCATTTTAACCTAATTGCCTTAAATAGAGATCTCCCTTGTTTTTAATCAATTTTCTGAATCTTTTAGAGATCTTTGGGAACACCCTCCTGAGCTTGGCAAGGTTCAAAGTCTAGAGGAGGTTTATTCACCTTCTTGTTTGTTGGCTTTTCTTCACCATCAATTTGTCCATATGTCTCTTCCCTCTATTAGGATTTGTTTGATCATTATGTCTTGATAATATGGTGAATGCCTTAGAGTTGAGGGAATGCAGAAAAAAGAACCAACAAATTGGTGACTCTATTGGGGATAGAACCAAAATTGTGTCTTATCTTGAGTCATAGATCAATTATTATACTCCCATGTTTACAAATACCAAAACTCTTGTAGCTCATTGTCAAGAAGTCAAATCCTACCCTAGAGTTTCTGGTAATATGGTTTTCAGACCTGGAAGGAGTTATTTAAGGAAGTTTTGTGTGGCTTTGGTATTAGAGAAGACCCAGAATGAAAGAAAGCTTTAAGGAGCTTTGTGTTGTTTGAAGTTTAGTCCTCTGTGAAGAGAGGTGGCAACTCTGTGAGAAAGAACCTGATAAATGTATGAAGAATGCTTCAATACTCATAGTTTCCAGTCAGGAAGAGAATTTGTAGTGGCTGTAACACACTTCTAGGTATTTTACATGTTCCTATCTCTATGAAGGATAGTTCTATGTTTAAAGGTAGTTTATGAAAGGTGTTAACAATAATCTGGTTCCTTATTGAGTGAAAACTAAGCACTAAGAGAAAGGAAAAAATGTATTGATAGTCTTGCATACTTCTGTATTACTAGATTGCAACCTATATTATGAAGTGAAGTATGCATGTTTTTGAAGAAAATCATTTAGAAGATCTTGGCCAAGCTGAGATAGAAATTTTCATTGTAGAAGCTTAAGATCATGTTGCAAAAGGAGGTTGAGTTTTCAAAGTGTAACTGCAAAGTTTATGTAAAATTTTTGTAAAGACATAGGAAATTGTTTCATCAACCTATGCATCCCTGTGTGGATTCAAATGTAACAATGCACAATATGCAGCCCCACCTATGTTATGAAAGAAGTTTCATTATTGAAAGATATAGAGATATAAATTTCAGAAATGTATATGGATTTCCAAATCATATAGCACATAAAATCTGAGATAAAATACCAAAGTTTAGTGATAGTAAATTTGAATCAACAAGTAAGCATCTGCAGGATTTCATTGATGTAATAGGAGACTATGAGATAGATTTGGAAGATGATGTCATGAAGTTGTTTTCTTAGTCCTTAAAAGATGAAACAAGAGATTGGTTCTCTTATTTACTAGCATACTCAATCAATTCTTGGGATGAGCTCAAAGAAGTTTTCATGGAGCAATTTGGTGAGAGGGTCAACACAAGTTCAATGATTAGCAAGTTTATGAACATCCAGAAAGAAGAGGATGAGCTAGTTCTAGCATTTAACCTAAGATTTGCAAAAACATTGAGGGATATTCCTGAGGCTATGAGGCCAAATGAGTCAATGAGTTTGGTTGTTTACTAGGGAGGTTTTGATAGGAAGATGAGTTACCGATTGAGAGACAAAGATCCTACAACTTTACATCAGGTTTATGAGATCACCATGGACATTGAAAACAAATAGAAGTATGGAATGCTCAAGGGCTATTTGTTTGCAAGTGTTTGCTATCCTAAAGCACCCAATGCTGATGTGAAGTGTAAATCAGATATTAAAAATGATTGTCAGAGCAACTACATCCTTGTTGTCCTAGCTTATACATCAGGCCATAATGTTGATCACGTAGAGCCCCAAACAAATTGTCAACAAGCTACATGCATTAGTGACCATGTGGTCTTTGTTCAAGCTCTCTTTGACATAAGAAGACATGAGGGAGAATTGAGATATTATTTATTTTCTAGAATCTTGGACACCTATATGGAAAAGAGTATGTATGCATTGTTTTATAAAGTGTATGGGTCAAATTTGAGTTTACTACCTCAAAGGTTGAAGCTAAGTAATTTTTCTCAGGTTCCTAATTGGATAAACATTGTAGAGAATGATAAGATTCATGATGATAAGAAGGGAGCATTTCATAATGTTGATCACATTAATCCTATTGATGGATATGAGGTAAACAATGATGCAGTATATCTAAGTGAAAAGAACATACATTTCAAAGTGAAGTTACATCTCATGCTAATGTGGGAGATGCTTATGAGAAGCCATATAATGTGGTGTATATACCTGAAAATTGTATTCATGGCAATCTAAGTGCACTACATACTGAAATAATGCAAGTACATCAAATAATATCTTGTCATGACACACCTGGTGAAGAGGTAAAGTCATTTTCAGATATTTGACATACTACACTAGGTAATGGAACTACTAGCTGCTCCAGTGATGAGATCACATAAGAAGTTCAGTTGTAGCCTTGTGATATAAATGATTCTGATGATATGTTCAATGGTACGAGTGTTAATGAGATAATATATTCATCATTGGGTGTGCAAGAATCATGTAATCTTGATCACAATCTTACCAGTGTTGAAATCTTTGTCAATAATGATCATGACATCATTAGGCATGTTTATACATATTCAACTCATGAAGTTGATCATGTTGATTGTTATTCTGCTGGTCACAATGGCTTATATGAAGTAGAGTTGAAAATTTTTATTCCAGATGAAGATAACATTAGCATATAAGATGTTGATAACATAAGTTCACTCTCAGATGATCAGGTTATGCATTATGAGAATATGTGAATGATAGAATATCATCATCATTGGTTAATAGTATTACAGAACTTGAAGAGCCTTCTGACCATGTCGTCTCAGATTATGTTGATATGGCAAAAATCTTAGACATGTGTGTGGAAAAATTAGAGGATGAAGTTAAAAGTGATATTGATTATCATTGCTTCTGAGTTGATTGTGATTGTGTTCCTAAGATGGACATGGACAATGATCAATTTGAAGATGTTAATACAAATGGAAAATTAGAGTTTCATGTTGATATGACGGAGACCAAAGTTGAATATAAAGTTCATTGCAGAAGTGGTCAAGTTCTGAAGAGTTCAAATGTTGATCTTCATGATGGCATAATTTTAGACTTGTCTAAGCCTTCTTATGAAGTTGTGTACATGGATGTGAGTGATGATTTTAAAGTTGAATCAGATTATGTCACTGAACTAGAAATGTGTGCATTTGTTCAATTATGGGATGATGATGATGATGTAGATAAGTTGCACTTACAAGATACTACAACAAGTGGTGATATGGCTGAGTCAATATGGTTAGGTGAGTGTCCTCACCAGTATAATGTATTGCAGTTGCATGAGACACATGTGTATGAATGCTTGTCTTTTCATACACATAAAAGTTGTTTGCATAGTTTGTAGCAGTGTTCCTATGACAACTTTGTGTTTGATGGGCAACCACATGATGTTTTTTAATATATTGATGCTAGGAGAGTTTTAGATCCTTAGGTTGTAAAAAGGGAAGACAAGGTTACTCATAAAGTTTGTTGTAATTGTAACCCTGCTATAAAAGATTTAGATGAGGAATTAAAAATAGATGAACAATCTGAATTGTTTGTTCCTTCTTTTGAAGCATTTTGTGTTGAGTTGTATCATGGTTTACAAGATGAATCAAGTTATATTCTCATTCTTGAGATGGAGAAAATGTTTGACACATGTGATAATGATGCAAGCTGGTAGCTTGGGGTTCAGGGATTCAGTGAAAATGTAAACATGGTTGGAGATGCATGTTCTTGTGAGGATCACGACATGACTAGTGATGAAAATGTTGTTGAGACAACTTAGTCTCATTTGCATAGAATTTAAACACCAAGTGATGTAGATGAGTTACATTATCCAAATGTAGGTGAGTACATATGTCATATGAATTAGATCAAAAGTGACCCCGAGTATGAGTATTTCTATATGGTACACCTAATGAATGTTTGCAAAGTATGGAACATAATTTAGATCATGGTGTAGATAGAATATCCTATGTTTATGATATTTGTCTGGATAGCTTTTTAGACTTGAGATTGAATCATGATTTTAACAAACCAGAGAAAGTGTATACAAATGTGTTTGAGAGGAACCTCCTACAACAATATAATGTAAAATGCACGAAATAACAAAAATATATAAATAGTAGAAACACAGAAGGAATTTATTAATCACAGGCCACTTCGAGGGGCCAACTTCCTTTGAGCAAGCTCAATAAAATAAATTCATGTGTAGATTTTTGCCGTCATACCAAAAGTACGTACTAGTGGTGGAGAGGGATCTCATTGTCGATATAGTCGCTACGCCAACACCCCCCACATGATAGAGTTGGATACAACCACATACCATGTGGGATTCATACCCACTATGTACCACGTCGATAAGTGGAGCTTACATAGACAAAGGGTCGAGGGCTCGAGGGACTCGAACCGATGACCTATGCTCTGATACCATGTAGATTTTTGTTGTCACACCAAAAGCACGTACTTGTGGTGGAGAGGGATCTCATCGTCGATATAGTCGCTACGCCAACATATTACTTCCCATGAATGTGGGATAATATACTAAGTCTAATCTAAACAACTATTACTTCCCATGAATGTGGGATAATACAATATGCTCACGGGATGACTTACAAAGCATATGCATCCAAATGTAATATACTAAAAAAGTAAAAAGAAGGGTTAAAAATGGGTTCCTAACAGTGTTCATCAAACATAAGACACATGAATTTTTCAGGCTTGATCTAATAGTAAAGGATAAGGTCAATGTTTGTAATGCCATTTGCCCAATGGATTATGAGCATTTTCAATTCTCAAATAAGCTTGATAAAAGTTTATTGGTACAGGGTAATGACTTTGTGGATGCAAACCATTGCAATGTCTCGCATGGTATGATGAAAAAATGTGTTTTTTGCATGACATATAGAGAGATACTTCAGTTAGAGCCTGATTGTAAAGATCAGAAGAACCCAAGACACTTTGACAATGGTAGGTTTAAGAGTTTTGTGAGAAAGATAAGCATCCATGTTAGTAACTAGGTGTATTTTGACAGTATTTTAAGATTTGGTTTGGGGCAGTCATCTGTGAAAAATGTATTTGACAAAGGAAGGTTTTGGTTCTTCATTTTTAGGGGCCCAGGGCCACTAAATATTGTTTGAAAATTATGAGTTAGAGCTTTGCAAGTTGGAGCAGTTTTCAGAGCTGCCCAATGGAGTACACACCTAGTCTACATGCTGGAGAAGTCTATATTCTCACCATGCCCATAAGAAGCATGAGTCCCCGAACATGAGCCACTGTTGGCAACTTCAAATTTGGTGAATTTGAAATGCCTATTTACCTTCAAATTGGCAGCAGGGGCCAAGTTTTATACCTGTCACATCTACCTGAGACCATGGCTTTAACTATTAAAATTTTGAATATTGGTCATCATCATGCAAATCCATTCGGAAGAAAGTTTTTTGGGAAATATTTTAGTAAGGTTGTCTAGTTTCATGGTCCTTGGGCAAGTTTTGATGTATTTTTTAATGTGGTTGTGACTGCAAGCGAGCTAGAAAGGTGTCCTGAAAAAGTGTTGAATTTCATAGTTTTGCTGACAAACCCATGTTTTAAATAGATGATTATGGTCTCGTGTAGATTTCTGTGGTCTTTGGACATCCCATGTGCCAGTAGTGTCATTGCACCATTTTGGTTGGTGGGGAAATTAACTTTTCTCAAATGTTAATGTTTTGACTTTATCAATTTTTAAAACATTTTAATGTTTTAATTCTTGGTGTGAAGTTAGAAAATTTAAAATGTAGGCTTTAATAAAAGTTTTAAAAGATTTAATATGAATTTTTAATTCTTTTCCACCATTCCGTGGATGCAAAAAAATAGTGCTCATTGTGAGCAGGGAATAGCAGAAGAAAAAAAAACATTTTAAATGTTTCTAATGTTTGGTAGTGAAAAAATTAAAAGGATAAACCTTTTTAAAATCTTTAATATGCTTTTAACTCCATTTCCACCATTCCGCAGATGGAAAATATTAAGCATTCATTCTTTATACGAAAGTGTGGAAAGCTTCTAAGAAACATTTAAATGTTTTATTATCTTTGGTAGAGGTAAAGATATGAAGGCAAATCTTTATTATACACTTAAATTGCATTCCGCCATTCTAGGGACAACAGGGACAAACACGTAAGAATGGTTGCTAGACATTGTAGAGCAATGTTGAAGGTTTGTTGATCACATTTTCTGGTTTGTAGCATGGATTTGGGGCTTCTTACAGGCTGTGGATGAGCATTTTCACTTGTAGAACATTGCCTGGGGAATTTCTCATAATCAAATTACATATTTAGAGATGTTTGGAGTGTTTTAAATTGCCCACTAGTGAAAAAACCATGATAGCAACTCTAAAAATGTGACTCCATTATTTCTATAGCCTCCATCAAGTTTATAAGTGCCTTAGCATATGTATAAATGATCTGGAAAAAGGAAAAACTCCCTTGTATATGCAAAAACACCTTGCATACTTCATTGGAAATTCTGGTGGTTAAATGGTATAGTTAATCATGTTTTCACTTGCCAGTGAAATGGGGAAACTACTTGGGGTAAAATTTTTACCTCCCAAGTGAAATTGCAATTGAGTAAGTTAATTTTACCAGCAAGGTAAAATTGTGCATGAGATTTGTAGGTAAAAACAAAGAGGGAAGTTCAAAGATCCAAAGGCATATTCCTCATGCCATTTTGTTGCATAATCAAGGGGCTAAAATGTGCCAAATGTCATACCTTAGTTAAATCTAGGGTTTTTCATATTCTTCTCTCTTTCTTATATTGTAATCTCTACATCAGTTGTAAGGGTTTGAGGAGGATTGGAAAAGCTCTGTAAAGGGGAAATCAGGTTAAGTCCATTATAGGATGCAATCCATATGTGTGAATCATTTTTTATGACAGTAGTCTTGTATCTTGTTTTGTGCATATATGAAAATCATACTGCTGTGTAATTGTCTCCATCTTTGAAGTGTAATGCTCTTTTAATGAAGTAATCAAGGATTATGGATTTATTCTTGCGCATTTGTTGTACATTGAGTTTTTCTGATGGTTTGCTTTCTGTTCAAGGAATAGTGTAAATGCTTGCCTAAGACATACATGAATATTATGATTTCAAAGGGATTAAAAACTATGGTTGCATTGTAGGCTTTAGAAGGTCTAATTATCATTAGGTGATAATACTTTAAATGACTATCAGGATATGTTTAAATGTTGTGATATAAAATGCATACATTATGACTCTGTAGCCCATGATTGGCACTGATCAATCCTTACAGTTTCTACTTCCAAAATCCCAGTTTAAAATGGTAAATCCAAAGTCATGTCCATAAATTATTCCTAAATTATTTCTACCCTGCCCTTATGCACAAAGTCTAGTATTCTAAATCTTGTTAAACCTCCTGTGAAACTTGTAGCTGATGCAAATCTTCAGAGGACTTGTGCATATTGTATTTTCTAGGTTAATGGTGTTGTAAGAAGCTGCCAATGAGTGCATTCACAATGATTATAAACTAGTTTATCATATTTTGGCACCATTTTAACCTAATTTCCATAAATAGAGATATGCCTTGTTGTTAATCCATTTTTTGAATCTTTTAGAGATCTCTGGGAACACCCTCTAAGCTTGGCAAGGCTCAAAGTGTGGAGGAGGTTTATTTACCTTCCTATTTGTTGTCTTTTCTTCACCCTCAATTTGAATCCCATAGGTCTCTTCCCTCTGTTAGGATTTTTCTGATCCTTGTGTCTTGATAGTATGGTGAATGCATTAGAGTTGAGGGACTGTAGCAAAAGAACCAACACTTTCTTTATTCAAAAAAATTAAATACTTAGTGGAAAGACTTGATAAAATTCAAAAAAGAGTCCTTTGGATGAGGGTTGAAGAAAAAATAAGACTTGCTCTTGTTGGCTAGGACAAGGTTTGCCAACTAAAGAGACATGGTAGATCATGCCTTAGAAAAATTCACTTCACTAATAAGGCCTTGCTGGCTAAGTTTGGATGGGGATTAATGAAATAAAAAAAGATTTGACCAACATAATGAGAGTGAAATGTCTAAGGGAGAAGGAGGTGAATCCTTTCTTAACTACTACAGATATTCCTAAAGATTATATTATTTGGAAAAATGTTCTTAAGACTAGAAGTCTTCTCCAGAAGGGAACTCAATGGAGAATAGGAAATGGTTTGAGAAGTTAGTTTTGGGACGACTATTGGTTGGAAAAGCATCTCCTAAAATCTCAACCAAGGTTTCGACTAGTACATGATCTTCTTACCAACTTTTTTGGTCTACTTGTGACTTGTTATATGGTTATAAAGGGTTGAACTTCCTAATGGAAAAATCTGAAAGATCGTTATCATGTTTAGGGAAGGTTGGCTGATATTGTCTATGATGTGCAACTTCAGTTGGCTTACTTCAAGCTTCTAATTTATCATTAAAAAGATTATTCCTTTTGGGCCCAGGAGACTATGGACAACTTCACCATCACCTCAGCTTACTCTTCAATTTTACACCTCCTTGATATGTGTAACATCTAGAAGAATATTTAGAATCATAGATTGCTGGCCAAAATATTTTTTTTCTGGTGGACTATTTCCCACAACTAAATCCTCACTCTATATCACCTACGAAGAAGAGGGTTTCAACCACCTAATAAATGTGTCTTGTGATTCAATGGGAAGAGAAAGTGGATCACCTCTTTTTCCATTGTGATTTTTCTAGATAGATTTGGGAATAGACTTTTAAAAAATTTGAGATCTCTTAGGTCATTCAAAGCTCTATGATTAGCTTTATGGATAGTTGGCTCTTCCATTTATCTCACCCTATGCTCAAGGAATTATATTCATAGGTGTCCCATAACTAGTTTGGGGTAGTTGGAAGGAAATAAATAATCAAACCTTTAGGGATTCTCTTAACATTTCTAAAGATGTTTTTCAATCTTTCTCTAGATCCCTAGTTGAGATTGTGAATAGTGCTAAAATTTAAGAAACTGAACACCCTCCATTTAATTAGAGAAATCAGAATTGGGAGAAGTTGTGTTATTAATGAGCATACCCATAATGTTGATAATTGTAAGAAGAACCTCATAAAAACATGCATTAACAACCTCCCCTATGGTTGGGTTAAGTTGACATTTGATGGAGCTTCTAAGGGGAATCTGGGTATGGCTAGTGTAGGGGGAATCCTTAGATCTTATATTGGGAATCTTATTGTTGTATATTATAGAGGCCTTGGTATTAAGTATAACAATGAAGCTAAATTCATTGCTGCTTATTAGGAAATGAAATTAGCTCATGCCTTAGAAATTCAAAAAAATGTGATAGAGGGAGACTCCAAACTCATCATTGATGTAATTAATGAATGTTCTAACCCTAGCTAGAACATTTGGGATATCATTAATGATATCATGGGCTTTGTACTAATTTTTTCAAGTTTAATGCTATCCATGTTTATCATGAAGGTACTAAAGTTGTTGATGCCATGGCAAATGTTGGCATTACGCTTAAAGATTGGTACTTTTGGAAAAGTTTATTAGACCTCCTTGATGTTATTCCCTCTCTTTTAAATAATGACTTGGAAAAAGTATCCAATATCCAAGCCTCTAGTTGAGGATCTCTTTTTCATGAAAGTTATTGAAAGGTTTTGGGCCTTGGTTTACCTTGATCCTTATGATGATCAAAAGTTGAAGGATCCCTTTGATTCAAATTATTCATATTATAATGGAAAGAAAAGGTCTTGCATGTAAATGCATCATGGGAATATGACCTTGGAGTTTAAAGATCTTAAAGCTACATTTATGGTTACTTTTATAAACTTATAGATTAATCATTCCTTTGTTAGATCTAAAATATCTCACATGCTTATTCAGGAATGCAAAGTTATAATGATGATAAATGAAATATAAAATCACATGATTAAAATATGTGACATAGGTGGCCTTTTGATTATTGATGTGGACATTTATTTGAGCTAGATTTTTGGTGTTTTGAATTGTTGATTGAGGGCTAGTTTTGGGCTTTTAGAAAAGTCTAAGTACATAGATGTCGACTTGCATTTGCACTCAATGGGTGTAGATAGGTACAAAAACCAAGTCTTCATCATGTCAAGACATCTATATAACAATATGTTGTGGTACACTTATAAAGAAGGAGGCATCTTTCCTTACCTTGAAATCTTATGCATCTTTGACCAGGTTCTTTCCAAGAAGTTTGTAGACTCCTAGAATAATAGGAAGGTTCAAGTTGGGGGTGTCATTTTTAAAGTGTCTAAAGATAGCATTGGAGAAGCCAAGGGTTTGAAGTGTAAATGTAAAAAAGTGAAGAAATAGGGGAAATCCAAAGATAAGGAAAGCATCAATACTTTCCTAAACAAGGAAGAGGAGATTATCAAATACCCAAATGGCTACAAGTGTGAAGGCTTGACATACTCTTGGAATGAGGTAAGTTGGGTTTTTATCAAGTATTTTACCCTAAAGGGTCACTTTAAGTGTATGTTTCATTACCACTTTCTACTATTGGATCAATTTCATCAAAAAATTATTATAAGCTTCTCATTTTCCTTCTAAGCTCTCTAGAAACATCTATTTTGGATGTGCATTGTAACTAGGATAAAATACCCTTAGACTAGGGCTTAATTTATAGGCTCTAAAAATTCCACTTAGCTTTGTGCTTGTGAAAGCCCATCAATGCCTACATTTTTTATTCTGATGTTTTTCCTTCTCCCTCTACCACCATCCACTCCTAGGGTAAGGGAAAGAATGCTAAGAATATTTATACTATTAAGTGGGGCTATTTTTACTCTAGATGTCTATGATAAGGGTGGCTTAGTATTTCCTTCAATGTATGCCTTGAATTCCCCCATAAAATCTGTTTCAGGAAGTTGTGACCCATGTTGCTAGTGGTAGGTTAAGGAGCAAATGAATAACATGAATAAGAAGAATAACCCCACTTAGATTAAAAATATTTTTTATAAAATGAAGAATGGGTGTGTTTCCATAGATACCCAATATCTTGATAAGGGTTTAAATACTCATAAAATTTCCCTCATTGAGAAGGGTGTTGTCATAGGCCTTTTTTCACTAAAAAAGGACTATCCTCTTTTCAAGAAGAAGAAGATAAAAACTAATAATGTCTCAACCCATGTTAAGGTTGAAATGGTCAAAAACAAGTATAAGGCTAAGAAGAGTAAGGCTACAGTGTTTGAAGAAGCTAAATTTTGGGGTTTGGGAATGAGGATATCTAATAGACTTGTTGTAGCTAAAACCCTTATCCCTACAAATCTTATTTTGGAAGAAGTCAATGTGTCTAGTGACAAGGTTACTACTTCTATTGGTGAGGATGACTTGACCAGTAACTTGAAAAATAATATTTCTACTAGTGAGAGATTAGAGTCTACTGAAACTAACTCTTTAAGTTTACCCTTACCACAAAGAAGTTTGTGGAGTCTGGCACTTGCTTCTTCAAGGAGATGAATGAACCTTACACTGATATGGATTCCACTAATAACTTGTTGGATGCTTCAAGGAAGGAAGATAATTTAATTAGCAAGAAAAATCCCTACTCCCAATGTGAAATAAATGTTAAAATTATGGCTTCTATTCAAGGTAGAATCGACATCCTTGAGAACAAGGTGAACAATGCCCTTAATTTCCACTCTAGGTTTATGCATAGGTCTACTTCTACTCTTATAATTCTAAGTCTACTATGAGAGACAATTGGAAAAGGTTGGGATTTGACTCTCATAATAGCCCCATCCAAGAGAAGACCAAGAAGAAAAAGGGTTCTAAGGAAGAGTTGTACAAGTTTCTCTCTAAGGACTAGGGGAATGTATTTACCCCCAGGGAACGTCTTAGTTTTTTTTGTGTCTTCTTGGTTGTTTTAGTGCTACTTGTTATCTATTCATCTATTATTCATCTATTATTTGTTAGTTTCTAGTGTTCTATTTTGGATTTTTGCATTTTTATCCCTTGGACTTGCTCTGTAATAGAGTCAAGACCCTTGTTTCTTATTTTATCTAATCAAAAACATCATGTGTGACATGTATTCCTAAGTTATCCATTTTAGACACAATCATAAGGTTTCTAGCCAAATATAGATTATGCAAAACATCTAAGTGTATCATTATTCTACTTTCCATGAAAGCAACATTTACTTTTTCTCAATCAACTATCTTTAAGGAGTTGTTATCACTTAAAAAAAACTTTTCCTGAATTACACTTGGTGTAATCATAGTACAACTCTTTGTGAGGTGTCATGTGATAATAATCACCTAAGTCAATCAAACAAAAATCATCACCAATAACATTAGTAGAAATAAATGCATCACTACTATATTCATTTGTTGCAAGTATGTACCTAACCGGTGTTGTCATTGATGTCAACAAATCTATTTTGTCATTGGTGTCAACTGTACTCTTGTTTTGATGCTTGCTTGTAATGAGTTAGATTCTTTGCATTGGCATATATAAGTGTTGGAGATAATGAGTAATTGATCCTGATATTGAGTTTCCAAGTGTTTTTGCAAAAATTTGCTCCTCTGGTGGAAACAGTGTATATAAGAGTATCTTTGTTTACAACAGAATAGTCCAGTAAATTGCTCCACATTTCTTATAGAATGAATACCTTTGTCTGCAGATTGGAAGTTAATTAGAGACATGTTTGAAGATGCTATGTTCCAAGTTTGAGCCTCCGGTATGAAAATTTGTGTGAGTTATGTTCACCAGAGTAAAAACTATTTTTTATGTACATTCAATGGTGACAAGGAGAAAGTATTTTCCTCCGCATTCCTCCGCATTAAAGTATTATGGTCTATAATTCTAGAGTTAAGTCTCAAAATGATGATAAGTGCCTTCAACTCTAATGGGTCATGATTTGGTGGTTTGCAAGTGATCTTTTTCTTATGACAGTGGCCAATAGTGTCGTTTAAGTGCTCCGGTTTGAAGAATCTTTTTGACAAAGTGATTAGAGGATGTACGGATGTTCTTGATGATTACAATGTGCTTTTGGATGTCTCTTAATTGTGTTCCTACTTTTGGATTGGTTGGCAAAGAGAAATTTGGATCGTGGATGAAGACTATTCCTAGAAGACTTAGTGTTAACACTAGTCTTGGCCGACTTGGTTGTTTTCACTATTTGTGGAGACGCATCAAAGATTGTGAAAGCATGTCATGGTGTGGAAGGTTACATTTGAGTCCCAGCTAAGGCATAACATGATCTACATACATCTTTACCTTAGTTGTAGACATCCAAATTTGTCCCAACTTTGTCCATGTCCTACAACACCTTGTTAAAATATTATCCTAAACATCATAAGCCATTTTTGTCCTAAATCCCACTCTTAATCCCATTTATCTATTAGCCAATTAATTAAATAAATTTTATTTATTTAATTAAAATCCCATTCAATCC
Source organism: Cunninghamia lanceolata (assembly GCA_027924645.1). NCBI lineage: Eukaryota > Viridiplantae > Streptophyta > Pinopsida > Cupressales > Cupressaceae > Cunninghamia > Cunninghamia lanceolata. The sequence continues at coordinate 4,198,318 of BSBN01000175.1, read as the reverse complement.
CATCCTCATCCTACTTAGCCAATTAATTAAATAAATTTTATTTATTTAATTAATTTCACATGCATAATCCCATTTATCTTATCCCCATCCCAATTAATTAAATAAATTTTATTTATTTAATTAATTTCCACATCATATCTTATCTCATTCTATTCAACTTCTCAATTAATTAAATAAATTTTATTTATTTAATTAATATCCAACTCATATCCCAACTAATTCAAATATTTTATTTGAATTAAACACTCATCTTTCATCACATTCCAACAGTTGTCTAGTCAATCATGTGTTACAACTTTTATCTTTCACATGCACAACTAATGGGACCTAATTTTAGTATTTATCTACACAAGCACACCTAAGCCTCATCCTCCTTTGCCACATGTCATATGACTACAATTTTTTGATGTGCAAGGAAACCTAACTTAATCCTATCCATCCATTTCACCTAAAGCCCTAATTGATCCTAGCCATCCATTGGAACCAAGCCTTTCCTATAAATCAACCCCCTCACAAGCCATTAGCATGCATTGAGCCTTAAGCACCCTTATTCTGTCAAATTTTCTAAAGGGGCATTGATCCTCAAGTATCCACATGATGTTGAAATATCATTAGAGCCTTTGCATCCATCATCTATCTCCTTATCAACATTATGCTGCGGAATCGAGCAATCAACACAACAAAGCGATCAATCAATCAAGCTCATTTTGCATCTTCGAGGTATTGAATTATTTAGGTTTAGGTTATGCATTTCAATTGTTTGATCATTTCCATTTATAAATCTAAATTTTTCGATATACATTTGGCATGCCCGATGGGACTCACGTCCCTAATTAACCCTCTTGTTTGAGTTGTTTTTGTGAAGATCAGATTTCTTGGAGCGTCTATCATTCATTTTTGCAGGTTTATGCACTTTGATTTGTAGGTTGAAGATATTTTATATTGCTGATTTTTTTTTTAATTTATGACCAGATCTGTTGCAGAGGGTTTTTTGTTTTACACAGGTCCTGTAAAAAGGAGATCTTAGATTCATTGGAAAGAGGACTTCGAGAGCTTTCCGAAAAGTGGTTACATTAAAGATTTGACTCAGTATTCAAAGAGTTATGACGATTTGAAGTTGACCCTACGATTCTAATTTTTTAGAAATTTTTGACGCGCAACTTTTTGCTGATTTTTTTAATTTATGACCAGATTTGTTGCAGAAGGTTTTTTGTTTTGCACAGGTCCTAGAAAAAAGAGATCTTAGATTCGTTGGAAAGAGGACTTCGAGAGCTTTCCGAAAAGTGGTTACATTAAAGATTTGGCTCAGTATTCAAAGAGTTATGACGATTTGAAGTTGACCCTGCGATTCTAATTTTTCAGAAATTTTTTACGCGCAACTTTTTGCTGATTTTTTTAATTTATGACCAGATCTGTTGCAGAGGGTTTTTTGTTTTACATAGGTCCTGTAAAAAGGAGATCGTAGATTCGTTGGAAAGAGGACTTCGAGAGCTTTCCGAAAAGTGGTTACATTAAATATTTGGTTCAGTATTCAAAGAGTTATGGCGATTTGAAGTTGACCCTGCGATTCTAATTTTTCAGAAATTTTTGACGCGCGACTTTTAGAAAAAAAAATCATATCTTCCAATCTAGCGAACCAAATCACATTTTATTTTTTGCAGTGACTTGTAAGTGAATCAAAGGAGCTGGAGCAACATTTGGATCAATCATAATAGCAACTTGGAAAGCAATTTTTATGAGGTGCACTCATCCTAATCTCTCATCTCTAATCATTATTTGATCACACATTTAAATTTTGGGCATAAAACAAACAACTTGTTTGTCATCACACTTGGATTTGAGCTTTAAAATAAACAATTGTTTGCAAATTCACATCAAAAAATTGGGCTAAAACAAACCATTATCTTCCATCACATTTGGATTTGGGTCTAAAAAGAACAAGTGCTTGAACTGTTTGTTACACATTTCAAGTTTCTAAGGGGAAATTAACAATTGCGAGTGTGAATCAAGTGACAGCTCACTTGGTTTGCTTTTGTCATACCCTTCTTAGGAGGCCTGCTTGGAGACACACCACTCCAAGGGACGACCTCAATCGAGGCTGAATCGAAAGACACCCTCATTGGGAGTTAGAATTTTGTCACTCTTGGCTAAGCCCCAAAGAACGTTATACCTTTGGGAAGTGAAGGTGAAGGGTGGGTTACCCCTTTCTCCTGGCTGTGTGGCAGGATTTCGCTTTCAATTCCATAGTCAACCTTGTACAATCTAGCCTAAGACCTAATTGGCCATACCCACTTGACTAGACATTAGGCTTGTTGATGTGTCTTCCATGTGTGCTTGCATAATCATCACATTTCATTTTCAAAGTCAACAACTTGCTTATGTGTCTTGCGTGAGTGATTCATGTGTGTATATGCATAATCATTTGTTTGAATATTGCCATATCAAGCTCTAAACACCCAAACACATAAACAAATCAATCTAAACACATCATCTAAACATTCCACATCATCATCCAAATCCCTAAGCAAGCACTTGCTAAAAGGACTTAAGACAAACACGTGGTGACAACATGTCTACACTAGAGGACTTAGAAATCAAATTCCAAAGATTCCTCCAAAATATTTATCAAGGATTACAACCCCTAAACCAAGACGCCATTGAAATATTACAATTCTTCATCCAAAAAGCTCAACCCCACGCAAGCCAATCACCTCAACTACAACACTCCATAGCCCAAGTCCAACACCTTTTAGCCACTAGCCAAGCTCGACAAGTACAACAATTCTTAGCCACTTCCTATCAACCTAATCCACCTTATAGCCACATGTCATATCCATCCACTTTCTATCAACTTAATCCACCTATCCACCAAGTCAATGCCACATCAACCTATCAACCTCCACCTCAAGCTTATCCAATCCCTCATACCACCATTCCAATGCACTACCAAGCCCATCCACAAGGCAATCAAGTGATATCACAAGAACAACATGCAAGTCCAAATAGCCCTTTGTACAAAAATCAATCAGGTCCAAGTACACCTTTTCAACAAGACCACCAAGCACCATTGATAGACCTAAGTCCACCTTTGCAACAAGAAGCACATCCAAGTCCAAGTAATCCCTTGTACATAAATCAAACAAGCCCAAGTTATCCTATGCAAGACTTAATTACCTTTGACAAGGGAGATACCAATCTAGCAAATGCATCTTATGAGTGGCCTTTATCATCTAATCACCCGCCAACACATGAGCCAACTAATCCTATCCCAACACCACCATGTGATCCCAATCATAGTCCATTGATCCCTTTACCTTCCAAACCACCAAGCCCCTCATTACCTTCCTCACCATATCATTATAATCGTTCACCAAAGGATGCGGCTGAGAGAGTTTTACAAAGGATGCTTGAAGCAAAACTCATTGAACTTCCTAAAGTCAAACCATGTGAAGAAAGTCCATATGATGAACATGATTATTGTGCATACCATAGGACCAAAGGCCATAATACAAATCAATGTCCAATATTTGTCTCAATTGTTTACAAGGTGTACCCACCTATAATGGGAAATTATGCCACATCATCACCCCCATCTAGTCCAAATCCTAATCCATCCAATCCAATTAGGTCTCAACCTAATCCTAATCCAACACCAACTACCATTATCATACATCCATTATATTTTCCATCCACCCATACACTTGCAAAAGATGTGATCCATTGGCTACTAGCTAGGAATAAACTACCTCCATGTCAAACACTAATTCATGAGCCTACCAATGAACTTCCAAAGGTCATGTCCAATCCTATAATCTCATCATGTGGTTCACATATCCTTGAGCCTCTTTAAGAGGCTTCCATTAACATACCTAGCCCTTTAAGCCCATCATGTGACCTACAAGCCAACAAGTCTATTCAAGAGTCTCCAACCACAAGCCTAAGTCAAGAGCCATCATGCCTTCATGTTGATAACTATCAAGAGCCTATCAAGTCCACTCAAGAACCTTCCACTTCCATCCAAAGTCAAGAGGTATGTCAAGAGCATAATCTTAAACATGTGGAAACATTAAGCCCTAGTCCAACTCAAGATCAAAACACTTTCATGCAGCCCATCCATAACATTTACCTTCTTTATGATCAAGGTGATATCTATGAAGAAGCTATCCATGAGCACCTTGATCCTATCCATAATCCTATGTCCATCCATGAGCAAGATGTCCAAATTGCTCCTAGTCATCCGCCATCTAGCCCTATCCATAATGCACAAACATCCACTTGTCATGATGAGACACTTGTCCCCCAAGTAAGCATAAAAGATCAAATCAATAACTTGGATCTATATGAACATAATGCTAATCAAGATCCTAATGATCCTCCTTCCACATCCAACATCGATTCCATTTCAAGTCCACCATCATGTCCTAGTGGTCTTACCACCTTCCTCCATGAGTGTTGTTCCTTAGGACAACAACAACCTTTATCCACTTCAGTTTCTCTATCCAATAATGAGCTCAAGTCTAGTGTTCAAACTACACCAAGTCCTATAGTCAAGCGCATACTCCAAAACATGAACTACCAAGGCAAAGGTCTAGGCCTTTATGAAAAAGGTATTTTGGAGCCAAACCATGTCAAGATTCCTTCATGCTCATATGGCCTTGGATACACACCCCAAGACAAACAAGGCCAAGATGTTGGTAATTCCTCCATCCATCCTAAGTCCACTTTTCATCACAAACCCCGTCATCTACCCAAAACATATGTTTCCATTCCAACTCCATCATCCTATAATTTTCAAAAGCATGTGACCGTACACCTTCCACCATCCACTTTGCCTCCACTTTTACCAACTCCAAATATCCCTCCATCCACCTTGCCACCATTGCTTCCAACACCTAACATACCTATCATTCATAAGTATCCTTACATCCCTAATCATGGCCAACAAAAGCACACATCGTTTAAGCATAAAGCTTTCAATCATTCCATCCACTCCACCCACCCCATGGGATTCAAAAGCAAAAATTTTGATGCCTCTACCTATAAAGCTAAAAATCCAACTAAAACTTCTAAGGACCCTCATGCCTTAGGGTATCAATGTGAAAAGTCTCTAAATCATCCATTTTCTAAGCAAAGTACATTAAAAAAGCTATCTAAACCCTTACCTCCAAAAGTAAAGGCCAAAAGCAAAATGGTTTGGGTTCCTAAGGAAATAGCTCGTAAGTCAAATGAGGTATCCTCATCCACATCTCAAGAATCCCAACCACCTATATCCATACAAAAGCCTACTTCCATCCAAAACTTCCATTCCCTTCAAAAATCCCACAAGCAAAGCAAAAGCACTAAAAATACTAAATCTATGTGGGTTCCTAAATCACTTCATCAACCATCTCCCAAGCAAACATCTCCATTGCTTCCTACACCACCATCCCATCAAAAGCTTCAATGTTTATCATGGTGTGTGCAACCATTGGTCATGGTTCCCTTCCATTCCAAAACATTCCCACATGCCTCCATCTCCCCATCCTTCATCTATTATCCTACGAATCTTCCCCATCACCTTCCTATGGTCCATGCTTTTGCATAAGCCTTTTATCCATCCATCCTTGCATGAACCTTTCATAATCCATTTCATCATCTACTATCCACTTAATCCATCTCCCATCCATGCAATTCCTTATCAACATCTATGAGCATAATGACATGGTCCATGTGAGGACATCCATCTCTAATGGGACTACCAACATCCATTGAACTAGCCACTTGAGTCCCTCCTATCCATTACCATGGTGAAAACCTGGCAAACAGGCGCCATGTGTAATTGTCAACACATCTAAAAGCAAAAAAAGAAAAATACAAAAAAAAAAAAAAGGAAATCAAAATAGTAAAGAGAAATCCCTTCGTCCAACGGTGAAAACCTGGTAAACAGGCACCTTGGATAAGTACCATGATGAAAACCTGGCAAACAGGCGTCATGTGTAGGTTGATCTTCTATGTCACTTACACTTGGGGGCACATTGTCTCATCCAACCTATCCATTTCCAAACTATCTATCCCATTATATCATTTACCATCCTACCATCCTTAGCCATTACATAAACAAGCCTATCCTATTGAACCCATTTATCCATTCATCCATCCTTCTGCCTTTTGATTTTGATGAAGACATAGGGGCAAAATCTTGAAACATGCTTTGGATATCTCTTGGTATACCTCATACCTTCCTCATCGATCCATATTATCATTATCCACCTATCATACACCTTGTCATGTAAAACCTATCATGTCATACCATGGTCATGAACTTTGTCATGTAAAAATCCTAAGCATTACCACCTAGAATGGGGGCAAGTTCTTCCTATGCAACATAGCCTTTGGAGATCACATCCTAGCTCCCTTCTGATCCATCCACTATGGCATATCCTTATCATAAGCTTTCCATCTTATAGCTTATCCCCATCCATTTATCATGAGCTTTCCACTATAGCCTCCCTATTTGTTTATCATGAGGCATGCATTCATCCGTTTTATGGCCTATCTTTTTATCCATCCATATATCATGAGCCTTCCATCCCTTGTTGCCCATCCTTTTATCCATCCAATCCCATTCATCCATCTTTGCACCTAGACTTGGTTTTCCCTTGTCATTGGTATCTATCACAACAGCTACCTAAATTGTAAATCCATTGACATCCCAAAACATTTCAAAAACTACAAAAAAATCAAATATGTCAAAAAATCCAAAAAAATCAAATATCTAACAAAAAATCCAAGCAATAAGATCAATTCAATCATCATCCAAAACAATCCACTCCATCAACATCAATCAAAATCAAAATCATCATCATCAATTCTTCTTATCAATAACATTCATTCATCCATTTCAATCAATCATTTCTTCCAATCATATCAATCAAATCAATTTAAGCAATGATCTTAAATCCAAGTCACATTAATCCATATCAGGCAAGCTAATCACTCAAGGAACATTATCCAATCAAATCAACAAGTTTTTGATCCTAATCTTGTCATGAGCCCAATCAATCATCATCAATCATCATCAATGGGATTTATCGTTCCCACATCCTTGTGTTGATCTAGGGATATAGCTTTCCCCACAATGACAACACTATCCTCATCAATGAAATAATCAACCATTGGTTTATGACTTGACAAGGGCAACACCTTGTTTGTTTTACATCCTTTGAGCATACTCAGAATGCTTGCTTATGCTTAGATTGAGTCGACACTCTAATCATCATAGCATCACTATCATCATTCAACACAATCCAATCATCAAAACAATCAACCCAACAATAGCAAACATCAAAACCAAAGCACATCAAGCTAGCCATCAAAACAAATCCAATCAACAACAAATCATTCCAACACATATCATCCCATCATCAACATTTCATCAATCCATAACTTGATCAATTCAATCCATTTTTCATCGTCTCATCAATAAAACAATCAGAACTACATCTCATTTCCATCGTTAAGTGCCTTGATCCCATGGATACAGGGTATGTAGGCAGTCTGGAGTACGAAGGAAGTGCTTAGATTCAGGCATAAGTGATTTTCCTCTTTCTTCTCTCATCATTTCTTCTATCATCTATCTTATACATCATCAATAAACAACTTCTTCCTATCAATCTATCATAACACATCCATCCTTCATCAAATCAATCTAATCAACATTTCATCATCTTCCAACCATTCCAAACAAAGATCCAAATGCAAGCCCATCCTTAATCCATACCAATCATGTTAATTAATCAAGCCAAGTTATCCAAACGCAATCCATGGTCTTGATCCTAGCCTTGTTGTAAGCCAAATCAATCAATCAACTAGCCAACCAACTCAGCAAACAACCTTGTGTTGATCTAGGGATATAGCTTTCCCTGCAATGACAACACTCTCAACTATCAACAATCAGCAATTAATCATTGGTTTACAGCTTGACAGGGGCAATACCTTGTTTGTTTTTGAATCATTTGTGCTTGCTTGCTTGCTTGTGTGTGTTATCTTTTTATCTTGCATTTGTATCACATCTATATCATTCCAGTTAATATTCATATCTTGTGTATGTTGGAATAGCTTTTTGCACTATCCTTTGCATCTAAGGTCATATCATACCTTTTGTGTAGTAGGACTTCAATGCTCTAAGTTTTCTTCCTCATATGTTAGACAAGGTTGTATTACGCTGGGGCACAAGACACATCGTCACCCTGGTCCTTATACCTTGGTGCATAACGTCTAGTGCTATATCAAACATCATGGTTGCTCACCTTCATTGCAGCATAATGCATCATCATTTCTTCTATCTATCCCCTTATCTTTCTTTTTGCAGCCAAGCCATTTCTTTTCGAGAGCCTACCCGTGTTTGTCCAACCCGTCTAACCTCTCGAGGGGGCATCATCATCCCATTTCATCCTATCTTTCCACCATCATCATCCTCATCATATCTTTCCATCATCACTATCATTTTCCTCTATCCATACCTTAGCTTCTTTGAAATGATGTTACTCGACACAAATCTTATCATCTCGAACATCATCTCAAAGAGGGGCAAAATGTAGACACCCAAATTTGTCCCAACTTTGTCCATGTCCTACAACACCTTATTAAAATATTATCCTAAACATCATAAGCTATTTTTGTCCTAAATCCCACTCTTAATCCCATTTATCCATTAGCCAATTAATTAAATAAATTTTATTTATTTAATTAAAATCCCATTCAATCCCATCCTCATCCTACTTAGCCAATTAATTAAATAAATTTTATTTATTTAATTAATTTCACATGCATAATCCCATTTATCTTATCCCCATCCCAATTAATTAAATAAATTTTATTTATTTAATTAATTTCCACATCATATCTTATCTCATCCTATTCAACTTCTCAATTAATTAAATAAATTTTATTTATTTAATTAATATCCAACTCATATCCCAACTAATTCAAATATTTTATTTGAATTAAACACTCATCTTTCATCACATTCCAACACTTGTCTAGTCAATCATGTGTTACAACTTTTATCTTTCACATGCACAACTAATGGGACCTAATTTTAGTATTTATCTACACAAGCACACCTAAGCCTCATCCTCCTTTGCCACATGTCATATGACTACAATTTCTTGATGTGCAAGGAAACCTAACTTAATCCTATCCATCCATTTCACCTAAAGCCCTAATTGATCCTAGCCATCCATTGGAACCAAGCCTTTCCTATAAATCAACCCCCTCACAAGCCATTAGCATGCATTGAGCCTTAAGCACCCTTATTCTGTCAAATTTTCTAAAGGGGCATTGATCCTCAAGTATCCACATGCTGTTGAAATATCATTAGAGCCTTTGCATCCATCATCTATCTCCTTATCAACGTTATGCTGCAGAATCGAGCAATCAACACAATAAAGCGATCAATCAATCAAGCTCATTTTGCATCTTCGAGGTATTGAATTATTTGGGTTTAGGTTATGCATTTCAATTGTTTGATCATTTCCATTTATAAATCCAAATTTTTCGATATACATTAGTAAATTTTGTTTAGGTCCAAATCTATTTCTATGTATGTTTGTAATGCCGACCTTGGAGATTGTTCCAATGGTTGATGAATGTAATGCCAACCTTGATGTACATTCTAAGGTTGATCAATTGTATAAAAACATGTAATGTAGTTGTGAAAAAGATTTCCTTGTGCAAAAATGCGAAGATAAGTGAAAAGGTGTAAGAAGAACATAGCAGAGGTGTTTTACTATGCTTCAATGGAACTAAACTTAGGCATGGAGTAGATGCTATCAAATTAGTTCACCAACCCTTGGCAGCGAGGCCTAAGACAGTGAGCCTCTATTTTTCGGTGTTATTATACATATATATTTATGTGGGCTAACACCCACTATGGGTTTTCCCTTATAGGATTTTCCACGTAAAAATCTGGTGTCTAATGTGTTGAATATGTTATTGTGTTGAGCTTCATGTTTCATGCTTTTGTGGCTAACTCAATAATAGTAATTGAATATTTGATGTGTTGATAAGTGGTTAAAGTTTTGTGACAACCAATTCACCCCCCCCTCTCAGGTGTCTCGTGCATTTCAACAATTGATATCAGAGCAAGGTTCCTTGGAAGTAAGCCTAACAGCTCGAGGTAGATCTAGGATGTCATATAGGAAGGAAGCTCCGCAGTTTGATGGGATGAATTATGCTTTATGGAAGGTTTGAATGAAAATCCATATCCTTTGTCTTGGTTATAGAATGTGGAAAGAGACAGAGACAAAGTATACCATGCCTCATAATGGTTTAACAAATGAAGATGAAATCAAAGAATATGAGTTAAACATAAAATCTAGAGATGCTTTGTTAAGTGCCTTGTCTAACACTAAGTTAATAAAAGTCATGGATATGGAATCTCCTCATGAAGTCTGGGTAAAGCTAAAAAATCTATATGAAGGAGATGAGTCTGTTAAAAGCACCAAATTGTAGGGTGTAAAAGTGAAATATGAGGGTTTAAAGATGAGCAAAGATGAGAAAATAACATCCTACATGCAAAAAGTTGATGAAATTGTCAATGAAATTAAAGGTATGGGAGGAACTATTGATGAGAAGGAAGTTGTAATGAAAATTCTTAGGTCATTACCAAAATCCTATAGTCACAAGGTAGCTGCAATTGAAGAAGTAATGACTGTGGAAGATGTCACCAAGGATCAATTGCTAGGAAATCTTACAGATTTTGAGATGAGAGAGCTCGGTGATGCTTTGTCGAAGATTGAGACTGCTTTCAAAGCTAGTACTTCAGAGAAGATCTCTAGAGCTGAGAAGTACAAAGTGTAATCTAATGACGATCTTGATGAAATTGAAGCTAACTTTGTTGACAAACTACAAAGAGGTTCCGGTAAGTTTAAAAGAAAATTACCTTTCAAATGTTTTACATGTGGTAAGGTTGGTCACTATGCTTCTAGGTGTCCTGAGAGAATTGAAAGGAATAGAAAAAGATTTGAGAATAGACGTAGGGTTCCAAAGAAATGCTACTATATTAGAGATCTTGATGATGAAGGTGTGACAGATGATGAATCTGATGATGCTAGTACTAGTGCAAATGAATGCTTGTTTATTGCCATAGAGAAGAACCTGTGTCTACTAATCCTGCTAGCTGTGTAAAGAAAGAAAAACTAGTGGAAGCAGGTGCTTTGCTATTCAAGTTGAGAAAGATGAGGATGGAATAGATTATTGATAGTGGATGCTCACATCACATGACTGGTGGCAAAAGTAAGTTTGTGAGTTTGGAAAAGTATGATGGAGGTTTGGTTAGGTTTGGAGATAATACAGCTGGTAAGATTTCTAGAAAATGATCTATTTCTTTTTATGGGAGGAACAACACTGATAATGTCCTATATGTGAAGGGTTTAAATCATAATCTTTGAGTGTTGGTCAGATGTGTGACAAAGGTTATGATCTGAGATTCAAAGATAATGGGTGCAAAATTATGGAAAGCTCTAGAATAGTGATTGCTACCGCTAAGAAGACCAAAGGTAACATGTACCAATTAAGAGGAACTAATGATTATTGTTTATTGGCTTAGACAAATGAGAGTTGGTTGTGGCATAGAAGGATGTCTCATATCAACTTTGACAATTTGGTAAAGATAAGCCCAGGACATGTTGTGAGAGATTTACCAAAGCTTGTAAAACCTACCAATGTCATGTGTAAGGAATGCCAGTTGGGGAAGCAGACAAGAATAAGTTTCAAGAGAAAAGAGCAATTCTCTGCCAGTTTATTAGATCTAGTGCATACAAACCTATGTGGTCCTACAAGGGTGAGAAGTCCACAAGGAGATAGGTATTTTATGTTACTCATTGATGATTATTCTAGAATGACTTGGGTCACTTTTTTACAAGAAAAATCTGAAGCTCTAGAAATGTTCAAAGTTTTCAAGGCAATGGTTGAGAATGAGTGAGAGTTGAGGATCAAATGCTTAAAGTCTGATAGAGGAGGTGAGTTCACATCAAATGACTTCAATAATTTTTGTGAAGAACAAGGGATAAAGAGATAGTTGTCTACACCTAGGACTCCTTAGCAGAATGGAGTTGTTGAAAGAAAGAATACAAAAATTCAAGAGGCTGCTAGGACTATGTTAAAGGAAGCTAACCTACCAGAAGTGTACTGGAGAGAATCCATACATACTGCTGTGTACATCCTAACCAGAGTTCAAGCCAAAGGTAACAACTCTAAAACTCCTTATGAATTATGGTATGGAAGAACCCCTATAGTGAAGTATTTCAAAGTTTTTGGTAGAAAATATTATATCAAAAGAGAAGAAGATCTAGGCAAGTTTGATGCTAGGTGTGATGAAGGAATATTCCTTGGTTACTCCACTGAGAGTAATGCCTACCGGTGCTACAACAAGAGACTGAAAAAAAACATTGAAATTGCTAATGTGAAGGTTGATGAAGAAAAGGAAAGAATATTAGATCTAAGTGGCAATGAATTAGATGAACCTGTGACTATAGTGAATGAAGAAAAAGTTAAACAAAAAGATAGTTAAGATGAAGAAGAGGCTCCAGAAAGTGTTGTTAAGACTCCCAGGTATGTAAGGATTAATCATTCTGAAGATCAGATTATAGGTGATAAAAACAAAGGGGTACTGACAAGGAAACGAGTTGCAGAAGAACAAGTGAATTACTATTTGCTTTCAAAATTTGAACCAAAAACTATGAATAAAGCTTGCAAAGATGAAAATTGGGTAAAGGCCATGGAAGAACAACTGATGTAGATAGAGAAGAATCAAACTTGGGAATTGGTCCCTAGACCTACTGTTAAGAATGTGATTGGAACTAAATGGATTTTTAGGAACAAGCTAAATGAAAATGGAGAAGTTGTAAGAAATAAAGCAAGGCTTGTGTGCAAAGGATATTCTCAAATTAAAGAAATAGATTTTGAAGAGAATTTTGGTCTAGTGGCTAGAATTGAAGCAATCAGAATCTTTTTGGCATTTTCTGCTCACAAAGATTTCAAAGTGTATTAGATGGATGTGAAATCTACATTCTTAAATGGTGAGTTGGAAGAGGAAGTTTACATTGAGCAACCAGAAGGATTTCAATTATCAAATCAAGGAGACATGGTATGTAGATTAAAGAAAGCCTTGCGTGGAATGAAGCAAGCCCCCAAAGTCTGGTATGAAAGGTTAGACAAGTATTTGTTGCAATTAGGGTTCAGTAAAGGCACTGCTGACAACAATCTCTATTTCAAAATTAATGATATTCAAATCTTGTTTGTTGTAGTTTTTGTTGATGACATTATCTTTGGAGGAAATGAAGGTACATGCATGAAGTTTGTAGGAGAAATGCAAAATGAATTTGAGATGTCTATGTTTGGTGAAATGAATTTCTTTCTAGGTCTGTAAATTACTCAATCACATAAAGGAATCTTCATTTCTTAGTCTAAGTATGTGAAAGAGTTGTTGAAGAAGTTTGGGATGGAGGACTCCAAACTAGTATGTACTCCCATGGTGACTAGCTGCAAGTTGAAAAAAACTAATGAATCACCTAAGACTAATCAGAAAAGGTACAGATCTATGATTGGAGGATTACTTTATCTCACTCAAACTAGACCTGATATAATGCATGCAGTATGTTTGGTGGCAAGATTTAAAGAAGACCCTAGAGAGTTACATGTGATGGTAGTCAAGAGAATCTTGATGTATTTGAAAGCCACATCAGATCATGGGTTATGGTATCCAAAGGCTAATGATTTCACTCTCAGTGCTTATATAGATGCAGATTGGGTTGGAGATGTTGATGACAAAAAAAGTAGAAGTGCCAGTGCTTTCTTCTTGGGAAAAAGATTGGATTCATGGATGAGCAAGAAGCAAGATTCAATCTCCCTATCTACTACAAAATCATAGTATATTGTAGTAGCATGTTATTGTTGCAAGTATGGGCCTAACCAGTGTTGTCATTGATGTCAACATACTCTTGTTGCATTAATGAAAAGGATTGGATGAGATGAGTGCTGGGGATATTGAGAAAATTAATCCTAATCAGGAACATAGAATAATAGTGAAGACAGTAAGGTAAAAATCTAAGATAAGATGAGGGTCAAAGGATACGGTTTAAAGGGTTTGTAGATATGTGTCTTAAGGTGATCCAATAAATATTTTAGAGGTCCGCATGAAGATCTGAAGAAGTTGTGGCAGTTCAAGTAAAACTAGTTTCGGGAGGTGTTCAGAGGTGATAGAGTGACACAAATAGGTCTGGTGAGATCCGGAAATGCATTATCCTATTCTGCAGATTTGAGGGAGTGTTGAGGAAGTCCTTGTGAAGTGTCAACTTGATTGGTTCATGGTTTGAAGGTCCGGAAGCATCTATTCCTTTGTGACAGTGGTGATAGACTGTGTTCTTGAAGTTCCAGATGAAGGAGAGAAGGATTTTAGTAAGCAGATGAAGTGCGAATGTTCTTGGTGATTTAGGCAATCTTGTGGAGGTCTTTGGATCATTTCTAGCATGTGTTGATGGTCAACATTGGAGTTGGTGCTCGCAATTGAAGAATAACCTCTGGATGATGGTGTTCTTCCTGAGACTAGCCGACTGGATGAGTTGCATATCTTGTGGATGTTCTTGTAGATGTTTGCTGACTTAGATGACTATTCCTAAGTCAATGTCTTATATATATATGGAGTTGTAAAGTCTTTTCAAAGTGTATCTTGTGGAGATGAGAGTGTGGTACCGAGGAGGAGAGTGAAAGGTAGAGTAGAAGTATTGGGCTTAAATAGAACTGATTCAAGCATGGTGAAGATGTTATTATCCAGTTCATGTATGTAATACTTATTACTTTGTAGACAATGAGTCTCTTGTAGGCAGTGAGCCTCTTGTGAGCAGTGTGCTCGAGCAGTGAGCCCTAATTGGCATGTGCCATTTTGTTCTTTCTATTCTTCTAATAGAGAATACAATCTTGGGTTAATCACCCCATGGTTTTTACCTTAACCAGGTTTTCTACGTCAAAATCTTGGTGTCTTATGTGTTGATGTGTTTCTGCTCTTGATTTAATGCATTATGTTTCCATGATTGATTTATTGATATGCTAAGAGGATTTAAGTGTGTAATTGGAAAGAAAGTTTTAGACAACTAATTCATCCCCCCTCTCACTTGTCTACCCTAAGGCTAACAATTGGTATCAAAGCTAAGTTCATAAAAAAAGGCTTAACCGCCTGAGGAGATCCAGGATGTCATCCTACAAGAAAGATAGTCCGAAGTTTGAAGGAACCAATTTGAATCTCTAGAAAAGTTGCATGAAATGTCACTTGCAATGTATGGAAATGTAGTATTGGAACATGGCTTCAATGAAGTATACTCCTCCATAGGGTGGTCCAAAATCCCAAAGTGAAATCACAGATGCTGAAAACAATCTGCGGACTATAGAAGCTCTTCTAAGCACATTATCTGATTCAGAGTTGTCAAATGTTGTTGACGTACCAATTGCTTTTGAGATTTGGGAAAATCTGGAACTTCTGCATGAAGAAGACAAGTATGTTAAATGTGCAAGGCTACAGAGTCTAAAAGGAAAATTTGAAAATCTAAAGATGAGAGAAGATGAAAATATCACTACTTTTATGCTAAGAGTGAATGAGCTTGTTTGTGGAATTAGAAATGCTAGTGGAGTCATGGATGAAGATGAGATTGTTGGCAAAATTCTTAGATCTCTTCCTGCTTCTTATAAAATCAAGGCTGTTGCCATTGAAGAATTCAAAGCACATACAACTATCACAAGAGATCAATTGGCTGGTAAATTTGCTGCATTTGAAATGAACAAGTTTGGAGATGAACCCCCCAAGACTAAATCTGTATTCAAAGCTAGTGCCTCTGTAAAAGGTAAACAAAGGTTTGATTTGGGAGAGAACTCTTCAAGGAAACTTTCATGGTATGAAAAAGCAAGAAAAAACCTGGAAAAAGAAGTAGAAACTGCTCAGCTTGAAGCCCTTATTGCTAAAAGACTACCAAGAGGATCCGTTAAGTATGAAGGGAAATTGCCTTTTAAGTGTTTCAATTGCAACAAGATTGGTCATTTTGCCTCAAAGTGTCTGGAAAGATTTTTAAGGCCAAATCCTAACAGATCAAGGTTCCAAAAGAATTGTTACTATGTTCATGAAGAGGATGACAATGAAGGAGTAACAGATGATGAATCAGAGATAGGAAACAAATCCAGAAGTAATTGGCTGTTTATTGCCATCAAGGAAGAAGATCCAATGCCCTCTAAATTTGTCAATCATAAAGTTGTAGAAAGAGCTCTAGTTACCTAAGTTGAAGAAAAGGATTATTGGGTCATTGATAGTGGATGCTCTCACCATATGACAGGTGACAAAAATAAGTTCTTAGATTTGGAAAGGTATGAAGGAGGAGTGGTAAAGTTTGGAGATAATTCTGTTGGTAGAATCAGAGGTAGAGGAACTATTTCTTTTGATGGAAAGAACAAAACTGGTAATGTACTGTATGCTAAAGGATTGAAGCACAATCTTCTCAGTGTTGGACAGTTGGTGGACAAAGGCTATGATCTCCAATTCAAGAATGGTAAATGTAAGATCTTTGAAAGTTCCAGAATAGAGATGGCATCCGGTACTCAGACAAAAGGTAATATCTTCCATCTAGTTGGTACTGGTAAAAGTTATCTATTTGTACAAATTGATCAGAGTTGGCTATGGCATAGGAGGATGTGTCATGTAAATTTTGATAATATCATCAAGATAAGCAATACTTAGGCTATAAGAGATCTTCCAAAATTGGTGAAACCTACAAATAGTTTGTGCAAAGAATGTCAGTTGTGAAAAAAAAGCAAAGTCTCATTTAAGAGCAAGGAACAATCTGCTACCAGATTATTGGACTTAGTTCATACTGATCTTTGTGGTCCGGCAAGAACCAAGAGTGTTCAAGGTGATAGATACTTCATGTTACTAATTGATGACTATTCTTGGATGATGTGGGTAACTTTTCTGAAAGTGAAATCAGAAGCTCTTGAGAAATTCAAAATATTCAAGGTTATGGTAGAGAATGAAACTGGATTAAAATTGAAATGTCTGAGGTCTGATAGAGGTGGAGAATTCACATCTGGTGAGTACATAGAATTATGTGAGAAACATGAAATAAGGAGACAATTGTCTGCTCCTAGGACTCTACAGCAGAATGGAGTAGTTGAGAGAAAGAACCGGACCATCCAGGAAGCTTCTAGGATAATGATGATGGAAGCAAATGTTCCTCAGATCTATTGGAGAGAAGCTGTCAGCACTACAGTCTATACTCTCAATCGAGTTCAAATCAGAAGCAATACCAGTAAGACTCCTTATGAACTTTGGTTTGGCATCACTCCTACTATGAGGTATTTTAGAGTTTTTGGTAGTAAATGTTACATTAAAAGAGATGAAGATCTAGGAAAGTTTGATGCTAGAAGTGATGAAGGAATATTCTTGGGTTACTCTACTCAAGGAAAAGCATACCGATGTTATAACAAGAGACTGAGAAAGATCATAGAAAGTACAAATGTGAAGGTTGATGAAGGAATTGAAAAACCCTCAAGATTTTATGAATATGATGAAGATGATCAGAATGGTGTTCTGATTCAAGGAGCCCAAGCCCCTTCTACAATTCAGATTCAAACTGATCCAGTAAATCAGGAAGAAGAGATGAGTTTCAATGAGCCTGATCAAGAATCAGAAGTGCAAGAAACTCCCAAAGTTCCCAGGTATGTAAGACTGAACCACTCTGAAGATTAGATCATAGGTGATAAAAGCAAAGGTGTACAAACAAGAATGATAATTGCTCAAGATTCAGATGAGTATTGTCTGATTTCAAAGATTGAACCTAAGACAGTGAATGAAGCTTGCAATGATGAAAACTGGACTAAAGCAATGGAGGAAGAGCTGATGCAAATTGAGAAAAATCACACTTGGGATCTTGTTCCCAGACCTAGAAACAAGAATGTGATTGGAACAGAATGGGTCTTTTGGAACAAACTGAATGAAGTTGGTGAAGTAATTAGAAATAAAGCCAGCTAGGTCTACAAGGGTTCCTCTCACATAGAAGGAGTTGATTTTGAAGAAACATTTGCTCCAGTGGCAAGAATAGAAGCTGTCAGATTATTTCTTGCCTTTGCTGCCTTCAAGGATTTCAAAGTATATCAGATGGATGTCAAGTCTGCCTTCCTAAATGGTGACTTGGAAGAAGAAGTGTACATTGAGCAACCAGATGGATTTCAATTGTCTGATCATGGTGATATGGTCTGCAAGTTGAAGAAAGCATTGTATGGACTGAAGCAAGCCCCAAGAGCCTGGTATGAAATATTGGATAAGCATCTTTTGAAGATTGGTTTTAACAAGGGTACTATTGACAGTAATTTGTATTTCAAAATTGATCATGAAAATATCTTGATTGTTGAAGTGTTTGTTGATGATATCATTTTTTGAGGAAGAGATAGTATGTGTAAGACTTTTGCAAATCAAATGAAAAGTGAATTTGAGATGTCCATGCTTGGCGAAATGAATTTTTTCTTGGGTCTACAAATCTCTCAAACAAAGAAAGGAATCTTCATTTCTCAATCCAAATATGTGAAAGAATTGTTGAAAAAGTTTGGGATGGAAGACTCAAAGCCAATGAATACTCCCATGGCAACCAGATGCAAATTAAGCAAAGATGATGACTCACCTAAGGCTGATCAAAAAAAGTATAGGTTAATGATTGCAGGGCTGTTGTATCTTACCCAAACTAGACCAGACATTATGTGAGCTGTTGGTCTTGTTGATAGATTTCAAGCTGATCCCAGAGAATCTCATGTCATGGCAATCAAGAGGATTTTTAGATATCTAAAAGGGACAGTTGAGTATGGTATGTGGTATCCTAGAGATCAGGATTTTTCTTTTCATGCATATATAGATGCTGATTGGGCAGGAGATGTGGATGACCGGAAGAGTACCAGTGGTGGAGCATTCTTTTTGGGGAAGAGATTGGTTTCTTGGATAAGAAAGAAATAAGAGGCAATGTCTCTGTCCACTACAGAAGCAGAATATATTACAGCAGCAAGTAGTTGCACTCAAGTTTTGTGGATGAAGCAAATGTTAAGAGACATAAGAGTGGAGTATGAGGAGCCTATCACAATTTTCTGTGATAATTCAAGTGCAATAAACATATCTAAGAATCCAGTGTTGCATTCAAAGACTAAACATATATCCATCAAGTTTCACTTTTTGAGAGAGCAAGTGAACAAGAATGAAGTCAGATTGGAGTTTATGCCTTCTAGGGATCAGATTGCAGACATCTTTACTAAACCTCTACCTAAGGACTCTTTTGAGTATCTCAGGGAGAAGTTAGGGGTTATTGCCCCTCCGGTGATGAACTAAGGTGCACTGATGTGCATCAGTCTGGTGGATATCACAGTCATAGTTTGTGATCCAGATTGATGATGGGGAGCTGTTACTTAGGGGGAGCAGTTATTATGATCTTGAAGTGTTGGAGTTGCAAGTATGTGCCCTTTGCCATTGATGTCAAAGGGGGAGAGAAGATATGTGAAAAACAAGTGGTTGCTGATCAAAGGGGGAGTAGGAAAGGAAGAGAAGACATGTGAATGGTTGTTGCTGATAGGGGGAGTTGTGACAGTGAATAGAAGTTTCTGTCTTGATGGTTAAAATAGTTTTTCACATCATATGTTGCCATCAATGACAAAGGGGGAGATTGTTGCAAGTATGGGCCTAACCTATGTTGTCATTGATGTCAACATACTCCTGTTGCATTACTGAAAAGGATTGGATGAGATGAGTGCTAAGGATATTGAGAAAATTAGTCCTAATCAAGAATAGAGAAGAACAGTGAAGACAATAAGGTAAAAGTCCAAGATAAGATGAGGATCAGAGGATGCAGTTTAAAGGGTTTGTAGATATGTGTCTTAAGGTGATCCAGTAAAGATTTTAGAGGTCCACATGAAGATCTAAAGAAGTTTTGGTCATTCAAGTAAAACCAGTTCCGACAAGTGTTTAGAGGTGACAGAGTGACACAGATAGGTCCGTTGAGATCTGAAAATATATTATCCTATTCTGCGGATTTGAGGGAGTGTTGAGGAAGTCCTTGTGAAGTGTCAACTTAATTGATTCATGGTTTGAAGGTCCAGAAGCATCTATTTCTTTGTGACAGTGGTGACAAACTGTGTTCTTGAAGTTTCGAATGAAGGAGAGAAGGATTTTAGTAAGCAGATGAAGTGCGGATGTTCTTGGTGATTCAGGCAATCTTGTGGAGGTCTTTGGATGGTGTCCAACATGTGTTGATGGTCCACATTAGAGTTGGTGCTCAAAATTGAAGAATAACCTCTGGATGATAGTGTTGTTCCTGAGACTGGCTGACCGGATGAGTTACACATCTTGCGGATGTTCTTGTAGATGTTTGCCAACTTAGATGACTATTCCTAAGTCGATGTCTTATATATATATGGAGTTGTAAAGTCTTTTCAAAGTGGATCTTGTGGAGATGAGAGTGTGGTAACGAGGAGGAGAGCAAAAGGTAGAGAAGAAGTATTGGGCTTAAATGGAACTGATTCAAGCATGATGAAGATGCTATTATCTAGTTCATGTATGTAATACTTATTACTTTGTAGACAGTGAGTCTCTTGTAGGTAGTGAGCCCTAATTGGCATGTGCTATTTTGTTCTTTCTATTCTTCTAATAGAGAATACAATCTTGGGTTAATCACCCCGTGGTTTTTCCCTTAACAAGGTTTTCCACGTCAAAATCTTGGTGTCTTATGTGTTGATGTGTTTCTATTCTTGATTTAATGCATTATATTTCCATGATTTATTTATTGATATGCTAAGAGGATTTAAGTGTGTAATTGGAAAGAAAGTTTTGGACAACTGATTCACCCCCCCTCTCAGTTGTCTTCCCTAAGGCTAACAGTTATTGCACTCAAGTCTTATGGATGAAATAGACTTTGAAGGACATAAGAGTTGTGTATGAAGATCCAATTGCAATATTTTGTGACAATACAAGTGCTATAAACATTTCAAAGAACCTAGTGATGAACTCAAGAACAAAACATATATCTATAAGGTATCACTTTTGTAGAGAAAAGGTGACAGAAATGAAGTAAAGTTGGAGTATGTGTCTATAAAGGATCAGATTGCAGATATCTTCACTAAGCCTTTGTCTAAGGATACTTTTGAGTATCTCAGAGAAAAGTCAGGGGTTATTACCACTCCTACTTTGAACTAAGATGCATATGAATGCATCAATCCAGTGGAGCCTAGAGCCTTATTATTTGATATGGATTGATGTTTAGAGGGCTACCTCTCAGGGGGAGTAGCAAGTGTTCCTAATATGTGTTCATGACCAAGAGCAACAAGTGTTACAATACTATTTGATCAGAGCAGCAGAGTGCAAGTATGTGCCCTTTGCCACTGATGTCAAAGGGGGAGAGAAATCATGTGAAAAACTTAGGGGGAGAAAGAGTGCAAATGTATAAAGAGAAAGGGGGAGAATCTTGTCTTGATGGTCTTTACAGTTTTTCACATCATATGTTGCCATCAATGACAAAGGAGGAGATT
This sequence comes from Cunninghamia lanceolata, assembly GCA_027924645.1. Classification (NCBI taxonomy): domain Eukaryota; kingdom Viridiplantae; phylum Streptophyta; class Pinopsida; order Cupressales; family Cupressaceae; genus Cunninghamia; species Cunninghamia lanceolata. The sequence continues at coordinate 4,176,742 of BSBN01000175.1, read as the reverse complement.
GTTGCAAGTATGTGCCTAATCGGCGTTGTCATTGATGTCAACATATCTGTGTTGTCATTGGTGTAAACTGTGCTCTTGTTTTGATGCTGGCTTGTAATGTTTGCATTGGCATATATAAGTGTTGGAGATAATGAGCAAGTGATCCTGATATTGAGTTTCCAAGTGCTTTTGAGAAAATTTTCTCCTTTGATGGAAACAGTGTACAGAAGAGTATCTTTGTTTACAGTAGAACCATCCAATAAATTGCTCTGTATTTATTATAGAATGAATACCTTTGTCTATGGATTGGAAGTTAATTAGGGACATGTCTGAAGATGCTATGTTCCAAGTTTGAGCCTCCAGTATGAAGATTTGTGTGAGTTATGTTCACCAGAGTAAAAAGTGCTTTTTATGTATATTCAATGGTGACAAGGAGAAAGTATTTTGCTTTGCATTCCTCTGCATTGAAGTATTATGGTTTGTGGTTCTAGAGTTAAGTCTAAAATGATGATAAGTGACTTCGACTCTAATGGTTCATGATTTGGTGGTTTGCAAGCAATCTTTTTCTTTTGACAGTGACCGACATTGTTGTTTAAGTGCTCCGATTAGAAGAATCTTCTTGACAAAGTGATTAGAGGTTGTGTGGATGTTCTTGATAATTACAATGTGCTTGTGGATTTCTCCTGATCGTGTTCCTACTTTTGGATTGGTTTGCAAAGAGAAATTTGGATCATGGATGAAAACATTCTTAGACAACTTCGTGTTAACACTAGTCTTGGCTGACTTGGTTGTTTTCACTGCTTTTGGAGATGCATCAAAGATTGTGAAAGTGTGTCGTGGCATGGAAGATTGCATTTAAGTCCCAACTAAAGCATAACATGATCTGCATACATCTTTACCTTAGTAAATTTTGTTTAGGTCCAGACCTATTTCTATGTATGTTTGTAATGTCGACCTTCGAGATTGTTCCAATGGTTGATGAATGTAACACCAACCTTGATGTACATTCCAAGGTTGATGAATTGTATTAAAACATGTAATGTAGTTACAAAAAAGACGTCCTTGTGTAAAAATGCAAAGATAAGTGAAAAGGTGTAAGAAGAGCAGAGCAGAGAATTTTTACTACGCTTCAATGGAACTGAACTTAGGCATGGAGTAGATGCTATCAAATTAGTTCAACAACCCTTGACAGTGAGCCACCCCTTGGTAGTGATCCAATCTTGGCAGTGAGCCTCAACATTTGCAGTGAACAATTTGGGCAATGAGCCTCTATTTTTTGGTATTGTTATAACATATATAATTCTATGGGCTAACACCCACTGTGGTTTTTCCCTTATAGGGTTTTCCACATAAAATTCAGTGTCTCATGTGTTAAATATGTTATTGTGTTGAGCTTCATGTTTCATGCTTTCATGGTTAACTCTTATTAACAGTAATTAAATATTTGATGTGTTGATAAGTGGTTAAAGTTTTGGGACAACTGATTCACCCCCCCTCTTAGTTGTCTTGTGCATTTCAACATCATCATCATCAAAGAAACTATCAAAAGAATCACCCCCTTCTTGGACTTGCAATACTTCTTTATGTGACCTTTATTGCCACAATTGTAGCATTTTAATTTAGAATTACCTAAAGATTTAAACCTATCTTTACTCTTAGATTTATTACCTCCATTCTCCTTATTTCCTTTCTTCTCCTTAGACAATCCTCTAATAACCAAGGCATCAAAATAATTATTGATCATGGACTCTTTCCTATTTTCCTCACTTAACAAAATGCCAATAACCTTTTCCATTTTCAATGGCACAACATTACTACTAATAAAGATTATCAATCTTTCTCATAAATCTAATAAGGAACAAAGTAATATAATGCACTTTTCCTCTTTATCCATCTTGACTCCTATTGATGTAAGTTGACTTAATATCATATTAAAATTATTCACTTATTCAAAAATTGAGTCTTGCTCATCCATTTTAAGAGAATATAACTTCATTTTTAGGAAAATTTTATTAATCACACTTAAACTAATATAACATACCTATATTCTTCCATAATGAATTTGAATTCTACTCCTTAGACACATTCATTAACATAGAATATAATAAACATAATCAAATAGTACTTTGTTCTTTATTATCTAATTTTACCCTGTCTTCATAAAAAATACCTGAGGGATTGGTAAAATAAGGTACCATAGCCCACTAATTCTTGCCCACTAGAAGATCCTCTATTTTTAACTTTCATAAATTCAAGTTCTACCCTTTTAATATTTTAATTTTAGACCTTGACATGCTAGCCATAGATTTAATACTATTGTACCTTCTCACTAAATCCATCAAGGGTTTCTTTTGTATCCAGTTAAACATGAATTAGAAGAAACCAACCACTATAGGGCTTACCATTACACACACTAGAGTTTAGACTCCCAACAACATAGTAACCACCATGAAAACAAACATGGACTCAGATACCAAATGTTGGAAATTTTAATTCCTATTGTAGAGAACTAATAGAGTGGGATAAATAAAGATATGACAAGGTATTCAGAAAATATTCAATAGTACTTGAAAAAACTATACAACATATACAAAAGTAAATGGAATAGTATGCATCCAAACAATGACATAGTAGTCAAATATTTGTGTGGGAAACCATTTCAAGAGAAAACCCACCATTAAAAGACATATTATTCAGAATCAATAAAGATTCAATACAATAGGCTCTTTCATAGAGTCTCAATCTACATCATAAATCTTTTTTGAATCACTCTAATGTTTCACACCAATAATGTTCACCATAATGTTTTTATAATTTCCTAACCTTCTAATCTTGTAGCCATCAAGTAAAATGATACATATATATTTTCATATGGGAATACCAACTGTCCAACTATCCAAGAAACATGTGGAATACCAAGATCCATGCAACTATAATCTATTTACAATATGCAACATATGGAAGAAGACTTGGAGAATCTTGATGCAAATAACACCCTAAAGGACCTGTGATATGCTATGCTTCTTGTTTTTCTATTTTATGCTTTAGTTTTCTATTGTTAGGGTTTTTTTGTGGGTCAGTTGTGTCTCTACTGACATTTTGTTGTTGTAAAGAGTTTCAAGGGTCCCTTTAGAACACATTTTTACCCCTTTTCTAATAAAAACATATCACACATATTACCAAACATGATGTCTCCATATGGATAATAACCTTGTATATATTTATATTTGTTGAACACTATGATTCAATAGTTACAACCTTAACACTATTAGTATAAGTATGTTCCCACTATAGCCACCAGTATTAGCTCCTCACTTGCAGTAGCACATACTCTAAACATAACTTCACTTCTAACTACTTGTGGCACCTTGTGCCATCTTCTAAAACATTATCATACTCTTATATTATTCCACATGAGCTATATTTTTGTTGCAATGTCTCCTAAATCACTATCCATGCTTTAAAAAAGCCTTGTCTTCCATGTGATTATTAGTCTTCAAATCACTTGCAATTGTTGTCATAGCACAACCAAATGTGAACCAACATGTATGCTATATTGCATAATTTATAACTTCACTTCATATTATTGCATTCAAGTATTAAGGCATGCTCTTCCTACAAGGATTCTATGTAGGTGAATATCACCTTAGACCCAACAATGTAAACATGCACTAGTTGTGCTTCAATATGGCTAATGGATAATTTGGGATATAATTTATTATATGTAATCTTAATACTTCTAGTTACATGTAATAAGGGTCCATCTAAGTTTAAATACCTAATATGGGTTAAATTTTCATACATAACCCTTAGTTTTTATCCATTCCTTAAAGGTATAGCCACATATATAATCCATGTGGTCCAATACAAAATTATGCTAAGAAATTTTCTAGTTTAAAATTGAATTGTCATGCTTGTGTTCAAATAGACATGTCACAAACCCTAACCCTCTTTGGCCATATCTTCACTATGAATAAGCATGTTTCATACCTAAATAATCCAAATCCTTACTTTTACTACCTACCTAATTAGGGATATTCCTATTTTCATGCCACATGCTCCCACACATACATTGATTTTTAACCCAAAATATAATTTTGAGGAAAGTTATATTCTTGAACACTTGCAACCTTCCCACCCAACTCTCCCCTTTCTCTCATACCCAACTGATTTATCAACCTCTACCCATTCTAAACCTACTTCTCCTACTCTCCCACAACCCTCTACTACTTCCTCATAAAACTTGCATCATGTACCCTCCCTTTCTAATCCTCCACCTATTGACTTATCAACACTCAAACCAACCTATTTCCACAATTTACTCCTCGAAAATGGGCATGACATTTGATCAAGTTTCAAAAATAATTTTAGGTCTCAAGTAGAACATCAAGTAATACAGAGATGAACCACTTCTCCATCTCCACATTCTATCTTTCATCTCCAATTTAATACTTCTTGGTCTCACTCCAGATCACTACTTTGTAACTTTTCAATGGATTTAGTTTCCCATAGAAATTAGTTTATAGTTGTTCCTAATCAATACAAGTGCTAAGGACTAAGGAGGAAACTATCCTTGACTCCGAGTGATTTGCAAAATAATATCATGAAATGTGAGGGGCTTATCAATCCCCCTTAAACAACACCATGTAAAACAAGTTATCAATAAACATATCTTTGGCATAATCTTCCTCTAAGGAGTTAGGATTAGTGGGATTTGTATATATTTGACTCTTCATAAAATTTGGAAGACTATTGTTTGTTCTCATTCTAATCATCAAGAAGGTAGGGGTGGTGTTGCATTAGTTATTAGACCTTGAATTTCTCCATCTCTAATTTTCTTTGGAAATGACACTACTTCATGTTTTACATGGTGTATATGTTTAATTCAAGCTCATATAGTAGGATTTTTTCTCTATTTATAACTCTAATGATGCTCACAAAAGGACTTTGTTGTGGGAATGGATGTGCAATTATCTACCTAAGGTAGATTGGATAATTGGTGGGAGATTCATCAAACTATAGTTGATTTAGCACCACCAAATTATCTCAATCTATATTTTATTATTTTTTATTAAGATGCAACTCTTTAGGTGTGTTTGATCATCATTATGATCTAAAATAGCCTCACCTTTCTCACTAGTATACCTAGTCTAACAATTGTCAAGGATCTCAATGCAAACTTAATCATCTTGACCATTTTATATATCCTCCTTATTCCCTACATCCCTCTCCAAATATGGAATCCTTATTCATCTACATATGGCTACCACCATTTCAAATCATTTCCCTCTATTTACCCCCTATATTCTTTCTTGTTAGTAGTCTAAGACCACCTCCTTACGCTTCAAACTTAATACCTCTAACCTACTAAATCATGATTGTTTAGAATCTCTCATTTCTAGTTAGAACAAGAAATCTCATCTAGGTCCACATGATTAATGGATACAGTGGTGGGAACAAGCACTCATCCATTACACTACTCTTTATTCATATGCTTACAAACTAGCTTGGAAAATAAAGAGAGTTGAACATAATCTCCAAGGTCAACTATAAAGTGGTCAAAGTCTTTTGACTACATATCCTATTAATATTGAAATCCATATTCAAGTGACAATTTCCAAATACAACCTAAGAAAATTGGAATCATATAAAAGTAGAGGGGCTCAAATTAGAGGCAGAGTTAATTGGATAAAAATGGAGAGAAAGGAACAAATATTTTATTCTAGTTTCTAAGAGACAACAATTAAGAAAGAACATATAGAATCAATTCAAAATTTGAATAACCAACTATGTAAATTTCTAAGAAGGTTTTCTTCTCTCATTTTTAAGAACTCTTTGATGATAATACTATAAATGATCCTTTATAGGGCGTAATTAAGGAAGTTGTTGTAAAATATAATTCATCAAAATAGATAAGGAGAAACAATAGTTCCTAGATATACTCATTACTATTTAAGAGTTTAATGCATTCCTAATGGTCATGTCTAATGAGAAAATCCAAGGAATAGATGGTCTCCTTGATGATTTTTTTAGGTATTTATTGCTACATATCAAAATGGATATCTTAGGAATGTACTTTCAATATTTTGAACATTATTCTCTAGGGCCTAATATCCACCAAAGGCTTAATAAATTTCTACCTGAAGATAAAAATTAACATACACTATTTGATGATGGAAACCAATTACTCTTCTTAATACTAATTATAAGATCTTAGCAAACATTATAGAAAGGTGGATTAAGTCCACCACTCAAGAAATAGTCTCACAAAAATAACTAGTTTCTTAAGAGGAAGATTCAATCTAGGTAATCTTTTTGTAGCTTCTCAATTATTTGAATGGGCACAACTTACACAAAATTATCTTCTACTCAAACTAAATTTTAATAAATTTTATGATAGAATTAGATGGCACTTCATTTATAAAATTCTCAAATGGCTAGGATTTGGCCAAATAATTATCTCTCATGTACCACTCTAGGATTGATCAACTATAGTCTCAAAAACATTGAATTTTAAATTCTTTGATCAACTTAGGTTGCCCAAAAAAAATAATGATTTTGAAAAGTTGAATTAAAAAATGAATAAATAATATTTATTATTTAATTCTTTTTACAAAAATATGGGTCACATTTTCTCATCTCTCCTTATTTAAAATGCTTTATAAAGAGTATTATTTTTTCTTTAAAAAATTACCATGGATGGAATGTCACCTACTTGTTTTTAAAAAATTCAAGTAGTGCCTCTTAAAAATATATTATTTTAACCAAATAATTTGAAATCATTCAAAAAAGTAGCATTTCATAAGCTAAATTTAGTTTAACACAAACTATATTACTACTTTTTTTCTACATTTGGTGATAAGTCCTTCAATTTGTTTTGTGAAGTTACCTAAGTATTTTTAGCATTTACATTGCCACTTAAGGGTGTTGTTTGGCCCATCATGATCTTACACTCACCCCTAAAGAACATGGTGTTCTAGGAATAATTGATCCATTCAAACAAGGAATATGTATGGTGGCAAAATGAATACTTAGAAATTTATATGGTTGATCTCCCTAGAATAATTTCTAGCACAACCTCAAAAGCTTCAGCATCTATTTCTTGGAAAGATAAAATATTTGTAGCACCTTACTTCAAGGTTTAGGATTTGGAGAAAGCAAAGATTATTTGTAAGGAATACCAAGTTGTTTCTCCTCTTTTATGTTATAAATATAACTCCCTCAGGAATGGTCTAAGTTTCCTAACTTCTTCAGTGTGGGAAAAAAGAATGGTTCAACTGGATGATAATGCACCTACTCTTACCAAACAATTGAGGACATAATTTTTATGTAATGTGTCTAGGACATTTTTGATAAATGGGACCTCTCAAAGATAAGTTAGTAATATGTTCATATCCTTGAATCTTAATTCAATATGTCTAATCCATAGTTATAAAAAATCCATATTATATGATACCTTGTTCCACCTTATTGTAAACTAAACTTTTCACTTTAAATAAGTGCAGTTTTAATAAATATTGGTGATGGCCTACTAGCTATAGCATTATCCAATTCTAAATGAGAACTATATATAAAAATGTAATTCTATTATTCAATATATATGAGAGATTGGATACAAAATGAAGATGTTCCTTATCAACCACCAAATGGTATAATCTAAGCAACGCACTTTAGAAATTAAAGATAGTTATGAAAGTACAAATACTAGCATGAAAACTTTTCTATTATGAGATACCTACTAGTGATCAACTTCATTTTATTTAGTCAATCCCCATGCATTGTTTGTTTTTCAATATGAATAAACTACCAAACACATGTTCTAGTTATGTACTTGTTCTGAGTCCCTACGTTAATCCATCCTCTTGTATTTACTAGATACCCTCTCAATGAAAGTAACCTAGAAATCTACAAGTTATTAGAGCTTTATATTTATTATCTTATCATCACTAAATCATGTCATTAGATGATTCTTTTATTTATTTGGAAACAAAGATGTTAAATAACTTATCTAATAACATAATATGTCTCATACTAAGCATGGTAGATTTATTCTCTTTCTATTCGAGGTTGTCAATCTTGCTAATATTGTGTAGGATATTTTAAATAGTTTAACATGGAGCTTAAAAACTAGATGAATGAAACATAGGGTCAATTGGGTGCTATTGTGATGAATAGAAGCACTCTTGATAAGACAATTTACTAATTAATTGCAAACTCTAATCTATTTACATCTTTACGAAGAAAACTCCATATTGAATATCACATAATTGAACAAATTTCTAGTCTATAAAAACATTTATTCTACTTTTTATTTCCATAATTCAATGATTTATACTGAAACCTTGTATTATTCAAGTCAATATGCAGAGTATCATTGTTTTTATTTATGTTAATTATGTCATTGTTGATCTATTACTAAGACATAAAGTGTGTTTTGTCTTTTGTTTTCAACTAAATTGCTATATATGTCCTTGTGCTTTGTGCATAGATAATCCTACTTTTATATCAAAACAACCTTTTTATATGTAAATATTTTAATATATATTAATTTATATTTATCTTAACTTTTATTTTTAAAAAATTATTAGGTAAAACTATTGATCCTTAATATAAATTTTCCATCTTGTTTCCTTGTTATTTAAATTATACACTCCTATGAGTACATTATGATTCACTCTAATACATAAAAAGATTATGAATAAATAACAATTACATACATTAGAAAAGATATATTATATTGATTCACAAAATGAGGAAATGGGGAGTGTGATAAGTCATTAGAGATGAGAATTGTGTTTCCTAATGGTCAAACATTTGTGTTGTGATATATACACCCTCTCACATGAAACATTAAAGGTTTTTTAATTTTTTATTTAATTTAATTGAAGTTATCTTTTTCAAATCATTACCTACCATGGAGGGGTGACATATGAAAACATTTTAGTTACAGAATACTACATAACATTTAGAACTTTGTTGTGTCATTATCTTATCATTCACAACTTGTATATTCAAAAATATTACAAGAGGAAATTGGTTAAAGCATAGATATAAATATTTTTATGTCAAAATGGATACTTAAACTATTAGTTTCATAAAAAAAAACTTATTTTTCATTATTAATTATAATTTATTTACTTCTAGGTATTTGTTGGAGATGATGGTGGCTCAGGGGAATTGAAAGATGGGAGAAAAGAATTTCTTGGTCTTATTTCCAATATTACATCAACACAAGGAGGTTTATCAACATCTTATGTGGGTTTTATACAAGCTATTTCAACTACCTTTCAATTAATTCATTACAACAATGATAGCCAATTTATAGTAAGTTATAACATTTACATGATACTTAAACTCAACTCTAAACTTAATATCTAATTTTCTTACTAAGTGCTCAATAATCTATTGCAGCCCTTACCCATATCAACAAAAAATGAGATATGAACATCCAAATCTATAGAAATTAATGAGATCTGCTTTGAGAAAAGAAAAATCTTAAACTAAGAGTTTTGATAAGTTAAAATATTACAAGATTTCTCTAATTGAAGAGCCCATGTTAAAGAATAGGATATTCTTAAATATCTTCTTATTCAATAATCAAAGGATTTTTTTGCAAATAAAAATAGAACTATTTACCACTTTTTATTTTGGATGAGATGTAAAACTACTATTGACTATTTGACTATAAAACTAGATGATATTTAAGTAGATTCAAAAGAATACACCCAGGGTTATCAACAAAGGTTTTAGAAACTTTCTGTAAAGTGATAAAATAGTTTTAGTTTGAAAGAAACCTTCTTTGCCTATGGGAAAGAATATTCTCCATAATCAAATAAAATCCATCACCAATGGCATCCATAGCTTCCAATTGTAACCTCTTTCCTTTATATGTATTCCCTCTACTATTTGTTTTGTACCCATAATTTATGTTAGTCTTCTTACTTTGTATCTGAGAGAGTTAAAATAATTGTGGATTCTATCTTATGTATGCCCTTATCCCTTCAATTATAATAATTTGTATCTTGAATATTCAAAATATCCTTCAATTCCCCTTTAGTAGCTTCTATTCACAAAATGTCATCTACAAAATCATATAATTTCTCTTTAGTGGCATCTAGACACATAACATCCTTTGCAATTAGAGGGGGCTAAGCTACTAATTATTCTACATCCTTAAACTTCTTAGGAATTTTTCTCAAGATGACTAACATTCACATTGTTATGAAGTATAGAAGAAAAAGCGTGCTCAAACTGAAAGCACCCATGATTTCTCTAAAAAAAATCTACATCTATGTTACTAGGTACTTATGTCCATTGGTACAGATTTACATGGTAATAACCCATATAATTTTTAGAGAGGTATTTCACAATATTGTGTCATAGCTTGTTGAAAATGAAAATATCTATGAAGAAGGCCCTTAAAAATTTTAACAAACTAAATCTAGGAACCTTCTAAGGACATCTAGTTTTCTATTAATTCTAATGAAATCTCTGTCCTTTTCAACCATATTTAAATAAAAATAATATTTCTTATAATTAGAGGTAGGTTAAAGGTAAATTGATATATGAAATTTAATATATTAGATTTAGTAAAGTTTAAAATGGTGATAATGATGCACAAAGACACCAACCCTTCCAAAGAACCAAGGGATTGTTGTGCTCTTTCACACAACACACCCCATTTGTGCATAGGTAAATATGGACCCCCTTTGCTTTAATTTTTGGGCTTGTACCTTCTTCTCAATTGGTGAATATGTTATTTCATTTTCTTAAAGACTTGCAATATGCTCACCTATCAGGCCTACAAGGCCTGTCCTTATGGAACAATAACTATTGAAACATCCCCAATAGTCTGATAGACCTTCTATGTGGTTTTAACCAATCCACCAGGTTAGTCATGCTAGTGTGACTGTAAAGGATTTCTTGACTTTCCACTCTAAGGGAAAATAGGTGCAATGTTGTGTGTCACTGATGTCAGGGCCTCGGGGTTTGTTCTCTTGATACGATCGGGGGTGTGGTCCTGAGGGTTACCCTTGATGTAAGATCTGACTAGTACCCTACCTACCCCTAGCGGCACATTTATGGCTAGGCTTTTGCATGTCAAAAGGGGTTTTTATTGCATTTTGACCACCCATTTCCTCATTTCACCCCTTGTATTTTGTGATCTAAGCTCCCCTCTAAGGCTCGAGCGGAAGTTTGAATTCCTAATCTAAGAGTTTTCCAAGGAGATCTCATTAGTGGATCTCTTATAGAAGGAGAATTATCCAGTCCTCACAACAAGGTTTACCATATTCTTTGAGCCAGGTAGGGTTTCACAACCATTTTCCTCAATTTTGCATAAGGGTAACTGAAATGTAGTGTTGTTTGCATTCGTGTTAAATCTTTTTTCTCCCTTCCTGAAGTTGGATCGAGTCCCCATTTTCTCTCAGTCCTAGGGTTACCTTACAAAAGACAAGAGTGACCTCCTATGTGATTCCCCTTAGATACATGTATTTTGTGTTTGTTCTTCAGTGATATAGTGTTAATCTAGAAATCCTTTGAAATGTCCTCAAGTCTTGATCAAAATTTGGTCGAGTTTTAAGCTAACTATGTAAGGATGAATCCCTAGTCATTAGCACTACCAAATCCCTGATCCCTAATCTCCATTTTCCTTACCTTTTATCAAGATTAGCCTTGCGGTGTTTAACTTAAAAAAATATGTCTCCTAGGGTCATAAGTTAAAAGTCATCCTCGGCCCCCAATCCTCAACAATTATCTTGTATAACTCTAGTGGAGTCAGGTTTAGAGGGCTCCTACTTACTCTTTGTAGGGTGGAAGTCAGGATTACCAAGTTATCCCTGACCCCTGATCCCCACCAATTACATTTGTACAAATTTAGCAGAGTCGGGTTCACGAGGTTCCTACTTACTCTTTGCATGGCCAAAGTCAAGAGTACCAAGTTATTCTTGACCCTCGATCCCTGACAATTACCTTTGTACAACTTTAACGGAATTGGGTTTGCGGGGTTCCTACTTACTCTTTGTGGGATAGAATTTAGGAGCACCAAGTCATCCCCGATGCCCAATCCCCAACAATTACCTTTGTATAAATTTAGTAGAGTTAGGTTCATGGGGTTCCCATTTACTCTCTATTCTTTGTTATCTTTGAAGATGAGGAAGGGATCAGACTTGAAACCCTATTCCCATTACATTATTTTTTTAGTTCATTTCATGAAAGTTAATTGTAAAATCTGACTATCACTTTGCTTTTGATTATTTTTCAAAACTACAATCATGGAAGAAGAGGCACCAGTCAAAGAAGTCAAACATGATTACAAAGGGTACCTCCCATCATTTAAAATGCTCAGTCAATTCTCCAATTTGGGGACACAGACATGGGGGTTCCTGACAAACATGCTCTCCTGAACAAAATCAAAATAGCAGAAGGAAGATCCTTTCAAGATTAGTAGATGGCCATCTTTGGGTTGATTCAAGCATCATCTTTCCCTATCCCTCTTCAATCCTAGGAGTTAGTTAAAGCATGTACCAAGGCTTACAAATTTGGTGTAACGCCCCGCTAGGAAACCCCAGAGGACAACACAACTATGCTAAACAATAGGATAAATTTTTGTTTTAAAGATAGAAATAACAAAGTAATGTCAACCCATCAATACATATCAATAGCTAACTCATCCTCTAGGGTTCCGCAGTTGCATTACTTACTAAAATTTAACAGGACCAAGAATTAACCAACATCAAAAGTTCCATTCTAATCCATTGGACCACATGAATGAACACAAACATTTTCATGATAAAACATGAGATAAGTAATCAACAAGATCATACAATTAGAATTATAAGTACATATACAATTTCCCATACATAAGGGTACATCCTTACATAATTTACACTATCTCTTTCCAAATTACATTGGAATACTTACAATATGATAAATTTGATACACAAAACTAGCACATGAGTATAATTAGTTGTCTCATCCATTTGGAACATGATCTGGAAACTACAACACACGGTCCATTCTTCTTGCATGCAAACATCAGCAAGGGGACACCAATGGAGAAATATAGCACTACCACCCGACCATGTGGAACCCTAAGGTCCACCCCTTCGTGCTAGGAGATAACATAAGGTTCTGCAGCAGTAATAGACAAGAAGATAGAAGACTAACAGGTGCAGGGACTCCACATGACTCAAGTACAACACGAATCAACAAGACGACACCACAACATAAACAACACTTCCTCACTTAAGAGAACTTCCAGAGGCATTCACACAACATAAAGAAAGAACAACAAGAGGGAATGCTAGGCTATAGTAGGGAAGGTGTCATCACATAGCTTGTCATGGGTTATTCTAGCGGGTCTTCCTAGGCACCGGCCCCCATCCTGGTTATCTTGGCAGCCTCTCCTGACCGCCAGCCCCCATACAAACTCATGCGGAACTAACATACCTTTCATGAGGACAAGGCAGTTCCTTTGCCATTCCAGGCCTTCTCATCTCATCTCAAGCCTAAACAAGCACTTGACCTATGAGTGAGGCATACTTTGTCCTGATTAATGTGAAAGCTCTCCCACCCACCAATTTTATTATTAAGTTATCATTGGATTAACAACTTTCAATGGGTTATCCTAGCAGCCTCTTTGGGCATTGGCCCCTTACTAAAAGCCACCTCCCCACCTAGATCTAGAAGACCCTAACCATCAAGCAAGACATAAGAACAAGATTCCATAAACCATGCAAGGCATTTACCTTCTGGCATACAAATCTCAACATAATATATCACCAGAGCAAGGCATGGGTTCCCAAAATCTCAACCATAAAAAAGATGTATTCCAGAGCAAGGCATGGGTCCTCTTGCTCGATTGTCACATCCACAAGAACCAAAGATAGAGGAAAGTAAATATTACATAAAACCAAATTATAAACAAATAACAAGATTACAATATCACAAGAGTTATACACATGACTACTCCTCTAGGCCTTTGGAAACAACTTAACACTGTTCTATCACAATAGTTCCATGTCACATCCAATCACAACTACACATCATAATATAAGCTCCCTCAAAATACTTCAAAAACAAAACTTCAAATGCAACAAGAGTCTGATGCACTAATTAAAGTCTTGAAGAATGTAGCATTAATTCCAACTATGGTCAATTATCCCATAACATAAAGCGAATATATCTCAACCATGCAGAGTAATATTCTAACTACCATTGGCAGTTGCTAACATGACCAAAGGATATAAGCATCAACATTTAATCCATAAGATCTAATACAATATCCTCCCTTATCTATGCTAGCCAAGATCCACATACAAGAGACATAATACTCTTACAACACATTATTACTAATAACATTACCTGAATTAAAACATCGACAATCTAGGCTTGAGAATTCAAACTTGATCACTTGTATAACCTTTAATATGACAATAATTAAACTTTACTTAAACAAAGAGTTCCCAACTAGCAAAATTCTAATATGTATACCATTCTAGTAATCAAAAGAAGAATATACCATAGCCCAAACTCAATACAACATCCTATCTTCAAATGCAATGAAGAAAAATAATTATAACCAATTCAAATACTAAAACAACTTAATATAATCCACTTGATTTCCCACTTATTCAATCCTAAACTCAATTTTCGTTAGATAGTATAATTAATTGAACTTATATTTGTCCACAATTTAAAACCAATACACAAATGTTTAGAAGACGCATCCTTTATATAAAATAAAACACATATATTAAAACACACACATTATAATACCTTATTCTACATATTTACTTTATCAATTAACATGATTCTAAAAGAGGGGTTACTAATTATTATAAACTTCCTAAACATATTATATTCCAATCATGATCAAACATTCAACATCCATAAGGTGCATCTATTTCTACAGTGCAGGATTAAATATTCTAGCATTCACATCATAACTAGTCACCCCTTAAGTTATATACCTCATGTCTACTGGAATGGCATGGTTCATGCTCGCATTACCTACCCACTTAAAAGCATTCATTAAGGCACTAGATTTCAAGAATGGTATAGGATATCATGTCATTCTAAAAGATGAGGGACAAAACTTAGGATTTGGATTATAATTTCCCAAATGATGATTAAAACTAATGACAACCACACATCTAATTCAATACCATACAATGTTCTCTTCGCAAAGCCCCAAATTTCTAGAACAAGAATAATACAATTCTAATACCAAACTAATTACCTTAATCTAAAAACTCTTAATTTCAACACAGGAAAAATATTCAATAAAATAAATTACCTTTATTCCAATTCCCCACATTACATTAATTTATAGGCAAAATTGCATGACTCAATATAATATACTAATTCCATATCTTAATTTCATACACTAGTAAATCCAGAGACCCATACTAATAATAATTAAATCACATAAGATAATAATCTAAAGGGAGTTTCAAATTATGATTGCATATACTAATATAAGAGAAAGGTACTCTAATATGACTTAGTCTTACTCTTAGTTCTAATATGGAAGGACTCTAATCTTCATTTCTTTAAATGAAATCTTCTAATCACAACTATAAGTCAAAAACTTTCTAAAGACTAAAAATTTTATTGATAACCAAAACTAACAATTCTACATAAATATATTCAGCCATACAATAATTTCTGCTGCACAACAATTTTATCTATCTTAATGTACAAAATAGGCCATGCATACGGATGGAGGCAAAAGAGGTGTTTCAAGGTCGATCATCCCAACTATGGAGATTGTGGTTGAATTGAAACCTGATGGAAGAGATTGTAATGACCGCGATTGAAGGATTTTGCCACAGCAAAGTCATTCACAATGATTGCCATACTAAGGTCACGAAGGGGGGGTCACGAGGGCGCTAAGTACAGTAAGATTATATGTAAGATTAAATGATATTTATCTTTTGAAAGCTGTATGCATAAGAGTATGTTGGTTGACCAAAGTCTATAATCACTAACTCAAGCTGTTACTGACTGCCCGGGTCGGTATCATAGTAGGGATTTCTAATAGAAGGTACTAAAAACACAAATACCAGAGACATTGATTCTATAGTGGTCATGGCTGGCACAAAGAGGTTTGGTAAAGCTTAATATAGTAAGGGTTGAGTTCACAGAAGCAAAAAGAAGCAATCACCAGTGTGCTAACATTGTAAACGTTGGTGCAATCTTCTAACAGAGTTCCCCATGCGCAGACAATAGTGCAATAAAGGGTTAGGGTTAACAAGTCGACACCACCCTCTAGGTAATTATAAAAAAAGGTCTCAAATTAAATAGATATATATAGGACCATGAGCTAAATGCATAAATGGCACCCAAAAATCAAGGGTCAAACGACACCAATGGCATTTGACTCCTTTACAATGGTTTTAAACCAAGCTAACAATTACAAGGTAAGGATGGGCAATGAGATCCACTTCTTAAGGCAAGGATTGAGAAGAATTTACAGTGATCTTAATAATATTTTGGCAAGAGGGATTGTCAGAGGAAAAAGTCAAGTCACGGATGAAGTTCATTTTCATAAGATGGTTGCAATACTACTATATAAACCTAGGCATGATGCCAACAATGCCCTTCAACGAAATCATTGTTCAAAGAGAATGCCCAGGAGATACGTTCTAAATTAAGAGGATTGAGAGCAACATAGGAACTAGTACGCTCGACCAAGAGAAATTAATAAATTGAATCAAAGACTTTCCTCTAGCATCAACAACCCAAGCAAGCACGGAAAAATATGCATAACATCAAATTCAACAGAGAAAAGAATAATTTCATCGGATGATATAAAGCAAGATCTAAGACAGATGCACCCCAACACAAAAGCATGCAGCCATCAAACAAGACATCACATAGATTAGGTAAGGAACACATACCTGTTTAAAGCTTAATTTGCAATATTTCTTCTACTTGATCCCTTTCTCCTCCTTCAGAGAAATGGTTCCTCTTTTTTCAAAATTACACACAGAAGCATAAAATAGCAACAACAGTCAATTCCCTTTTTCCATTACAACTTCCCACTCTTTGAAAAACCATTATTTCCAACCCACAATTCATTCTCCTGAAGATTCTTTAGATCTCTTAATATCATAACTTTACAAAATTAGAGTTATATGATAGCTCAACAAAAGAAATACATCCATAAAACTAAAATAGGATATTTTAAGATTACACAATAAGTAAATTTATGTTTATTGCCATAAATGAAAAATCACTAGTCAAAGAATTATTATTTTGCATTAATATAACCAATTAATTGACTCTACTAGCTTTATTATTAGTGACTATAAAACAAGGTGGAATAGTAATAAATGGAATAATAAATCACACGATAAAAACCACGTACTGATCAAAATTGATAACAATGCATGATCAACCACACAGACATACAATCATACCCAACCTGACCATACAGACAGGACACGGGACTGAAAACTTATCCTCTTTGAGGATAGTGACAGGCTGAGGGAAACCTTATGTTAACTCCATACAACAATTTTCCATTGGTTAAGGCATGCTCACACCTGTTAGTTTAGGTGGAGTCGATGCCTGGTACCTGTTCACGTAGACATACTAATTAGGGTACACATAATAGCTGATGCCCTAGGGAAGGAACTCTGACATTCATATATCATTCCTGTATGTCCATACATTCAATGGTACGATGTCGTCCTTTCCACCTATCCTAACCACATACTAGTGCATCAAATGACTGTATTATTAACATATAAATATGCATTTTACTTACCAAAGCTCATGTTCCCTCTTTATCTTCAGATTCCTTAGTTAGAACACCTGTACAACCCAGGTGAAAACGGAGGGGCACTACATCCTCTCCCCCTAAAACTTGACTTACTCCTAGAAGTCACAAACTAGGGTGGAAACATAACACATTAGTATCTCAATCTCTATTGCCAACGTTCTCATCCATATTAAGCAATTGTTCATAAGACAGGTATAGTCATTCTATAAAGACAAAAAGGACATCATTTCCTCACTATTAAATTGCATCGTGTGAACTAATTATAATGAATCACACACATTTTGAGAATTTCATACGATTTAGAGAATGACAATCACATATTACCAAGGAACAATAAATCTCATGTCTCAATTACCAAACATGCAAGTACAATTCTCTGCGGAGTCCTTCCTTCAACATACTATCAAAGCTTTGAAATGAACATGATAGAAACATCACTTAACCCAAAATGGAGCCAACAGAACAAACATTTGGAATAGCCACCATAGAGATTTTAAAAAATAAATGCAAACCCAAGTGGGAAAATAATCAAATTAAGTATTAAGTCACAAAATGCTAGCAATTAAATCAAGTATAACGAAAAGAGTTTTGGTGACCATTCCTACCATAAGAAAGTTTAAAGAAAACAATTTCACTCACAGTTTCCCCAACAACACATGAAACATAAATAAAAAATTTCTAGAACAACCAAATTACAACAAATCCACAACACGATATGACTAATTCTAGTCAAAAAAAGGGAGTATCTACTACACTACACCCAAGGACACAAGGTCCAGAATGCATTAGAGAATGCACACCAACACACATATAGTAAAGTTATCTACATTCAAATTTCTATGCAACTAGGATAACATAATGGATTCATACAAAACTAGAGTTCCCAGTGTTAGAACCTAGTGCTCTGATACCAAGTGTAATGCCCTACTAGGAAACCCCAGAGGACAACACAACTATGCTAAACAATAGGATAATTTTTTTTTAAAAGATAGAAATAACAAAGTAATGTCAACACATCAATACATATCAATAACTAACTTGTCCTCTAGGGTTCCGCAGCTGTATTACTTACTAAGCTTTAACAAGACCAAGAATTAACCAACATCAAAAGTTCCATTCTAATCTATTGGACCACATGAATGAACACAAATATTTTCATGATAAAACATTAGATAAGTAATCAACAAGATCATACAATTAGAATTATAAGTACATATACAATTTCCCATACATAAGGGTACATCCTTACATCATTTACACTATCTCTTTCTGAATTACATTGGAATACTTACAATATGATAAATCTGATACACAAAACTAGCACATGAGTATAATTAGCTGTCTCATCCATATGGAACATGATCTGGAAACTACAACACACGGTCCATTCTTCTCGCACGCAAACATCAGCAAGGGGAAACCAGTGGAGAAATATAGCACTACCACCCAACCATGTGGAACCCTAAGGTCCACCCCTCCATGCTAGGAGATAACATAAGGTTCTGCAGCAGCAACATACAAGAAGACAGAAGACTGACAAGTGTAAGGACTGCAGATGACTCAAGTACAACAGGGATCAAAAAGATGACACCACAACATAAACAACACTTCCTTACTTAAGAGAACTTCCAGAGGCATTCACACAACATAAAGAAAGAACAACAAGAGGGAATGCTAGGTTGTAGTAGGGAAGGAGTCATCACATAGCTTGTCATGGGTTATCCTGGCAGGTCTTCCTAGGCACCAGCCCCCATCCTGGGTTATCTTGACAGCCTCTCCCGACTGCCAGCCCCCATACAAACTCATGCGGAACCAACATACCTTTCATGAGGACAAGGTAGTTGATTTTCCATTCCAGACCTTCTCATCTCATCTCAAGCCTAAACAAGCACTTGACCCATGAGTGAGGCATACTTTGTCTTGATTAATGTGAAAGCTCTCCCACCCACCAATTTTATTATTAAGTTATCACTGGATTAACAACTTTCAATGGGTTATCCTGGCAGCCTCTTTGGGCACTAGCCCCTCATTGAAAGCCACCTCGCCACCTACATCTACAAGACCCTAACCATCAAGCAAGACATAAGAACAAGATTCCATAAACAATGCAAGGCATTTACCTTCTTGCATACAAATCTCAACATAATATATCACCAGAGCAAGGAATGCGTTCTCTTGCTCCCAAAATCTCAACCATAAACAAGGTGTATTCTAGAGAAAGGCATGGGTCATCTTGCTCGATCATCACATCCACAAGAACCAAAGATAGAGGAAAGTAAACATTACATAAAACCAAATCATAAACAAATAACAAGATTACAGTATCACAAGAGTTATACACATGACTAATCCTCTAGGCCTCTAGAAACTACTTAACACTGTTATATCACAATAGTTCCACGTCACATCCAATCACAACTACACATCATAACATAAGCTTCCTCAAAATACTTCAAAAACAAAACTTCAAATGCAACAAGAGTCTGATGCACTAATTAAAGTCTTGAAGAATGTAGCATTAATTCCAACTAAGGTCAATTATCCCATACTATAAAGTGAATCTATCTCAACCATACAGAGCAACAATATTCTAACTACCATTGGTAGTTGCTAACATGACCAAAGGATATAAGCATCAACATTTAATCCATAAGATCTAATACGACATCCTCCTTTATCTATGATAGCCAAGATCCACATACAAGAGACATAATACTCTTACAATGCATTATTACTAATAACATTACATGAATTAAAACATCGACAATCCAGGCTCAAGAATTCAAACTTGATCACTTGTATAACCTTTAATACGACAATAATTAAACTTTACTTAAACAAAGAGTTCCCAACTAGCAAAATTCTAATATGTATACCATTCTAGTAAGCAAAAGAAGAATATGCCATAGCCTAAACTCAATACAACATCCTATCTTCAAATGCAATGAAAAATAATAATTAAAACCAATTCAAATACTAAAACAACTTAATATAATCCACTTGATTTCCAACTTATTCAATCCTAAACACAATTTTTGTTAGATAGTATAATTAATTGAACTTATATTTGTCCACAATTTAAAACCAATACACAAATGTTTAAAAGACATATCATTTATATAAAATAAAACACATGTATTAAAACACACACATTATAATACCTTATTCTACATATTTACTTTATCAATTAACATGATTGTAAAAGAGGGGTTACTAATTATTATAAACTTCCTAAACATGTTATATTCTAATCATGGTCAAACATTCAACATCCATAAGGTGGATCTATTTCTACAGTGCAGGACTAAATATTCTAGGATTCACATCATAACTACTCACCCCTTAAGTTATATACCTCATGTCTACTGGAATGGTATGGTTCATGCTCGCATTACCTACCCACTTAAAAACATTCATTAAGGCACTAGATTTCAAGAATGCTATAAGATATCATGTCATTTTAAAAGATTAGGGAGAAAACATAGGATTAGGATTATAATTTCCCAAGTGATGATTAATACTAATGACAACCACACATCTAATTCAATACCATACAATGTTCTCTTTGCAAAGCCCCAAATTTCTAGAACAAGAATAATACAATTCTATTACCAAACTAATTCCCTTAATCTAAAAACTCTTAATTTCAACCTAGCAAAAATATTCAATAAAATAAATTACCTTTATTTCAATTCCCCACATTACATTAATTTATAGGCAAAATTGCATGACATAATATAATATACTAATTCCATATCTTAATTTCATACACTAGTAAATCCAGAGACCTGTACTAATAATAATTGAATTACATAAGATAATAATCTAAAGGGAGTTTCAAATTATGATTGCATATACTAATATAAGAGAAAGGTACTCTAAGACGACTTAGTCTTACTCTTAGTTCTAATAAGGAAGGACTCTAATCTTATTTTCTTTAATTGAAATCTTCTAATCACAACTATAAGTCGAAAACTTTCTAAAGACTAAAAATTTCAGTGATAACCAAAACTAACGATTCTACATAAATATATTCAGCCATACAATAATTTCTGTTGCACAACAATTTTATCTATCTTAATGTACAAAATAGGCCATGTGTATAGATGGAGGCAAAAGAGGTGTTTCAAGGTTGATCATCCCAACTACGGAGGTTGTCGCTGAATTGAAACCTGATGGAAGAGATTGCAACAACCGCGGTTGAAGGATTTTTCCATAGCAAAGTCGTTCACACTGATTGCCATACTAAGGTCGTGAAGGGGGGTCACGAGGGCACTAAGCACAGTAAGAATATATGTAAGATTAAATGATATTTTATCTGCTGAAAGGTGTATGCATAAGAGTATGTTGGCTGACCACAGTCTGTAATCACTAACTCAAGCCATTGCTGACTGCTCGGGTCGATATCATAGCAGGGATTTCTAATGGAAGGTACTAAAAACACAAATACCAGAGACATCGATTCTACTGTGGTCACAGCTGGCACAAAGAGGTTTGGTAAAGCTTAATATAGTAAGGGTTAAGCTCACAGAAGCAAAAATAAGCAACCATCGGCGTGCTAACATCATAAACATTGGTGCAATCTACCGACAGAGTTCTCCATGCACGGACAATAGTGCAATAAAGGGTTAGGGTTAACAAGTCAACACCACTCTCTAGGTAATTATAAAAATAAGGTCTCAAACTATATATATATATATATATATATATATATATATATATATAGGACCACAATCTAAATGCATAAATGGCACCCAAAAATCAAGGGTCAAACGACACCAATGGCATTCGACTCCTTTACAATGGTTTTAAACCAAGCTAACAATTATAGGGTAAGCATGGGCAATGAGATCCACTTCTTAAGGCAAGGATAGAGAAGAATTTACAGTGATCTTAATAATATTTTGGCAAGAGGGATTGTCAGAGGAAAAAGTTGAGTCACGGCTGAAGCTTATTTTCATAAGATGGTTGCAATACTACTATAGAAACCTAGGCATGATGCCAACAATGCCCTTCGATGAAAGCATGGTTCGAAGAGAATGCCCATGAGATACGTTCCAGATTAAGAGGATTGAGAGCAACATAGGAACAAGTACAATCGAACAAGAGAAATTAATAAATTGATTCAAAGACTTTCCTCTAGCATCAACAGCCCAAGCAAGCATGGAAAAATATGCATAACATCAAATTCAACAGAGAAAAGAACGATTTCATCAGATGATATAAAGAAAGATCTAAGACAGATGCACCCCAACACAAAAGCATGCAGCCATCAAACAAGACATCACACAGATTAGGCAAGCAACACATACCTGTTTAAAGATTAATTTGCAATATTTCTTCCACTTGATCCCTTTCTCCTCCTTCAGAGAAATGGTTCCCCTTTTTCCAAATTACACACAGAAGCATAAAATAGCAACAACAATCAATTCCATTTTTTTGTTACAACTACCCACTCTCTGAACAACCATTATTTCCAACTCACAATTCATTGTCCCGAAGATTCTTCAAATCTCTTAATATCATAACTTTACAAAATTAGGACAGCTCAACAAAAGAAATACATCCATATAACTAAAATAGGATATTTTAAGATTACACAATAAATAAATTTATGTTTATTGCCATAAATGAAAAATCACTAGTCAAAGAATTATTATTTTGCTTAAATATAACCAATTAAGTGACTCTACTAGCTTTATTATTAGTGACTATAAAACAAGGTGGAATAGTAATAAATGGAATAATAAATCACATGATAGAAACCATGTACTGATCAAAACTGATAACAAAGCATGATCAATGACAGAGACATACAATCATACCCAACCTGACCATACAGACATGACACGGGAATGAAAACTTATCCTCTTTAAGGATGGTGACAGGCTGAGGGAAACCTTATGTTAACTCCATAGAATAATTTTCCATTGGTTAAGGCATGCTCACAGCTGTTAGTTTAGGTGGAATCGATGCCCGGTACCTGTTCACTCAAACATACTAATTAGGGTACACATAATAGCTGAAGCCCTAGGGAAGGAACTCTGACATTC
Source organism: Cunninghamia lanceolata (assembly GCA_027924645.1). Classification (NCBI taxonomy): domain Eukaryota; kingdom Viridiplantae; phylum Streptophyta; class Pinopsida; order Cupressales; family Cupressaceae; genus Cunninghamia; species Cunninghamia lanceolata. Next base: position 4,152,919 of record BSBN01000175.1, on the reverse strand, counting down.
GTATCTCATTCCTGTATGTCCATACATTCAATGGTACGATGTCATCCTTTCCACCTATCGTAACCACAAACTAGTGCATCAAATGACTGTATTATTAACATATCAATATGTATTTACTTACCGAAGCTCATGTTCCCTCTTTAATTCCTTAGTCAAACCTCCTACACAACCTAGGTGAAAACGGAGGGGCACTACATCCGGAATCAAAAAGATCATCAAGCCAATAGGGCAAGTCATTCTTGACATCACTTCTAAGATGATTGATATGTTGAAATTAGGGCAGACAACTGAGAGGGGGAGGTGAATTAGTTGTCACAAAACTTTACCTTTTGTTGCATTTAATCTTCTTTACCACTTATTAATAGATTAATGATATAACCATGAAAGCATGAATCAACAACACATGAGCAGAAACATAATCAACACACATAACACCAAGATTTTTATGTGGAAACCTGGTTAAGGGAAAAACCACGATGGGGGTTAACCCACAAGATTTATTCTCTATTAATAGAATAGAAAAATAGAAAGGCCCCTGCCTTTGGGTGCACTGCCCAGAGCTCACTACTCCAAGAGACTCACTATCTACAAAAACATTCACATGATTAACACTAAAAGGTTGAACTGAGAAACAACATCTTCTTCATGCCAAGGTTCAGTTCCATTGAAGCTCACAACACCTCTGCTCTACCCCTAAACACTTCCTCGCTACCTCCACATCTTCACTCACATCGACACATTTACATGAATTCATTACACTAATTTATACATGACATCAATTTTGGAATGAACATCAAAGTCAACCTTACAATCATCTATCTGGAACATTCTCCAAGATAGGCATTATAAGCAATTTCAATCACAAGACTTGACATAAAACAAAATGCTACATGTGGACCACTACATTGTTAGCCAAACATAGCTAGGACTCAAATCTTCCTCGAACAACATGCCATGCTCCATAGAACTTGTCTTAGATCATCCACAACACACACAAGGCATCCGGTTGGCCAAGACTGGATAAAATAGAAACACCCAAGGAAAAATCTTCAACTATGAGCTCAATCCTTAATGTGGACCACCAACACAATAGGCATATGATCTAGAGACCTCCACGAGCACATTGAAATCAACAAGAACAACTACACCACCTCAAATCACCAGAATCACTTGCATCGTCATATGAAAACTTAAGAACACTAACTGTCGTGACTATCACACTAGAAAGATTGCTTGCAGACCTCCAAACCACAAACCACTTGAGTTGAGGATACACATCAACATCTAAACATACCTCTAGAACTATAGACCATAATATTCCAATGCAGAGCAATCCAGACCAAATTCTTGTCACTCTGTTACCTCTGAACAATTGCAAAACTTGGTTCTACTAGATGGCCATAACTTCACCAATCCTCCATGCGGACCTCTCAAATCTTAACTAGAGCAACTTCAGACAATCCTCTACAAAACCCTTAAGTTTGTAGACTTTGATCTTCATCTCGGACCAATCTACTTTACTTAAGTGCACTATCTTCACTGTCTCTAACAAAGAGATATGTTGACATCAATGACAACACATCATAGGCACATATTTGCAACAATCTCCCCCTTTGTCATTGATGGCAACATATGATGTGAAAAACTAATTCAACAATCAAGACAAGGACTTCTCCTGCTTTCTCTTATCACACCTGCAACCACTTTCTTCACTGCTCCCGCTTTCACCAGCAACTACTTACTTCGAAGTTTTTCACATGACTTCTCTCCTCCTTTGACATCAATGGAAAAGGGCACATATTTGCAGTCATCTCTCCTCAATTTTGTGTCTTAGATAAAACCAAACTAAATTCTAGAATTAACATACTGACTACTCCCCCTGAGTAGCATCCCCTTAACACCAATCTGGATCACAAGATATGACTGTGAGTTCCATCAGACTGATGCACACTAGTGTACCTTAGTTCTGAACAAGAGGGGTAATAACCCCTAGCTTCACTCTAAGATACTCAAAAGTGTCCTTAGGTAGAGGCTTAGTGAAGATATCCACAATCCGATCCTTTGAAGAAACAAACTCCAATATGACTTCATTCTCATTTATCTTCTCTCTCAAAAAGTGAAATTTGATGGATATGTACTTTGTCTTTGAATGCAACACCAAATTCTTTGAGATGTTTATTGCACTTGAATTATCATAGAATATTGTAACAAGCTCTTCAAACACAATTCTAATATCCTTCAACATTTGCTTCATCCACAAAACTTGAGTACAATTACTTACTGCTGCTATATACTTTGCCTCTGCAGTAGACAAAGGTATTGCCTCCTGCTTTTTTCTCAATCAAGAAACCAATCTCTTTCCCAAGAAAAATGCACCACCACTAGTACTCTTCATGTCATCCACATCTCCTTCCTAATTAGCATCTGTATATGCATGAAGAGTGAAATTATCATCCTTAGGATACCATTAGCCATAATCAGATGCTCCCTTCAGATATCTAAAAATTCTTTTGACTTCTACAACATGTGATTCTATAGGATCAGGTTGAAATCTAGCAACAAGGCCAATTGCATTCATAATATCAGGTCTGGTATGAGTTAGATAAAGTAATCCTCCAATCATTGATCTATACCTTTTTCTGATCTGCCTTAGTAGAATTATCATCTTTACTCAACTTGCATCCGGTTATCATAGGAGTACTCACTGGTTTTGAATCCTCCATTCCAAACTTTTTCAACAATTCTTTTACATACTTAGACTAGGATATGAAGATGCCCTTATCTGACTGAATGATTTGTAGACCCAAGAAGAAATTCATTTCACCAAGCATGGACATCTCAAATTCACTTTACATCTAATCAAAATTTTTTTTACACATGCTCTCATTTCCACCAAAGATGATAGCATCAACAAATACCTCAACAATCAAGATTTGTTCATGATCAATTTTGAAATAAAGATTATTGTAAGTTGTGCCTTTGCTAAAACCTAACTTTAATAGATACTTATCTAATCTTACATACTGGGCTCTTGGGGCTTGTTTAAGTCCATACAATGCTTTCTTTAATTTGCAGACCATATCTCCTTGATCAAACAACTAGAATCCTTCTGGTTGCTCAATGTAGACTTCTTCTTCCAACTCTCCATTCAAGAATGTTGACTTGATAGCCATCTAGTAAACTTTGAAATCTTTCTAAGTAGCAAAGGCAAGAAATAATCTGACTGCTTCGATTCTTGCCACCGGAGCAAAAGTTTCTTCAAAATCAATTCCCTCTACCTGAGAATGTCCTTTGCACACCAATCTTTCTCTGTTTCTCACAACTTCACCATCTTCATTCAATTTATTCCAGAAGACCCATTTAGTTCCAATTACATTTTTGTTTTTAGGTCTAGGAACAAGATCCCAAGTATGATTCTTTTCAATTTGCATTAATTATTCTTCCATTGCTTTTACCCAACTTTCACCATTACAAGCTTCATTCACTGATTTTGGTTCAATCTTTGAAATCAAACAATACTCTTCTTGTTCTTCAACAATTTTTCTTCTAGTTTGAACACTTTTATTTCTATCTCCTATAATCTGATCTTTAGAATGATTCAACCTTACATACCTAGGAGTTTTAGGATTTTCTTGAACTTCTGATTCTTGAACTTGTTCCTCAACATCTGCACTAGTTTCTTGAGTCAGTGGATTCTCCAGAGTAATCTAAATCTGAATTTGAGTTTGAACTTGCTTTCCTTGGTTTGGACTTTCATTTTGATCATCTGATTCATATCCACAAGACTTGGAAGGTCTCTCCTTGCTTTCATCAACCTTGACATTAGCACTTTCAACAATCCTTTTCAATCTCTTGTTAAACCACCGATATGCCTTGCTTTGATTAGAATAACCTAGAAATATCCCTTCATCACATCTTGCATCAAACTTGCCTAGATCTTCATCTCTCTTGATACATCATTTACTTCCAAAAACTCTGAAGTATTTCACAGTAGGAGCATTACCAAACCATAGTTCATAAGGTGTTTTACCAATATTAGCTTTGATCTGCACCTGGTTAAGAGTGTAGACAATAGTACTCATAGACTCTCTCCATTAGACATGTGGAACATTTGCCTCCATCATCATGGTTATAGCATCCTCTTGAATATTTCAGTTCTTCCTTTCCACAACTCCATTCTGCTGAGGAGTCCTAAGAGTAGATAATTGTCTTCTTATTCTATGCTCTTCACAAAATGCATTAAACTCACCAGAGGTAAACTCTCCACCTCTGTCAGATCTTAGACACTTTATTTTCACACCAATCTCATTCTCCACCTTAGCCTTGAACACCTTAAATCTATCAAGAGCCTCTGATTTATCTCTTAAGAAAGTGACCCACATCATCTAGGAGTAATCATCAATTAGCAACATAAGTATATGTCTCCTTGTAAACTTTTAACTCTGGCAGGACCAGACAAATTAGTGTGCACAAGTTCCAAGAATCCATTTGAAAATTGTTCTTTACTTTTGAATGTAACTCTATTTTGTTTGCCCAAATGACATTATTTACATATGCTATTAGCAGGTTTCACAAGCTTTGGAAGTTCTCTCACAGCCTGAGTAGTACTTATCTTGATAATGTTATCAAAGATGACATGACACATTCTGCTATGCCATAACCAACTCTGAGCAATTAAAAAACTTTTACCAGTACCACTTAAATGAAAGATATTACCTCTAGTCTGTGTACCATATGCAATCTCAGTTCCGGAGCTTCCCAAAATTCTACATTTTCCATCCTTGAATCAGAGATCATACCCTTTGTCAACCAACTATCCAACACTAAGAAGATTATGATTCAACCCTTCTACATACAAAACATCATTAGTGTTATTCTTACCATCAAGAGAGATGGATCCTCTGCCATAGATTCTACCAGCTGAATTGTCTCCAAATTTCACAATTCCACCTTCATATCTTTCCAAACTTACAACTTACTTTTATCACTAGTCATATGATGAGAACATCCACTATCAATCACCCATTCATCCTTTTCTTCAACCTGAGAAGCCAAGGCACTTTCCACATTCACATAGCTAGTAGATTCAATAGGCACTAGATCTTCTTCTTTGATAACAATGAACACCCATTCATTTCCAAAGGTACTTCCCATATCAGATTCATCATCTGTGACTCCTTCATCAACAACTTCTTAGACATAGTAACATTTCTTCTGAACCCCAGGTCTATTAGGGTTTGGATTTGAAACCCTCTCCAAACATCTTGAAGTAAAATGACCAATCTTATTGCAAGCAAAATATTTGAAAGGCAACTTTCCTTCATACTTACTGGATCCTCTTGGCAATCTTTCGGCAATAAGGGCTTCAAGTTCTTCAAGCTCAGATTCATCTTCTTCAAGTTCCTTCCTTGCCTTCTCATATCTAGTTAGTCTTCTTGAAGAGCTTTCACCTAGATCAAATCTTTGCTTTCCAAAAACACTGTCTTTAAATACATATTCTGATTTAGGAAGAGAGTCACCAAACTCACTCATTTCAAATGCTGAAAGCTTGCCAACCAACTGATCCCTTGTAACATATGTCATAGTCCTGCTCTCCAACTCTGTGCTTGTATGAAGTAGGTAAGGTTCTGAGCACCTTGCCAACAATCTTTGATTCTTCTAGGTTTCTACTAGCACACCTGATACTGCACACAAGTTCATTCACCTTCTGCATGTAGGGAGTGATGTTTTCATCTTCACTCATCCTTAAACTTTTCTGTCTACCCTTTAGGCTCTGTAGCTTAGCACATTTGACATATGCATCACCTTCATACAAAGTTTCCAACTTCTTCCAGATTTCATGAGCAGTTTGCAATTCCAAGACATTTGTCATTTCTGTATTAGTCAGGGCACTCAACAATTCTTCCTTAGCCCAAATGTTTTTTTTAGCTTCTTTGATTTGATATGGAGTTGTAGGACCATTCTGCAGAGGAGTATACTTATTCTTAGTTATCAACCAATAAGGATCACCCATGCATTGCAAATGACACTCCATGTGATTCTTCCAAATAGAGTAATTTGTTCCATCAAATCTTAGACTATCCTTCTTGTATGTCGACATCCTAGATCTCCTCAAGCGGTCAATCTTATTTTAGAGGAACTGACTCTGATACCAATTGTTGAAATTAGGGAAGACAACTAAGAGGGGGGTGAATCAGTTGTCACAAAACTTTACCTTTTGCTGCATTTAATCTTCTTTACCACTTATTAATAGATTAATGATATAACCATGAAAGTATGAATCAACAACACATGAGCAGAAACATAATCAACACACATAACACCAGGATTTGTACATGGAAACTCGGTTAAGGGAAAATCCACGGTGGGGGTTAACCCACAAGATTTTTTCTCTGTTAAAAGAATAGAAAAATGGGAAGGCACCTTCCTTCGGGTGCACTGCCTAGAGCTCACTGCTCTAAGAGACTCACTATCAACAAAAACATTCACATGATTAACACTAAAAGGTTGAACTGAGAAACAACATCTTCTTCATGCTAAGGTTTAGTTCCATTGAAGCTCACAACACCTCTGCTCTTCCCTCAAACACTTCCTTTCTACCTCTGTATCTTTGCTCACACTGACACATTTACATGACTTCATTAGACTTATTTATACATGAAATTGATTTTGGAATGAACATCAAAGTCTGCCTTACAATCATCTATCTGGAACATTCTCCAAGATAGGCATTATAAGAAATTTCAATCAAAAGACTTGACTTAATACAAAATGCTACATATGGACCACTACACTGTTGGACAAACATATCTAGGACTCAATTCCTCAAACAACATGCCACACTCCATAGAACTTCTCTTAGATCATCCACAACATGCACAAGGCATCCAGCTGGCCAAGACTGGAAAGAGCAACAACACCCAAGGAGAAATCTTCAACTACGAGCTCAATCCTTAATGCAGACCACCAACACAATAGGCATACGATCCAGAGACCTCCACAAGCACAATGAAATCAACAAGAACAACCGCACCACCTCAAATCACTAGAATCACTTGCATCTTCATACGGGAACTTAAGAACACTAACTGCCATTACTATCACACTAGAAAGATTTCTTGTGGACCTCCAAACCATGAACCACTTGAGTTGAGGATACACACCAACATCCCAAACATACCTCTAGAACTACAGACCATAATATTCCAATGCAGAGCAATCTAGACCAAATTCTTGTCACTCTGTTGCCATTGAACAATTGCAAAACTTGGTTCTACTCAGATGGCCATAACTTCACCAATCCTACATGCGAACCTCTCAAATCTAAACTGGAGCAACTTCAAACAATCCTCTACAAAACCCTTAAGTCTGCAGACTCTGATCTTCATCTTGGAGCAAAATACTTTACTTAACTGCACTGTCTTCACTATCTCTGACAAAGAGATATGTTGACATCAATGAAAACACATCATAGGCACATATTTACAACATGATATGGTCGTTGGGATCCTAGTCTTTGAGTAGTATGAGAATGTAAAACTCACTTCAGTATAAATCTTTTACTCTAGCAAGTTGGAGACTACCACTACCTACATCAATTAGCAGTTGCTAGAAACATAGAGAAAATGCCTAATGAAGATGGTTGTAGTGCAGTCAAGGGGTGAATTCAAAGAAGATGGAAAATAATTCATTTATCTCCTTAGTTAGGTATTTGGCCTCCCATCTCCAAACAAGTGGAACCCTTGGATCTGCTACTTCTACATGATGATCATTAAGGGGAAGCATATTGATTAGGGATCCTTCATCAACAACAAGCTAGATGACTAATTGTCCATGGTGCAGTAGACATGGGAATTTTACATGACCTCCTACCTTGTTTATTTACAAGCCTATCAAGCTAGTTTCCTGGGACTACAATAGGTTGGATCTCTCCAAAAAGGAGAAGTATTGGTTTACCAACACTTTCCATAGCTAGAGCTCCTTGAGATCCAAAATCATTATAACGTGGTCAATGATGCCTTCATTTACACGATTATCAGAACCTTGGAAAATGACTACTCCAAGAGGTTATCTTCATAAGCTTGTGATGAAATGCCTAACTGGGGGTATTGGTACATTTAGTTCAAGACCTTCTCATACATCAGGGTGATGGGCTGCTCAAAGCCTCCATATAAACTCCCCAAGTACCCTATTGACAAGGCTATATTATTGGAAATTTGTAGACAAGTATCCAAAGTATATAAAATTATTGTTGGTGAACATAAAACTAGTTTTAAGTTCCCTATCAAGATAGGGAACTACACCTACCAAAGCATCACACAAGCCAAGTCTCTACATCTAGAGATGGCACCATGGGCCTTAGACTTATTTGATGTAACTAGAGCAAGGTTTGATTTGATTAGGTGGGTTAGCTCTCTCATTAGGAATTGGTACAAACTTGAGGATGTTGTTGAAGACCACTAGGTAGATTGCCTGGATGATCATGAAGTTAGGTTGAGAGATTATTTTAGACTTGATCTACACTTGGTAAAGAGTTTGAATATTCTCAACTTCCCAAAGGTCCCAAAAATAATGAAAGAAGCGGGGAGGATTTTAGATCTAGTTTATGAGAAAAATAAAGTCTACAACCAACCCTTGGCTGATGTAAATTGGGGATAGGATGAAATTGCATCTCTAGAAGATAGGGCCCAAGCAGTGCTTGTGAGAAATAAGAAATGGCTTCTCAAACCATATCCTATGATAGATCCCTATCATTCTAAGAAGAAAGGTAAATCCAAGGAAGTGAGTCAGGGTGACTCCTCACAAGATACTCAGGGGACCAAGGTGGTTCCTCCCATCCCAGAAGAGAAAAGGAGTACCAGAGCTATTGTTGTTGCTAGAGAAAAGGATAAATCCAAGGTAGTGTTGGCAAACTCTAGTGATATAGATGAGGATGATCACATTTCTTTGGTAAGGAAGGTTGGGAGAAGGGATCAACCCTCCACTGAATAAGTAATTAAGGCCTCTACCCTTGTAGTTAGGAAGACTACTCCTTCCCCTCCTCGGCAAGACACCCACAAAGCTTCACCTCACCTCTCACCTCCTTCTATGGTTGTTCCTTCCCAAGGGCCACCTCCTACATCAGTTGTAGAAGCAATGGCACAAGAGGGCAATGATCAGAGGGTGTCATGTCCATAAGGGTAGAATGATGGGCTCCTAAATGTGTTAAACTTGGACAAGATTATCAACCTATCCACCTCTTCACCACAAAGTGAAGCATTTGAGGAGTTAGGAAAGACAATGGTGTTGATGTCATCACCAACTAGGTCCCCACCCTAGGTGTCCTCTCCACCAATTGACAACACAGGTCGAGGTCTCCCCACTTGGTTGAATATGGTGGTGGAAAAGAGGAAGAAAGTATATACTAAGGATGAAGACCTAGCCACCATTATAGAAGAACTTAAAAAAAAAAAAAAAGAAATCTAGGGTCTCATCTCATGTCACAATTGATCAACAGAGAGTTAGGACAACACACATAGCTACACCTATGACTAAGAAAGAAGAAGCAACTATGACACCTATTGACTTACAATATACAACAAGTGGTCCTGGGGTACCAAACTAAGGATGAGAAAAACATGCCCTTACCGAGTTTGTCTCAACTATCTTAGCAAGGATGAAGAAAGATGAAGATACCAAGGAAGAGCTCAGAGGGAAAATTTCTCAACTAACTCCTACATCAAACACCTAGTTGGGCATACTGATTCTGGACCCTTTGCACTAGCCTTGTTGGAGGCACTCAATAAGGACCATCAGTTAGCTAACCCCCAAGGGATTGTTCCTACCACCACCACATGGAAAAGTTCATTGGAGACATTGAGGATAGATACAATAAAGAAGGCCATGAAGGTTTTTCGCATTTTGGATGTAGAGAGAGAGGAAATGGTGGTCTTAGAAGGCTCCATTGATAATGAGATAACTACATGGGAGAGGAACCTTCACATATTGTAGAAGATACAAGGCACCACTTCTACATAACTCATTCAGATGGGCATTATCAGAACTAATAATTTAGGGTTACTCAATGAATGGTTGCTGGCAGGAAAACTCAAAACAAAGGTGCTAAGAAGGTGTAAAGAAAAATTTAAGACCAAGAAGGAGGAAACCAATGAAAGGTTGACCAAGGTAGAATCATTGATCACATCCGTCCCTTGCACCTTCAAAGATCCTTCCTCCATTGGTTTCTATTCTTCTCATATAATCAAGGAGTTTCAAGGATTTTTGCAACAACCCCTTATTGAATAGGGGATTGATGACTGATGAAGATGAAGGTCCTATTTGTGGGATTCCAAGACCAATTGGTTGAGATCAAAAAACTATAGGACAAGATTAAGAAATCCCATCTTTCTATTAGAATGAAGGATAAGTACCATGAAGGACCTGGTACAAGAGAGATCTCTACTGCCATTCAGAGTGTTCAAGCTCATGTACTGATAGGAAATTTATGTCACTCTTTTGTACAATAAAATAGGATTTTATATTTTGAGGCTGACTCACATAGAGGATCATGGGCTGACCTAAACACATTCTAAATTGTAATTTTAATAATCTCCCTATAAAAGAGGGTAGCTATGTCATTTGTAAAGGAGAGAACATAGAACACTTGCACTTGCATAAGACATTTTGTAGATTTGATGGCATGTAGAGGGTGAATTTGATATGCATTTAGGGTGTGGGAAATCTTGCTCATTTGTAATCAGCCATGTTAGTTCCAATTAATAGAAGATATCTTGCTTATTCCTATGTTTCTTCCTATTGGTGGTAATGTATCTACATTTTATTTTCCTTGCATATGAGTTATGTTGATGGATCTTGTACTTAATTGTTAAATCTTTAATCAAGTGGTTGGATAGGTTTTGAATTTCGTGCATGTAATATGGTGTTTTCATATCTCTATTCTTCTTCTTCCCTTTCCTTAGAATCTTACACTTGCAATGTACATGATTGTGTGGAATAATGGTCATTCATTACTTGTTTAATTTGATCTCATTAACTTTTTCATGTGAAGTGAAAAGCAAGGTGCAAAAGTTGTCTGATTGTTTGTATTTCCTTTTTCTCTAAACCCTAATCTCCTTTTTCCTTTTTATACACATAGTGAATAGTAGATTTTAGGACCCCAAACTCTAGAGAAACATATATCTTTTAGAGATTATCAAAAATCAAGATTTCTTCTAACAACACAGGGCCCTTGAACAAACAATTACATTGTCCACTCAGCTGCTCCAACACTGTTGTGACCTAGCCTATAGGGACCTTGGGGTAATCATAATATCTTTAGGTTGCCTTTCAGGAGAAGTAGTGTCATTCATAATATCTTTCGTCATTCATAATTTGATCTCATTAACTTTTTCATGTGAAGTGAAAAGCAAGGTGCAAAAGTTGTCTGATTGTTTGTATTTCCTTTTTCTCTAAACCCTAATCTCCTTTTTCCTTTTTATACACATAGTGAATAGTAGATTTTAGGACCCCAAACTCTAGAGAAACATATATCTTTTAGAGATTATCAAAAATCAAGATTTCTTCTAACAACACAGGGCCCTTGAACAAACAATTACATTGTCCACTCAGCTGCTCCAACACTGTTGTGACCTAGCCTATAGGGACCTTGGGGTAATCATAATATCTTTAGGTAATCATTCTACTTATTTCTTATGTACCAAAATAGGCATGAATAGAATTGGTGCTAAAAGAAGGGCCTGATCAATCCAGATTCACCTAAGTTTCTTTTGGCTTTCTAAGGAAGAAGATTGACTACATCTAGATCAGTTGGAAAAAACCAAATTTCAAGAGAGCTCCAATACCACCAAAAAATTAGGAGTGACTGTGGTAAAAGGAGAAGGTTGGACACTAGGTCAGGTAGCCCTATTAGATCTGAAGACCTAGTATCCTTCCCTAAAGAACCACCTCAGGTAACAATGGCTTCCTTCTTTGGAGATGACCATTCACCCCTACATCTTATAGGGGCCCTCCATGATATGCCTAAAAACCCTGAGAAATTCTGCCCTAAGTATATCTATGGAGAGAGTAGGAGTGCAGAAGAACATATTCAAGCTTTTAAAGAGACCATTAGCAGATCTAGCATCCCTCATCTAGATGTGGTCTTGAGACTCTTCCATTACTCAATGGGAAAGGTCACTTACTCATGGTACTTAAGTTTACCCTTAGGATCCATTGTCACATGGGGATATTTGGAAACTACTTTTATAGACCAATTTAAGGTATATACAGATCCTGGTACCATATACCAGTAGTTTTCCACTTGTAAGATACAGTCAAATGAGCCTTTAACCATGTTTAACACTTGATTTCACAAACTTTACAAAATGTTGGCCTAACCCTATGTGATTGATGAGGCAATTGCTATTCAAGTTTACATTAGGGACATTGACCCTTTTACAATAGTATTGATTAGTTGGACTCAATAGAATCCAAATTCTCTTGCAACTATTTACACAAAAGTCCTTACATTACATAGGGAAATGTATCAATTAACTCGAGGGGCATTTGGGAACTTGCCTTCAATAGGTTTCCCTATAATGCCAAACCAGATCCCTGCTCTAAATAATTCCTTTGCCAACAACACAACTTTGATGAACCTAGTTTCGGATTAGTAATCCACAAGGAGGATTACAAATCAGTCATGCTCAACCTTTAAACCATATTTTCCAAAACCATATGTTGCCTAGTGTTGGGTAGACCTATAGTAACTAGGATGCTCCCCAATATGCAAGGAACTCCTATTTTGAATAACCTGTGGAAAATCAAACAAACACAGAATTAGTTCTTAGTATGCCCATCAGTCTAGTACATCTGCAGGGGTACCACAAACTTGCTTAGCTCAAACTTCACATTTGACCTCTAAGTTAGAAGTTGTACAGAAGGAACTAGCCCAAGTTACTAATGAACTCACTAGGTTAAAATTCAACCCCACCCAAATATATAACCAAGGGGATTCTCACCAAAATCAGAATAACCAACATCATCAGAATAATGGTCACAATAGGAGTTTCAATTCCCAAAGATAGAATAGACCATGTAATTCAAGGCCAAATAATGGTGGGGTACCATCCCCTCTAGATTCTTCTAGACAAACAAACTCAAAAAATTGCATTAAAATAAAACCTTTATGACATTGGTGTAGATTCCATGATACTTTTGATCATTCTGAACTCAATTGCCCTGAGATGACTAAGATGACCTAGATTTTTTAGGACAACATGCAAATAAAAAAAGAGGAAAATAACTCACACTCTAGAGACATAGGGACCTATATGCAATTTTACACCTATGTGTTCCCTTAAGAGGAAGATAATGAGCCTGAGACCAAAGTTCAATCCTACCAACAAGTCAAGAGCAATTATTATCTGAGAAACAAAGGCAAAGAATCCCTCACTACATCCATTCCCCCAAATTATAATTGTGTTCCACCTGACCCTAATGCAGATAACAACACATCTTCCCTAGTAGGGCCAGCTGCTAGGTCATTCAAAGCCAACCATTATATGGGGTAGGGTTCAACCAATTCCAAATATGATCTCATCACTGACATGAAAATTAAAGATAATATGTCCATGTTGGATGTAGTACACGAATTCCCTATTCAGAAAGAAATAATTACTTAAGCTCTTACAAGAAAAAGATCAGCCAAAGCAGGAAAGTGTAGATAGGAAGGCTACTACTGAAGATGTTTTGGCAGCATTATATAAAGAAATGACATGTGCACCACCATTCTTGTTAAGTATCAGGATGGCTGGGAATAATCTACACAATTGTTTGGTTGATTCTAGAGCTTCCGTGAATGTTATGCCCTACTATATTTGTCAAAAGCTCGACCTCACCCTCACTAAGACTAACAGAAAGGTGGTGTAGCTAGATACAACAAAGCTGAAGGTTACAAGAGAGGTCAAAGATGTTCATATTTAGTTAGTATCAAACCCTTGCAGCCAAAGTCACATTGATATCCAAGTGGTAGATATCCTTGAGATATATGGTATACTATTAAGCAGGGATTGGACTAAGAGTTTGAAAGGATACTTTGCTACAAAATTCTCTCATATGTGGGTTCCTTGGAAGGGAAGTTCTAACCAGATCTAGGTCCTCATCGAGCCTAGGTTGAAGTATGTGATCACTAAATATAATGCTCCTAGCAAAGTGATATTCATAGATGTTGACTTAAAGGTGTCTATAGAGAGATCTTAATGGGGCTCACTATTGAGAAGACTAACAAGAGATACCTACAAAAATTTATACAAAGGCTATCCCAAGATAAAAAGTTCATACGTCCATAGACTCAAATAGCTGAATTCTTACTACCAAATTGGTATAGGGTACATCAAGACTCCCATTTTGAATTGTCTTGTCATGAGTGCCTCAAAGTGGTTAGCATCATTGAAGCCAAAGAAGAAGTAGATGGTGAAACCAAGGAAGATAAGATAAGAGACATAGAGAATCCTTTGGGCTCCCCAGGGGAAATGGTAACAATCCTACACAGTGAGATTGAAAAGGTGACTGAATAGGTTGAAGGAACACATCTTCAGACAAAGTCTGTCAAGAAAGCATATCTCTCCCACAAAAATGACATATGGACCCTTAGGTTTGATGGTTTTAAATGAAAGCAAGGTTACAGGGCTAGGATTGAATTGGTGAATCTAAAAGGCAAGACATTCTTTGCATCCTACAGACTACAATTTCCTTGTACTAACAACATGTCTGAGTATGAAGCTCTAATTAGAGGATTATTGTTAGCCCATGAAAAGGGAGAGAAATTGCTACAGGTACAAGGATACTCCTAATTTGTGATTAGATAAGTAAGGAGAAGATATGACTGTCATGACAAGAGGTTAGTTGGCTATAGAAACAAAGTTTGGGATCTCCTCAAGGATTTTGATGCTTTTGACATAAGATCCATGCCTAGAAGAAAAATCAAACAACAAACTCACTAGTAGTAGTGGCAAGCACCTTGGAAACCATGATATGTTTGAAATTAAAGAAATTTTTAGTAGAATTGGTCCCATACCTGACAGTTCTAGACAATGTTAGACACTTTCAAGTATTTGAAGATGATAAACATATTCTTGATTTCATTACAAATGCTAGTGTCTTTGAAACACAAATCATTGATGAAAGTGACTGAGATCCATTTGAAATTGATGAAAGAAAAATTATCAACCTAAACACTAATAACATTCCCAAAGGACTGGTAACATTGCAAAGTTTGTTTGACATGGACGAGAGATCAAAGAAAAGAATGTCGGACAATCTAGAAGGTGGTAACTATGACACTATCAATCTTGGGGATGAACAACAAGTTCAGAATATTTTTAATGGGAAGGCTTTCTACCATGAAGAAAAAGAAGGAATCATCCAAGAATTGAAGGAATTCAGAGATGTGATAGCATGTAGTTTTGAAGATTTTAAGACCTTTGATACATCAATTTTCTAGCACACTATTCCTTTGAAGCCTAACTCCAAGCTGTTCAGAAAAAACTTAGGCCTATTAATGCCTTACTGGAATCACTGATATACAAAGAAGTAGAGAAACTGCTATCCACCAAGATCATCTTCCCTATTAGACACTCCACTTGGGTGGCTAACTTGGTTCCAGTTAGAAAGAAGAAATGAGAGATAAGGCTCTGTGTGGATTTTCTAAACTTGATCAAAGCTTCTAAGAAAGATAATTCTCCACTCCCTTCCCTCAATGAAGTTACAAATCCTTAATGGTTCCCAGATGATGTCCTTTCTTGATAGATTTTTTGGATATAATCAGGTTATGATTGAAGAAGATGACCAAATGAAGACTACTTTCACCTGTAAGTGGGGCAATTATGCTTACAGGAGGATGCCTTTCAGCCTAATCAATGCAGGTGCCACTTTCTAGAGACCCATGGATATGGCTTTTAAAGGTTTGGTTGGAAAATGCATCATCATCTACATGGATGATTTGACTATCTTTTCTAAGAACTGGGTTGACCATGTGAATTATTTAAGGAAAATACTACACAGGTGTAGACGTTATGGGATCTCTTTAAACTCTAAAAAATGCATATTTGGAGTGATGGAAGGGAAACTCCTAGGATTTCATATCTGAAGAAGGAATCTCCATTGATCTTGAAAGAATTGAAGGTATTCAAAAGATTCCCTTACCAGGTAACAAATAAGAACTTAAATCCTTCTTTGGTAAGATCATTTTTTGTCAAAAAAATTATCACAGGGTTCACTGAGATAGTTAAACCTTTGAATGACATGCTTAAGAAAGATGCTAAGGTTGAATGGGATTTCAAAGCCAATTTGTTTTTCTAGGATCAAGGATTCTATTGTCCATGCTCCCATATTAATTAGTCCTAATTATACACTTCCTTTCTACATTTATTCTTTTGCATCCAAAGTTTCTTATGCATTCATTCTAACTCAAAAGAAGGGAGAGGGTGATGAAAGGCCCATTACATTTATGAGTACACCTTTCAGGGATGCATAGGTCAAGTATCCATACATGGAACAATAGGTGTATTCCCTAATTAAAGCAATTAAAAAGTTTAGGCATTACATATTGAGGAGCAAACTTCTAGCTATTGTCCCAGACCTAGTCGTTAAGTTTATGTTGATACAAAATGAGTTGGGAGAAAGGAAAGGAAAATGGATGATAAGCCTACAAGAATTTGATCTAGAAATACATCCAATGAAGTTGGTTAGGGGCCAGGAGACTCTAAAGCCCTAACAAAACTAGATCTGCTTATTAGTTGCCATCATTATTTAGTAGAAAGTATCACCACAAATCCTTTGTATTGGGACATAGTGTAGTATTTGCTAAGCAATAGGTGTCTTGATCATATGAACTCCACTCAAATGAGAGTACTAAGAAATAAAAGTTAGAAATACATGATCAAATTAGGAGTCTTGTACAAAAGGATTTTTGAAGGCCTCTATCTTAGTTGTTTGAACAAACAAGAGGCCGAACAAGTATTGACTGAATTTCATGAGATATATGGGACTGGACATGGGTTGGGAGATGCCACAACACACCAAATACTCAGAATAGGGTACTACTAGACCCATATCTTTAAGGATACTCATCAACATGTCAAAAGGTGTCACATTTTCCAAACTTTAGCTTCTAGGGAAAGAAATCCTGCTATGCCACTATAGCCAGTATATGAGGTAAGGTCATTCACCCAATGGGGCTTGGATTTTATTGGTATGATTAACCCAAATTCTTCTATAGGACATAGGTTCATCTTGGCAGCAATAGACTACTGCACACGATGGAGTGTTGCAATGGCTTGTAAATATTGCACTACTAACTCAGTCATCAGGTTTTTGGAAGAACACATTATTACCAGGTTTGGTATGCCTTTTTCTCTTGTATGTGACAATGGCCCTACCTTCTCATCTACTAAATTTTTGCAATGGACTTTTGAGCACAAGGTAATCAATAATTTTTTTCCAATTATTATCCCTAAGGGAATGGTGTTCTAGAGTCTACAAATAAAAATGTGATTGATGTCATTTGAAAGAAACCCTAGAGATTAGCACACAACTGAAATTTGCATTGTTGGCTATTAGAACCTAGATTAAATCTTCATTGGGCACTTCTCCCTATCAGCTAGTTTATTGTCAGAACCTTGTCTTCCTCGTGAATCTAAAAATTCTTGCCTTACAATTTGCTAAGGATTACTTAGGGACAGAAGATAAAATAGAGGCTAGATTATTAAACCTTCTGAGCCTAGAAGAAAAAAAGAGATGCTACCCTATAGCCCTTTGTGAAACATCAAGGGGTAGTCAAGATATGGTTTGACAAAAGGGCTATAGTTATGGCCTTCAGGATTAGTGATTTGGTCCTCATGTGGGACAAAGCTAGAGAAAAAAGAGGGGACCATTCAAAAGTTGACAAGTTGTGGTTAGGACCTTTTTAGATTGCTGCGATTCTTGGGGAAAATACTTTTCACATTAGCTCTCTTTCTAGGGAACTTGTCCCATTGCTAGTCAATAGGTGGTAACTAAAGCATTAATTCCCAAATTGAAGAAATCTGGTAAAGAGACCCTCTGGTTTCTTCTGTACATAGTTAGGTTAAGAGTCTTGCTTTAAGTTTCCTAGTTAGCCTATTTTTCTCTGCCTTCTGTGTTTTTATTTTGTTGTTTTGATTGTATCTTGCCTGACTCCTAGGCCCTTAGTCTGATTTGTTTACTTTTTTTATTTTCTATCAGTCCATTTGGTCTATTTTCTTTCTTTGAAAATGAGTCTCAGGTTTACTACTACATGCCTTCATACCTTAATTTCTAAAGATCTCCTTTACTTATCAAGTGCTTGTTTTGGTTGGAAAAATGTGTGTCTATGTGGGTATATAGTGGAGCCATCACTGGAGGGATATTTTTAGTCATTTCTTGTCAAGAAATCAGTCACTGCATGGAATTTTCAGTCTTGCAACATTCAAATTAGCTAGGGTTTTTGTTGATCTAGCTAGAGTCAAGGTGTTTTATGTATTTCAGACGATGTTTTATTGATATATTATATACTTTCCAATATTAATATTTCATTGTTCTTTCTGGAATGAGTTGTTATGGCTAGTTATTGGGTGAAAATTTAATGATTTTGTCTTTCTAGGTCACCACTATCAGTTTAACCTAGGAGTGGTTTGCTCCTTATAGGTTAGCCTTAACCCCTGATCCAGTAGAAAGATTCATTGCTTGCAAGTTGAGAAAGCTTAAAAAAAATGATGATAAGCTGAGAATAAAATCAAAAGAAAAGAAATGAACATGAAAAAGGAAAAAATCAAAAGGAATAAGGAAACATAATGATATATTAGGAGGACTTAGCTTTCTGGGTGGTCTAGGCAATCTCTATCATGTCTATGGATGCCTGGTTGGCAGTAGAGAAAGGCCTTGGGTGGGCTTAGTGATATCTCTGTCGGGGCTATGGACACCTAGCTGGTAGCAGAGCTATGTCTAGGTGATCAGATTAAAACAAAATCCACTTCAACTAACCCTATCTCTAGTTTGTGATTGATGAGTTCATGCATACTTAAGGGCAATGAATCACGTGCACATAATTGGATTTCAAAATCATTGGATCTAGTGCTTTAAGTATTTTTTCTCTTAGTTTGTTCTAGTTTTCAATTTTCTGTTGTGTTTGGTTGGATTGGGATTCTAGGTCTTGGCTTGATTTTCCCACCTTGGAATGTTCTAGAAAATGTTTTCTTTGCTTTGGTTGTGAATTGTTGTGCACTTTCCCATAGTACACCTCATTTGGGCATAGGCAAATAGGGACCCCCTTTGCTTTGATTTTTGGACTTCTACCTACTTCTCAATTGGTGAATTTGTTATTTCCTTTTCTTAAAGATTTGCAATAAGCTCACCTATCAGGCTTGTGGCATTTGCCATTCTAGAATGATAGTAGAAACATCCCTAGCAGTCCCTTAGCCCTTCTATGTGGTGTTAACTAGTCCATTGGGTTAGTCATGGTAGTGTAATTGTAAAGGATTTCCTGACATCCCTCTTTAAGGGACAATATGTGGGATGTGTGTCATGAGTATCGGGGCCTCGAAGTTTGCCCTCCCAACATGATCAGAGGCACAGTCCTAAGGGTTACCCTTGATGTAGGATTTGAATGACACCCTACCTATGCCTGGTGTCACATTTATGGATGGGATCTTGCATGCCAAAAGGGGTTTTTATTGCATTTTGACCATCCATTTCCTCATTTCACCCCTTGCATTTTGTGATCTGGGCTCCCCTCTAAGGCTTTAGCTAAAGTTTTAATTCCCAATCTAAGAATTTTTAAAGGGGATCTCATTGGTGGAGCTTTTCTAGAAGGGGAATTATCTATCCGTCGTGTCTAGGTTTGTCATCTTCTTTGAGCCAGGTAGGGTTTCACAACCATTTTTGTTAATTTTGCACTAGGGTAACTAAAATGTAGTGCTTTTTGCATTAGTGTTGAATCTTTTTGCTCCCTACCTAAAGTTGGATTGAGTCCCCATTTTCTTCTGGTTCTAGGGTTACCTTATGAAAGACAAGAGTGACCTCTATGATTCCCCTTAGATACACCTATTTTGTGTTTACTCTTTAGTGATACAATGTCAGGCTGAAAATCCTTTGGAATATCCTTGAGTATTGATCAAACTTTGGTTATGTTTTGAGTTAACTAAGGATGAAGCCCTAGTCATTAGCATTACCAAAGCCTCGATCCCTAATCTTTGTTTTCTTTACCTTTATTAGGATAGGCCTTGCAATGTTTCACTTAAAAAATGCATTCCCTAGGGTCATAACTTAAAATTTATCTATGACCCCTGATCCCTGATAATCATCTTGTATAACTCTAGTGGATTCAAGTTCACAGGGTTCTCACTTACTCATTGCAAGGCAGAAGTTAGAAGTACCAAGTTATCCCTGACCCTCGATTCTTGACAATTACCTTTGTACCACTTTAGTGGAGTCAGGTTTGTAGGGTTCATACTTACTCTTTGTAGGATCGAAGTTAGGAGTACCAAGTTATCCCCGATCCCTAATCCCTAACAATTATCTTTGTACAACTTAGCAAAGTTGGATTCACAAGGTTCCTACTTAATCTTTGTAGGCTAGAACTCAAGAGTACCAAGTCATCCCAGCCTCGACCCCCAATCCCTGACAATTAACTTTGTATAACTTTAGTAGAGTTAGGTTCATGGGGTTCCCATTGACTCTCTATTCTTTAATATCTTTGAAGATGAGGAAGGGATCAGGCCTGACATTTGATCCATGTTATATTGTTTTTTAGTTCATTTGCTAAAAGTTAATTGTAAAATCTGAGTATCACTTTGCTTTTGATTATTTTTCAAAACTACAATCATGTAGAAGATGCACTCATCAAAGAAGTCAAACATGATTATGAAAGGTACCTCCTATCATCTAAAATGCTCAATGAATTCTCTAAAATGCTCAGTGAAACACATGCTTTCTTGAACAAAATCAACACAACAAAAGGAAGATCCTTTTAGGCTCAGCAGAAGGTCATCTCTGGGTTGATTCAAGAGGTAGCTAAATCCCTATATATCTTCAACCCCCGGAGCTTGTTAAAGTATGTGCTAAGGCTTACAAATCTGGAAGCAACAAGATCATTGGGCCAACAGGGTAAGTCATTCTTGGCATCACTTTTGAGATGATTGATATGGTCCTTGGGATCCTAGCCTTTGATCAGTATGAGAAGCTAATACTTACATCAGCAAACACCTTTTACTCTAGCAAGCCCAAGACCACCACCACCTACATCAATCAACCGTTGTTGGTAAAATAGAGAAAACACCCAATGAAGCTAGATATAGTGCAATGAAGGGGTGAATTCAAAAAAGATGGAAAAGAATTTATTTCTCTCCTTAGTCAAGAATTTGGCCTCCCCTCTTACAACAAGTGGCACCCTTGGATTTGTTACTTCTGCATGAAGAACATTGAGGGGAAGCATATTGATTGTGGTTCCTTTCATCAACAACAAGGTTGACAACCAATTGTCCATGGTAGAGCAGACATGAGAATTTTACATGACCTCCTACCGTGTATATTTATTATCACGTCAAGCCAGTTTCTCAGGGCTACAATAGGTTGGATCTCTCCAAAAAGGAGAAGTATTAGTTTACCAACACTTTCTATAGCTAGAGCTCCTTGAGATCCAAAAGCATTATAAGGTGGTCAAAGATGCGTTCATTTATGACATTATCATAACCTTGGAAAATGACTACTCCAAGAGGTTATCTTTACAAGCTTGTGATGAGATGGTCAACTGGGGGCACTTGTACATATAGTTCAAGACCTTCTCATACATTAGGGTGATGGGTTTGTCGAAGCCTCCATATAAACTCTCTAGGTACCTTAGTGACAAGGCTGTATTATAGGAAATTTGTAGACAAGTGTCTGAAGTATATAAACTTATTGTTGGCAAACATAAAACTAGTTTTAGGTTCCCTATCAATATAGGTAGCTATACTTGTGAAAGCATCACACATGCCAAGTTTGTAGAGATAGAGATGGAACCATGGGACTTAGGTTTATTTGAGGTTACTAGAGCAAGGTTTGATCCTATTGGGTGGGTCAGCCCTCTCATTGGGAATTGGTACAAACATGAGGATGTTGTTGAAGACCATTGGGAAGATTTCCTTGATGATCATGAGGTTAGGCTAAGAGATTATTTAAGACTCGATCTACACTTGGTAAAGAGTTTAAATCTTCTTGACCTCCCAAAGGTCCCAAAAGAAATGAAAAAAGATGGGAGGGTTTTAGATCCAGTTTACTAGCAAAACAAAGTCTACAACCAACCCCTGGATGATGTAAATTGGGGACATGATGAAATTGCCTATGTAGAAGATAGGGCCCAAGTAGTCCTTCTGAGAACTAACAAATGGTTTCTCAAACCATATCCTATGATGGATCCCTATCCTTGTAAGAAGAAATGTAAATACAATAAAGTGAGTCAAGGCAAGTCCTCACAAGCTACTTAGGGGACCAAGGTGGTTCTGTTGATAACTGAGAGGGGGGGGGGGTGAATCAGTTATCCTAATTATTTCTTCTTTTGAACTTTCTTATTAATCAAAGCATCATTAAATCAAACAAACAAACATTACCATGAAATGAAAAACACATGACACAGTATTTTTGACGTGGAAACCCGACTAAGGGAGAAAACCACAGGGTGATTAACCCAAAGATTATTCTCTGTTAGAAGAATAAGGAATTACAAAAATGACACTTGCCAATTAGGGCTCACTGCCCGAGCACACTGCTCACAAAGAGGCACACTGCCTACAAGGAGACACACTGTCTACAAAAGAATGTTTATACAATACTTGAACTGATTGGAAGCATCTACATATGTTGGAGTTCAGTTCTGGTTAGGCTCAGTATACTGATCTGCTGCACTTCATCTTCCCTCTGCTCTTTATTCTGCTTTCCTTTCACATACCAGATCTTTCTTATTACTTCTACTCTGCTCTGCACTTATTCACATATAACATAACACAACACACTTTCTCACAACAAAATCCATCCTCTATTTATATCCGCACTAGTGATTTCATTATCTTTCTAGTCGGCACCCGGAATAGTCTATCTTCTCACAAACTCTGTTCTATCGGCTGAATCCTTGCATATCAAGTAATGCGGATCAAGCATATACTTGTAGATGTCATTAATCATGTCGGCCAAACATGATTCATGCCTTCCTAACCTTTACCATCAACAGTAGCACATCCGGAAAATAGTCTGATACTCTGTCAGTCAGTTCTTCCTCTGTTCTCACTATCTTTCAGGAATCCGGTACTCAACTATTCATATCTTCTTCCTTGTCCATTATCGGAGGCTAAATTCTTGGAATATACTACTCAAGGTAGTCCTCTTGACTTCCCCAAATCCGCACTGCACCAAGACACTTCCTCTGAGAGATCCGAACCAATCTGTCAGACCTTACCACATGCTCTGTTCTTGTTCACCGGACCACAACAATCTTTATTCAGACTTCCAGTAGAGACACATCATGACTTGCGGATATGTGGGATGACCTTTGTTGCCATCAATGACAACAACCATGAATCCATATAGTGTCTCTTGCCAACAATCTCCCCCTTTGGCATTGATGGCAACACTTAGTGAAAAATGACTAAGTGTTTACACTATGCTCCCCCTTGGCTGATGCTCTAACTTTATATACAATTTCCAGAACTCCCCCTTAGTTGGATTCCTCATTTTTCACTACTCCTCACTCCCCCTTTGACATCAATGGAAAAGGGGTAGGGTCCGCACACCAAAATTTTCAAAAATTTACTATACATAGCCACATATTTACATCCTCACATAAACTGAAGAATGTCTGCAAAGGATGTCTTCAATTGGACCAGTTTTGTAGCCCAACTTTGCTTCATTCTATCCAAAATTGAAATGTGACCACTTAACAAAAATGCAAAGGCTTCTGCCCTTTTGAGATCTGTCGGATCATTTGTTGGGGCGGTAGTCTAAGCATCACTGATGGCCTCATGCATAGTTTCTAACTTAGGGATTATAATCCTTCTAAGTTCTCCCATCCGGTTAGTTATATTCTTCCTTTCCTTCTCAAAGTTCTTTATTGCATTTGTGATTGCAGTAGTTTGACATTCTTGATTTACTTGGTAGTTTGTCCTGTCCTTCTTTTATTTTCTTATCAATTTCTACTGTTGCCTTTGACCAAGAGATACAAAATTTGTAAATGTCACCGCCATCCTTAAGAGCATTTTCTAAGCTCTTTATTCCAATACTCATATTTCTCCTATCATTAGAGATTAATCCTAGTACTTCTGAAAATCTTTTATCAAAAAATTCCTTCCGGACCTTTTCTTCAACTAATTTTTCTAGAGAATCAAAATGTGTATCAACACTGCTGACTAAGGTTTTGAGATTACCGGAAGAGGAGGCTGTCGGATCTATCTGGACTAATGGCATAATATTTTCAAGCACTCTGGAAGCAGCCTCTATCAACTCACAGTCTTCCATATGAGACTTTAGGAGTTTTTCATTTGCCTTAGCATTTGCAAATGAAGCTATCTTCACTGTCTGTATCGGAGAGAGGGAGTCAAAGTTGAATGGACCTTTTAGAAGCTCCGGTTCATCAATCTCTATTGTTTCTTGGCTTAGAAACTTTTGAATAGTTTGTGCAGTGTCTCTTGCCGGAGACAGATGTTTCTTCTCTTTTCCCGGTTGGCATCAAGTGCCTCCTTTGGGATGCCTAGGCCTTGAGCAATATGCTCTACTTTTTTTCTCACTTTCCTCTTTATCTCAGGTTCCCTGAGTTCCACATGGATCTTCACACTCAGCTCCTCAAAGGTTTCGAACCTTTCTGCCTTTCGATCTTTGGGCTGACTAAGCATGTGTTGAACATGCAGTTCTACAATCTGTTCATCAACCTCATACCCCATGGGCATGATCCAGACAGTCCTTGGCTCCACTGGCTCCATTACGCACTGATCAGTATCTACCATAAAGCAAACTAAGTCTTTGTATTTTTCAACAAGAGACTGGGGAATTCTTTCTCTTGCTTGCATCGTGCTCTGGAAGTTTTTGAAGTATCCCCATAGGGCTGTATTTCTTGCTTTGGCATCCTCAAGCCCATGTAAATAATCTCTTATCTGGACTGCAACAGGTTTGTCATTCTGCCATGCCCATCCACTTGATCTGAGCAGCTCATTCATGAAGTAGAAAAATAGACATAATATAAGAGTACCATACTTAAAAGAATTCTTTTTGTCCTTCTTGATTTTCTATATATTTTCCATTAATTGGCTTAAGAGAAGTTCGCAGAGATCATAATCTGCATTCTTCCTTAGCATTTCATAGGTAGTATATACTGCAGTTCCGGATACAGAATTCTCCCTACTAGAGTGATAGATCTTGTATTCTATTATCATGGATGCATACTTGATATCCGGATCAGAAATATCTTCAATGGTCATTGCCCTCTTATCAAATTTTGATCCGGTGGCCTCAGTTACAATGTTATTTTTGACAGATTTGAGGATAGGTATCCCTCCAGAAGAGTATAGACCAGTTACTGCCCTAATTGCCTCTTTTGTGATCTTGCAAGGTCTATCCAGCCATAGGAAGTTGTCATGCATTCTGCTCAATACATACCAGACCCATTCATCTTCTTGAAAGCAGGGAAAATGAATGAATTGATCAAACTGTTTCTTCTGAATACCCTTATACTCTAGTTTAAGCTCAAAAGCATTGTCTATCAGTTGTTTGTGATAGAGATCTCTCAATTTGAATTCCCCAAATTCCTCAGTGCTTGCATGTATGTAAACCCTAACGTCTTCTGTGTGTAAAACGCCATGAGGAACACTAGAGAATGCTCCTAAGGGATCTACCTCCAATGACTTGTATCGATGTTTCTTAAATTCAGGTCGGGGCCTATCTGAGATTTTTACTATATTTGGAGTAGCCATTTCTCAAAAGATTTGTAGCAAGATATCGAAAATGGAAAATACCTTATGCGTCTTTGGTTACACAGAGTGGTTGGATTGATTTCTGTATGTAATGAATTCGGTAGGAGATCTTTGGTGAGCTTGATGAATCTTCTTGTAGAGCTCCACTTTTCGCTTCTTCTTGAGTGTAGAATGAGCAAGTGATTTTATGAGAAATCCCTTATATTGCTTCGCAAACCCTAATATCTGATGGCAATAAATGCTCGACCTACATTATTCTGGTTTGCCTTATCCAGATAGCTTGGAGTACCGGATCAGTCCTGATCTATGAACATCATGCAGATCTTCCAATCATGAATAAATCAAGATGACACATTACAAGAATATCCCAAACACTCTGTCCAATCCACAGAATAAGACAATGCACTTCCGGATCTCTCCGGACCCTTTTGTAATCCTCTGTCATTCCAGAGCATCTCCCGGAATAGGTCTTACTTGATCGATCACAACTTCTTTACATCTTCATGCAGACCTCTAAAATCTTATCTGGATCATCTCAAGACATATATCTTTAAACCCTTTACTCCGCATCTTGTGCCACATCTGGCACCACTTGATTGGCTGGAGGAACAGGATTTTCTTTGAGTCTCCTCCTGAGCCAGAGCTCACTTTTTAATTTTCGGAAGAAATATCAGCACCAGAGTCTGGTGTGGATCCAACCTCTACATTCTCTAAACTTTTCTTCACCCAAATCTTGTTCATCTGATTCCTAACTTCATCCACATTCATCTTTTGTTTACCCTTGTCTTGATTCTAATTATATACCGGACCTCTTTTGTCCCGATTCTTGCTTCTGCAGACTTTTGCATTATGACCAAACCTATTACAGATTTGGCAAATAACATTTCTTTGCATATTTGACTGATAACCTCTTGATCTGCATTGATTAGCCATATGACCTACTCTATTTCATGCAAAGCATCTACCATTGAATGATTTGTTTATTTGCATATTTCTGCATTCATGAGACTTGTGTCCATACCTTTTGCAGTTAAAGCACTATCCGGAGAAGGATGAATTAGTCTGATTCATTCTCTTCCTGCACTGATTAGCTTTGTGACCAAAGTGATTGCAGCTGTGGTAGTATCCATTGAAGGATGGATATCTTTGAGCATTGGGCTGCCTTACCAGAGGTCTTCTAGGCCTATTCCTTGGATTTTCTGATCCAAAATTCTTTTGACCGGATCCAGAGCTTTCTCCTTTCTCATATCCCAAACCATACTTGTCATCTGTCCTCTTTTGACTTCCAAGAAGTACTTCAAGTTGGGCAGAACTTATCTTGAATTTTTCTTTATATTCATTTGCTGTTTGAAGATCTCTTTTGAGAGAGACAATTTGATCCTCAAGTTTTTCTTCATTATCTTTGGCATCTTCAAGATTAGATTCAAGATGTCTGATAATCTTGTCCATCTGGTGGCATTCTTCTGATTTCTCTTTAAGAGATTGTCTTAGATTGTCTTCAGCTTTTCTTTTTTCTTCAATCTCTTGAGTAAACTTTATAGTTCCTAATTCCATTTCATGTCTTAACATAATGACTTCTTTTGATAACTTTTCACATAACTTGGTTTTCTCAGTCAATTCTTCATTTGTATTGCTTTCTTCACTTTGTCTTGCCAATTGTTGGAGCAGCTCCTTTCTCTTTTTCATAGAGAGACTTAATTTGTCCTTTAGTTCTCTCATGAATTCATCAGCCTGTTTGAGTCTTTCCTTTAATTCATTGACTTCAGAGTTTGACTGTTCAAGATCCTCAAGGGCAGTCTTGAGTTGCTCCCTTAAACCATATGCATCCGTTTGAACTCCCAGATCTTCCTCAAGCTGTTAGGCTCTATTAGGAGGAACTTAGCTCTGATACCAATTGTTGATAATTGAGAGGGGGGGTGAATCAGTTATCCTAATTATTTCTTCTTTTGAACTTTCTTATTAAACAAAGCATCATTGAATCAAACAAACAAACATTACCATGAAATGAAAAACACATGACATAGTATTTTTGACGTGGAAACCCAGTTAAGGGAGAAAACCATGGGGTGATTAACCCAAAGATTATTCTCTGTTAGAAGAATAAGGAATTACAAAAATGGCACTTGCCAATTAGGGCTCACTGCCCGAGCACACTGCTCACAAAGAGGCACACTGCCTACAAGGAGACACACTGTCTACAAAAGAATGTTTATACAATACTTGAACTGATTGGAAGCATCTACATATGCTGGAGTTTAGTTCCAGTTAGGCTCAGTATATTGATCTGCTGCACTTCATCTTCCCTATGCTCTTTATTCTGCTTTCCTTTCACATACCGGATCTTTCTTATTACTTCTACTCTGCTCTGCACTTATTCACATATAACATAACACAACACACTTTCTCACAACAAAATCCATCCTCTATTTATATCCACACTAGTGATTTCATTATCTTTCTAGTCAGCACCCAGAATAGTCTATCTTCTCACAAACTCTGTTCTGTCGGCTGAATCCTTGCATATCAAGTAATGCGGATCAAGCATATACTTGTAGATGTCATTAATCATGTTGACCAAACATGATTCATGCCTTCCTAACCTTTACCATCAACAGTAGCACATCCGGAAAATAGTCTGATACTCTGTCAGTCCGTTCTTCCTCTGTTCTCACTGTCTTTTAGGAATCCGGTACTCAACTATTCATATCTTCTTCCTTGTCCATTATCGGAGGCTAAATTCTTGGAATATACTACTCAAGGTAGTCCTCTTGACTTCCCCAAGTCTGCACTGCACCAAGACACTTCCTCTGAGAGATCCAGACCAATCTGTCGGACCTTGCCACATGCTCTGTTCTTGTTCACCGGACCACAACAATCTTTATTCAGACTTCCGGTAGAGACACATCATGACTTGTGGATATGTGGGATGACCTTTGTTCCCATCAATGACAACAACCATGAATCCATATAGTGTCTCTTGCCAACAGGTTCCTCCCATCCCAGAAGAGAAAAGGATTACTAGAGTTGTTGCTACTAGAGAAAAGGAGAAATCCAAGGTAGTGTTGGAAGACTCTAGTGATACAAAGGAGGATGATAAAAGTCCTTTGGTAAGGAAGGTTGGGGGAAGGGCTCAGCCCTCCAATGAAGAAGTAACAATTGCCTCTACCCCTGTAGTCAGGTAGAATACTCCTTCCCCTCCTTGGTAAGACACCCACCAAGCTTCACCTCACCTCTCATCTCCTTCTGTGGCTGCTCCTTCGTAAAGACTACCTCCTACATCAGTTGCAGAACTAAAGGCACAAGAGAGTAGTGATCATAGGGTGTCATCTCCATTTGTGTAGAAGGAGGGGCTCCAGGATGTGTTAAACATAGACAAGATTTTTGACCTAGCTACGTCTTCTCCACCACAAGGTGAAGCATCTGAGGAGTCAGGAAATATAGTGGTGTTGATGCCATCACGAACTAGGTCCCTACCCTAGGTGTCTTCTCCACCAATTGACAACATATGATGTGGTCTCCCCACTTGGTTGAATATAGTGGTGGAAAAGAAGAAGAAATCATATATTGAGGATGAAGACCTAGCCACCATTGTAGAAGCACTTCAAGAACAACCAAAGAAGAAGAAGGTTAGGGTCTTATCTCATGTCATAGTTGATCAAGAAGGAGTCATGATAGCACACATAGCTACATATGTGACCAAGAAAGGAGAAGCAACTATGACCCCTACTGACTACAATATACAACAAGTGGTCTTGGGGCACCAAACCAAGGATGAGCAAAAACATGCCCTCACCGAGTCTGCCTCAGCCATATTGGGCAAGATGAAGAAAGATGAAGATACCAAGGAAGAACTCAGAGGAAAAATTACTCAACTAACTGCCTACATCAAACAACTGGTTGGGCCTACTAATTTTGGACCCTCTACACTAGCCTTGTTGGAGGCACTCAATAAGGACCATTAGCCTACTGATCCCCATGGGATTCTTCCTACCACCACCACATGGAAAATTTTATTGGAGACATTGGGGATAGATACAATAAAGAAGGTCGTGAGGTTTTATCACACTTTGGATGTAGAGAGTGAGGAGATGGTGGTTTTAGAAGCCTTCATTGATAATGAGCTAACTACATTGGAGCAACACCTTCCCATCTTGCAGAAGATACAAGGAACTGCTTCTACACAACTCATTTAAATGGGCATTATCAACAGTAATAATTTAGGGTGTCCCAATGAATGGTTGCTGGTAGAAAAACTCATAACCAAGGTGTTAAAAAGGTGTAAATAAAAATTGAAGACCAAGAGGGAGGTAGCTAAGGAAAGGTTGACCAAGGTAGAATCATTGATCACATCCATCCCTTGCACCTTCAAAGATCCTTCCTCATTTTCTTTCTCTTCTTCTCATATAATCAAGGAGTTTCAAGAACTGTTACAATAACACCTTAGTGAATAGGGGATTGATGACCTGATGAAGATGAAGGCCTTGTTTCTGGGATTCCAGGACCAATTGGCCAAGATGAAAAAATTGTAGGACAAGATTAAGAAATCCCATCTTTCTATTAGAATGAAGGATAAGTACCATCAAGGACCAGGTACAAGAGAGATCACTACTGTCATTCAGAGTTTTCAAGCTCATGTGCAACAAGGAATTGATGTCACTCTTTTGTGCTATAAAATAAGGTTTTGTATTTTGAAGCTAACACATATAGATGATCATGGGCTAACCTGAACATATTCCAAATTGTAATTTTAAGAAGCTCCCTATAAAAGAGGGTAGATGTGCCATTTGTAAAGGGGGGAACATAGAACACTTGCACTTGCAAAAGTAATTTTGTATATTTGATGGCATGTAGAGGGAAAATTTGATATGCATTTAGGGTGTGGGAAGTCCTTCTCATTTGTAATTAGCCATGTTATTACCAATTAATAGAAGATATCTTGGTTATTCCTATGTTCTTGCCTATTGGTGGTAATGTATCTATGTTTTCTTTTCCTTGCATATGATTTATGTTGATGGATCTTGTACTTAATTGTTAAATCTTCAATCAAGTGGTTAAATAGGGTTTGAATTCTATGCATGTAATATGGTGTTTTCATTTCTCTATTCTTCTACTTCCCTTTCCTTAGAATATTGCACTTGTAATGTACATGACTGTGTGGAATACTGGTCATCCATTGCTTTTTTAATTTGATCTCATTAACTTTGTCATGTGAAGTAAAAAGCCAGGTGCAGAAGCTGTCCAATTATTTGTATTTCCTTTTCCTCTAAACCCTAATCTCCTTTTTCCCATTTTTATACACATAGTCAGTAGTAAATTTCAGGACCCCAAACTCTAGGGAAACATCTATCTTTTAGAGATTATCAAATACCTAGATTGATTCTACCAAGACAGGCCCCTTGAAACATTGTCAATTTAGCTACTCCAACACTGTTGTGACCCAACCTATAGGGACCTTTGGGTAATTATAGTATCATTAGGTTTCCTTTCAGGAGAAGTAGACTTTCATTCATTCTACTTAGTGTTGATGTCCCAAAGAAACCATCGACAGGGCCATTATTCCATACAAATTTGTTGTCCTTAGAAAATTAAAATTGGAGTAGAAAAGACCCTTCATCTAAAATTGAAGGGGTCCAGTGATTTCATCCCAAACAAAATTATTCCATAGGACAAAATATTCAAAATTTATCCTCTTTCTTATGCACCTACACACCAAAGATCTATGTCTAATGTCCTCAAGTATTGAATTTATTCTAGGTAGTGTTTGTTCTTATGTATTTTGAACGTACCTTGATAGTTACTTTAAATTAATCCTTTCTTGAATAACGTCAATAAATCTTATCAATTGAAATCATTCTATGATTTAGTTTTTGGCATTGAACCCTAAGTTGTAATTCATTTTATTTATTTTAGGGGTTTAGTCAAGTTAATCATGGGTTCAATTTTATGCCCTAGTTAGGGCTCTTTAATTTTTCTTTTGAAATAGAATCAAGACTAGCATGTTTGAATGATGATTTCATGTTTGTGCCCTAGTTATGGGATCTTTTGTAGGAGTTAAGGACAACACTGAGAGGGGGGGTGAATCAGTGTTGTGTGAATTTTTGAATCTTTTTACAAACTTTAACTTGGAGAGCACAAGGAGAGAAAGTTATCATTGAATTATCAAACACATATGCACATAATTTTGTCAAACACATAAACAAAACTCATGAGTAAAACATACAACCATAGAGAGAAGATCAATATGAATCAAGACACAAGAATTGCACGAGTGGAAAACCCTCCAGGGGTAGAAAAACCACTCCAGAACTGCCTCACTGGCTTAAATGAAAAATCTTCTTACAAATGTCTCACTGACATATACAGAGGTCTCACTAACCACAAGCCTCATTGGCATGCATATTGTGCCTCACTGGCAAACACAATCACTATTAACAAAACATCAAACTTTGTGTGTAAGACATGATTGTTGTTCAATTAGATTTGCACCATTGTATAAAACCTTATACTTCTTGTTTGATTTTCAAGTCAAGACCATTTTCTTTTACATACTTCTGCAAACAAGCTCCATATACAAATCTCTATAAACAATTTTCTCTACAAATTATCTCTATCAATCTTTCATCAATCACTGCAATCAAAGCTTGATTCCTTGCAATCAAAAACATTTCAAACAACTGCAAGTGTCTTTAAACATTCTGATATTCCTATAAGAACATTTTCACAATGAAGAATATCTCCCAATATGTCTTTTACTCTGCAAATTGGTTCACTCAAACATTCATCTGTATCATCAAATTATTTTCATCATTGATTTGCATAACCTCCATAGCCACTCTATCAATGTGAAGCAAATAAATATAAGAAACCTCTCCATATACTGCAAAATCAATAACCTTTCATATTCTCCAAATCAAAAAAAAACTTTCAATCTAATTATCTTTTCTGCCTACAAATTTTTTTTAAACAAATTTGCATTATCCACTTTTTCAAAACCTCTTGATCTTCTCTACAATTTTTATCAAATTGAATGTCTTTAACAATTTATTTTTCAATCTGCCCTTGTATTCTTTCATCTGCCCTACATAAACAAAATCATGAAAGAAGTCCAAACATCTTCAATAAAATCTGATCAATGCTCTGTCTAAGATCTTCTCAAACCCTTCATGTTCTCCTTCACTGCAAATTCTTGCAATCAAACTCTTTATCTTCTCAAGGAAATCAATCTTCAATGATTATATCTTCATCCTCAAAAAAAATCTTCACCAAAAGAAATTACATTCAAATTCTCTGAAACCATCTGTATGAGCTCTTAAAAGGATAAAAAAAACTTTATACAATATTACTTTCCCTTTTCCTTTAACACATGAGATGGATTTTAAAAGGAATAAATCTCTTAAATAGAAACTCCTGAAAATCTTAACATGTCCACCTTTTGTTTAAAGCATAATTAGAAAATACTTTTTAATGTCATAAAAATGACATAAGTAGGGGCCGACCACTTTAGTGGTTTGAAAATAAAGTTTCTAAAAAATAAACTAAAGCCATAAAAAAGGCTTAGTGATCGGGCATCCTTAATAGAAACTTTTAATCAATATATAGTATGCTCCTCTAAAAGCAATTCAATGCCTCCTCTTCATAGAAATCGGGCCCCAAATGTTAGTGATATTCTTATTAATAAAAAACATTCGATGCTTTTTCTAGTTAAAAAAACTTAGACTTGATTCTCACTGCGGGCTCCATTGACTATTCAATGACATGCTCCTATTTGAAAACCTTTTCTCACTTGAGCCTTTTTTTAAAAAGTGATACAGTTTTAAAACCAAAACTTACTTTATATGGAGAGCTCGTGCCACCGGTAAGAAGGGAGGAGGGCCAGTCATTACAACGATAGTGTGCCCCTTCTGCAGGTTCTTTTAAGCGAAGTGACCTGTATTAGAAGGTCAACATATTTTTAAAACACAAAGTGCAAAACAAATAATCCTTGTATTTTGATAAAACTTGGATTTTGGTAAAGATTATAATTTAGAGTTTTGCTTAAGTGTTTAGGTTCACACTTGTCTTTTGAGTGTGAATAAGCAAGTGTCTTTTCATGAAAGACCATATAACCCTGTATCTCTGCACATGAGAAGTCTGCAAAAACTATTCAACATCTATGTCATCAAATATATGATCTTGAACTTCATACAATGAAACTACAAACATTTCAAGCCCCATGAACATTTCAACATTTGTTTGTATGATGATCAACTCAACTCACAACTGAAGACTATGCCATTGAATACTGAGATCAAATGACCAAGCCACTACCACTGTATGTCATCTGTATCACCTTGATGTAATCCTACAACAACACACAAGATGATATACTTCTGATGATGTACTCCTGCAATAACACACAAGATGATGTACTCCTGAAATATTCTCTGCAAGTACTACTGATCAAACAAGTCCTACACTAACACAATAAAGATCCACTGAAGATATGAGCATGCATCCTTAATAGGATCCTATATCTGATTTCACATGATCCAAGATGATCCAACAACATTCCATCACATATAAAGATATCATTATGATGTAAATCTCTTGATAGAAACTTGACATATCAAATGCAAGGAAGTAGTAATGATCACATCTAAATTTACCTCAAACATATGAAGACATCATGATGAATACCTCATTAACCATCTCCTGAACACTTTTGACATCAATGACAACCTAACACCATCAATCTCCCCCTTTGTCATTGATGGCAAAACCACCTGATGCAATTTTTCTTTCTCCCCCTTTTTGACATCTAATGACAAAGACAATTATCTATTTACTTCCCCTGTGTTGTAGTTCACAAACAAAACACTGCTCATAAAAACCACTAGTAAACACTGACAAGAATAATCAACATAACTCAACTAAACTCAGCACTGATCAACCGTTTTGAATTAGTCCTGAAGAATACCATCCAATTACTGACATTCAACCTTCCATGCTAAGAAAAATCAAAACACTTTTTGACATCACAATCAACTTTTCTTGTATCAATGTAAAGACAACAAGCTCTCAGCAAGATTATTATGACATCCTTGTAATGAACCATTTTCATTAAGTCAAACAAATCTCTAAAACATAATATCACTTTTTGACACAAAACCAATATGAGGATGAAGAAGACATAACTCTGCAACCAAATACCAACTTCTTGAACACTTTGCAAAGAAATCATAAACACACCAATACTCTTTGATGAACAATTTTGCAGGCAAAAATCATGAAGATTACTTAACAGACTGTTCCCAACTCAAGATGACATGATGACCACTTTTGATAAGATCTTTTCAAATCTCCCATGATAGTGACAACTCAATCCTCTGATTAACTTCCCATGAGAACAACTCCACTTAAAGTTGTTATAGCATGATCATAACCATTATAATCATATTGAATTATGAACACTTTGAAGACATAAACTCCTATTAACCTTTTAACAAGTAATGATTTATGATGATAACAATCCTGAAGCCAACATATGACAAACCTTTTTGAACATTACCATCTGCTGTTCCTGATTCAAAACATACCTTTAACTTCCTTTGATGAAATGCAGGATATCACCATTACTGTCATAGCTTGAAGAACTCTGTCTGAAACATATTAGTGAGGAAGATCATCAATGAAACAAGTGAAACACTATCTCCAAATCACCTGAAAGCTTCAATACTTATGCAAAACATATGCCATAAAAACAACTCAACAAGGTAGTAGATATGAGCATCAAATTGACTTCTTTGATATGAACTTGAATTTTATGCAATGACTACACTTTTCACCAGTCAGTATGAATCACAATCCATGATGAATATCACACAAGAGATGTCCTTGTCAATGAACTATTATTCTACAACCAGTCTATTTTTGCACACCCCTTTTGACATGAAAAAGAATGAAGACCATCCTGTTGTTCCTGCACATCTTTTTACAACACACTGTCAAATCTGATATGTACATAACCACATCTAAAAAATACTGCAATCAACAAGAACTCTTGCCTCTTGACTTTATCAAAATAATCAAGATCATTTGTCTAACAAATTGTGCATTTGAACTCCTAAAACACTTTTTCAATATCTTGAAAGCATAATAAGTCAATGATTACCTGTATCATTGTCAAACATTATCAAAGATGAATTCAACAAAAACAAGATCATCAAACTGATAAATATCAATTGATCTTCTTCCAGAAACCCTTTTGGGGATACTTGATAGAACATGAATAACTCCCCCTCACTTCATGCTATCTGTTATGCAACTGATGAAGTGACTTGTGCAGGATGCACAAGCTTAGATTTTGACTCCTCTTTACTTTCTTTTTGCTTCTGTTTAGATTTCTTTATCCAAATCTTTTCAACCTTGTTCTTTTTCCAATCCATCAAACCAGGTAAAACAATTCTTCCAAACCTTCTACAACTATATGCTTTGTGACTAGGTGAATTACACTTGAAACAAACAATATTAGTATTCCTGATTGAAGCAAAATGATTTCTTCTACAATTAACTGATTTATGTCCAAATTGATTACAAGTATGACAATATCCATTAAATGAATAATTATACCTGTACATATATGCTTGTCTTGCAGGGGCATTTCTTCTAAATTTTCTCCTTTGATTATGCATTTTGTCTTCAGGGGTAGCAGTATGATAATTTAAATCAATCTTCCTTTTAGGAGTCTCTCTGATTTATGAAATGGGTACCCGTTATGAAACGGGTACTCATTATCAAATGGGTACCTGTTTTGCTTCGGGTGCTCGATCCTAAATGGGTACCTGCTTTTTTCAAAATAGGTACCCGTTCCAAGCAACATTTTTTATCCATGGGAGACTTCTGCAAAATGTATACTCATCTTTGTGCTTGTATCCCCTATGGTGGTTCTTCTTTTGCGGTAGTGGTTTCTACACTTAGAGTTCTGCACTTCTTCAAAATCAATGCAAAACACATGTTATCATGTCTCAATCCATCCAAAAATTTCCTTCCATCCACTAAATAGATCCTAGCATTGCTGCATACTTCACTTTTAGTCTCTTCCTCTAAAGGTATCAAGATATGTCTCTTCCCATTTGATGTTATAGTATAGGTATTATTTCTTCCATCATGTATTTTCTATCATGCTTCCATTGTCTTCCCAACAATATATGGCATACATCCATCAGCACAATATCACACAATACCTCATCATTCTAAGATCCTATATGAAATTTCACCAAACATTGTTCACTCACCAATACCTTTTTCTCATATTGAATACATGGTATCATGTAGGGTCTCGGATGTTTCAATCTCTCCAAATTCAACTTCCTCACCATCTCTTCTGAAACCAAATTGTTTGTACTACCACTGTCAATGATAACCTTGCAACATTTACCTCCTGATTTGCATCTTGTTCAGAACAAACTTTTCCTTTGTGGTGGCTCCTCGGTTATTTCTACTTAGAACAAATCTCTCCTCATGACTAATGACTATGCTTTCTCTAGTTTCCCTATTGAATTAGGTGATCCAACCAATTCTTCCTCCGCATATGCTACTCTTGCATTGTTCTCTATCCTCTTGTTAGTATTCCCTTGATGAAATTCAAATGCTTGGTGTCCTTTGCCTCCATACTTGAAACATGTTCCCTTGAATGATCTCTAGTTAAATCCTCTTCCATCTCTCTGGTTTCCTTCATTGTAGTAAAAATTATGACTTCCTATGCTACTGCGGTAGAAATTTATGTCATCTCTCTCTCTCTCTCTCTGTGATATGAATTAGTGTCTCTTTCTTCTTTGTGGTATGGGCTTCTCTCCTTGTTTTTCTCTGCATATGGTCTTCCTTCTTGATAATATGTTCTACCTCTCTAGAGTTTGCCTCCTTTACCTCTCTGTCTTTGGTCATGTCTCTTATTCAACTTTTCTTCAACTTTTAGTGTAAATTGACATGCCTCTTCCATTGTTGACATCCTTACCAAACTTAGTTCTTGAAATTTTATCTTGAATCCATTTATGTACCATCCCACATTCTCCTTGCTTGCTTCACTATGTCCAGTCCTAATAATAATCTTATGGAACTCTTTAGTGTACTCTTTCACTGTCTTTTCCTTTTACCTTAGGTTTTGCAATCTCTTCAACAATTCTAATTCATAGTCAGTAGGTATGAACTGATTCTTCAATTTTGTCACCATCCTCTCCCATTTTATGATTTTCTCTTTTCCTCTCCTATTTCTATCCAATTGCACTTCTTTCCACCAAATAGTAGCATGTCCTTTCAACTTAGCTTTTACAAATCTCACTCTTTTTGGATCTTCTATTTTCTCATATTCAAAGTATTCCTCCATGTCATTTATCCAATCAATCAATTCCTCAGGATTCAAATTTCTGGTATAGTTTGAAATTTCCATCCTAGGTCTCTTTCCAATCTTAGAAATAACTTTCAACATCTTTACCTGATCTAATTCTTCTTCTTCTAGTGTTTCTTCATATTGGTCAGCAGCTTGAAATTTATCATCATCACTCTCATCCTCATGTCTAGGGTTTAGACCTCTCCTTCTATCTTCTTCTACAATGTCTAATCTAACTTTCATTATTCTCATCATCTCTATCATTTATTCCATTCTTCCAACAACATTAGCCATAGCATGCATCTTCCTTAGTGGCAAATCTTCCTTGGATCTGGTGCAACTGCCTCAAATTGGTGATCTGACTATAAGGTTACAACTACCTCACAATTGGAGCTCTATTGACAAACACAAGTAGATTGCCTTAGGTCAGTGATCTGTTCACTTCAAGATCTTCTAGAATGCCTTCTCTCCCAATGGATCCACAAACTTCACTCTGATACCACTTGGTGCAGTCACAGATGGAGGGTCCAAAGAATTGGACTGTCCAACCATACATCCTAGGTAAACACAATGGAAAAAACACAAGAAATAGAATAACAAATGGAAATATATTGAATCAATAGCATGAACAAGTACACTATTCATATGCCAGTAACATGCAGACTATTATGCACTCACAAGCCTATCCTCTGGTAGAATTACATGAAAGATATTTCTTTGAAGTGCCTTCTGCAAATCCACAACTAAAGACTAAAATCTTTCTATCATATTGTATATCTTCCTAGTGCATCTAATGAACATTTATATATCATCTTCTAGCTCAAAGAATGCTCTACGTCATCATTAAGAAGTTTCAAAATCTAATGCATGATGAAATGTGTAGGTCGGCCTACAACATGTGGTAATGCTCTGCAAATGGCTGAAACATGTTGTGGTTCTCAATGAAGATCTATCTAGTCCCATATTGCCTTGTGAGATGTTCCATTAGGCTCTCCAAGTCATAGGAATGCTCTGCAAACCTTGTATGCTCATGTTGAATATTGAATGCTCTGTTTTGTGAGTGTTGTTGATGTTCTAATAGTGATAACTCTCCAAAGACAATTTCAAACCTCATGAATTTTGGATATGATGTAGATAATATAGTGTAGAGTCTAAATCCTACTCTGTAAGCTGTGAAATGATGATGCAGTAAAATGCGGTGTAAAATGTTGAAACTGCAAGTCACTTGAAATGCAAGAAAAGAAAAGAAATCAAAATATTTATGGTTGATGTAAGATTGCCTTTCAACCTGGGATGCTTCTACATCAAACATGCATATAGATAATTTTAATCATAGTTTATATCCTTTTAGGCATAGGGAATAGATGGAAAATCATGCCTAATTAGCCTTACAACTTGTCACAATTAGCATTTATTTGTAGGCCAGAAATGTTCTTGTAAATGAACAAATCAACATGGAATCTACAACTACTATACACTCTAGTATAGGAAGAAAGAACCTCTAACCCCATATAATACACCATGTTCATGTTATAGGCTAGTAATTTAGCATGGGAGATGTCTATACCGTGTTCATAAATCACCTTGAGTCATGCCCATCCCATACCTACACAATAAATGAATCAATAAACTAAAGGTTCACCATTTTATCTTGAAATCCTCTATTATTACTCTACACATGTATCTATATTACTAACAATAATTGTTTACTACTTTGTAGGCCACCAGTCCACTTAACCACATTATCAAGGATAGAATAAAAACACTTATGTCCTATAATTCCTCATCATTCAAAACTATAGGAAGAAAAGTTTATATTTAGGTAACATAGGGAAAAAATAAAATGGTGTATACAACATTCAACCACCATCATAAATATCAAGAAAGGCTTCCTAAATATATGTATATAGCAACCATGCCATGATTACCCATATCAAAAAGATTATGGACCCACCATCTGACTCTAGTAAGGTGATGTGGCACCATGTAAGTGGTCCATGTATACCATCACAATTAAGATGTCTATCCATATTAAATTAACGCATAGAGCTTTGGGACACACAATACTAGTGTTGAGAAGTTGACAAGAAAACATAGACTAGCAACCTAACTTATTTCTATGTTAGAGTTGCTTTTACCATAGTGTGATGCATAAGGAAGAGAATCAAAACATATGGGGTAATATTATAGAATAAACAAAGGAAAATATGCACATGTGCTCATTAATTATATAGATATTGAGTCTTCATTAACTTCTCATATATTCATATATCTTCATGTAATATATAATCATATGTCCTTCATATCTCTCTCATTACATATCATATCCTCTAGGAGCTATGCATTGATCTCTATATCTCTCTTTTTGTATTTCTCTTTCTCTTATCCTCTTTATTCCTAAATTTATTCTATCCTCTTCTAAGTGAGGTACATGTATATTATTTTTATATCTTTACTAGATATAAGGATGTGTCCCTATCTTATCTCCTTCATAGACATGCCTTTCTAGAGTCATCGCATAGGTTCTGATGGTACCATGATTGTTGTTCTTTATTCCTCTAGTGACTTCTTCTTGCTCCTACTTCTAGGGTATGATCTTCTCAATTATAGCCTTTGGCTCCCTTGTGGGTTTTCACCATTGGCCTCCATTAGGCCACCTTTTTGGGTTTTCAACCTAATGGGAATAATCCACCTACCTTTCTAGTTTTTCAATTGAACTATTGTAAATCAACTCTATCCATGTCAACATCATCCCCCATCTTAAATTATGTCTTGTCCTCAATAAATGCTTGATTTGTCTACCAACTTCACCAAAAATAAATTCTAAAGTTTTGGGGTCAAAACTTAAAATAATTCATTGACTTCAATCTCTATGTGCTGTGAAAATTTCCCAAAATCAAACCACACAAAAAAAAATTCTCTTAAGGCAACATGCTCTTATAAATCACCTACAACTAATTATATGTATTTGTAGTAAATGGCACACTTGAACCTTGAGATCAATTATTAGATCCTTTACCTCATCTAGAGAGTGAGTTAGCAAGATAGAGTCTACCATGTGCTTTGTGTTAGTTAAAAGTCTTGACATCTTCACTAACTGCAAGCTTTCTACCTCTCTATGTTGTTTCATTTCACTAATGATCCTAGTGTGTTGATCCTAAAGTTGTGAAAACTATGTATGTAAACTTTCAATATGTGTGCATTATGCCCCATTTGCATCCTTTGCTACATCATATGTCTTAGAAGTCTATAAAATCTAATTTTTGTGATTATCTAATTGTATCTTCAAAGTTCTTGTAGAAGTGGGCCAACCCAAACAAAATTGTTAAGTGTATTTATATTGTTGTAGAACTTTTATATATTATTGATCTCCTTGATTGGTGCTACCTATTCGATAGTACATTTTCCTTCCTTTGCATAAGTCTTCCCTATTCATAAGTGCTAAGGCTCCCTAGTTTTGTTAATAGTGTATGTATAGCATCCTCCAATTTTTATTCTAAAGGTAGAGAGAAATCTACAACTATGGGTGTAATATGTTACTTGATGAACTCCAAGGTATTTGTCATTGCCTCCTCTATGGATATATATTTATTCAATACATCCCTTCACAAACCTATCTCCAAAACATCTCCTAGCTCAAATTTTTCAATAGGTGATCAATATTTATGCCAAGTCCACCTATAACCCTAATGATGTAGTTGTGATAATGCTAGGTGATAGTGTAACCATGAATTAAATCTACTTTTATTGTGCTATGAATTCATTAATTTTATCTATGGGGTCCAATATTGAGGCTACAAGTGGAGTAATTAATTGTTGGCCTTTAGGCATTTGTTTTCCACTTGATTCACCAATGATAGTTTCTCCTTTTTCTTTATATGGTTATTGTTCCTCATTTCCACCTTTTCCACCTATCTCAATATCCAAAATGTGCTTATGTCAGAAGAATTCCTAGTGTTCCTATCCTTGTTCCTTTTGAAATTTTGTGTCAATCCCCATATTTACTTTCACATCATTTATTCTTTCATCTTTCTACTCTAATGCACCCTATGTGCCCTAAACTAGTTCTTCTATTGATATATCTATCATGTCAAATTTCATCTCCATTTGTTCCTTTAATCTCACTTCTTTTTCTATTGATGTTTTAGAGATAGGAATGGTCTTTTTTTCTTTTTTATAGCATTAGAACTTCATAAGCCTTCCTAGTGGCTTGTATGATTTCTTCCTTTATATGTTATTTGGCTTCTTCAATTATAGATAGTAGTGCTTCCACTCTTTGTTTTAACTATAGGTCTATATTTTGTAGAGTTTATAATTATGCACTACTCTTTGAAGACAAATTTGTTTCTTGTGTAATAATTTCTAGAGTAGTATGTATAAGCATTACAT
Source organism: Cunninghamia lanceolata (assembly GCA_027924645.1). Classification (NCBI taxonomy): domain Eukaryota; kingdom Viridiplantae; phylum Streptophyta; class Pinopsida; order Cupressales; family Cupressaceae; genus Cunninghamia; species Cunninghamia lanceolata. Next base: position 4,110,202 of record BSBN01000175.1, on the reverse strand, counting down.
CAATTTGAAATGCTTCCTCTCTTTTCTTCCTGATTTTATTTTTGAAATGCTTCTAGAAGTTATTGGTTGATTCTATTCATAATTATGGACTTGTGGAAATAGATTCCAATATTTCTTAAAGAATTACATTTTTATTATCATCAAATGTTGTTAAATATGCCACACTATTTCCATCAATTTTCTTGATATGAAAAGTGTCCTATAAATGATTTGTGGGTTATTTGTTCTTCCTTCCCCTTACTGAATTGACTCCTTGTGACGCCCTATGGTATATATAATTTCTTTTTTATTTCTAATCTTTACTTGTGCTCTATCTTCTTCCTCTAATAGTTCCAATAATGGGTGTTTTCTTTTCATTTGTCTAGCTTTTCCTTGTGATAGGCCATTTTTACCTTCTTTGTTACACTTATCTAAAGTGGTTCTTTGGTTGTATCCTTTATAGGTGATTGTAGTAGAACTAGCCTTGTTTTATCCTTCTGTTGTGGTGTTACTAATAGTTATGTCTTTATAGTATATTTTGGTGATTTCTTCGATGATTATTCTTCTCCCAATGTCTATTCTCTTTTGGAATCCCTAATTTCAAATGATAATGGTGATCCTATTTTCAACATTTGAAATCTCTACAATTCCATTGACTCTTAGGATTTTTCCTCTAGTGTTAGGGATGAATCCAAAATTTCTATTATTGTAGAGGATTTTGTTTCTTTGTGTTTGCTAGCTTGTTGGAGCTTTTTTTCCTTCATTTTCTAGAATTTTTCTTATGCCTCCTATTTACTCTTTTTATCTTGAACTCTTTATAACATCCAAATCATTCCACCTTGGGGTCTCTAGGTAGGGCTTGTTAGGAAAGATGTCTCAACCTTGAAATTACAAAAGGTTACTATTCTTCCCAATTTTGGTCTTTTCGAATACTCTTTATCTTGAAGAATGGTTTAGAACTTTCAAAGTTTCCAAAAGAGGCTAAAAATGATACAGATTACTATTTTTAGTAAGTCTACATTTGAGCACAGATGGACCTAAAATTTTCCCAAAAGATATAGAAATGCAAAGTAAACATCTTGGGTGAGTTTCTATCTAAGATCAAACCTAGATTGCAAGATATTAAAGTTTTCATTTTTGAAACTCCTAGAAAAGTTTTGAACTTGGGTTTGAGTCACTTAGAGATCCCTAAGTACCATGAAAGTTGTTGTAACTAATTAATTCAATTATAGATTAATAGATCACTTCATGATCTTTCCAACAGATCAAACTGTTCATTAATAAGACACCCGAGTCAAAAGTTATAGCCTCCAGAAGTTGGCCCTCCCATTTTGGGAAATATGAAAATGTGTTGGACACTTAAAAGAGTTGTAAAGGGGAGAGTTACATGTGTTGGTGTGTGATTTGGCACATCACAAGGTATATTTTATTGGAGATAATTTGGATGCCACTTTTGGGTGGTTTTGGTTTATGGCTTTATAACTACCATTGACATTTTACTATATTGTGTCTCCTATATATTAGGAGCTTGAGATGGAGGTTGTGTGTGAGAGTCTTATAGATGTTGAGTTGCCTTCAGATCTTTGGTTGGTTATACTCTTGTAAAAGTTTTCTCTGCAAGTATATTGTAATCTTGTTCATTTCTTAATAATATATTGGGTGGCTTTTGGAGTGTGGGGCTTTTCTTGCAAAAGTGATTCCCCACATAATTATGGTGTTATGGTATGATTGCTATTTATGTTTATTTCTATATAATTTTTATTACTATTTTAAATATCTAAATTTTTATTCATATCCCTTCTCTCAAGATTAGTGTAGGAATTTTTTCCCCTACCTTGGCTTCCTTACAAGTGGTATCAGAGCTTGATCACCTTTGGTTTCAGTCATGGGTTGTTGGGTTTTTTGAACTAATCTAGTTTTGAGGAGGAGCTTTTGCAGAAGATACTTTGTGATCTTGTTGTAGGAATTTTCAGATGGCAAGCACATCAAGGAGAATAGAGGTAGAGAATTTTATTGGTAACAATTTTGAGATGTGGAAACAGAGGATTGAGGATTTGTTAATTGATCTATGGGATGCTGTTGATAAGAATGTTTCAAGGCCTACATATGCTACTTTGGCTGCTCAATATGATGTTATGGACCAGAAAGTCAAGGGTCTAATGCGATTGTACATGTTAGGCTCTATCTTAATCAATGTCTATGAGGAGTCCTCTACAAAGAAACTATGGAAGAATCTTGGTGAGATATATCAAGCCAAATATTTAGTGAACAAGATTTTATTGAGGAAGAAATTGTATTCCTTGAAAATGGAAAAGGATGGATGAATTTCAAACCACTTGGAAAAATTCAATATGTTTGTGGCTCAACTAGCATCAGTTGGTGTAAAAGTGGATGAGGAGGAGAGATGTCATATCCTTCTTTGTTCTTTGCTTGATTCATGGGATTCTCTTGTTATGGCTATTGGGAGTACTTTTGTTCTCTTGAAAGTTGAAGATGTAGGTTCTTTGCTTTTTGAAGAGATGAGAAAGAAGGTATCCATTAGTGCCAAAGAATCCCTAAATGTTCATGGAAGACCTAAAGAAAAAGGTAAGAAGAGTGAGAAGCATGACAAATCCAAGTCCAAGGGGAGATCCAAATCTCCTAGAAAGTCCAAAGTTATTTGTTGGAATTGCGGTAAGCCTGTACACTTTCATAAGGAGTGTAAAGAAGAAAATAATAAAAAGAAGAGATTTGATTCTAATTTTGAGTCCAATAAGGAATATGGTGATGTGTTAATTGGAGATTTGCCCACTTGTGCAAGTAATGATACATGGTTAGTTGACTTAGGTGCATCTTTCCATATGACCCCTAATAGCGATTAGTTTTCTGAATATGAATAATTTGATGGAGGTAAGGTGTACTTGTGTGATGATTCTCATTTAAATATTGTTGGTCATGTTAAAGCTAAAATCATATTTCAAGATGGTAGAGTAAAAAGGATTAATGGTGTATTGCATATCCCTAGATTAGCATAAAATTTATTATCTATGAGAAAACTAATAGATGCGGGTGTGTAGGTAGTTTTTTTTGATGCAGGATGCAAGATGGTTAGAGGTGCTATGGTGATTTCTAGAGGTGTCAAATTTGGCATGTTTGTATAAGCTTCATGCATATGCTAATGAGTGCAATAGTACTTTTGTGAAAATAAAATCTGTGACTACTTCATTAGAAAATGAGAGGGTTTAATTTTCAGTGGCTGGTCATGGCTTTTGGGTACCTAAAGGTGCTCTTTCTTCTGAATCAAAATTGCTTGCAAAGAAAACTATGTTATGGCACCAAAGATTAGGCCACATAGGAGAAAATGGTCTAAGGACCTTGAAAAATAAAAACCTTGTTGAAGATTTGATCGACTGTAATCTTGATTTTAATTTCTATGAGAATTGTATTATGGTAAACAAAACCCTGTTTAATTTTACTCGATTTCTCATAAATCTTGTGCTATATTGGATCTTATTCATTTTGATGTGTTTGGTCATGTAGATGTTCCTTCCATTGGGAATTCCACATATTATGTTTGATTTATTGATGATTATTGCAAAAGGACATGGGTGTATTTTCTAAAGAGTAAATCTAAAGTTTTTATTCAATTTAAAGAGTTTAAAGCAATGCTTGAGTTGTAGACTAGAAAGAAAATAAAATGTTTGAGGACTGACAATGGTGGTGAATTTTTCTCTAATTATTTTGATATATTCTATAAAGATTGTGGCATTTAGAGACAAAAGACAACTTCATATTCTCCACGACAAAATGGAGTTGTAAAACGAATGAATAGGACACTAATTGAGAAGGCTAGGATCATGCTTAGAGGTGTTGGTCTAGAACAAAGGTTTTGGGCTGAAGTTGTTTTCACTACTTTCTACCTAATTAACAAGTCTCCTACATTGGCTTTTGTTGATAAAATGCCTTTAGAGGCATGATTTGGGCACAAGCCTTCACTGAGACATCTTACATTTTTTGGTTGTGAGGCATATGCATATGTGCCAAAGGAGAAGTGAACAAAGTTAGAGAACAAGGCTGTGAAATGCATCTTCATCGAGTATAGTTATGGTGTGAGAAAATACAAGCTTTGGGACCCTGTTGCACAGAAGGTAATATATAGTAGAAGTGTTATTTTTAGAGAAACTAAACCTTCTTTTGTTACATTGCAGCAAGAACAAAGTGAATAGAAAAATGTGATTCAACTCCCTTCTATGCCTGAGAAAGTTGAATCGAGGCCCCCAGATAGACACCAAGTTGAGGAGAGCTCATCTAGCTTTAAATCTTTAGAAGAGGAGGAAGAAGCTCCAACTCAGCTTGTTTAAAGGTCTACAAGCCATAGACAACCACTTGAAAGGTATTCACCTGATGACTGGAGATGTATCTTTACTTTGAATACTAACGTAGATGAACTTAGATCTATAGAAGAGGCATTAGATACAAATAATGCAGAGTCTTGGAAGATTTCTATGGATGAAGAAATGGAAGCTTAAAAAAATAATGATACATAGGACCTAGTACCACTGGCTAAAGGACAAAAACCTGTTGGTTGTAAATGGATGTTCAAGAAAAAGATTATTTTAGATGGACGCATTAAAAAGCATAAAACATGGTTGGTTACGAAAGGTTATTCTCAGGTTGAGGGTATTGATTACAGTGAGATATTTTCTCATGTTGCAAAAATGACATCCATTAGATTCTTGCTTTCTATTTTTGTTTCTTATGATCTAGAGGTTAAGAAAATGGATGTGAAAAAGGCATTCCTTCATGGTGATTTGGAGGAGGATATTTATATGACATAGCCAGAACACTACATGGTGAAAGCTAAAAGTAATTTGGTTTGTAAATTAAAGAAATCTTTGTATGGCCTTAAACAAAGTCCTAGGATGTGGTACCTAAAATTTGATACATATGTGTTGAGTTTGGGATTTGAGCATTCTAAATCTAATCATTGTTTTTATTATAAATTTGATGGTGATCGTTTCTTATTTATTGCATTATATGGTTACGATATGTTATTTATTGGTAAAGGGAAAGTAATGGTTTCAGAACTAAAGTCTCAACTTGTACCTAAATCTAAAATGAAAGATCTTGGTGCAACTAAACACATTCTTGCTATGTAAATAAGAAGAGATAGAGTGAACAAAAACTATGGCTTGGCCAGAGTAAGTATGTCAATTCAGTTTTACAAATGTTTAACATGTACGATTGTAGACCATTATGTGTTCCTTTTATAGTTCGAACAAAGTTAGCTGCTTCACAATATCCAATGTCCCCATTACAGATGGAATACATTAGAAGAGTGTCTTACTAGAGTGCAGTCAAAATTTTGATGTATGCTATGGTCTTTACAAGACACAACATTGCCCAAGAAGTGGGATTTATTTCCAGATATATGTCTAACCCTGGTAGAGTTCATTGGGATGTAGTTAAAAGTCTTCACATATTTGCGGGGTACCTCATAGTATTCCTTGTGTTATCATGGTAATTTGATAGGAGACATGCATTCCCTTGATATTCACGGTTATGCGGATTGAGGTTGGGTAGGTGATGTTGATAGCAGATAATCTACCAATGCTTATGTATTTACTTTATTTGGTGGTGCAATTAGTTGGATGAGTATGCGACAAGATATGGTTACTTTGTCCACTATTGGAGTTAAGTATATGGAATCTACTCATACTTGTAAAGAACCCATTTATATTAAGAGACTGTGTTTAGATATCATAATAGAATAAGGTGCAGTGATACTTTATTGTGATAGTCAAAGTGTGATTTGCCTAGCTAAGAACCTGACATTTCATCCTAGGGCTAAGCACATTGATTTATAGTATCATTTTGTTAGAGATATGGTCAAGGATGGAGCAGTGAAGCTATTTAAGGTAGATACTTTGATTAATTTACAGATTCATTAACTAAGCATGTGAGCACAGATAAGTTTAGATGATGTTAGAAGTCTATGAGCCTCTCAGGCTCTAGCAATTAAATCATGGTTTTGATACTTCCTTTGCTTTTGCAAGGTGTTTGAGAAGTGGGATAATGTTAGGAAAGATGTCTCAACCTTGCAACTACAAAAGGTTACTATTCTTCCCAATTTTGGTATTTTATAATACCCTTTATCTTGAAGAATGGTTTAGAACTTTCAAAGTTTCCAAAAGGGGCTAAAAATGATAGGACTTACTATTTTTTGTAACTCTACATTTGAGCATGGATGGACATGAAATTTTCCCAAAAGATATAGAATTGCAAAGTAAACATCTTGGGTGAGTTTTGACCCAAGATCATAACTAGATTGCAAGATATTAAAGTTTTGATCTTTGAAACTTCTGAATAAGTTTCAAACTCAAGTTTTGTGCATTTATAGGTCCCTAAATTCCCTAAAATTTGTCATAACTGACAAAGTAGGTTATATCTTGATAGCTCGCTTCACAATCTTTCCAACACATCAATCACACACCCAGATCAAAAGTTATGGCCTCTAAAAGTTGGGTCTTTAATTTTGGAAAATGTGAAAATGTGTTAGACACTTAAAAGAGTTGTAAAGGGGAGAGTTACACATTTTGGTGTGTTATTTGGCACATCACAAGACATCTTTTATTGGAGATAATTTGGGCAACACTTTTGAGTGATTTTAGCTCATAGTTTTGTAATTACCATTGATAGTTTACTGTATTGTATCTCCTATATATTAGGAGCTTGAGATGGAGGTTGTGTGTGAGAGACTTATAGATGTTGAGTTGGCTCTGGATCTCTAGTTGGTTATACTCCTGTGAAAGCTTGCTCTGCAAGTATATTGTAATATTGTTGATTTCTAAATAATATATTAGGTTGATTTTGGAGTGTGAAGGTGAGAGGAACCTCTTGCAACAATATAATGAAAAATGCACGGAATAACAGAAATAGAAGAACACATAAGGAATTTATTGATCACAGGCCACTTCGAGGGGGCAACCTCCTTTGAGCAAGATCAATACAATAAACTCGTGGATGCCTTCATTGGCCTCAACACGTACTTATATACTAAGTCTAATCTAAACAACTATTACTTCCCATGAATGTGGGATAATACAATATACCCATGGGATGACTTACAAAGCATATGTAGCCAAATGTAATATACTAACAAAGTAAAGAGAAGGGTTAAACACGGGTTCCTAATAGAAGGGCTTTTTCCCCAAAGGTTTCCCCATGTAATTATGGTATTATGGTATTATTGTTATTTATTTTTATTCATGTATAATTTTTGAAATTGTTGTAAAGATCTAAAAAGTTTTGCATATCCCTCCTCTCAAGGTTATTGTAGGAAGTTGTCATGCTACCTTAGCTTCCTTACAGGTCCAAGAAGGCTTGGGTATTAGCATCAATTAAGCCATTAGAGATCTCATAGGGTATCCTAGGTACCCTTGACATCCTAGGTTCCACTACTTTCATAAATGCAAAGTCTATCTATATTAAATATGTTGTTATTATAGTATTTATTAACTATATCAATTGATATTCTTTCCCTTTCTTGTATTTTTATTTTAAATTTATTTAAAACAATAATCATATTCCTTTCTATATTCAATTACTTTTTAGAAGGATCCTATGTGCATCATGATCTAAGCCCTACTAGTCTAGTATTTGACCAACTATATCCAAGAATTTCAAGTAATGTCCTCATGAAATAAAATGCAAGATAAAGAATTAAAGAGTCATACCATAATGTGTATGTGCTCTTCTTTGTTCTATCTAGATCATCTAGCAGATGCTCTCGAATGATTTCACATTGGTCAAACTCCTTGACATTCACCACCATCTCATATGTGGTGATTATTGAGGTGCATGTAGCTAATTTTCCCTATTGGTGTAATAAAATTTATAGGCTATTCCTTTTGTAGCATACCTCACTACAATGTTTATGATATATTTGACTAATAACTTCCTCCCATGAAAGGTTTCTCTAGTTAATTCCGTCACCTATTCATTCTTTACTTTCTTCTTCATGGGTGGTTCACCTTTATCCCATAATTCAAACACTAGTTTAATAGCTTCCTTTGTAATTTGGTAGGATTTATATAGATACATAAAATCTAAATGACTTCTACTTATAACTAGCCCAACCTATGAATGCCACCTATAAAATTTTGGAAATTCCTCCCATATATCCAACTTGAGCTCTCAAATTCTCCTATACGGGTGCAAATATTCTAGTTACAACCTCATGCTTGGATTGTGGTGGTTGGTGCTACTTACTCCTTCTTGAACTGGGTGTGATCCATTTCTATGAGTGTGGCATGGATATATTTGTGAATTTTCTATGCATGAAGGACATATGCAGGGACATCAAAGAAATTGCCATCATTATCTATCTCCACTACCTTCTAGGGGTACTTCATATATTTTGGTCATGGGTTGTCTTTGGCTTGAACCAAAGTAGGTTCCACCATTGTTTCTTGTTTGAGTACAACTCTGGTTCTACTTCTTCCCCTATTTTTCTTGACTCACCCTACATTTCCTTTTAAGATTCAACTTCGACTTGCCACGTGGAGATAAGAATTACACTTCCAATAGATTGATATTTTTCTTCCACCATTCAATTCTTCTTGCTCAACTCATTAGTCCATCCCTTCTCTTTAGCTCATTCTTTTTGGCACTTAGTAACTTTTGAGTAATTCTATCCATTAGATTAGTGTCAAGATATAGGTTTCAAATGACATTATTCCAGTTAAATGCTTCTAACATCTAACCCATACACCAGATGAAAGGGACTAGATTTTATGTCTTTTGTAGGTTATTCTATAAGCCCATAAAATTGTTGGTATTTTGACATCCCAATTTGTCGCATTCTCATTGCACATCTTTTTTATTATGGTGCCCAAAATATTTTTAAATGCTTCATTGTCCCCATTAGCTTATGGATGGTGATGGATACTCTTATTATAGATTATCATGAAGTTCTTCAAAAGCTCTACAATTGTCTTATTAAAAAGTGTTTGCACTGGTCACGTGTAATACACAAGGGACATTCAAATTGCACTATAATATTTTCATATATGAATTTTTTTGGAAATTATGGCTATGCAACCTTTTGTAGTATCTACTTTTGTTGATCTAGTGGGATATTTAGTTCTTGTTATTATGAATTGCACATGGGACTTACAAGTAGGTGGGTCTATAGGACCAATTAAATGTATTTCCCATTTCTCAAATGGGGTTTGCACTAGAATTGGTTGTAATGATATTTTATCCCTTTCTAGTATGTTTCCCTACTCTTTGATAGAAGTCACATTTTTTAGCATACTTACGTGCATCCTTGAAGAGTGCCACTATAATCTAGCCAATAATATGTTTATGCCTATTCCTTCTCATAAATTATGGCCACTAGAATTTCCTTCATGTGCCTCCCTTAAAGTGTCCTCCTTTTCATGTTCTAAGACTACTCTTCTAATTACTTCATCTTTAGAAACAATATGAAAATCTCCTTCAATTAGTGTATAAGGTAAGGATTGCATCATGAACCTTTCCTCTCTTCCTTTGTATTGTCATCTAGAAATTCTCCTATTCAAAATAGTTCTATGATATTTGTAAGCTCCATTGGTTCCACATTCACTTTAAAGAAGTGTGCACCAAGTAATTCATCATCAATATTGGTTATGGTATTATGTGGGAATTGCATACAAATTTGTTTAGTCTAAGTGAGTGAAATTATGAATGTGTTTTTACACCATAGAAGAGATAGAAGTTTGATTCAAAAAGAAAGATTTGACCTATGTAAACCTTGTAGGACAACATATAAAGTAAATGGGAAATGATTCTCCTCATGGACATTCACCAAGAGGGATCATACATCAAATTAGTATCTCACTTTGTAGAGATAAAAAAAAATTGTTTATTTATTTTTACCTTTTTTTAATATTTATTTTCTAAATTTTAATAGATGTCTTATATAGAGGATTACAACATGACAACACTTAAGAGTAATGTTATAGTTTGGATGGGTCAATATGACTTGGGCACGAATAGTTATATTTCTAGTTTCTTGTCGTTTACCCTATGCACAAGTATTGAATTTTTTTTTAATGCAAAAAATGTAAGGGAAGTCAAAAATGACCATGTATTCACATCAATGATTTATCCTTAAAAAATCTCAATAATATTTTACAATAGGAACCTATATAAAATTATTATAGTATACAAATATTTTTAATTTATTTTATTTATAACCTTGTATCAAATTTCATTCAAGACATTTCATTTGGAATTGGGTGTAATAGAGGTAGAAATGAAATGTTGAGTTAAAAATGTGATGAATATAACAAATGGCATTAAAAAAATAGACACCTAAGATATATGGTAAAAAAGAGGGGATATTTGTAATGCGCCATTTAAAAAAAAAAAAAAACTTCTTCCCTTATGTACAACAATGCAAATATCTTAGTTGGGATTAATGTAAGCACTATTCATGAGACTTTGAAAATTCTTATGACTTCTCACATGCACCTATGGGCTATTTGATAGATAACCCTTATTCAAGTTCTCCAGTCGAGCACACCACGATTAGAAACATCCTTGAGATCTCTATTTTTTTTATTTTTTTTGGATGTCATAAGGATTTAAGGCATCATTTTGGTGTGAATAAATTAGGGATTTCATTCAAAGATGCCTTAGAAAATGCTATCATGTCAAAAAAAACATTGAAACACCTTTTCGAGGCCCTAAAGTTACTAATCACTCTCTAATACATCTCATGATTCAAAGACCCTCCATTCTGAAATAAATTGTGTCTTGCTTAGTTTTGTTTGTGAGCAATAAATCTCTTTAAAAATTTCAAATCTATTGAATCTTAAGTTACCAAAATCCCATGCTTTAACTTTTCTGCAACCCATGAGTGTCTAGCCTATATTTACTAGAAGTATGTGTGTGGGTGCACACACGTGTGCATATGTGTGTTGTAGTGCCCCTCCATTTTCACTTTGGTTGTGTCAGGTATGTTTGACATTTGGTTATTTGGTTTGGATTGTTCATTTGATGCTATTGGTTAATCATGGCATTAAAATAATATTAGTAGTCATTAAAATATTTTTGATAATTAAATAAATAGAAATGCCTTTATGCAAATTTAGTGCTGAAAATTTAAAAGGGTAAACCTAAATTTATAAATTATTATTTTAGGCCCCTATATTATTTATAGCACTATAGTTTATTAGCTATATTAATTTGTTACATTTTCTAGAGGTTATTTTATATTATTGGTGAGTGAAACCTTATTTTATATAAGGAAACCTAATAAAATATAATGTTATTAAATATTACTTTAGGATACATAATTATAATTGCTTGACGACAAGCAATCTTGAGTGGGGAGGGTTGTCATGTCCCTATAACGATTTATAATTGAATTATTTATTTAAATAATAAGTTAGCCTTATATAAACTAAATATATAATATATTTATTTAAAATATATTATTAACATGTATTATTTAATAAATAGTATTATTAAATTAATATAATTTAAATATTATAAAATATATGAAATATATATATATTTATATTTTAATTAACTAGATATATTATAAATATAAATATTTTAATATAATATTTATGTGAGTAATTAATAAGACATATTATTATATATAAAAATAAATATTATGAAGAGTCTTACCTATTAAAGCTAGAAAGTAAAGTAATTTGGAATAAGACAAAGTAATACGGTTAAACAAAAGGTTAAATTCAAAATAAAATTATATAAAAATAAAAGTCTAATAAGACAAACATTATCCCACCATATTATATGCTTGGAAATAAAATAAAATAAAAGAGCTCTCGTACTTAATAACAAATGTATTTATTTATACTATATATATTATATAAATAATGTACTTTAAAAAGTTTAAGGGGAGGTCGAAGGAAGATATTTATAAGTGCAGCACATTAATAAATAATATATTATAAATATATCTAATAATATAAATACAATTATTATTATTATTATTATTATTATTATTATTATTATTATTATTATCTTATATTGTAATATAAATATAAATAATATATCATTTATTATAATGATATAATATAAATACAAATAATGTTCATTTATGAGATGAAGCATGGACTAGAATTGGCCAGCCTTATTGATAACCAGATTGCTTTCGGAAAAGCTCTTAAGGAGCTGCTCAAGGAAATACATGAGAACAGAGGCCCCTTTTCTGATAGACTTGACTTCCTTGCTCAACTTCTCGAGCGGAACAAAGTCGTGTGGATGGAAGGAGAGCTAGGATGGACAGCTTGGTGCGATGATCATGATGATGTTCTAGAATAGCTTATTTGTCTCCTCTTTTTGTAATCTCATTAGAACTGCTACTTAATGTGTTAGTTGGCTGATTTTGGCTGAAAGTTGGACTTTGAACTTGGTGGTTGAGGCTCGCCTCCTCCCCCTCTTTTGATACTGTACCTCTTTTGTTCTCTCGATTATTTAATTTAAAAAATAATGTAAATAAATAATAATAAACATTTTTTAACCTATCCTCTTATGATAAGGGAGTTACGTATGGTTAGAAATAGTTTTACCACAAAAGGGAATTAATATAAAGTAATAAAAATAATAAGAGACATACCTCTTCGAACATATCCCTTGAAAGGGAAATAAATAAAGGTTGTGAGATAGAAGGAAAGGATCATGGAAAGAATGAAGTAATAAAAAGAAATAAATAAACAGCTGTGAATTCAATAAAGGCAATAAAGAAGAAACATCATTTGAATTCATCAAAGACACAGAAAGAAAATATCACAAGGAAGACACGAGGACAACCAAGAAGGAAAATGATCATGGGGAGAAAATATAAAAAGAGTATGAGATAAATATATATATATTTAGATCTGCATTTTATAACAGCAATACAATAAAGACTATATTACTGCAGCATAGGTAAGGAATCCCAAGTAAAGCAGGTAAGTAAGTAGTTATATTTACTTATTCAATTTATGATTTGTAAGAATTTACAATTACTTGTTCAATTTATAACTTGAAAGATATAAATAATAAGGTTATTAAGTAGAAACTGATATATGTGATATATACATTTATGTCTAAAATTTATATTTTAAATATGTATCTTGTATGATTTGAATTCATAAGTTGTTAATAAATGATGTATGAGAGATAACAAGTATGTATATGTATAGATGAAGATTAATTAAGGCCTTAGGGTAAAACCTAGGGAGAAGGCTCTAGGATAAAACCTAAAGATTAATGAAGGCTTTAGGGTAAAACCCTAAGATTAATAAAGGCATGAATTCCTAAGGGTAGATACGAGATTTCCTAATTAACCACCTAACACTAAGAAGGTGGGGTAGATAGTTATGGTAGGTATTGATCATTCCATGGGAATGGGCCTTGATTGACAAATCAAGGATATTACTATGGACCTTCAATTTAAGTATCGAAGGAACAGGCCTTAGTTGACGAACTAAGGAATTATAGGCCTTAGTTGATGAACTAAGGAATTATGGGCATTGGTTGACGAACTAAGGAACAATATTAATGGACCCATAGGATTGAGATGACATCACCTACCTAACGAATCTTCTCTCACAAGGTGGAAGGTGAGGTTAATAAGAGGCCTAATGATTATCTCACCCAAGGAGAATCGTGATGTATGGAAAAATGGAATTATGAAATGGAAAATAGTATATGGTTATGTTTATGATTATCATCAAGATTAAAAGGAAATGAAAAATGGAATACTAATGTTCTCTTTTGGTAAGTTGAAATTGTTTGCAAGGGTGCGAAAATTTTGGCTTACTAGAAGGGGATATTACATGTGTGAGTGATTTATTTATAAAAAAATATATTTATTTAAATTTTAAATAATTATAGAACATTTGATGGTATTGTGGATAACTTAAAGATTTAATTTTAATATTTAATCATTAAATTTAAAAATTTATGTTTAAAATGTTGGGAGATTTTCTCAATCAATTTATTATGAATTATTTTTATCATGGATCTTAAAGAATACTCTTAATTTTCATTTATACCTGTATATCTTGAACTTTTACATTCCCTCCTAGTATAATTCCATACATATAAATGAAAATTAAGAGTATCATTTAAGATTCCATGATATTGGGTGGGACCTAGTTCGATTGGTGAGAACTTCTTGTGGTAGGCACGAGGTCACAAGGTCTAGTCTCCCCCCACCCACTTCTATCTACAATACCCAATCAAATATTCTATAAACATTTTTAACCAATTCACTATACCCTTAACAACCAGTTTATAAATATAATATTAATAATATATTATAAATATTATTAAATATATAAATACAAAATATATATATATATATATATATATATAAAACTAACCTTAGTAGATATATATATCATAAATGCTTTTATACTTTAAAAAAATGCAAGTTTCAAAATACTAAGACAAACAAAAGAAATGATGGAAATAACAGAATCAATTTGTTTGAAAATATTTCAACACCCATATTATATTTCAAGAGCTTATATGACATACCATTCCTAATTTCTAAAAATTTTGACATGCAAACATTTCATTGATTGTTTGTTAAAAGTTGACATCTTTCAAAGATCAGAAGACATTGTCTGTCCATTTAATCATAATTATGAATTAATTGAAATTCAAACTTTATATATTTTTGAACTCTAATTATTTAATAACTACAATTAAACGTCATCCACTATACTGAATAGACAATACAGTTCAAACAAAATTAGAATATCATTAAAAACAAAGACTAAAATCTTGTCTCAAAAGCATATTGGGAAGATCTGTATGCATACTAAGATTAAAATATTAGGTCAATTTTAGTTAATAAAAATATGATACATATTTACTACTTTTATTTTTTGTTTTAGATAAGGTATAAAAGTATTATTGACTGTTTGACTATTAAACTAGATAATAATCTATCCTGTTTAACTAAATTAGATGAATATATCAGAATTTGCTTTGTCAATTTTGTTTTTCTCTTCATCAGTAACAAGGTTATTTGAAGAAATTCTATATTAAAATGCAAAAGAACTTATATACATTCCATACTTTTTGGAGTCACCCTAGTAGGCTCATTATCAGGGTTTCATTTGTTTTTTAAGGTCATGTTGGTGCTTACAAATGGAGAGTTTGTAGCTGATCTTCAGTTGCCTGCAGACAGACAACCAATCACTGGAATGCTCAACAATCATTCTACAAATCTTTTTATATACAGCTTTAAAGATGCACCAAATTTGCAAGCTCTAGCCAATGAATCTGGTGGATACTATGAATTCCTAACAAACAATTTTGACAATCCCTTATACCAAATAAACAGCCTTTTCAATTTCATGGCCCTTGCACGCAATGGATCAGATGATAAACCATACTGGACCATGTATTATGAAGACTACGGAGGACGTGGAAATGTTATAACAGTGTCCTACAGAGGTAATTATCATGCAAACGAACCTGAGATTATAAACATTACCAATTTCTAAGAAAACAGTCTTTGAGAAAATTTGCAATCTGGATTTTAAGGAAACTGAGTTTTTGGATATATTTTGTCGATTATTCTTAAATATAAACTATTTAATGGTTCAAGTAAATTTTGTTAATTAAAATAAAATAATCATTTATCATTTCTAAACTTGGATAGGATGTTAAACTATTATTGATAGTTTGACTATTAAAATATTTGATAGATTATAATATTTAGTCTCAAATCTTAATGTTTTAATGTTTATCTCCCAATTTTTTTAAAAAGATTTTCTCCATTTAAATATTTTTTAGATGAATTAAACTTAAATATTATGATATTTGGAGTCAATTGATAAAATGTTTGTTTGTTTCTTAAAAAGGTAAAAGTGAGTTTTTGAAAAGGCCTTAACTTTTTTATAGAGACCAAGAAAGATACATCAAATAAGCCCAACAATCATGACAAAAATAGATACAAGGAACAAACAACACTAAGGATATAAACCAATAACAACCACAGAAAATATCACCTCACTAGAGGGGACAAAAATAATAAACATAGGGTATACCACCCAAAAAGACAGAGGACTGACTCATGGTAGCTTGAAGCCATACCTCTTTAGAGAGCTCCTAACACTACTAATAGCCCTACCCATAGACTCATGGAAATAGATGTCATTCTTGACTCTTCTCCCTTTTCTAACTATCAAACTTTAATCAAAAGAATTCAAAGGGATTCTAGAAAACTTCCCTTCTAATTCCATCATCCTTTATCATTATTTGTAGAGAATGAGCAGAATGAATGTAGAATCACTCCCATTGGACTGTTGACATTTTCTTCTTGGATCACACCAACCAAGCTCTCACTAACAATAGCCCATTCCATACAAACCAACTCCAAAGTCCTCAAATATGAATGTTTCATTTCTCTCCCCCTAAAAAATATCATAATTTTATTATAATATAATAAAATTACATTCTAAATATACAGTTTTGCATAGAAAGAAGACCCCACAATGGGGTGAGAAATATAGAATATCACCATATATTACTAACTAAAAACAAGCTCCAACATAACCTCTCAAATGTCCCTAAAATGATATAAGGAACCATTCAAAAGGAAGACCTAGAAACAATCTCTAGCTAGGCCAGAGCAAATAGAACAACAAAGAAACCTATAGAAATGCAAAGATAATGCCAAGAAATTCAAATAAAAAATTAAGCATAAAGTGCATAATGTTTAGAGGAATGGCCTTCCACAATATATTGGATATGCCAAATGCTTGTAGCTAGTTGTAATCCAATTTTAGAAAGACAACCAACTTCCTCATTCCTTTCTTTGTACATGTATGATGGAAAGATATAGAATTAAATGTTGATCAAGCAACTTGTATCTCCTCATAGATGGGCCTCAACAAATAATTATTCAACTTGCATATCCCATTCATCCAATTAACCACAACCAAAATGTCTCCAACAACTTTAAGTTTTATAACACCATTTATAATTGAAAGCATTAACAGTAACTTTAAAGCCAAGATTTCAACATAGTTATTTGTGCCTCTACCTAGACCAACTTTAAACTTCATAAGATGCACTTGAATTAAGAAAATCACACCCCTAGCACCATTTATTGGAGGGTCACCTTGATGGGCCCCATCAAAATAAGCCCAAGATCTACTTTTGTGAGTCTATTCAACAAAATCTATCTTTGGGATTTTCTTTAATAAAGTGCTTGAAACCATCAAGAAACAACATTGTTTGGACAACACATTGAAAGGGTGGGACAAACCTATCTTCGCACATAAGAGTATTGTGGGCCAACCAAATACTCCATTCAGTGATCAACGGGATATCTTTAATCTTTTTAACAATAGGATTATTACACTACCTATTGAAACCTTCATCTATATAATTTCCTCCCCAAACCTCCCTAAAACTAGAAAATGCAACCAATTCTTTGCATACTTGACCAGTGAAGGGACAAAATAATAAAGATTGAAAATGGGTCCATTGTTTTGTTTGTAAAGTATACACCATCCAAGCCCCTGTTTACCTCTCTTCTAAAGCACATCCCAAGTGAGTGCCTTATTTTCAAGATCCAGCCACATAAAAATATGAGCTTTTAATTGACATTTGAATTTTCATATGTTTTTCCACCACCAAATAGCATTCTCCACCCCTTCAACAACACTTAAAACTTGATATCCCAACTTGGGGCAATATATCCCTCCAATAGGAGTTTTTTTCCCAAATGAGCTCATCTTCAACTTCTTTGATTCTCACACATGATGTCCTCATAGAGGAAATATAGTTCTCCCAATCATCTGCCTTTTTACCTTCTAGCCCATTCAATGCAACTGATTTTTATTCTTCTCTCCAAATTGTAGTTAGCTCTAGGTAAGCTATCTGATTATAAAGGAACAAACCATACCTATGAAAAATCATAATCAACCGTTCAGTCAACTTGTAATCTTTCTCATTGCCCACCCATAGGTCTAAACCAATCCTTGTTCTTCTCCCATTTCCAATCCTCCAAACAAACCACTAACCAATTAAAGGGAAGGCTAAAACCATTACCTTCCATATTATAGAGACGTTTTTCCAATTTTAATTTGGATTCCTAAGGTCCAATCTTCCACAAGCTCAATATATTTTAAGATTATAACCTATCACCAAAGAGGTTTTTACCAACAATCAATCTCCACACACATTTTGTTGCCAAAGCTTTGCTAATAAAGAATGTATATTATTCAATCCCCATGCACCTTGGACTTTCGGAATAACTATGCACTATCATATAACTAAATCTATTCCTTTTTCCTCCCTACTTCCGGACCACATAAATCTAAAGAAATTTTTTTGAATCTTTTCCAAGATTCCCTATGGGATGAAAGCTAAAGACATCTGATAAACGGGAATTGCCTCAAGAATAGATTTGACTAAAATGAGCTTTCCACCATGAGATAGCCATCGATCACATCATACAAAGTCAATTTTTCCGCCTTTGCTGCAAGCCAATTCCAATCCCTTATACCATAATCATTGGGTTTGAGGGAAATCCTAAATACTTCAATCCATCCTGAAAATCAATTTGTTAATAATGAAATAATAGAGAGAAATATCTAACAGCATCTTCATCTAAATCAGAAAAGGAGATCCAGTAGCAATGCAATAAAAATTTAAGATTTCTTTGAGTTCTAGAGCATCTCGCATTGAGCCTTCAGAAAACAGTAAGATACTATGAAACACAGTCTACTTAAATATCATCAATTTCAATGATCAAACAGTCAGCATCTTCATCTAAATCAGAAAAGGAGATCCAGTAGCAATGCAATAAAAATTTAAGATTTCTTTGAGTTCTAGAGCATCTTGGAGCCTTCAGAAAACAGTAAGATATCATGAAACACAGTCTACTTAAATATCATCAATTTCAATGATCAAACAGTCAATAGCAATTTTACACCTCATTCACAATAAAAAATTGTAAATATTTGTCCTCTTTTTATTAACCAAAATTGACCTTTGACTGTTGAAATAGATTAATTAAGAATAGTCCATGATACAAGAAAATGCCTCTTAAAATGACGAACACCCAAATGAGCAATGCCATTATAACTATAAGCTACGTATCCATCTTTTTTTGGTATCTGCCGAATAGTGTTAAAATTCTTCCAGTGATGAGCAAATCTGTACAAAACAATTTGTGTTTTCATCGGCCTTGGCCAACCATATCACTCTGAATGCTTCTTGTCAAAAGTCTCATAACAATATTGTAACTAACTTAAGTGTATTGCTACTGTGAGCTGCAGCCCTCAGCCCAATGGGCCATTTGGTCGGAGTGACTGCAATCGATATAATTTCAGAATCGGTGCTTCAAGATCTTCCCAATTTACTTCAAGATAAACTTGGCAGTCGCCCCACCAATTCCTCTCCTCTCATAAATCCTGCTCGTATTGTTGTAAGCTGAAAAGGATTTCTTCATCCATTAAAGCTTACAATCATAAAACAATTAATTTTGATTATTTGAGCTCTAATTGCTTGTAATGTGTGCAGGCAACAAACTATGGTTGCGGAAAATGTAATGGTTTGGAAGCAGTTTGTGCAAAATAAAGCAGTAAAAGCTTTGTAGAGCTCCAATGTTGTGACACTTGTATTTCAAAGAGCAATAAAATGAGTGCAGATAAGATAGCCATAGCAACAGTTGTGCCTGCAGTTGGAGTCTTGGCATTCTTCATATCAGTGGTATGGTGGCTAAGGAAAAGAAGAGGATTAAAAAATAACACATTAACAACTGAATTGGGGCCTTATGAGTAGAATATAAAAGGATTGATGATAAATAGTCTGTGCGTTGTATAATATATTAACTGTTTATGTGGAAGAACGAGTTCTACAGTTATTTAAATCTAGTCTCTGTGTCGTGATGATGGTGGTGGCGGATTCGGGATTTTCGGTTCTCTCCTCTGCTCTTTTCCCGTTTTGCTTTCTCTGGTCGGCGGCGTGGGTTCGGTTTTTTTGATGCAATGCAGGTAGCCTTGCTTGCGTTTGGAGCTGTTACTGCTCATGGTGGTTGGCGGGATGGTAGGATTATGAATGGCAGGATTATGGTCGTTGTTCTTTCTTTGGTGTTATTGTTTTTTAATGGGTATTTTTTTCCTTCCATAAATCTTTTGCTTTCTTGGTTGGATACCAGGCCGGTTTTAGGCCAGTTTTAAGGCCGTTTTGTTTGTTTTGTGGTCATCTATGAACATGGTTATATTTCTATAAAAACTTTTATATTTATGCAATGGTATGGGTGGTCCACCACCTTTTTCTTATGAAAAAAAAAATTATCTATTTTAATGGTCAAACAGTCAATAAAAATTTTACACATCATCCACAATAAAAAGTGGTAAATATTTGTCTGATTTTTAGTGGCCAAAACTGATTTTTGACTCTTGAAATGGATGATGTTTAAAAATATATATAAAAACATTTGTATCACAAGTGTTTGTATATTCACCATCCTCAAAGTATACTTAGGAAGGAAGCAGTCCCATGGGAGGGGGCTTCCTAAATTATCTCAGCAGCATTGCTGAGATTTTTTAGGAACATTTTACAGTGGGTGGTCCCATGAATTTTGTACTTGTGGGTATGCTTTTAAAAATTTTAAGCTCTGAATTTTATGGAAGCTAGTGGTCTCATGAAGTTTTTTAAACAATAGTTTATGCTAAATAATTTAGCAAAGATTTTTTAAGAAACTGGGAAATAAAAACATAAATTGGAAAAATTCCCTCCAATTTTTCCCCTAAATTAAGTGGCGAGAATGAAAAAGCTGGTAGTTAACTCTCTAAACTAGTGGGGGAATGTTTCAGCCCCATCCTAACTGCTCCTATTTTGGAGGAAAAGATTTAGATTTAAGTATTATCAATTTTTTTTGAGTTCCATGGGACCCTTGGCTCCACAAAAATAGATCCTCTAGTAGCTCCATGGGATCGCTTCCTTACTAAACTAGCAGCTTGTTTTCAACTCAAAGTAATCCCTAAGAATAATAATATTTTTAAGTGGATGTCTCTGAGTGCTTATTTTGGATGACATCTTATATAATTGTAGGGAAATAAAATGAACTTTACAAATTACTTAGTAAATTTTAAATTAATTAGTTGACATTGATAAAGTAAATGAGAGGTTATTATATTAAATACTTAGTTAATACTAGGAGGTTGATGTTTTTTATTTCATTACATGATTTTTTTTTATGATTAAGAATTTTAGTTGAATATTTTGTATATTGATTTATTCTAACATTTTGATGTGTTTGTAAACACAACCATGTGTGATTTTATCTTAAAGGGGCCCAATTTGTCTTCTATTGTTCTAAACTTTTGAAACTTATATAACTTATACAGATATTTACTTTTGAGCCTTGGTAGTGTTTAAAAACACCTTGGAGAGTCTTTTATGAGAGGGTTGAAATTTGAACTTCCTTATCTCCAAGTCTGATATCTTTGTCGTTTCACAAAATTGCAAGACACAAAGATATTGTAGTATATGTTGATGAAGTGTGTTAATATAATGCTATATGCTTTAGTGTTGTTCATGATTTGATAGGATCCATAGATGAATTTTTCATTTTGAGAGCTTGTTTTTAATATATGACATTTGAGTTACTAAATTTGAATATTTTGGTATGCAAGTAGATGTGTAATAGCCTAATTTAACATAAAGGTCTAAGATAAGTGAAAAATAATTCTGAAATTGAGAGTGTAACGCCCGCCTTGTACACCTTAAATAAATACACTCTTATGCTATAAGAAACAGGAAATTTTTTTTTTTAAATGATTAAGATAACAAATAATGTTAACATAACTAACTACGACATATTCTCTAAGGATACAAGGCTGCATTACTTTACAAACCAACTAACATAATTTAACATTCATCAGTAACTAATCTAAATCCAATGCATAATTGAATAACTGATTCATATTCATTGCATATCGTCAGATAATACAATCTACATGATCAAAAACATAACTGAAATGCTTTTATTACACATAAGTACATCATGACATCATTACATTGCCATTTTCAGACTACATCAGAATCACATACATTATGATTGATCTGTTACACAAATCTGGTACAAGGTTATACACATACATCTTCATCAACTGGTACAAGTACAATTGTCTGAAAACTAGGGTAAATCTTTTCTGCACATGAACTTCGACAAGAGTAACCAATGGATAAAATAGCTCTTCCACCCGACCATGTGGAACCCTAAGGTCCACCCCCCGAGCTAGGAGTTAACATGAGGTCCCAAACAATGACAGCCAGGTAGACAAAAGACAAACAAGAACAAAGGACGACCAAACGCCAATACAACACATGGCAATAACAATACAACACAACTTAACTTAACTTCCAGAGGCAAAACATAACATAAGTGGAGAGACCAAACAAGGAATGCTAGGTTGTAGTAGGGAGAGTGTCATCGCACGGTCCTAGCATGGGTTATCCTGACAGCCTCTCACTAGGCGTCGGCCCCCATCTATGGTTATCCTAATAGCCTCTCACTAGGCGCTAGCCCCATAGGGTAACACATGCGGAATCGACCTTCCTTTCGTGAGGACAAGGAAGTCAATCATGCCAACCAGGCCTTCTCTACCCATCCTTAGTCTATACAAGCACTACAGGCCATGGGAGAGGAATCCATTAATCTTGTTTAATGTGAAAACTACCCTTAACCCCCTAGTTCATTTTATGTTATCACTTGATTAATCTACTTTCAACGGGTTATCCTGACTGCCACTTTGGGTGCCGGCCCCACGTTGAAAGCCACTCTCCTTCCTAACACCTAGTAAACCCTAACCACCATACAAGGCATTATAGCAATACACATACATGTTCATTGCAAGGCATAAACCCTCTTGCATTACAAACAGAATCATAACACCAATTGTTATCCATGGCCTATAGCATTACAACATTTTACACTTTTACAGATACCAGGTCTCTCCAAACAACAATTACGACAAAACGGATACAAGATAAATATAATTAGATGAACAACAATACATCCCCAAGGGAGTACATTCATCATTCACAATGTCTTTTATCCCAGACAAACAAATAAATCACAACATTCATGAAGAGCCTTTCTACACATCATGATGCATTTCGAATATTTACATTCTCTCACAACACCATAACCAAATTCCTTATACATGAGAAAAGGTGACACGACTTCAATAACTCAGGACACTTATCAACACATTACATGAAGTCGAAACACAACAACCTTGGCCTCTAGAAATGAACCCTTGACAACTTACACCTTGACCATTTCATACAATTTCAAATCACACTAACTAATTATCTAATACCTTTAAATCACATTTCCAATACAATAATTATATACCTAATCCTTAACCCATTATCTTAACAAAAAGAAGAAACCATATTAAAACCGATGTCAATCTAAATCAAATTTCATTAACCATAATATATAATCACAACGGTTTTCTTTTAATCAAATACATAATGACGACATTATTCTAAATCCCCAATTTTATTTGGCAACTATACTTTTGAAATAATAATAATAGTAACAATAATTATTATTATTATTATTATTGTAATAATAACAATAATGATAATAATAATTATTATAATTATAATAATGATACTAATAATAACATTGATATTAATAGTACTACTATTAATACACACATGCATTCAAACACATTGTGAAGAAAATAAACATTCCTTAGGGTTAATCTAAGCCAATCAGATGAAATGCATACAAGAAAGCACAACTACTCTAGATTAACAATGACGGGTTTCTATAGACAAGAATTGAAACGATAAATCTTAATGCACGGAAAGTAAATAAGAAAACTCTGTTTCTGCCTCCAAAATGTGACTTCTTCTTACTGAAGTGCATTAGATTCCGCGCAGAGTCTGTGAGCTGTCTAGGGTTGCTTCTGCAACTACAGATTTGTCCTTTGCTGCTAGATTTGTCCCTACACAAAGATTGCTTCTAATCTTATTACTAACAGTTTGTGGTGCTTTTAGTGAATGTAATTGAGTGAGACATTTGTAGTGCATTAAGCTACTGATATGAATGAAATGCGTACCTTGTATAATAGTGACAAAATAATATTTCTCATGACACGGAGGAAGGATAATCTTGTTGACCGATGAATAATATTAAGTGGGAATATTAAGACTGCTATGGAGGCCTACCAAACAAAAGCATGGTAAATCATTTGGTCTTGTTATATAGATAAATTAGTAAGGGAAAGGGGAGGGTAATTGTAGTTACTAGCAGGCGGAAGCCATGGATAGTATCTACATCAACTGGTGAAAACCCTTTCGCTCTTAAAGCCAGATGGGCAACCATGGTGCCCACTACGATGGTCATAAAAGTGGTGCAGAACAAGAATATATCTTGATACTTGAGCTCTCTATTACGTGCAAATTCAAAGATAAAAACATGGTTTATTTGTTGGCATCTCCACATACAGATATTGCGACCATACAGGAATATATGCAAATTTAATAAAGTGAACAAGCTGCCAAAATAAATGAGCATTCCATTTGTTAGAGCAAGAAAAAGAAGCATAATTTACAGCATTTGTGAGTTAGCTTTAGTGTAGAAATTTAAGAATTGATTCCCTTGGACATAAGTTTGAACTCATTTTTAAAGAGTTCAATCAATCTTTTCTGAGGTTTCATTTCTGTGTGTTCTTCTCCCCCATATGGCTGCTGAGTTGCCCCAAGGCTTTGTGGAGCGCACCCAGGGAAGAGGACCTTTGGTGACGGAGTGGCCCCTCAGTTGCACATTCTCAGTCATTCTTCTGTTGGAGCATTTCTCACTCAGTGTGGGTGGAATTCAGTGATGGAAGGATTGCGGTTTGGCGTCCCTCTTGTGACTCTTCCATTGCAGTATGAACAGGGCTTGAATACTAAGCTCGTAGCCCAGGAACTCAAGCTGGGAGTGGAGATCAGGAGGAATGAGATGGAAGATTCATTTTCTAAGAAAGATGTTAGTAGGGCTGTTCAAATTTTAATGGTGGAAGAGGAAGGTAGATGCATCAGATCTAATGTTCAGGAGATTAGTAGAATATTGAGTAGTAATGATTGCCAAATCTATCGATCGAACATCGACAACCTTGTTTCTTTGCTCAGATTGATCACGATTACCAACTGTGAGATCGTTGTATATTCCTTGAGTATGACAACTATCGTCACAGTGTATTGTTCGGCTTGTGTTGCAAATCGAATCTTTCAATGAAAAGCTAGGTTGATTCTTCAGATGCCGTCGATTTATGATTCCATATCACTGATGCTCTTTAACTCCTTACATAGACCTGAGATAACCCACAAACTTCCTTTACTGGCTGCAACTTGTGATTTGAAAGGAGCGGCACTTGCAGTAATACCACGCTTCTTTTACTTTAAACACTATTTGATGCCTCAGACGGTGAAAGTCTGATATATAATGTGAACCATATGAATCTGAAATATTTGATGATACAATGCTTTAATGGGATTCACTCCACCTTGATGTTGTTATACTGCCCTATTGTGATCCGCGGAAATGCAGATATGAATACATGATTTCCTTTGAAAAATCATTCCATCAAAATTGATGAATTCTTCTTCAACAGGCAGCGGCTATCTTCTATACCTGGAACTGACGATATGGTGGAGTCTTCTATAAAAATCAAAATCTTCGATAGGATATTTGCTCCTCTATGATGGACCCATGAAATCCATGACTCTTCTACAAATTTCTGTATTTTTAGATTTTATTCACAAGCTAAAACATGAATGAAGTAGCTAACATCTTAGTGTTATTTGGGGCCCACGCTTCCTCTACAAATGCGGACCGACTCCCATCAACTGGGCAATGAGCTCCTCAAACACCGAATGGATGGAGGACACGAATATTACAGACCAATCTACATCTAGAAACAGTGGCCTCGCCTTATTTATCTTCAATTTGGCCATTCGCTACCCACCATTTACAAATGTAAATTAGTCTTGAAACAATACAAAACCCCTACAGCGATTTCATTCTATGGAGATCTCAGAACTTAATAGAAGTCTGATTTTAATAATATATGTCTGATAAATGTCAGACTTTTGTCTCCTCACAGCCAACAATGGTTGGCAGAAATAAGTATTTAAAACCACAGCAATCACAGACATAATTCAAACACAAGATGGCTAGAACAGATATGCACAGAATAGATTTGTTAAAAAGGCTTTAGAAACTTTTAAGCATGTGCAAATCGGCAGAAGCAAAGTGAACATATAACCAAGCGCTACAGATGATCTCTTGACTGTGTTATAGCAGCGTTGGTTTATTGATCAGAGAGTATGAAAAATCAGAGGAATCAATTCTTTCTAGTCTAAAAGAGCACTAGGTCTACAACATTACCACAACCAGTAATAAAAACTAGTGATAAACCGTTTAATGGAAATGTTAAGATATATATCTCAGATTAAACATCGGAGGGATGCAGAAAACAACTTAATTGCAAACTAAAATATCTCTTGAAGCAGAAATTCAACCAAAACAATCCATTTAGAAACAAGGAAACAATCAACACCCACAGATTCAGATTCAGAGGAAAGGAATTATGCATTCAGTGGAACCTGGCTTTGATTATCGAATCGCCGAGTCCATTTCAATTGCTGAAGTTCCACGCTTCTTTTCCCAGCCTTCTACTCTCTTCTTCTACCTGCAATGCTCCCCTCTTTGCCTCAACAAGCCTTTTCTTTTATAACACAGCCCCTTCCTTCTTCCAAGGGACTCGGCACGTGATCCCGTGCATCTCCCCCCTCTACTTATATTTTTATTTAATTTAATGATCCCAAAGAAGTTCTTTATTTATTTTATTGTATTTCATTTTTTAAATGAAAACACATAATTCCCGACAACATTTAATGACTTTATAGCCGACCAACCCTATTGTATTTAATAAAGTTATAATATTACAACTATCTATAATAGTACAATTATATATTAATTTATTTTATTAATTTAGTTGTAAATCACTAATTACAACATAACTTACAACTATTTTATTTATTTAAATATTTATTGTAAATAATATTATATTAAATAATACAAAACCTCTTACAATCTTTATTTAACAACTATACTTAAAATAATAATTTATTTACAACAATAATTAACAACTATTGACATTTACGCTCCATATTATCTTTTATAAATATATTTAATTATCAACATTATAATTTCCGTAATATGATTCTAATTAAAGCACAACGACACCTTACATGCTTAGACCCTTCGGAACTAATTAGACTCCAAGGTATAGTTTTACCTGACCGCAAGACATGATCGAAAGACAACCAATAACCACAAGGGTAAACTGACGACCAGACAACACTGACTAGGGACCTCACGTTAACTCCAATCAACTAATCCATTGGCGAAGGCACGCTCAGACCTGGTAATCAGGTGGAGTCGGTGCCTAGTACCTGCATCCTGCAGCAATGCACGGTTAACCATCACAAGATATATATATATCACATGCAGTCCTATAGTGAATGGAAATCGCAGTGAGGTAGGGTACTCGAGAGCGAGTAATACGACACTATTCCATTCACGTTTATGAATAACAATCAACTATTTTGAACAAGGTATCTGATTACTAGACAACAACATAAAATGATCAACTATCTTCCAATCCCATATAGTGAATAACATCAAAGCATCTATAACATCTAGTTTATTTATCAAATTCTAAAGCATAAAATAATAGAATCCAACATCAACAACTATTATCATAACAATCAGGTTCATAATGAATTAGCAAAATAACAAGAGATCCATCATTTACGGTCTAAGACACTATCATAAAGTCTAAGCAAACATCAATCTGATGGACGACAAGATGAGGGGCACTACAAAGAGATATAATCTTGAATGTGCTTCCATAGTCCAATTCAAGTAAAAATTAGATTAAATAAGTTCAAGCCACTAAAACTTAAAAAAAGGTGAATAATAAATTTTCTAAATTTTGTTTACATATTTTAAAAATAAATCAAATTAAATATCAAAATAACAAATCTTATTATAAAATATAAAATAAATGAAAAAAAATAAATTATACACTTTCTAATAACCAAAATAACTAAATAAAACCAACTATTGAAATTATTATTATAATGTTAGAACCAACTTCGTAGAAAGTTGTATTACAATTAAATTTAAAATATTAAATCTCATTTCAAGAATATTTTTTGAAAAAGATTCATACTTTTAAATAAAAGGGTGAAATAAACATACTTTTCATATTTTATGATGGACTATTTTTTAGAAAACAAAAAATACATTGTAGCAATAAAGTTGCTACCTTGGTTTTACATATAACTAGCAATTGTACCATTTGAGGGTGCAATGATTTTGCCGATAGTCAAATTTGATGTTAAAATAGTGTGGTATTTGTGTGATTCGATAAATGTAGAATACAAATTAACAAATAAAAAGTTTCTTATGTCATTTCATGTCACTTGAGTCTAGATTTGACAAAAAAAAATGATTACTTTGAAAACATGCGATAAATGTAGAATACAAATTAACAAAGAAAAAGTTTCTTATGTCATTTCATGTCACTTGAGTCTAGATTTGACAAAAAACAATGTTTACTTTGAAAACATGCACTTCAAAAATTGAAGTTACCACCAGACATCTATATGAGTTGGAGATAAAGCTCTGGTTGTTGTTCACAAACTACCATGTGAAAAGAGAGAACATATTGTGAAACACCATTTTGTTTGATTTCAATTAGATATATTTCTTGCAAGTGACCTTGTTTTCTTCCACTAGAGCTTGGAAGGAGCAATTAAAAATAAAATATGACAGAACACAAGTTTTATGTGCATCTTCACATCTATTCTTAGGAAAGAAGTGGTGGCAGGACAATTTTAGACACATGTCATTAGACAGAACTATAAGGATGCCTAACCCTATCTAATAACTATAATGATAGATATATTGATGTTTTCATGATAGAACTTTATCAAGAATATTTTGGAGATCGATCAAATAATTATTTAGTTAAATTGTGAGTGTAGATTTTATTTTTAATCTCTCTTTTGAAATGATATTAGACTAGTTGATCCTCATTAAATTATTATGCTAATCATTATTGCAAGTTGGATTTCTTTAATTATTGGGAAAAGGATTTCAGTTATAATAATGTCGAAGAGACATTAATAGTAAAGGAGAATCCAAGAAGATAAACAAAGTATGATATTTGCATTTTGATCATTTACTTCATTTAGCTATGCAAATACTTTGTGTGCCTTGTTTACAATTATGTTTCTTCCACATTTACATGTATTTGTATTTCTAATAAACATCATACATGAATTTGGAGAAATAAATAAATTTTTTAATTCTCCAACATTCTAAGGAAAAGGCAAGGCAAGTTGCATATGGACAAAATTGTAGTCACCTACATGCTAGAAGATAGAGATTGGACAATTAAGAGTCTTCAAGCATCCAAGTCATGAAGGAAAGAAACAAAGGAATCCCAAGAGTCACATTTCTCCAAGTTAGCACCACCAAGCAAGAAGAGGAATACCAAGAGTCATTGGAGCCCAAATGAAGAAGATGAAACTTGGCAAAAGAGATATTATAAATAGATGGAAGTTTAGCTCCAAAGAGGATGGAAAAACAAGAGAAGAGCTCAATTTTAATTCATATTTTTGTAGGTCATCAAGAGGACGTCCATAGGTGATGTTGAAGATAATTCTTCAAGGAAAATACATCCATTTTGGATGAGGCAAAGAAAGTGAATGTCCATGGTGACTTGTTAGGTGAATTTTTTTTGAATTTCATAAGGAGGGCAATAGAACTCTAGGTAGAAGAGAGGAATCACACAACTGAATAAGATGGAAGCTCCCACATTATGAAATTTTGGAATCTCTCTTCATGGTAATTTGGAGGTATTCTTCATCAATTAAAATTTTGAGGTGTTTCTTTGAAAACTCATCATTATTTATCATAATGTTTTTGTGAATTCATTTAAAGAAAACTTGTTGTTGTCTTATGAAATTTATCTTACATCAGAAATATTTTATAAACGGTTTCTGGGTTATGAGCATCTTGTTTTCAGTTTTCTGAAACATCTTACGATTTTAAATTTTGTTAGGTATTGAGAACTTTATGGTATTTTTACTATTGCTATAGCAAAAATTGAAAATCTAGGATTTTGTTGGTAGTTTACTCTATTGAAAATGAATTATATTCATTACATAAGAGTGTTAGCTAAATTTACATATTTTCTTTCTTGGAATGGGTATGATTAGATAATCCTTCATATATTTAGTTCCATGCAAAAAATTAGATTGAATCAAGAATATGCATGTAGTGCAAGAAGGACAAATTAAAACCCTTAAGTTGAATAGTTATGTTAGATCATATATCTTTTGAATGACAAAATTAAAATAAAATAACATATCATTGATCTTTTAGTATTTTACCATTCATTATAAATACAGGGAATACTTTTGAGTAATCACATCATTGTCTATTCATTATAAATAGTCAAGCCTGGGTTTTTCTAATAACCATGGAGATAGTTAAATGGATTTTAAGAATAAGAGTCGGTAGAGTTAAGATATTGTGTGTGTGTGTGTGTGTATATACACACACACACACACACACACACACAATATCTTAACTCTACCGACTCTTATTCTTAAAATCCATTTAACTATCTCCATGGTTATTAGAAATTATATATATATACACACACACACACAATATCTTAACTCTACCAACTCTTATTCTTAAAATCCATTTAACTATCTCCATGGTTATTAGAAAAACTCAGGCTTGACTATTTATATATGTGTGTGTGTGTGTGTGTGTGTGTGTGTGTGTGTATGTATATATATATATATATATATATATATATATATATATATATATATATATATATATATATATATATATATATATATATATATATATATATATATATATCTATATATATATCTATACATATATATATGTATACATATATATATGTATATATATATATATGTATATGTATACATATATATATCTATACATATATATATATACACATTTATATATATATATGTATATGTATATATATATATATATGTATACGTATACATATATATATCTATATATATATATGTGTGTGTATATGTATGTATACATATATATAGATATATACATATTAAACATATATAAGTGTATACTTCCTCAACATATTCATACTATAAATATATTTATACTAAATATACAATCATAATATAAAAGTTTTTATTGTATTAAAGTGCATCAAAACCACATTCATAAATGTTTAACTATTGCAGTACAAATTTATGTCATATCAATCAAATTTTAAAGAGTTTATATTGATGAATGGGAGACATAACTATTGTTTTAAGAATTTCTTCACATTTCTAAATAAATATTTTTTGTTTGGGGTTAAATCTAGATTTGAGGGAAAGGGAAGATTGCAGTAAACATGCAACCCCTCGTATTAAAGAATTTTTCTAATTGCTTTCTGGGTTTTATTACCCTTACTCTTACCTACCTAAAACATCTTGAATTTTAAAATTCCATTGAGAAACAAGAAAGCTATGGCAGATTTACTACTGAGTGGTTTTCATGTCAAAACCATTTTTATTCAATTATTTTATTTTATTTTATTCTTAAATTTGTTTCAATTCATTGAATTAAGTTTGAAATTATATAGGAGACTAATTTTATTTATATAAATACATTTTCTTTTTAATGCATTATTTATATTTTGTTTAGTATTGTTGTTTTTAGATAAATGAATAAAGTGTATTGGTAACAATGGTAAGGAATAGATTTGAATTTGATAGAAGATAATAAGAAGATTTCATTATTGGTTGTATCAAATCTTTGAACAAGGAATTTGTGGGATTATTTAGTTGTTTTAGATATTGAAGGATCAATAATAGTTAGATTGCATTTTAAGGAATTTAAATTATTTCATAGGCTTGATTTTTTTTTTTTAAAACAAAGGGGTAAAAATTTTATTAGAAATTAGAAAAGAGCATTACAATAATAACCAAGGGATCCAGCCCCAGAAAACAAGGCGAAAACCCCATAGCATAAACAACATCAACTATCCTCATGTATCCTCCTATCCTCCTCCAAGAACTAGTCTAAATCCAGATGCAGCTCAGGGTTAACCTTATCCCAATCCTCAACTTTCCAACCACAATCATGCTCAGAGGCCCATTTGGCCAAGCAGTCGGCAGCTCGATTCCACTCCCTCGGGATGTGAACAAAGGATGCCTCCTCCAACCGAGAACTAACCTGAAGAAACCTCTGAACAACCGAAGCCAACTGCCAATTAATATCAGATATCTTTCACTCATTCAAGAGATTAATCAAAATCTGTGAATCAGCTTCACATATAACTTTTCTCTAGCCCAAAGCAAGGGCCCTCTCAATAGCATGTAGAATTGCTAGACCCTCCATGAAGTTAACAGTCTTCACCCCCTCAAGTATAGAGAACAGGAAAATCACCGACCCAACTGAGTCCCTACCAACTCCACCAATTCCAGCAGGCCCAGGATTGCCCCTAGAAGAACTATCAGTATTGATCTTTAAAAATCCATTGGGAGGAGGTAACCACCTTCCAACCTATTGAACCCTCTTTTTCCCTTGCCTACAGTTCCTGGAACTGACAAAAGAAGAATGAATTTCTTGAAGACCCAGTCTGGCCACCAACTCATCATCACCTCTCTCCAAGGGAAAAACCAAATCACATTTAGCTGAAACTGACTCCTGCACCATTCCTAGCATACGTAGCCAAACTTGCCGACCCACCAACTTCTAATCATGAAAAATTTGGTGGTTCCGCTCCAGCCAAATCTGCCAAAGCAGAAAGGTAGGACCCACGAACCAAACTTCCTGCAAAAAGGAAGCCATAGACGGAGGTCTTCCCATACTATCCCAGAATTCAACCAAAGAGCATGCATGAATACAAGGAAGCTTCCATACCTTCCACCACCAATGCCAAAGCTGCACAACAAAGGGGCACCGGAAGAACAAATGCGAAGAATCCTCTTCTGCTCCCCCACACAAAACACAAATTGAAGGTCCTTGAAATCCCCGTTTACTAATGTTATCCCAGGTCAAACACCTATTCCAAGCCAAAGTCTAAACAAAGCAATTGCATTTAGGCCACGAGAGTTTATTCCACACCTTTTCCACCAATGAACCTCTACCCCAATTAGCTTCTGAGCCAATAACACCTGATAACCAGAAGCAACATAGTAAACTCCCTTAGGATTATGGGTCCAAGCAAGAATATCCTCTTCCAGAAGAGAACTACAAATCCTACTATGAAGAATCTTTTGAAGCTCGGCTCTATCTTCTGCAAGTCCCAAATCTGGCCACACTGCGGGATCCTTCCAATGAGCTACCTCCAACTAACCAAAAGAAGCAATAGACTTGAAGTCACTCACCCTAGCCCAGCCAGCCTCGAGAAATCTTTGGCACAAAGGAAGAAGGTTGGCGAACTGAGAAGTAAGTGGAGGGAATCCATCCCAAGAATCTGACCAGAAGAGAGCTTTAGTTCCCTATCTACAAATCTAAAATAAACCTTCCTTGATAAGCTTTGCACCCTTCTGAAGAGTATTCCAAATCACTAAACCTTTCCCCTCAAGAGGGTAATGAGGGAGATCCTACCATGGAATCCTCGAGAAATACTTATGAGATAATATCCTGGCCCACAGTTGATCTAGTTCCACACACCATCTCCAAAAAAGCTTAGCAGCCACAGCCACTCTAGATAACACAGACTGTCGAAGATCAAGACCACCAAATTGCTTTGGGCTACACACAACATCCCACCTAACCAGGCTCCACTTGGAGGATGACAAACTTCCTGCCCATAAGAACTACCTCGCAAGAGAATCCAACTCCCTCAGAAAACCCATTGGAGCCACCTGAAGCATACATCGGTAGGTAGGAAGAGCTTGCACCACCGACTTGAGAAGCTGAACCCGCCCCACAAAAGACAACCATCTGTGGGTCCAATGATTAACTTTTGCACGGAGCTTATCAATAATATTCTGCCAAGAACCCTTGGGAAGATGGCGAACAGAAATTGGGAAACCCAGATACGTCAAAGGGAGAACCCCTATCTGAAACCTCAAGATATTAGCAATTCTTCTCTGAATGGGGGTCAGCGTATTGAAGAAGAATATGGATGACTTCTCCTCATTAATCAATTGTCCTGAAGCAACAAGATATATGTCCAACACCTTCCTCAAGTTAGTAGCTTCCCTAACAGTAGCCATCCCCGTCAAGGCAGTATCATCAACAAACTGTAAATGAGATTGCGGAGGCAAGTCTCCACCCCATCGCCAACCCTGAATGGTGCCAAGCTCCACCCTTCTTTTCAACAAACGTCCAAGGCCTTCCACAAGAAGCAGAAAAAGATACGGAGAAAGAGGATCCCCTTGGCGCAAGCCCCTTGAGGCACTAAAAAGTTTAGAATGATCTCCATTTATCAAAACTGAGAAGGAAACAGACGTGACATAGCTCATGACCCATTGGATCCACTCCTCACCAAAACCAAAAGAAACAAGGATCTTATGCAAAAAAGACCATCTAACCCTATCATAAGCCTTAGCCATATCCAGCTTAATGAACATAGCCTTCTCATGGGAGTTGTCCATGGAGTGGATGGTCTCCGTAGCAATGACAACCCTGTCAAGAATCTGTCGACCCGCCACAAATCCACTCTGTTCCTCTGAAATCAGCACTTTAAGCCACTTCTTCAATCTCTCAGCCAATAACTCAGAAATGATTTTGTAAGCCACATTGCAAAGAGAGATAGGTCAGAACTGAAATAACCTATCAGCCCCTTCACACTTGGGTATGAGAGAAAGGAAGGTGGAATTTAGAGCACGAAGCATTTGCTTATTCCTCTAGGACTCAAGGACAACCGCCAGAAGATCCAACTTTATGATATCCCAGAATTCCTGAAAAAATTCAATCAGGAAACCATCGGGACCAAGAGCTTTACCCTTCTTCATCTGAAACACAATCCCCTCCAGCTCATCAAGAGAGATATCTTTCATCAGATACTCATTCGCCTCCCTGGAGACCAACTGAGGAATATAAGAAAGAACATGTGCTTCCTCAACAGAGCCCCCACGAGAATCCTCCCTAAATAAAGTAGCAAAATACTGAGATGCCTCAGCAAGGATTTCCTGAAACGAGGCAAGACGTTCACCCCTATCATTCACCAAAAAAGGAATGGAATTACCATGCCTCCTATCCTTCACAGTATTGAAGAAGAAGGTGGTGTTTTTATCACCTTCCTGTAACCATTCAACCCGGGCCTTTTGCTTCCAATAGATTTCTTCCCGCAATTCAAATTCCTCAACCACTTTCAAAGTCTTAGCCTCCTCCCTTAGAAGATCCTCAGAGGCCCCATTCTCACGAATCAACCGCGTAATATTATTCAACTCCTCCTGGGCAGCAACCTTAGCATGAAAGATATTACCAAAACATCGCCGATTCCACCTTTTAAGCTAATATTTGATAAACTGAAGAAGCTTGGAGAATGTGTACATTGCCGTACCAAAAGTTGGTCTACCAATCCGCCACCACTCAGCCACAAGTTCATGAAGAGTAGGATCCCGTAACCACATAATCTGGAACTTGAATGAGGGAGAACGAGGCCCCCGAGCAGAGATAATGCTAAGCTTAATAGGCCAATGATCAGAGCCTCTCCAATCAAGAATTTCAGATCGAGTGGACCATAAGTCTCCAACCCAATAATAGGAAACCAAGAATCGATCAAGCCTCTCAGCAACACAACTTTCACCAATTCTCCTATTATTCCAAGTGAAGCGACCATTACTTGGCAGAACATCAATAAGATTTAATTCAGAAATGCTATCTCTGAATAACAGAGCAGAAGGCTCCAACCTAGGAATACCACCTCTTTTCTCAGATAACTCCACAATAGCATTAAAATTGCCAGCCATAACCCACGGATGGTAAGGAGCTAAGCTACGAACAAAATGAAGATGGGACCATAGAAGTTGTTTACCCAAAAACTCAACAGGAGCATACACATTAGAGAGGAGAATACACTCACCAGTCTCATACCAAGAGGCGACTAGGGATATAGAGGATCTAGAGGACATCCACCAGAGAGGGAAAATCTTCCGAGGGTTCCAAAAACAAGCCACCCCTCCAGAAGCACCAAGAGCCCCCATACAATGGCATTCACCATATTTCCACAACTTAGGAGCCATGGCCAACATATAATCTACAAATAATTTAGTCTCCTGAAGAAAAAAAACATTTGGAGAATGATTCCTAACCAAATCATGAACAGCTTTTTGTCGAGGGCCACTGTTCAAGCCCCTTACATTCCATGAGAGAACAATCATTTCTGGGGGCTTGAAAAATGTGAATCCAGAGTCTTGACTGACCCTGACTCCACCAAAGTTTCCCCAGTTAATTTAATCTTCTCCATATCCTTCTTCCTTCCCAGCTTGGAAGTCCTGTCACCAATCCCTTTCTTCAGTTCAATTTGCTGAATACCCAAAAGAGGGGAGGCCAAAGAGCTCTTCCCCACAGTCTTGCCTCCTTTTAGAGGCAATGGGGAAACACCTCCACCACTCTTCGAAGCTCCAATAGAAGATTCTTGTTCAGTCTGGACACTCAATTGTTGATCCGTATCCATCTGCCCAACCCCAATCTCTTGCACAACCTGCATGGCCTCCAATGGTGGCCCATCCTGTCCTGTACCCAAAGTTCCCTGATCCAAGTTCAGCAACCCCAAATTCACTTCCCCCTGGCTGAGATCATCCAGCACCTCAAACCTATTAAAAGTTTCATCAACCTGCCTCTCCCTCAAGGTCCGCTTCTGGCCCCGATTCCTATTGCGAGCCTTGATAGGGACATAGCCATCATCTCCATTACCATCACCCGGAATAGGCTCCTTACCATTATCAGCCCTAGGTGGATTACGAGAAGGCTGGGAAGGTTGGGGCACCACAGGCTTAGCCCTAGGGCACCTACGCTGCAAGTGACCATATTCATGACAAAGATGACACCGAAAAGGTAGGGTTTCGTAATCTAGCTATTGCACCCAAGTATATGATCCAGCACTCACTTCAATAGAATCTGGTAGTGGCTTGCTTAAATCAATTTCTACATAGATACGAGCAAAAGTCATTACCTTTTTATACTGCATCTGTTGTGAAGAGCCAACAGGTTTACCGAGCATTGAAGCCACCAAATGCAACACATCATCCCGCCAACACTCAACTGGAAACCACGGCAACCGAACCCAAACTGGGATCTGACTTGGTAGTGCCTCAGTCGGGTTGAAGCCAGCATGCCATGGCTTGATAAATAAACCCACCTGGTTATAAAAATAGGGGCCGCCCTCGAAGACCTTATTCTAATCTGCCATGCAATCAAAAGAGACTATAAAAAAGTTGTTCGCAAGGAGCCTAATCTCCATCTCCCCCTCTGGCATCCAAGTCCGCTGAGCCCAGGATTCCAAAAATTGCAGCGAGACTCTCAAACCCATGAACTTGCAATAAAAAGAGTGCCTTGAATAGTATTCAATATCATCTGCAAGCATTTCCATTGGGATAGTCAACTTCGGTCGCTCTTTGCATCTTTCCAACACCCATTAATCTTCGTTATTCAGGAACCACTAACTGATCCTAGATCATTTATCTCCATCTCTGAAGAAAATAGCGTAATATCAAAAACATTCACTCCATGCGCTGAAGGCTTCAAACCAACTGCTGATCAGAAATCCAATTTGGGGCTAGCCCCAGATGTTTCCCCACCCTGCATAGCAAGAAACAAGAACCCTAGCAGGCATGCAAACCCCCAGGACACGTTTGCAAGAAATGGAAAAAGACAAAACCCCAAGGGAAGGATCAAAGCCCTTCCACCCACAAGCCACCCAAATGGCAGCAAGAAGGCCTCCAGAAAAGAAAAAAAACCCACCTCCACCACCCCGAAAGCTTCAAAAAACCCCCCCACAACGTAGAAGCGAGAAACACACAGAGAACGAGCCAGGGCACGGTCGCCCTAGCTCGGCTTGCAGAGCATGCGAACGCCATTTTTCCCTCATAGGCTTGATTATTATTATTATTATTATTATTATTATTATTATTTAAGTGAGTCTTATACCTTTGATCACATAATTTATACAATCATGAGACCTAAGATCTGTCTATGGTTAGTCACCTAGTTACCTATAAACCAATTATCATGTGAGGACCTAGTTTTAAATTAGTTTTGTCATGTTACCTTGTCCATATAATGGTGTAGTATTCTTCTTATGACCCGAATAAGAGAGCCTAGAACTCTTATCATGAATCTAGTTTCTAAACCAGTACTATTTCTTTCATGGATCTATGTATTTAAGTAACCCTTGTTACCCCAAACTACAAAGCCTTTGTGTATACCTAGGCAAGGCTAGATCCTTGATGAGCCCCTGAGGTATAGGTCTAGCCCCTTAGGTCCTATTCATTTTCATCTTATTCTAAAGTGTAATCATGATTATTTCATTTGGCTGAAGAGACTAATCATGTATCTAGTTTTGCATATGTCATTTGGTTATGGGTTTCAGAGAATAATTGGGATTGTTAATGACAATGCAAGGTAAATTGAAGATAACTATGGTAAGAGAATGAACTTTTTATCTTATATCGTATTTATGGAAGAATTTTGTAAAAGAATTGTATGTTTAGTTTCTAGTCTAGATATAATGAGATTTGAGATTTGGATATAATGAGAAGTGATCTTTGAAGGCTTGATTTTTCCCTTTGATGCTTTTCCCATGATATATCTTGTGTTTATGAGAATTTCTTATCATTCTTGGCTATTTGTATGTTGTTGTTACATCTCTAATAAGATCATGTGGTTACTTGTTTAAGGCTGCAAAGTTGGATAGTCCCTCATCGGACCCTCCTACCTTGATTGCACCATGCGGTATCAGATTTGGTTGTTAATCTATTGGGAAGGTTGAAAATCTATTGGGAAGATAGAAAGTGTTGAAAGAAAGTGTGAAACCCTAGAAGTAACAAGTTTCACTAAAGAAGAAAGATCAAGGCAAGAAAGATCTGGGTAAGTTTTTCAAATTAAAGTTGTTTGTATAATTTGTTTCAATGGGGAAGGTTGGAAAAAGGATGAAGAAAGAAAATGAAAACCTAATATATGAAAAGGATATTCTAGAAAAGGAATTGTGTGAAATCTAAAGGTGTAATTCACAATTGATGGACAGGATAAAAGAACTAGGAGAAGACAAATATGATACTCTTGAAGAAGAATTAGAAAATGTAAAAAGGAGGAATGAAAAATTAGAAGCAGATCTAAGGTTGTTTGAGTATGTCGAAAAGAGTTTTGAAGAATTGGAAGAAGGATTCAAGTTGTTTAGGAAGGTGGAAAAGAGGAACAAACATTTGGAGGAAATTTTGGAAGAGATGAAAAAGAAAAATAGTCTACAAAAGAGTGAAATACCAGGATTAAAAGAACATGTTAACTTGTTAGAGCAGTCACTTGTAGCATGCAAAAAATAGAATGAATGCATGAGATCTAATCCTAAACTTTGTGATGATTCTTATGATACTAATGATTTGTGTGATGTTGCAGAAGCTTCTTTAGAAAGTGAGATTGAAGAGAATAATGTAACTGAACCTGCATTTGTTGGTGATGGTATTGGTTTCAAAATCATGCAAAGAATGGGATATGAAGGAAAAGGATTGTGAAAGCATCAGCAAGGAATTGTAGAACCTCTTAGGCTGGTAATGAGATCAAGAAATTAAGGCCTTGGATATGACAGAGGTAAGGATGTTGCCACAAATTCAAACAAATCAACTCAGGGAAGAAAAGGTATGCATTATTCTTATTGTAATGGATACAGACATGAAAAGGAATTGTGTTGGGATCTATACCCTTGTAAGTTTTGTGGATTGAGGAATCACTCTAAAAAGATGTGTTGGAATACAATGAGGAGGAGAAAACCTATGACATATTGTATGTGGATGGATTATGGATGGATTGATGGATCAAAATGGAAACATGTTACTGGTATGTTCAGAAGGTTGTATAGATTGAAGTATTCATGTGTTGGAGAGAAAAGAGGATATGGATCAGGATACAAAGAGAGAAGACCTTATACGGAGTAGAACAAGGATAGTAATTCAAACCACAAAGGGAGAAATTACAGGAGTCATAATTCTTATCACAATGAAGGATACCAAAGGAATGAAAGAGAATTTGCTAGAAGGGGGACCTATTTCAAGTTTGGAGGCAAAAAGAATCAAGCAGTGAGTGTCACCAAGAACATGTTACCAGAGAGGCTAATGATGAGGAAACAATAAATAATGCAGAGGTAGTTTATGCAGAGGAAGATGAACCTTTTGAGTCAGCAAATTTAATAGAGAAACTGGAAGATGGTGAAGCATTGATCTTAAGGAGAGTTGTGTTATAGAACTGAGAAAATAGTGCAAGAGAAAGTTTGTGTGAACAAGTGTGAAGCATAACATGAAAAGGAAATTCATATTGCAGAGAAAGAGGGAATGATAAGATATTCTACTGGAAGAGGAAGTTTTTGTATTAGAGTAAAGGAAATAAGGATACTTGAAGCAGAGAAAATTATAGGAGAAGTATATGTAAAGTAGAAACTAGAAGATTTTGATGTCTGTGAAGGAATTGTATCTAGAACCAGAGATCAAAAAGTGTTGTAGAGAGAATTCAAAAATGTATTGACTAAATCAAGAAAGAAAATGACTTTTCTAGAGGATGCTTAGGTTATGTGACTCTTGATTGATCTCAAGGCAGCCTACAAGTGTTTGACAACAAAACACCGGATTGAGAGGCAACTACAATATTGTAGCCAGACCGTTGAACCTAGACCATAGCAAGATGAAGGAATTGAGGTAGCTTGTGGGGAAGACTTTCTTAGACCATTGATCATTGAGGTAGTGCAAGGATTGCAAGTAGACTATCGAACCAAGACCACCAGAACATGAAGAACTTGAGGCAGCTTGCGAAGAAGACTTGTTCAGATCACCGATCATTGATGTAGTGCAAGGCTTGCAAGTAGACTGCCAAACTTATCCTAAGGGATCACATTGATTTTGATATAATACAAACTAAGTGAAGAGGCTCACTTTTCAATTAACCCCAAGAGTCTGATGCAGGAGCATCCAAAAGCATTCAAATCAATTGGGCCAATTAATCTTATGTTGTAGAGTGCTAGGGAGAAAGACAATGGAGATTACCCCATTTTACCGCATTATCACATTAGAGCTTACAGAGCTAGATTTAGTTTCTATAACATGTCATCTACATCATATCTAAAATTTAGATCATTTGGGTTTGTTTTCAGAGAGGAATCACTATTAGAAGATTACTTGTTTTCATAGGGTAGAGCAGTTAGTGTTCAGTGGAGTTCAATTGGTTTGCGGAGAAATTCTATGACTTGTGGAGCCTAATGGAACATCATTCAAGGTAGTTTAGGACCTGTCCAACCTTCATCGAGGTCCACATGAAGTTCCAATCACCTATGTAACAATACCATACATTTAGGTCTGACCTATCTGTGTCTACACGTTTCATACTAGCCGTTACAATTAGGCCGACTTCACAATGTTATGAAGGTTTATGGAGGATATAAATGAAGGAAAAAGGATGGTTTCAAGGAAGTGATGAAGTTTAAAAAGAAAGGAAGCAAAGATGAATTATTTTGATCTGAAAGAGTAGCAGAACACAATAGAAAGCATAGTAGTGAACATAAGAAGATACGGAGCAGAGACTTGAGAAGATGAAGAAGTAAGAAGACATGAAGTTGTGTCATATGAATCTTTTGTAAACCTAGGTTGCGGCCTAGCATACGAAAAGCCCTAGAGGCATATCTAATGAGATTTGAGATTTGAATATAATGAGAAGTGATCTTTGAAGGTTGGGTTTTTCCCTTTGAGGGTTTCCCCAGGATATATCTTGTGTTTATAAGAATTTCTTATCATTCTTGGTTATTTGTATGTTGTTGTTACATCACTAATAAGATCATGCAGTTAGTTGTTTAAGGCTGCAAGGTTGGACAATCCCTCATCGAACCCTCCTACCTTGTCTGCACTAGTTACTACATATTGATATATTATGATTATGTTAAACATTTTGATGTAATTGGATAATTGTTCACATAGTTTATATGAACAAGTTTGAGGTTTCTTTCAAATAGAATTATTTTTTATTTCTCTCATGATTAAGTATATTTGAACAATGGGTGTCATATTTGTTATTGGATTTGTAATATGCATTGATGAATATAGTCATTCTCTTGTTA
Source organism: Cunninghamia lanceolata (assembly GCA_027924645.1). Classification (NCBI taxonomy): domain Eukaryota; kingdom Viridiplantae; phylum Streptophyta; class Pinopsida; order Cupressales; family Cupressaceae; genus Cunninghamia; species Cunninghamia lanceolata. Next base: position 4,067,846 of record BSBN01000175.1, on the reverse strand, counting down.
TGATAATTTATCTATGTTGAACTTGTGGTTCAAATTTTAAGGTTTAGCTATATGATATATCAAAACTAATTTTATGTGAGTTGATTAATTAGTTACAAATAATTATGTGTGTTTGTGTTCATTTCTCAAGTGTAACAACGCGGGATGATATTTGGTATCAAAGCCAAGTATCAAACTTTGGAGCCTTATGGGTCTCACTGTCTTGTACCAAAATAATTCATGATTGATTATTGATGTAGGAGCATCATTTTGTTTTAAATATTTTTTTATTTTTCCCTTAGCTAATGCCACATAAAGGAAGTAGTAGGAGTTTAAAATTTAAAATTTAAAATTTCTTTTATTTGGGACAACAAATTACCTCCCGTGAGCTCATTTAATGAGCAACACAATGAAAGAAATGAAAAGGGAAAAATTGGGTGGGAGTTTTTGAAATCAAAATAGGTAGGTGGAGAAATTTATGAAGGGTTTTCAACATTGCAGCAGTTTTAGGCAAGACTTTTGGAGAATTTTTGGCAAGAAGGTTCCAGATTTTGGACAGTTTTGAGAAGAAGAATAGAACATCAAAAAAAAAGATGAGGAGAGGAAGAATAGGCTAGAACAACAAAACAAGGGAATATTAGAGGACAATAGAAAAGAAATATTTTGAAGTAGTCAGAGAGGCCTGTAGTAGACAACAAGAGGACAAAAAGAAAGAAAGAGGAATGATAGAGGGAGTTCTATTCTTTAAATATTTATGTAAATGTATATATAATTGTGTAAAAATTTAAACTCTAAAGTTAATATAATCTTTCCTTTTCATAGCTATTATCCCCGTGTGTGTATGGTTATAAGAAATATTATATAAATTTGTTGTTCTAAAAGTTTAGGTTTTCAATTGCAAGTTTCAAGTCTTTTATGCAGCTAAAACTATAAATAGTCTCCTACAGCTATTGTTGTAGCCACCCATAGTAACAGTTTGTTTTTGGCAGCAACTTAGTTTGTGTCTTAATAGTTGTTTTTATGCCTCCAAAGCTAATTATAGGACCTGTAGCACGTGTGTAGACCTTTGTAAAGGTTGTGTGAGGTTGCTTACAACAACACAACACCTCATTTTCCACTTGTTTTCTCATTTTAGTGGCTTTTTAGGTGCCTACAAGGGTGTGGGTGCCATCAGTGTGATATCAGAAGACAAAAAGAACTCTGGGAAGAAGGATAGTGAGTTGAGATTGGGGTTGTAAGAATCCCTATGAGTTGGAATTGTGGGTGTGTCTCTACAACAAGGGATATTATTGCTAGAAGACTACAGTAAGAAAGAAAAGGAAAAGAAGGTGAGTTAGAGCAGTAGGATGCCACTAAGGAGAAGGATGGCAGAGGTTGCAGCTATAGAAGCAGTAAGATGAATAGATGAAGTGTTGGAAACCCTAAGGGGAATGCAGGAAAGAATGAATGCAATAGAAGGTGGAACAAGAAGAGGTAGAGCACATCAAGAAAGTGATAGTGAAGATGATGAAGGAGGAACAGAGATGGATGGACAAGAATGTGACAATTCAAATGGAGATATGGATGCAGGTGAAAGAAGGCTTATAAGAGCTATTTCCAATATTGGGAAAGGAATAGGGGTAGAGTTGTACCAAGTTTCTTAAGAAGTTTAGAACTAGGTGAACTAATTGACTAGATAATAGAGATGGAGTAATACTTCAAGTATGATGAAGTAGAGGATTGCAAAAGAGTGAAGGTTTCTTAAACAAGGTTGAAAGGTCATGCAACACTCTAGTGGAAAGAGGTGTAGACTGAGAGATGAAGAAATAGTAGAGATAAGATTACTTGGTGAGATCGAATGACCTAAGTAAGATGAAGGCTAAGTTCCTACCTGGTGATTATCAGCTTGAACTTCTCAAGAAATTATAGAATTTAAAACAAAGAGAGTTAAGTGTGAAGGCCTATACAAAGGAGTTTTATAAGATTTCCATCAGATCTAGTCATAATGAGTTAGACCACTAAAAAGTAGCAAGATATGTTAATGGATTGAGCTTGAACATTCAAGATGAACTGAGCATGATAAGGCTACGAAATGTGGAAGAAGCATATCAATATGCTCTAAAGGTTGAAGAGAAATTGACAAGAAAGCAAGGAACAAATAAAAGAAAAGGTGGATTCAACAGAGGGAAAGTGCAGCAACAGAAAAACTACAACCATGGTAAGGAGGCCGGCCCATCAAAAAGTCAAAAGGAGAAGGATGAAACAAGGTCAAGACCATACCCCATGAGAGGTAGAGGTGGATATGGAAGAGGAAAAAGTAGAGGCTTCCTAGGCACATGTTTTAATTGTGGACATTCAGGCCATAGATTTTATGAATGCCCACAATGCAGATTAGAAGGATCAAGGAAAACAGGGGCAGCAAGTGCACACATAGCAAAGGGGGATAATGAATCTATAGCGTCTATTAGTTAACCAGATGAACCTAAGAAAGGAGAAGCACTTATGATGAAGAGCACATTATTGAAGCCAACAAAGAAGATGAACCTGTCCAAAGGAAAAAATTATTTAGAATAATATGTAAATTAGGTAGAAAATACTGTAAAGTCATAATAGATAGTGGCAGCACTGATAACTTAGTTTTAGGTGAAATGGTGGATAAGTTGGGGTTAAAAAGTATAGCTCACCCTACCCCTTACAAGGTGTCATGGTTACAAAAAGGGCACAAAGTCTTGGTTGATCAACAATGCCTTTTGAATTTTTGAATAGGCACATATGAAGATAAGGTGTGGTGTGATATCATGCCCATGGATGTATGCCACTTACTCTTGGGGAGGCCATGGAAGTTTTATAGAAAGACAATCCATAATGGAGGAGAAAAAACTTACACATTAGAGATAAATGGAAGAAAACACACTCTTATGCCATTGGTAACTAAAGAAGAAGAGGTGGAAAGTGGTCCAAGAACACTGCTAGTAATAGGGAAACAATTCTTGAAAGAGATTAAAAGGGAAAAAATATGTTTTGCAATAGTTCTCAAGGAGCTACAAGTAGATGCAACAAAGGACAATAGTGACATGCCTTTAGAAGTAAAGGAGCTACTTGAAGAGTTTGATGAAATTGTGTCCAAGGATTTACTTGAAGGACTACCACCTATGAGGAGCATTAGCCATCATATTGAATTTATTCTAGGGGCAAGTTTACCCAACAAGGATACCTATAGGTTGACATCGGCAAAATGAAGATGTGAACAAACAAGTGCAGAAGCTATTAAAAAGAGGGTTGATTAGAGAAAGCCTTAGCCCATGCGTGGTACTAGTTGTGTTAGCACTGGAGAAAGATGGTGAATGGATAATGTGCATGGACTCAAGAGGCATCAACAAAATAACAATAAGGTATTGTTTTCCTTTACCAAGAATGGATGATCTCATAGATTGTTTGGGAAAGGCTAGATATTTTACAAAAAATGATTTAAAGAATGGATATCACCAAATTAGGATAAGAGAGGATGATGAGTGGAAGACTTCTTTTAAGACCAAAAAGGAGTTGTATGAGCAGTTAGTAATGTCCTTTGGGTTAACAAATGCACCCTGCACATTTATGAGGTTAATGAATGAAGTATTGAAACCATTTTTGGGGAAGTTTGTGATTGTTTATCTCGATGATATTTTGATTTTAGCAGTAGCGAAGAAGAGCATTTATTACATATTAGACAACTCTTACAAATGCTCAAGGAAGAAAGATTATTGGTAAATTTGAAAAAGTGTAGTTTTATGAAGGAGAAACTAGTATACTTGGGGTATGTTATCTCTCAACAAGGGCTGCAAATGGATCTAGAAAAGGTACGTTCTATCATTGAATGGCCAACACCTAGGAATGTACATGAGGTTAGAAGTTTCCATGGTTTAGCAAGTTTCTATCATAGATTTATTCAAAATTTTAGTGGCATATGTGCACCCATAACTGAAACTATAAAAGCAGATAAGAAATAGTTTAAGTGGATAGTAGCAACCAATAAAAGTTTTGAGATTTTGAAGAAGAAAGTCACCAAAGAACTAGTATTAGCATTGCCCTATTTTGCAAAGGTGTTTCAAGTGGATTGTGATGCAAGTGGGACAGCCATAGGAGTAGTTCTAAGTCAAGAGGAAAGACCTATTGCATACTTTAGTGAGAAGCTTAATGATGCCAAGAAGAGGTATTCCATTTATAACCAATAATTATATGCCATTGTGCAAGCTTTAAAGAAGTGGCATCATTAGTTGCTTCCAAAGGAGTTTATTCTCTACATGGATCATCATGCTTTGAAATTCATTCATTGTCAAACCAAGTTGAACCAATGACATATGAAGTGGGTTAAATTCCTACAAGGATATACTTTTTTTCCTCAATCATAGAAGTGGGAGTTCAAATAAAGTAGTGGATGCATTGAGTAGAAGAGCAACATTGTTGACTAAAATGAGAGCTGAAGTAGTTGGATTTGATGCTATGAAAGAGTTGTATAAGGATGATTTGGACTTTAAGGATGCATGGACAACATGTATGGATCCTTTTGGTGTTCCAAGTTGATTTTCTGAGTTCCCCTAAAAATTCCATCTTTTATCAACAAAGACCTTAGTTCAGTGGCCAATGAACAAGAGACAGACTCTAATGTCTCCTCTACACTTCAGGTTTTGCAAGACCTAGGGGGGTGTCCCTACTCAATACCCATGGATATAATGAATATTGACTGTAACTAGGTATTGACATTTTAGTAGATAAATCCTTTATTATGTAGACCAAAACTATTAAATAAATACAAAGGGGCTAGATTTGGGTCTTATTTCAAGTGTGGACCAGAGGATTTGAAGCCTAATCCTACTCCTAAATTCTAAAGTTTTAGATTTTGAATTGATTTTGTTTTGTATGTTTTGGTTTCAAGACAAGGGTTTGAACCATGAAATCTTTCTAAATTTTGACCAGTGCCTATCTCAAGGTACAGAGTCAAATTTTAAGATGCAACGTATTTCAAATAGCAATATAGATATACAGTTTCAGAGGGTTTACTTGTCTATGCCTTGCAGATACACCCAAGAATAAATATTCACATCAACCATTCTTATGATTATCCATGTTACCTAACATATTTCCCCACATTTGATTTAAAGAATTTTAATCTATTCCTTAAACAGAAGCATAAAACCAAACATGAAATACAACAAATGTGTATTTGAGAAATCTGAAACCCTTAGCTTCTTTGTTCAAAAGAAAAATACAGACAACAAAGGAGATAGCTAACACAAATACATGCTCATAGCATTACTCATATGACTTAATCTGGAACTAATAGACTACTAATGAAAATACATTCAACTTATAAAACTAAAACCTGAAACACAGAGATGCGGCAACTTGCTAGAGCTTGTATTTCACTCCAGAGCTCTAGAGTGAAATACAAGCCTTAGTAGGTTGCCCCATCTCTATGTTTTAGGTTTTAGTTTTATATGTTGAATGTATTTTCATCAGTAGTCTATTAGTTTCAGATTAAGTCATATGAATAATGCTATGAGCATGTATTTGTGTTAACTATCTCCTTTCTTGTCTGTATTTTTCTTTTGAACAAAGAAGCTAAGGGTTTCAGAGTTCTTAAATACACATTTATTGTATTTCATGTTTGGTTTTATGCTTTTGTTTAAGGAATAGATTAAAATGCTTTATATCATATGTGGGGAAATATGTTAGGTAATAGGGATGATCATAAGAATGGTTGATGTGAATACTTATTCTTGGGTGTATCTGCAAGGAAGAGATAAGTAAACCCTCTAAAACTATATGGCTATACTATTGTTTGAAATACTTTGCATGTTAAAGTTTGACTCTACACCCTGAGATAGGCACCGGTCAAAAGTTAGAAAGATTTCATGGTTCACACCCTAGTCTTGCAACCAAAACATATAAAAGAAAATTAATTCAAAATCTCAAACTTTAGAATTTAGGAGTAGGATTAGGCTTCAAATCCTCTGGTCCACACCTAAAATAAGACCCAAAGTTAGCCCCTTTGCATTTATTTAACAGTTTTGTTTTACCTAGTACAGGGTTTATCTGCTAAAATGTCAATACCTAGTTACAGTCAAGATTCATTATATGGGTATTGAGTAGGGACACCCTCCAAGGTCTTACGGAGCCTAAAGTGTACAGAGGAGACATTAGAGTCTATCTTGTTTGTTGGCCACTGACTTGAGGTCCTTGTTGATAAAAGATGGCTATGTTTTAGGGAAACTTAAACAATCAGTTGGGAACACCAACAGATTGGCAACTCTACTGGGGACACTGATAAAATATATGAACAAAGAGTCAAATAATTTAATGAATCTGAATATTTGTTTTAGATATTGAGGGTTTCAGACCTAGACAAGTTTTGTTGTAGCATATTTGAAGAATTTCTTAGGTGGCTCTGCTATTGAGAAGAACCCAGAATGAATGAAAGGTTGTAAAGAGCCTCGTGCTACTTGCATATCAGTCCTCTACTAGGAGGTGGTGACTCTGTGTATGAAGAACCTGATAAAGGATACAAAGAAGTTCTAGATTTGCATATTCTTAGTCAAGAGGAAGGGTTAGTAGCTACTGTAGTTGTTCTTGGTATTTCTATTCTAGTTTTCAAAAAGGAGCTTATATGAAAACCATGGTGTATGAGTTTTAAATGGATTCCTTGTTAAGTGAAATTAGCACTGGTTAAAGGGGAAATGGTGGAAATATGTTTGCATACCCTTATGTTGTAAATTTCAGCCCAAATATTATGATTTAGTATGCATAATTGTTGAAATGATTCATAGAGAAGATGTATTAAGCATAATGATAAAAAGGTTAAATATCAGGAGATGCTTGAGTTAAGGTTGTAAATAAGTGAATGTATGATTGAAGTGTGATGCTTGTAAAAGCATATGAATATGCATTATCAGTCCATTCATCCCAATATGGTGTCAAATGTAAGAATGTATAATGATCAGTCCTGGCCATGTAATAAAAGAAGTTTCAGCATTGGAAGATATAGGATAGTTGTTTCAGCCATCAATTTTAGTGGAATTAGTGGTTATCCAAATGTTATTACATCTAAGGTCAAAGATAAGCTACCAAAATTTAGTGGTACAAAGTGTGAATCAGTAGAAAAACACTTGCGGCAGTTCAATGATCTAATGGATGATTACGAAGTTGACCCTGAGGATGTAGTCATGAGATTGTTTTCCCAATCCATGAAGGATGAAGCAAGAGAGTGGTTCTTGAACTTGCTACCACATTCAATCAAATCTTGGCAAGAATTTGAATCAGCTTTTAATGAGTCATTTGGTGAGAGGGTTTGTGTGTCTTCCATGCTCATTGATTTCTTTAATATCCATATTGAGACAGAGGAATTGGTCCCTACTTTCAATCTTAGATTTGTTAAAGATTTAAAGAGGATTCCTAAAAATATAAGACCAAATGATCCATTATGTTTGTTTATATACCTAGCTGCATTTGATGAGGAAGTGAGCTACCTCTTAAGGGATAAAGAGCCTGCAACACTTCATCAGGCACATTAGATTGCCATGGACATTGCAAACAACTAGAAGTATGGAATGCACAAGGGTTATTTCTCTATAAATGTTTGCTGCCATAAGACCCCCAGTGTTGATGAAAGGTGTAATTCAAGTACTAAAAATGAGTGTCAGAGCACTAAGATCCTTGTTGTCCCAGTTTATACGTTAGCCCAATGTGACTATACAAGAGGTGTGGTGTCTCAAAACGTAGATAACTACTATCCTATTGAGAAAAATTAGAACATGATGCACATAACTGAAAAGAGTGTATCAGAAAATCAAGATCCATCTTGTGTAAGTGAGGATAGTGAATGTAATCATCCCACGAGCAACATGTATGCAGATCAATATATTAATGATGAAGATAAGGATAAATTATGGCATGGTGATGGAATAGATATGTATGAAATCTGTCCCTGTGATATCTTAGGTGATGAAGAAGTAAAAGAGGTGCAAGATGTCTCTCCATGTTATGTTTTAATCAATGACAACAATGCAAGTGTTGTAAATATTTCATTGAAAATCAGTGATCATGATTTTGAGAGTGAAATTGTAAGCATTCCTTCTGAGGATTCTAAACATAGTTTATGTAGTGATGAATTTTCCTGTGATAAGAATCATGATGACGGTGAGCCTAGTTATTTTTATATGGATTATGAATGCTTCTATAAGAATGTTGATGTGCATAACATAGGAAAATGTATTGATTCAAATCAATATGTGAAGCCACTAGCTCATGAAATTAATGCTGAGATGGAATATGCTTGTTTATTTGTGGAGACATACATGTTTTCATTCAATTAAGACACATGCTTACTTGTTGATGAACAAGAAACATGCTATGATGTATCCATTGAATATCTAGATTTTAATGATAGAAGTGATAACTGACAAGGGTCATTGTACCTCATCATTTAATCATATTTCAGATGTCAAATCCAGGGCTGTGTCCTTGGCTGTTTGCAATTAGGAATCCTATAGTTACTAGTTTTCTCTAGCTAATTCTAATAAGTTTTACTAAATTAAAGAGGTTGATCTATCTGTTGTTTAAATGAATTCAAGAATGTTGAAAATAGAATTGAACAGTGAATTATTTAAAGAAAATCTATAAACTGCAACATGCATCTATCTATCAAAAATAGTAAGGTATTCTATAAAGCAAAATCTGAAATGACAAAATGATGTTACTAGCCTTCTACCTTAGTGGTGGGAGTGGGCCCTTGCTCCACACACTTAGGGATAAAGACTAAAGTAAGAAATCAGCACCAAAGAATAATATCACAATTTGATTCAGTCCAATTCCATTTGCTTTTTATTCAGAGAAATATTGATATCCAAATGAGATTATAGAAATCAAAATAATAATTGCTACCATTTTTCTGCTTCTTCTATATGTATATATAAAATTAATGATGAGATATCACTTATCTTATCTACCAATTCTTCTATGAGATGACATCCATCTCTTTATTATACTAGTTGTCTAACTACGGAAAATAACTATACAATAAAAATAGATTGAGTGGAACAGAAGTCCACTCTAAATCTAAGTTTCAGTCTTAATACATTTGGGCAGAGAGGCCTTGAAAATATGGATATTAAATTAGTTTCATCAGTAACTCATGCAAAAACTAAAAGAGATAAAAACTCTCAGCAGTTAACTGTAGATTGCCCTTGATCAATCAGGTGATGATTTGAGTAATATCAGGGGTATCACGATCACCACTGAAAGTGTTCGGCTGACAACTGTGCTAGAAATCTACTCTGCTTTAAAGAGGTGCCGGAGATGTATGTCTCTGTCCATAGCTCCAGAGATATACTATCTGTAGCTCTGGAGATGCTTCAGACTTTAGTCCAGCTATGGAGATGCTTTTCCTCTTTACTTCAAAACTTCTAATGTCATGGTATTCTAATATTGTCGCCAGAGATCATTAGGACTACATCTGGAGATGCACAAAATTGCCTACTCGAACATCTATACCTGTTGATTCAAAAATAGAAGTTTTTTTTTTCATATTTCCATCAATTCCATGCACATTAGTCCTTTAATCAGAAATCATGATCTTAAGTAATTCATCTCCTATTAATCATTATTTAGAACAATCTTGCTATCCTATTCGGGTGCAGTCATCAAGAAGATGGAATCAAAAAGGAGAAAACGAGAGGTAAAAAGATGTATTTCAGGGGTGCTACCTGGCACTCATCATCCCCCCATACTTAAGGTTTAGCAGGTCCTCCTGCTTCTCACAATCTAGACTTATTCTTGTAGAGTAGCCTGTCAGTTAAGCTATAGTCCTATGCATAGGTAGACCAGGTGGTGTGGGTTGTATTGCCATTTCCTTTGTACTTGTTAACCTTCTTCAACCACTCCTGCAACTTATCATCTTCCATCTATTTAGCCCAGACAGGTAGTGGCTCAATGATGAGAGGGGGTCTGAAATGGCCACCTATCCACTCCTATTTGTATTTATCCATCAATTTGGATATTGATCTTGCCTTCCTTATAAATAATCTTAAGTTAGTAGGGGTCACCACTTCTCTCAATTTCTGCTCTGAAGTCAGAATGTTCCACCTTTTCTTTGCTACTGCAAGTACTGGATTAGTTGAACTGCTCATAAAAAGACCAAAATCAATGGAGCACTCTTGCATTTTTTCCAGGAATAATGGAAAAAATTTGTTTTGACTTTCAGGGTGATAGACATATGTTCTGAATTGGACTTCAAAAGCACTAGGGTTTGGACATTCTTTTTTGATGAAGAGATTTGTTTATGTATCCTTCTTGAGATGAGCCTCCATTCATTCATTCTAAATCTGATGATTCCTCATCAGTGACATGAATTCTTTAAGCTAGCATTCCCCCACAAAATAATTAAGAATGAAGGTTATATCATTAACACAGAAACCATGCAGATATAATTCACATAGAAAATTTTTGTCTTCACCAAAACTTCTTGTATATGCTTCCATGAACCCCTCTATTGTCTCTGTATTCTTAGTCAGATCAGATAGGACTAAAGATAACTTCCTCTGCAGGACTCTTTCCTATAAGAACATAGCATAACTGGCACTTGGAGGCCTGCAAGATAGAATTTCAGAAGAAAGGGAGGCCATCTGAATGACTTTTTCCTCCAGAGTTTCTACTCTTTTTGTCATGGCAATAACTGCCCTTTGTAATTGCAACATAGGCTTAGAAGCCTCATATTCTCTACATCTCCTCTCCTAATTGAATAGAGCTTTAGGAATATTAATGGGGACTGGGCCCACATATGGATCTATTTGTACCTCCTGTTCAATGGTTGGCCTTGGTCCAACTAACTCATGGATATATTCTTCTTGATCATCTATTTTTATGTTGGCCCAAGTCAATTGTTTATCTTGGCTTTGTACTTTCTCAATTAATGTTGCAATTATCATGAGACCATTGTCTCTAGCCTTGGTGAGATTAGAAACACTCTATGCTACCTCTATCTCCATTTCCTTCATTATTTTAACTATCTCAGTCTTTTGGGCTTCCAATTCTACTTCCTTCTCTTGAATTATCTAGTTTTTGCTCTGGAGCTCTGTTTGTAGTTTTTCAATGACTTGTTTTTACTCCATCTCTATCTCCATTCTGACCTTCTTGAGGTCAGTGATAATCTAATTTTTCCTCCATAGTAGTCTCTTTAGATTATCAATTTCTTCCAACATTTGCTGCTCTTTTGAAATCTCAATATCCTCTTGATCAGAGGGGTGAGAGAAAGTTCTGTTGCAAGTATGAGGTTAACCAGTGTTGTCATTGATGTTAACATACTCATATTACATTGATAAGAAGGATTGGATGAGCTGTGTGCTGAGGATATTGAGAAAATTAGTCTCAATCAGGAACAGTGAAGAACAGTGATGAGAAGAAGGCAAAAGTACTCAATAGGTTGAGGATCAGAGGATGTGGATTAAAGGGTTTGTAGATATGAGTCTTGAGATGTTCTAGTTAAGATTTCAGAGGTCCACATGAAGATATGAAGGAATTGTGATCGATCAAGTAGAACCGGTTTCGGGAGATGCTCCGGAGTGACAGAGTGTTATAAAAAGGTCCGGTGAGATCTGGAAGTGCATTGTCAGATTCTGCGGATTGGAAGGAGTGCTTGGGATGTCCTTGTGATGTGTCATCTTGGTTTGTACATAGTTTGGAGGTCTAGAAGAACCTGTTTCGGTTTGACAGTCGCGATAGACTTTGTTCTTCAAGTTCCAGAAGAAGAGGAGAAGAGATTCTAGTAGGAAAAGGAAGTACGAATGTACCTGGTCATTCAGGAAAGCTTGTGAAGGTTCTTAGATCATGTTGAGGTTGTGTTGTCGGTCCGCATGAGTGTTAGAGCCCAGAATTGAAGATATTCTTCCAGATGAAGATGTTCTTATTCAGACTGGCCGACCGGATGAGTTATTCATCTTATGAATGTTCTTGTGGATGATTGCCAACTTACGAATGTTCTTGTGGATAATTGCTGACTTAGATGATAGTTCCTAAGTCGATGCCTTGTATAAATAAAGGTTTGTGAGTTCATTTCAAAGTGTGTGTTGAAGAGCGGATGAGTGTGGTATAGAGAAAGAGCAAAACGCAGAGCAAGTGTGTCTCGGGCTTAAATGGAACTGATCCAGACATGGTGAAGATGTCAATCTCCAGTTCAAGTTTGTGATTCTTATCACTTTGTAGACAGTGTGTCTCTTGTAGGCAGTGTGCCTCTTTGTGAGCAGTGTGCTCGAGCAGTGAGCCCTAATTGGCATGTGCCATTCATTTTTCTTATTCTTCTAATAGAGAATAATCCTTGGGTTAATCACCCCGTGGTTTTTCCCTTAATCAGGTTTTCCACGTCAAAATCTTGGTGTCCAATGTGTTGATGTTTATCTGCTCCTGTGTTTATGTATTATGCTTTCATGAATGGTTAATTGATATGCTATTAGCTAAAAAGAAGAATCAAGTGTTTGAAGTAGAAGCAAGTTTTTGTACAACTGATTCACCCCCCTCTCAGTTGTGTGCCCTAGATCTAACAATTGGTATCAGAGCTAAGTTCCTCTAAAAGGAGCTTAACCGCTTGAGGAGATCCAGGATGTCGTCATACAAGAAGGACAGTCCAAAGTTTGATGGAACCAACTTCTCTCTCTGGAAAGGCCGCATGAAATGTCACTTGGAGTGTATGGGAAAAGCATACTTGTCCATGGTCACAAAAGCATATGTTCCTCCACAGGGTGGTCCGACAACACTAAATGAAATCACAGATGCTGAAAATAATCTGCGAACCAAAGAGGCTCTTCTAACCGCATTAACTAACTCAGAACTCTCAAATGTTATTGATCTACCAACTGCCTATGAGATCTAGGTTAAATTGGAACTTCTGCATGAAGGAGATGAGTTTGTTAAGAGTGCAAGGTTGCAAAGTCTCAAAGGAAAATTTGAAAGATTGAAGATGAGAGATGATGAAAATATCACTACTTTTATGCCAAGAGTAAATGAGCTGGTGTGTGGAATCAGGAATGCTGGTGGAGTTCTGGATGAAAATGAGATTGTTTGCAAAATTCTCAGATCCCTTCCTACTGCCTACAAGATCAAGGTTGCTACCATTGATGAATTCAGAGCCCATGCAACTGTCACAAGAGAGCAATTCGCTAGTAAACTAGCTGCATTTGAAATGACAGAGTTTGGAGATGATCCCCCCAAGACTAAATTTGCATTCAAAGCCAGTGCCTATGTGAAAGGCAAACAAAGATTTGATCTGGGAGAAAACTCTTCAAGGAAGCTGTCATGGTATGATCAAGCAAGGAAAGACATGGAAGAGGAAGAAGCAGAAACAACTCATCTTGAAGCCCTCATTGCAAAGAGATTGCCAAGAGGATCCGATAAGTATGAAGGAAAGTTGCCTTTTAAGTGCTTTAACTGCAATAAGATTGGTCATTTTTCTTCAAGATGTCCGGAAAGATCTGCAAGGTCAAACTCTAATAGATAAAGGTTCCAAAAGAACTATTATTATGTTCATGAAGAAGCTGATAATAAAGGAGCAACAGATGATGAATCATAGATAGGAGACAAATCTAGAAATGAATGGGTGTTTATTGCCATCAAGGAAGAAGAACCAATATCCTCTGAATCTGTCAATCATAAGGTTGTAGAAAGAGCTTTGGCTGCCCAAGTTGAAGAAAAGGATGATGGGTTATTGACAGTGGATGCTCTCACCATATGACAGGTGACAAGAACAAGTTCTTAGATTTGGAAAGGTATGAAGGAGGAATGGTAAAGTTTGGTGACAAATCTGTAGGTAGAATCAGAGGTAGGGGAACTATTTCTTTTGATGGAAAGAGCAAAACTTGTAATGTACTATAGGTTGAAGGATTGAAGCACAATATTCTCAACATTGGATAGTTAGTAGACAAAGGTTATGATCTCCGGTTCAAAAATGGAAGATGCAAGATCTTTGAAAGCTCCGGAACTGAGATTGCATCCGGTACTCAAACAAAAGGTAATATCTTCCATCTGGTTGGTTATAATAAAAGTTGTCTGTTTGTTCAAGTTGATCAGAGTTGGTTGTGGCATAGAAGGATGTGTCATGTAAATTTTGATAACATCATCAAGATAAGCAATATTCAAGCTGTAAGAGATCTTCCAAAATTGGTGAAAGCTACAAATAGCTTGTGCAAAGAATGTCAGCTAGGTAAATAGAGCATAGTCTCCTTCAAAAGCAAGGATCAATCCTCTACCAGATTATTGGAATTAGTTCATACTGATCTATGTGGTCCGACAAGAATCAAGAGTATGCAAGGTGATAGATATTTCATGTTACTGATTGATGATCATTCCCAGATGATGTGGGTTACCTTTTTGAAAGAGAAATCAGAAGCTTTTGAGAAGTTCAAAATTTTCAAGGCTATGGTAGACAATTAAACCAGATTGAAACTAAAGTGTCTAAGGTCTAATAGAGGTGGTGAATTCACATCCGGTGAATTCATAGACTTTTGTGAGAAGCATGGTATTAAGAGATAGTTGTCTGCTACTAGGACTCCACAGCAGAATGGAGTAGTTGAGAGAAAGATCCGGACCATCCAGGAAGCTTCCAGGACAATGATGATGGAAGCAAATGTTCCTCAGATGTTTTGGAGAGAAGTTGTAAGCACTGTAGTCTATACTCTCAATCTAGTTCAAATCAGAAGCAATACCGGTAAGACTCCTTATGAACTTTGGTTTGGTATAACTCCTACTGTGAGATATTTTAGAGTATTTGGTAGCAAGTGTTACATCAAAAGAGATGAAGATCTAGGAAAGTTTGATGCTAGAAGTGATGAAGGAATTTTCTTGGGTTACTCCAGTCAAAGCAAAGCATACCAGTGTTACAATAAGAGATTGAGAAAGATGATAGAAAGTACAAATGTGAAGGTTGATGAAGGAATTGAGAAGCCCTCAAGGTTTTATGAATATGATGAAGATGATCAGGATGGTGTTCTGGTTCAAGGAACTCAATCCCTTCCTGAAAGTTAGATTCAGACTGATCCGGTAAATCAAGAAGAAGAGGTTTGTCTGAATGAACCTGATCAAGAAACAGCAGTGCAAGAGATTCCCAAAGTTCCAAGGTATGTAACTCTAAATCACTCTGAAGATCAGATCATAGGTGACAAAAGCAAAGGGGTATAAACAAGGAGGAGAATTGCTCAAAATTCAAATGAATACTGTCTGATTTCAAAGATTGAACCTAAGACAATAAATGAAGCTTGCAATGATGAAAATTGGACCAAAGCAATGGAGGAAGAGTTGATGCAAATTGAGAAAAATCACACTTGGGATCTTGTTCCCAAACCTAGAAACAAGAATGTGATTGGAACCAATTGGGTCTTCCGGAACGAACTAAATGAAGTTGGTGAAATAATCAGAAACAAAGCCAGATTGGTCTGCAAAGGCTACTCTCAAATAGAAGGAATTGATTTTGAAGAAACCTTTTCTCTAGTGGCAAGAATTGAAGTAGTCAGATTATTTCTTGCATATGCTACCTTCAAAGACTTCAAGGTATATCAGATGGATGTCAATTATGCCTTCCTAAATGGTGATTTGGAAGAAGAAGTATACATTGAACAACCGGATGGATTTCAATTGTCTGATCATGATGATATGGTCTGCAAGTTGAAGAAAGCAATATATGGATTGAAGCAAGCTCCAAGAGCATGGTATGAAAGGTTGGACAAGCATCTTGTGCAGATTGGTTTCAACAAAAGTACTACTGACAGTAATCTATATTTCCAAATAGATAATGAAAACATCTTGATTGTTGAAGTATTTGTTGATGATATCATTTTTGGAGGAAGAGACAGTATGTGTAAAACCTTTGCAAATCAAATGAATTTTTTCTTGGGTCTACAAATTACTCAGACAAAGAAAGGTATCTTTATCTCTTAGACCAAATATGTGAAAGAATTGTTGAGAAAATTTGGAATGAAAGATTCAAAGCCAATGAACACTCCTATGGCAACCGGATGTAAGTTGAGCAAAGATGATGATTCTCCTAAAACAAATCAGACAAAGTACAGATCAATGATTGGAGGTTTATTGTATCTCACTCAAACTAGACCACATATAATGCATGTTGTTGGTCTTATGGAAAGATTCCAGGCTGATCCCAGAGAATCTCATGTTATGGCAATCAAAAGAATATTTAGGTACTTGAAAGGAATAGTTGAGTATGGTCTATGGTATCCTAGAGATCAGGTTTTTTCTCTTCATGCATATACAGATGCAGATTGGGCAGGAGATGTGGATGATAGGAAGAGTGCAAGTGGAGGAGCTTTTTTTGGGAAAAAGATTGGTTTCTTGGCTAAGCAAGAAACAAGAGGCAATTTCTCTGTCTACAACTGAAGCAGAATATATTGCAATAGCAGGTAGTTGCACTCAAATTTTGTGGATGAAACAAATGCTAAGAGACATTAAAGTAGAATATGAGGAGCCTATCACAATTTTCTATGATAATTCAAGTGCAATAAATATTTCTAAGAATCCGGTGTTGCATTCTAAGACCAAGCACATATCTATCAAGTTTCACTTTCTGAGAGAACAAGTGAACAAGGATGAAGTCAGACTGGAGTATGTACCCTCCAAGGATTAGATTGCAGATATTTTTACTAAACCTCTTCCCAAGGACTCTTTTGAGTATCTCTGGGAGAAGTTAGTGGTCATGGCCCCTCCGGTGATGAACTAGGATGCACTGTTGTGCATCAGTTCGATGGGTATCACAGTCATATCTTGTGATCTGGATTGATGAAGGGGAGCTGAGCTACTAAGGGGGAGTAGGTGGTATGATTCTAATGTGTTAGAATTACAAGTATGAGCCCTTTGCCATTGATGTCAAAGGGGGAGAGAAGACATGTGAAAAACAAGTGGTTGATGATCAAAGGGGGAGCAGTAAAGGAAGAGAAGACGTGAAGAGTTGTTGCTGATAGGGGGAGCTATGGCAGAAAAGAGAAGTTCTTGTCTTGATGGTTTTTCACATCATATTTTGCCATCAATGAAAAAGGGGGAGATTGTTGCAAGTATGAGGTTAACCAGTGTTGTCATTGATGTCAACATATTCATATTGCATTGATAAGAAGGATTGGATGAGCTGTGTGCTGAGGATATTGAGAAAATTAGTCTCAATCAGGAACAATGAAGAACAGTGATGAGAAG
The DNA here is from genome assembly GCA_027924645.1 of Cunninghamia lanceolata. Taxonomy (NCBI): domain Eukaryota; kingdom Viridiplantae; phylum Streptophyta; class Pinopsida; order Cupressales; family Cupressaceae; genus Cunninghamia; species Cunninghamia lanceolata. The sequence continues at coordinate 4,050,671 of BSBN01000175.1, read as the reverse complement.
AAGGCAAAAGTATTCAATAGGTTGAGGATCAGAGGATGCAGATTAAAGGGTTTGTAGATATGAGTCTTGAGATGTTCCAGTTAAGATTTTAGAGGTCCTCCTGAAGATATGAAGGAATTGTGATCGATCAAGTAGAACCGGTTCCGGGAGATGCTCCAGAGTGACAGAGTGTTACAAAAAGGTCCGGTGAGATCCGGAAGTGCATTGTCAGATTCTATGGATTGGAAGGAGTGCTTGGGATGTCCTTGTGATGTGTCTTCTTGGTTTGTATGTAGTTTGGAGGTCCGAAAGAACCTGTTTCAGTTTGACAGTTGCGACAGACTGTGTTCTTGAAGTTCCAAAAGAAGAGGAGAACAGATTCCAGTAGGAAAAGGAAGTGCGGATGTACCTGGTCATTTAGGCAAGCTTGTGAAGGTTCTTGGATCATGTTGAGGTTGTGTTGTCAGTCTCCATGAGTGTTAGAGCCCAGAATTGAAGATATTCTTCCAGATGAAGATGTTCTTATTCAGACCGGTCGACCGGATGAGTTATTCATCTTGCAAATGTTCTTGTGGATGATTGCCAACTTAGATGATAGTTCCTAATTCGATGCCTTGTATAAATAAAGGTTTGTGAGTTCATTTCAAAGTGTGTGTTGAAGAACAGATGAGTATGGTATAGCGAAAGAGCGAAAGGCAGAGCAAGTGTGTCTTAGGGTTAAATGGAATTGATCCAGACATGGTGAAGATGTCAATCTCTAGTTCAAGTTTGTGATTCTTATCACTTTGTAGATAGTGTGTCTCTTGTAGGTAGTGTGCCTCTTTGTGAGCAGTGTGCTCGGGCAGTGAGCCCTAATTGGCATGTGCCATTCATTTTTCTTATTCTTCTAACAGAGAATAATCCTTGGGTTAATCACCCCGTGGTTTTTCCCTTAACTGGGTTTTTCATGTCAAAATCTTGGTGTCTAATGTGTTGATGTTTATCTGCTCCTGTGTTTATGTATTATGCTTTCATGAATGGTTAACTGATATGCTATTAGCTAACAAAGAAGAATCAAGTGTTTGAAGTAGAAGCAAGTTTTTGTACAATTGATTCACCCCCCCTCTCAGTTGTGTGCCCTAGATCTAACAAGTTCATGTTTCTTCTTCTATTTGATGCACATTAGGATCTTCCATAGCCATCTGTCCTACACTGTCAGCTGTACCAAATTGCTCTGTTTCATCTTTCCTTGTAGCCTCTCTGTCCTAAGGTTCTTCTTGGGTTTTCTCTGTATCTACTGGCACTGATGAAGGCCCAGCTTTCTCCTCAGAAGTTCTAAAACCTAGAAGCACTTCAACTAGGAGAGCAGTATCTTTTTCAGCTTGGGAGCATTGCCTTTTTGTTTTCCTTCTCCGTAGCATAGGTGGGGCATGTGCCTTTGGAGCAGGTGTCTCATCCTCTGAATCATAGGAAATAGTAAAAGTCTGCCCGTGTTCTATCTCTGGAGTAGGTGATGGTTCTGAAGTTGGACTTGAACCCAGATGGATAGATATTCTAGGGAAAATTCCCTTTGTCTTTTCTTTCTCACTAGAGGGGTCTCATCTGAATCATGAGATGTTTCTTTAGCCCAATAGTGTATTCTAGAGGTAGATTTCTTTGGGGTTCCTTTTGTTTTCTACCCTGATCTCTCCTTTATTGGTCCCTTAGGAGAAGATTCCTCAACCAAAGTCATTCTCCTCCTAGCTGAGTGAGTCATGTATGGAGTTTGTTCTAGAACAGGCTCTTTAACTTCTTTGTCTTTTCTCTTCCTATCAGAAATAGGGGTAGCAGATGAAGTTGCCTCTAATGAGGACTTTTTACCTTTTTCAATAGCTGGAGAGGAGGTTGAAGGTTCTATCTCTTCTTCGTACTAGGTAGAGGAACCCTCACCCTCTTCCTATGCCCTCTGTGGCTCTCTATCCTAGGGTTTGTGTCCAAGAAATGTCTGCCATAATTCTTCCCCGTCAGCTTGAGACAGAAAGTGGTGTTTAACTATCAGAAAAATGAGGCCATGATGTTTCATAGGACCCTTGTTTTGTTGATACTTTTTTCTAGTTCCCCTAAAGGAAGAATATAGAAAGTTGGGAATATTTATGTTCAATTCAAGGTGTCCATTCTCATGCCTTAGAAAAATCAACATTTTCATTATTGGTCCTACAACTAAGGAAAATTGACCATCACATGTGAAATATTTCATCATCCATGTACCTACAGATTGCTAAGGGTTTGGAAGTGAGGACCTAAGAATTCCTTTAACCTCATTTTTATTTAAATGTAATTGTATTGCAGGTTCACCTTCAATAGAGAAATTCCTAATCAGATTGGCATATAAAGTTTTTAGGTGATAGAATCTCTCACCTTGTTCAGGCAACCAATAAATATGATTGATAGTGGTTGCAGAAAGGTTGATTTGAACTCCCCTTACAATTTTCTAATTGTCCCTCAAGTTTCTTAGGAAATCATCAACAATATCTTCTTGAAACCCTTCAAACTTTTCTAGAAACTCCAACCATCCTACACTCCTTAGTATGTCTACTGCAACATCATCTTATAAAAGACTTGTAGCACTTTCTGTCTTTGATTTCTTCTTAACCCCCATTTCTCAATTCTTTCCACCCTCTGTGCTAAATTCCTCACTTTCTCCTATATAATTTGTCCTTTCTCCTTAACTTCGTAGGCTCTGGAGGACTGTATCAACTTACTATGTTCTTCAGGGTATTTTGCAATTTTGAATGAGGATTATTATGTCATTTTGTTTAACAGCTTAGGCTTATGGAAAAAGAATTGCAAATTGGTTAGAGTGCCTATGCTATCATAATTGCAGTAGAGTGATGGGACACTCTGTAGACATGGTGACAACATAGCAAAGATGGCAGCATGCATGAATTTGGAAAGGAAAATGATGGTAGGAGGACGTGTCATAATGATGGCACCCAAAAATAGAAATGACAAGACAGTTGCTAATTAATGCTTAATTAAGAGAGAATTACTTGAACCATTCCTAATGATGAGGGCGCGATGTACATGGCTGAGATGCTGTGGCGTTGATGAGACTAGATGCGACGTGGCACCTGAGTAACTTTTTGTGGTTTGGAATGACGTCAACCATCTTTATTGTCATGCTACTTGCATTCATTCTCATAGAGTGGTTCAAGAATCCATCCATCTAGGGTGACGTTAGCGCAGTCCTTTGTAGGTACCCATGCAAATGAGAGTAATGATTGCTCCTAGAATGTGTGTTGATTTCATCTTTGTCCTTGTCATAAAGTGGAGGATGAGTCATGATGACCTCATCAAAAGACATCTCTACTTTATTGCCTGGAGAGGTGGGTACCCTCCCAACTTATTATGGTCATGAATAACCCTTTATTGGTGGAGCACCAGAGGTGCTCCTAGTTTGTGAGTGCCTGAGGTGCTCCAAGTCTGTGAATTGCCGGAGGTGCTCCTAGTCTGTGAAGTGCCGGAGATGCTCTTAGTTTGTGAGCACTAGAGGTGTGTTTGAGTAACTCCCATCACCTGATTAGCTCTGTAGCTTGATTATTCTTATCTGACATGAAGAAGGGAACCATCATTTTCTAGTTTTCAATCCCCTTGGTCGAGAAAGACAGCCATTTACTGGTTTTCCTTCTTCCTCTATTTTTTCCTTTTTTTTAAGAAGGCCGCTATTTGCTGGTTTTCAACCTTGTCTATTTAGAACCTAGTCACCTTGTTGAAATGTCCTCCTCTTGATGTGTTGGTCATGCCAGTGCTTCCTTTGATACTGAACCAGTTCTATTTGCTAAATGGATTATGTTCGGATTTCATTCAACTCATTGAGCTGAAGAATTCTGTTCTGTTGTGCTATGGACAATGGTAGACCAATATCTAATATAGTTTTAAGTGTCTAGAGTTCAGATTCTATAGACAGAATATGCTTTTTCCCATAAACTAATTCATGCGGTGAGAATTTTGTTGTAGACTTCCAAGTGGTATTGTAAGCCCAAACTACTTCAGGTAGTCTGTTAGCCCAATCTTTTTTGTTCATTACCACTATCCTTGTCAGAATATTTTCAAGTTCTCTATTAGTCACCTCTACCTACCTATTGGCTTGAGGATGGTAAGGTGAATACTTAGTGTGCTTGACTTGATATAGAAAAGAATTCTCTAATCAATTATGAAGTAAACTGAGGTCCTCTGTATGAAACTATAGATCTTGGGGCTCCAAACCTCAATAAAAATTTAATATAAAGGAAATTAGTAACTTTCTCTTCTCTTGCAAGTTGCAATGCTTGAAGCTCAGCCCATTTAGTCACATAGTCTGTGCATACTAGAATATACTCCTTGCTTGATGATGGTGGGGAAATTGGTCCTACAAAGTCTAGACCCCACGGTTCAAATCGCTCCATCATTACTTAAGGATGCACTAACATATCCTAGGTGAAGGTTGGTTGTCCCATTCTTTGGCACTGATCACACTCATGCACATACTTCTTGCTATCCTTATGAGTAGAGGGCTAGTAGTAACCAGCTCCCAAGATCTTGTGGATGGTCATGTGGGAAGAGTAATGCCCCATTAGACAATTCGTCATGACATGCTCTCAACACATCAAAAATCTCATCATCTTTTAGACACCTACATAGAATGAAATTAGGACCATATTTAAATAGCAAACCATTTAACCATTTGTAAGATAAACTTTCCTTAATTAGCCATTTCTTTTGTTTTGAGGTAAAATGGGATGGATACAAGTCTGTAGTTAAAAGATTAGCTATGTCAGTGAACCAAGGTGCAGTAGAGGAGATAGAAAAAAGATTTTCATCTGGGAACCTGTCCTCCACTGGCTGGTTTTCTCCTCTTGTATGTAATCTTGATAGAAAATCAGCAACCAAATTAAACTTGCCCGGATTATCAACTATGGTGATGTAAAATCCCTGCAATAGCAATAACCACCTAATGATCCTTGCACCCACTATTAGATTATTCATTAGGTATTTAATGGCCGCATGATTAGTATGTACAAATATTTTATATCCAGTGATATAATGCCTGAATTTGTTTATAGCATATTGGTGCAGAGGCACCTGCCTAACAGCTGGCCTCCTTGAGGCAGTTAGTAGTTATAGGTCCGCATGATGACATACATGATCAGGATATAGGATAACATGATCAGGATATAGGTGAATTGTCCGCATGATGACAGGGCAGTAGGCTATTTTTGGTATGTTTGACTTTATCATGTAATAAGGTCCATTGGACCGATGATATGTATTAGATCAGCATAGGAGTATGTGTAGGCAGTTAGAGATCGGGATAAGGTTATCTGAGCTATCCTCTCTCCCAGCCGCTTGGAAGCTCCCAGCCGCTAGGAAGCGAGTTGGTAGTACTCGAATGATTTGTTATATATACCTTCGATCTGTTAGGGTTTAGATATATTGAGATTGATATTGATAGTTCATATTGAGTTTGGTAGATGTTATGTTCAGGAGAGTAGTACTGGTGATATGATGTACTGGTGATCAGTCCAGATATTGTGAAGCAGAATTGTAAAAGCAGGACATTTGAATCTCAATTGAATAAGATCTCATCTTTTGCAGTATTTGAGTTGATCAGTTGTATTTGTGTTGATTTCCTTTCTGTTTGCAAGTTAATGGGTACTTTCAACCCTTCCACCGGTTGATCCTGCAAATCGGTGGAATGGTCCTGTACCATAGCTTAGGTTGCATTTGTGTTTTCTGTTTATGCATTACATTGTTCAAGAGATTTGTTAGGAGCATGCTGTGAACCAGCCTAGCATCCTCATGTGCTAGGTATAGAAAGATAAGTTGTTAGACTTTGGTTTGAAGGTGATCCGGCCCGGTCGTCACATTGTCTTTGTGAAATTATGCGGTTCTGAGTGTTTACATGCAGTGGACGGATACACAGGAGTCTGCATGTGCGTTTCCAGCCGGAACAAGCCGCATCGTCATCTGCGAATGCATCGCCATCGGGATCGGGTCGTGGAGCTGTTGAAGTTTGCAAGTTGCAAGTGCGTCAGGATGTTTTGAGTTGGATATATACTCAGTGTATATATCGCAGTCAGGATCATCTCTCAGAGAAGCTTATCATCCGCATATCACTAGCAGATGCGGGTGTGAAAATTCAATTTTTGTCTAAGTATTGAAGAGTTCATCAGGATGATGTGTGACGTCATCGTCATCAGGATATGACGTCATCGTCATCAGGATATTAAGAAATCCCTCTATGCGAGTTTATCCTGTCGTCGGTAAGGATTTAGGTATCGGCGAAGGCTCTCGGCAGGAAGTTGTGAAACATCATCAGGAGGTTCCAAGACAACCGGATAAATTAGATCATGATGCTGTTGCTTGTATCGTCGGGCAGTGGAGCGTCGAAGGCAAGGTGTTGAAGGTGATCGTCATCAGGATATTGAGAGCAACCGGATATTTGGATATCCTGCTGATGAAGGTGATATTGAATATCATGATGATGCCGCTTGTGTTTGGCACCCGATGAACAGTGCAACCGGAGGATGTTTGCGCCCGTTGATTATCATGATGATGATGATAGGCGACAGGCGGAGGAGGTGAACAGTAGTCGGCAGGAGGATAATTGCGAGCGTCCGAAATATGATGATGCTGTTGGTGTTTCTTGGAAATATGATGATGATGCTGAGCCGATAGACATTTTTATCAGGTTGTTTGTATTGTTGGCAGCTCCTTCCTGTTAGTTAGCTTCCGTTGCGTTTCGCTCTGCATCATAGTGGTATCAGAGCAAAGGTTAGGATCTTCTGGAAAGGATAAGCAGGATGTCAGACGAAGAAGGAACATCTGAGGTTCCAGCAAAGATGACCAACGCTGAGTTGGCAGTTCTGGTGAAGAAACAGATTGCAGAAAGCAAGGCCGTGAAGGCTCAGAATCATGAGTTGAAAGATGAGTTAGCAAAGTTGAGGAACAGAGTAGGTTCTGGTAGAGAAGATGATAGGGAAGAAGAAGAGATCCCTAATTGGAGCGAGGAGGTCGTTCCTGCAGACCAGAGGCCACTGTTGAACGCCCTCAAGGCCATGGAGAGAAGAACCATGGATGTGAAGCTGAATTTGCCAGTGTTTACAGGTAAGATGGACCCTGATTCAGTGATGGAATGGATAGACTGTCTGAACAATTTCTTTGTAACAGAGGAGATACCAGAACAACAGAGAGTGAAGATAGCACAGTCAAAGATGAAAGAAGCTGCCTTGACATGGTGGAACTTTATTCAGGATGACAGAGTACAGGAAGGAAAACGTAGAGTTGCCACATGGAAGAAGATGATGGAATTGGTAAAGGAAGCTTATATTCCTTTGGATTACAGTATCCAGTTACACAAGAGGAAGCAAAACCTGAAGCAGAAGGAGCTAGATGTCAGCTCATATACAGAAGAGTTCATGAAACTCTGTATGAAGACAAAGGTGAAAGAAAGTGAAGAAGAGAAGGTAGCCAGATACCTTAATGGATTGAAGTTTAATATTTAGGATGATCTAAGTCTGCATAACCCAAATACAGTGCAGAAATGTTTCCAGTTGGCCTTGAAAGTGGAAGAGAGGTTGAAGAGAAAACAAGAACAGAACAATAGAGGAAGAGGATCAGCCCATAGAACAAAGCAAACCAATGAGAGTCAAGAAGACACTGGTAAAGGACAGGGACAGTCTGATTTCAGAGGTGGATGGAAAGGTAATAAAGGCAGATTTGGAGGTGGTAGAAGTTCTACTACATTTTCAGGGAAATGTTATACTTGTGGTGAGTTTGGTCATCCATCCTTCAAATGTCCAGAAAACAAAGGTTCATCATCCAGAAATGATAGAACAAGTGACAAGAGAGTACAACTTGTGCAAGAAGAGAAAGAAGAGAAAAGTGTGCAGAGTCCAAACATTTATCAAAAGGATCAGGAGGCTGATAATGTTGGATATCCAGAGAGTGGAGAATCATTGATGTTAAGGAGAATGAGTTTGCAGGCATCAAAGGATATGATGCAAAGAAGAGCTCTTTTCAAGACCACATGCAAGAGTAAAGGTAAAATATGTAAGGTTGTCATTGATACTGGTTCAACAGACAACATGGTATCTCAGGAGATGGTGGATAAACTGCATTTGGAAAGGATTCCACATCCACACCCTTACAAGGCATCTTGGGTGAGTGATAGGCATTCACTTTTTGTCTCTGAACAGGCATATGTTGATTTTCAGATTGGAGCATATCAGGATAGAATTTTGTGTGATATTTTGCCCATGGAATGTTGTCACCTACTGTTGGGTAGACCATGGCAATTTGACAGAAGAGTACTGTATGATGGGTATGCTAATACATACACCATCCAGAAAGATGGAAAGACTATTAAGTTGATGCCATTACAGGAAGCAGCTGCAGCACAGAAGGCAGCCAAAGTCATTTTAATGGGAAAGAAGGAATTTGTGCAGATGCCTAGAGGAGCAGGCATAAAGGCAGTTCAGGACACTGCAAGGAAAGAAGTTGTTCAAGACAACAAGCTGAAGAAAGTTTCAGTTGTGACTGACAGAGGTCAGCCACAGGTGCAGAAACAGGTTTGCACACAGCAACCAGTTCAGAAGAATGACAAGGATGTTGTCATAGTTGGGACTATTGCTTGTCCTATAAAGCTTGACAGGAAGATAGAGTTGAACATTTCAGCAGTTCAAGAGGTAGTTCAGAAAGAGGTTCTGGTCAGACAACCTGACAAATACAAGGTGTGTGAGAAAAAGGCCTACATCAACAGGCATGAGGATTTACTTGCCAGAAAGCAAGTTACAGATCAAAAGTCTTGGAGCAGCCAAGAGACAGCAGCAGACAAAGCTGGAACAGGGCAGAACATTACACAGGCAAAGTGTAAAGGTGGAGGACTTCCATATCCTAACTCATGGGACATGAGTTCTTTTCTTTTGGGGAGTATGGTGCAGAGGCACCTGCCTAACAGCTGGCCTCCTTGAGGCAGTTAGTAGTTATAGGTCCGCATGATGACGTACATGATCAGGATATAGGATAACATGATCAGGATATAGGTGAATTGTCCGCATGATGACAAGGCAGTAGGCTATTTTTGGTATGTTTGACTTTATCATGTAATAAGGTCCATTGGACCGATGCTATGTATTAGATCAGCATAGGAGTATGTGTAGGCAGTTAGAGATCGGGATAAGGTTATCTGAGCTGTCCTCTCTCCCAGCCGCTTGGAAGCTCCCAGCCGCTGGGAAGCGAGTTGGTAGTACTCGAAGGATTTGTTATATATACCTTCGATCTGTTAGGGTTTAGATATATTGAGATTGATATTGATAGTTCATATTGAGTTTGGTAGATGTTATGTTCAGGAGAGTAGTACTGGTGATATGATGTACTGGTGATCAGTCCAGATATTGTGAAGCAGAATTGTAAAAGCAGGACATTTGAATCTCAATTGAATAAGATCTCATCTTTTGCAGTATTTGAGTTGATCAGTTGTATTTGTGTTGATTTCCTTTCTGTTTGCAAGTTAATGGGTACTTTCAACCCTTCCACCGGTTGATCCTGCAAATCGGTGGAATGGTCCTGTACCATAGCTTAGGTTGCATTTGTGTTTTCTGTTTATGCATTGCATTGTTCAAGAGATCTGTTAGGAGCATGCTGTGAACCAGCCTAGCATCCTCATGTGCTAGGTATAGAAAGATAAGTTGTTAGACTTTGGTTTGAAGGTGATCCGGCCCGGTCGTCACATTGTCTTTGTGAAATTATGCGGTTCTGAGTGTTTACATGCAGTGGACGGATACACAGGAGTCTGCATGTGCGTTTCTAGCCGGAACAAGCCGCATCGTCATCTGCGAATGCATCGCCATCAGGATCGGGTCGTGGAGCTGTTGAAGTTTGCAAGTTGCAAGTGCGTCAGGATGTTTTGAGTTGGATATATACTCAGTGTATATATCGCAGTCAGGATCATCTCTCGGAGAAGCTCATCATCCGCGTATCGCTAGCAGATGCGGGTGTGAAAATTCAGTTTTTGTCTAAGTATTGAAGAGTTCATCAGGATGATGTGTGACGTCATCGTCATCAGGATATGACGTCATCGTCATCAGGATATTAAGAAATCCCTCTATGCGAGTTTATCCTGTCGTCGGTAAGGATTTAGGTATCGGCGAAGGCTCTCGGCAGGAAGTTGTGAAACATCATCAGGAGGTTCCAAGACAACCGGATAAATTAGATCATGATGCTGTTGCTTGTATCGTCGAGCAGTGGAGCGTCGAAGGCAAGGTGTTGAAGGTGATCGTCATCAGGATATTGAGAGCAACCGAATATTTGGATATCCTGCTGACGAAGGTGATATTGAATATCATGATGATGCCGCTTGTGTTTGGCACCCGATGAACAGTGCAACCGGAGGATGTTTGCGCCCGTTGATTATCATGATGATGATGATAGGCGACAGGCGGAGGAGGTGAACAGTAGTCGGCAGGAGGATAATTGCGAGCGTCCGAAATATGATGATGCTGTTGAAATATGATGATGCTGTTGGTGTTTCTTGGAAATATGATGATGATGCTGAGCCGATAGACATTTTTATCAGGTTGTTTGTATTGTTGGCAGCTCCTTCCTGTTAGTTAGCTTCCGTTGTGTTTCGCTCTGCATCACATATATGACTGCCAAGAATTCTTTTTCAGTTTTGGTGTAATTTCTTTCTACTGAGGTAAGGTTTTTGCTGATGTAATAAATGACATGCATACCCTCTCCTTCCTCCTTTTGTCCTAAAACTGCCCGAATGGACTCATTTGAAGCATCAGTTTGTATATGAAATGGTAAAGTCCAATTAGGTCCTCTGAAAATAGATGTGACAGTAAGCTTCTCTTTTAGGGTGTCAAATGCTAATTGACAGTTTTCTGTCCATAAGAATTATGTGTCTCTGTTAAGTAGGGTAAATAGGGGGGTAGCTGTTCTACTGAAATTTTCTATAAATCTCCTATAGTAGCCTGCAAGACCCAGAAAACTTCTAACATCAGTCTGATTTTTCGGTGAAGGTAACTTTTTGATCACTTCTATCTTATTTTTATCCACTTTGATCCCATTTGCTGAAATGTGGTGTCCCAATACAATTCCTTCCTCTACCATCATAAAGCACTTTTTCATGGCTCGGGGATAGTTGATTCTTGTCACAGCATTTTAGTACTTTCTGAAGGTTTGTGAGAGCTTCTTCAAAGTTGTCCCCATACATAGTAAAGTCATCCATATAGACCTCCATGCATTCATTAGCTAGTTCTGTAAAAATGGCTAAAACAAGCCTCTAAAATGTAGCTGGGGCATTACATAGTCCAAATGGAAGAACTTTGTAAGAAAATATTCCCTAAGAACAAGTGAAAGTGGTTTTGTCCTAATCTTCAGGTGCTACTTGGATTTGATTATACCCACTAAACCCATCTAGGAAAGAAAAATACTTCCTCCCAACAAGGTTGTCCAGCACTTGGTCAATAAATGGTAAGGGAAAGTAATCATTTTTTGTAGCTTTTTTTAGCTCCGTGTAGTCAATACACACTCTCCATTTTCCATTCTTTTTAGGAACAATGACTAGGGGTGAGACCCATTGACTATTTGAGATTAGATATATAAACCCTGCTTGCAACAATTTTTCTATTTCAGTCTTAACAATGTCTTTTAAAGCAGGATTCGATCTTCTCTAGGGTTGTCTGATAGGTATGATATCTTCAGTATATATATGATGGGTACAAATCTTAGGAGGGATGCCCTTCATATCTTGGTATTCCCAAGCAAAATCTACTGAATGGGAACTCAGGAGTTGGATAAGTTTTTCTTCCTAATTTGCGGCTAACTAGGTATTGATATTAAGTGTCTTCCCTGGTAAAATCTTGACCTGTTTTGTGATTTGGTCCATGGAGGTGGTCAATCCATATATTGGAGTCATGATATTAAGAGGACAAGAATGTGGGAGTAACATGTGGAATGTGGCTAAGTCTCTGTAGAAGGTCTCTCCACAAGAAATGATATTTGCTAAGGTACAATGAGCAGAAGTGAGAAGTTCTCTCCTAGGATCTTGGGCAAGTTCCATTATATCTTCATTGATTAAGATGTGGGTAATGTCTTATATTGTGTCATAACAAATTTCCTCTTCCAACTCACCCAAATGTTCCTTGATGGGTACCATAGCTACTGAGGCACTGTTTTCCATGTTATCTGGCTCATCCACCCATACTTTTCCTATATAATGTATTGATGGTCTAGCTGGAGGATACAGAGATATTTTCTTCAAATCTATCCCATTAGAGATGACCATATCCCCAGTTTGACAATCAATAGATGTTGCTTCTATAGCCAGCCATGGTCTTCCTAATATTAGTGGATAAGCATTTCTCTAGTTTCTTGGTTCTAATATCAGGAAGTCTACCAGAAATTCCCATGATTCTATCACAACTAGAACATCAGTAATTACCCCTTTTGGACTAGCTACTGACTGGTCAGCAAGTTGAAGGATTGTAGTTGTGGATTGGATACCTGTTAGGGCTAATTTGTCAATTGTATGAACTGTCATCACATTTATTGTTTCTCCCAAGTCAACCAAAACATTTAAAATTTCTACCCCTAAGATGAAAATAGTTATGATAGGATCTCCAGGGTCTATATTTTGGGAGGAGCATTTCTCCCATCAATAGATCTACTACTTTCCCTTCCACCTGGATTGTAGAAGGAATGTTTTTCTTCCTGCCCTATGTTTTGACACAATGTTGTTTGATGAATTAGTTTAGTTCTAGTACATCTCTAATTGCTTGGAGGAGTGGAATTTTGATGTTCAAATGCCTGATTTCTTGTAAAAGTTCTGATTCTAGGGTGGAATGGACTTGTTTTTGTAAGACCTTTTTCTAGGGAACATGTTGTTTGAGCTGTTATGGATATGGTGCTAGTTTTTCCATCTCCGGAGCATCTTTGGAGCTTTTATCAGAAGTGTGTCCAAGAATGTTCTCTGGAATCAACCTTTTAGGAGGAACTCTGGAGTTATCCAAGGATGATTCTTTTAGCACTTTTTCGGTAGTAATCTCCTCTAGAAGTTGAGTGGATGAATTTTTAGGTTCCTCATCATTGGTTACTTCAACTATAGTTGGAGGAGATGGTCTTGGGAATGCTTTCCCAGAATGTAGCTGGAGATTATTTGGATATATAGCATTAATACCATCCATGTTTTCTTATTTTTGTCATGTAAACAACTACTCCCTATTTATTTCATAGATTTGGTATAGGTTGAGCTGGTAAGGGTGGTTGGCTAACTGGCTCATTTTGTGACTGACCTTGTGTGTTGGAGGGTCTAGTTAGTAATGCTTCTTGTTGAGGTTGGAAATGTCTAGGTTGTCCCTGTTGAGGACCCCATTGAGGTTGCATATTTTGTGACCTAAACTGTGGTAGCCACTATTGATTCCCCCATGGTTGATTTTGCCAATTTTGGTTTTTCCAATGGTGATTTGGCCAATCATGCTATCCCCAAGGAGGATTATTCTGAGGCCCATGCCAAGTTGGATTCCATTGATTATTTCCCCAATTAGAAGGACCCTTGTAAGAAGGCTGGCTTGGGTACTGGTTGTAAGGGAAATTTCTAGCCTATTTTAGTTCCACATAGTTCAACTCTTCTTCTATGATGGCATTCTTCTTACTCAACCCTTTTAGGGCTGGAAGTTGACTACATTGACTGGTAGGATGTTCCTTGTCACAGATCTGACATATTTATAATTTATCTAAAGGGCATTCTCTCAACAGATGCTTGTTTCTACACCTAGGACAATAAATGGAGAGTGGTTTAGTTGTTCTAGTTTTTGTTTGAATCCCATCCAATGTGGTATTGAGTTGGACTAAAATATTTGTTTTCAAATTTGCAATCTCTTCCATTAACTATCCTATTTCATTCTTCCCTTTGAAGGTTTTGAATGATCTCACTTCATCCTGAGTTCTAGAATAGTTCCTGCAGAGCTCTTCTATAGCAAGTATATCCATTTTGTTAATATTTCCTTTTCCCATCAGATCTAGTGCCTGTTTTGATCCTTTATCCAATCCTTTTACAAATAGGGTTCTGGCCAAAGAGTGATTTACTAGGTTTCCATACCTTCTCAAGGCAAAGTTAAATCTGTCCACATAGTCCTCTAAGGTCTCTTCCCTCTCCTTGTTTAATTTTGAACAATTCCTCATTTTTATTACTAACTCTACAGTAATCTTGGTACTTGCCTAAAAACTATATTTCTATCTGGTCCCAAGAATGGATAGAGTTCTGGGGTAAACCCATAAACCATCTCATTGCAGAACCTTTCAGGGTTGAAGGGACCAGTTTGTGTTTTTGGTTATCTGATCCATAATTATAAGTTTGGCATACCACTTTGAATTCAAATAAAAACTGATCTGGATCCTTAGAAGAAAGACCTCTGAAATATGACAAGTTTGCTGGTGAAATATTTTTCATAGGAGCATTGTCTCGAGCAGCCAGAACAATGGGATATGAGAAGGTTCTTGGAGCCTGATTTTCCTCCTCTTCATGATTGTCATGATTATCATCCATTTCTAGTACTGATTATTCTCTCTAAGGTTCTAGGAAATTAGGTTCTATCAAAGGATATGCCTAGAACTTTTGTTGTAATTCTTGGATATAGTCAGCGAGTGGGAGATTTGGAGGATTTAAAGGATTATTGATTTGAGCTGCAACTTTCAAGGTAAGTTCTAGGTTTCTTTCTTCAACAAGATCTTGTGCCACCCCACTACTTTCTCCTATAGTTTGTTGATCGGGTGTCTGTTTTATGTATCTTCCTTTTGAATCTCTAGCTCTAACCATATAGTTCTAACCCAAAACTATTTAGCTAAGTTTCCCTAATTAACACAATATCCCTGACAACGGAGCCAAAAATGACAAGGGTCATTGTACCTCATCATTTAATCATATTTCAGATGTCAAATCAAGGGCTGTGTCCTTGGCTATTTGTAATTAGGAATCCTATAGTTACCAGTTTTCTCTAGCTAATTCTAATGACTTTTACTGATTAAAGAGGTTGACCTATCTACTGTTTAAATGAATTCAAGAATGCTAAAAATAGAATTGAATAGTGAATTATTTAATGAAAATCTATAAACTCCAACATCCATCTATTTATCAAAAATAGTAAGGTATTCTGTAAAGCAAAATCTAAAATGACAAAACAATGGTACTAGCCTTCTGCCTTGGTGGTGGGAGTGGGCTTTTGCTCCACACCCTTAGGGCTGAAGACTAAAGTAAGAAATCAACACCAAAGAATAATATCACAATTTGATTCAGTCCAATTCCATTTGCTTTGTATTTAGAGAAATATTGATATCCAAATAAGATTACATAAATTAGAATAATAGTCACTACCTTTTTCTTCTTTTTCTATATATATATATATATATATATAATTAGTGATGAGATATCACTTATCTTATCTACCAGTTCTTCTATGAGATGACATCCATCTCTTTATTATACTAGCTGTCTAACTACGAAAAATAACCATGCTATAAAAATAGATTGAGTGGAACAGAGGTCCACTCTAAATCTATGTTTCAGTCTTAATACATTTCAGCAGCGAGGCCCTGAAAAATAGGGATATTAAATCAGTTTCATCAATAACTCATGCAAAAACTAAAAGAGATAAAAACTCTCAGTAGTTAACTCCAGATTGCCCTTGATCACTCAGGTGATGATTTGAGTAATATTAGGGGTATCATGATCACCACTGAAAGTGTCTGACTGACAGCTGTGCTAGAAATCTTCTCTGCTCTAAAGAGGCGTCAGAGATGTATGTCTCTATCCACAGCTCCAGAGATATACTATCTACAACTCTAGAGATATAGTTGTGGCCTTCTTTCTTAGCTCTAGAGATGTTTCAGACTTCAGTCTAGCTTTGGAGATGCTTCAGACTTTAGTCCAACTCTAGAGATTCTTTTCCTCTTTACTTCAAAACTTCTGATGTCGTGGTATTTTGATATTGTCTCCAGAGATCATTTGGACTACCTCTAGAGATGCACAAAATTGCCTACTTGAACATCTATACCTATTGATTCAAAAAGACAAGTTTTTTTTTTCTGCATATTTCCATCAATTCCATGCACATTAGTCCTTTAATCAGAAATCACAATCTTAAGTAATTCATCTCCTATTAATCATTATTTAGAACAATCTTGCTAGCCTATTTGAGTGCAATCATCAAGAAGATGGAATCAGAAAGGAGAAAAAGAGAGGTAAAAAGATGTATTTCATGGGTGCTACCTGGCACTCATCAACAACCATGTGGATTTTGATTTGCAATTAAGTAGTGCTTGCAGCTCCTATGGAGATCAAGAGGAAGAAGCATTGGAAGATGATGAAGAGCAATTAGAGATTGAAACAAGTAGTGGTGTTAATCATGATTGTTCCTTTATTAATTATAATTTTGTTCATGACACAAAAGTTGATACTCCTTCTTCACACAAGGGATTCATTGGTGTATATGGCAATACAGATGCATGTTTAGCTATCCATGAACAAATAGCATGTTGTAATGAATCTGAGACACTTGAATCAACCCTTTTCCAAGTAGATGACACATATGATGATGAGGAATTGGTTGAGCATGATGAAAATTAAAGCATTATTATTGATAAGGATTCCAAATTTTATACTAATGAAAGAGAGATCAACATATATCATGAAGTTTATTGCAGAGATGGTCGAGTTCTAAGCAACTCATTTGGTGACCATTATGATGGAGTATATTCAAACTTGTCTAAGCCTTCTTTTGAAGATGTATACCTTGACATGAGGAAAGATTTTGAAGTTAATTTAAACACATTTGTTGATTTGTGGAATATCCATGATACGAATGAGTGTCATTTCCAAGATGTTGAAGGATATTATGGAGTAGTTGAGTTAAAATTCTTAGATGTATGCTCTTATTGGCATAATGATATCCAGTTCAGAGAGGTGCCAGAGTATGAACCTTTTCTGTTTGATGCAGTTGAAGGGTGTTTGCATGAGGTGCACAAAAATGAATATGATAGTTTCCTCTTTGATATGCAAACTAAATATGTTTTCAAGATCTATGATGCCAATTGTCAAAGGGATTATGAATGTTTTCAATTTTGGATGAACATTCAGTAGAATGTGATGGTGAGCTGGATATGGTAAAATGTCAAAATGATTATGGATTTTAGTTAGTATGTGATTTTTAGATTGATAGAGTTAATCTTGATAGTGGCAGGATCAGTGATATGGTTAGGCGTGATAGTTTCTAGGTTAGTTTGTGGGCAGATCATGTTAGTGCTTTCAGATTTGACCCAATGCAATCAGATGAAAATAGGGTATTTGACAGAGGAGGGTTCTAGTTTTTCATTTTTGGGGGCTTGGGGCCACCAAATAAAATTTAAGGTATGATTTTTAATGTAAGAGGGAGCATTTACTCTGCAACCCAATGGATATGGCACATGATCTACATCCCAGAGATAACTGGAATATCACCATGCCTGTAAGAGGCATGTATCCTTGATACAAGCCACTGTTGGAACCTTCAAATTTTGCAAATTTGAAGAGCTTGTATTCATTCGATGTGTTGACAAGGGCTAGGTCAGCAAGCTGCTCAATCTACCCTGGAGATCACCTTCACCGATTAAAATCTTGCAACTCAGAGATCATCTTGCAAATCTGTATGCTAGAAAGTTTTTTGGCACATTTGGTAACATGTTTATCTGGTTTCATGCTTCTAGAATGAGTTCTGATGGGCTTTTTAATTCCTTCCTGACTGCAACTGGGCTAGATTTAGTGTTCTGAAAAGTTTCAAATCTCATAATTCTGAGGGCAACCCATTTCTCTCTTTGGTCTCAAACTTCTCTAGTTCCAGTTTCATCAAAATCGAAGATCATATAATGCATTAATTTATTGCATTCTAATTGCGGTGAAGGCACTTGACATGCCAATTTACAAAGGAAGTCCCTGAAATCATTCGGCGAAACAAATTATGATGAAATGGGTTTTCTCTAAATAATTGATAATGGTCATGTACAAATTTTCATGACTCCCTGACATCCCATCTACCCACAGTGGAAATGCACCATTTGCCTGAAGGAGGAAATTCAAAAATTTCTCTTTGCCAAGGTCTAAAAATGCAATTTCAAAATATTTATTGGCAATTTTAAATGTTTAAAAGGCAAATATTATGAGGTTAATATTATAACTTTAGGTTATAATGTTAAAGCAATGAAATAAAGCTAAAGGAATGGCATTTCGCACCATCGCACGAGTGCTCTCTTGCATTCCCTCTGCCATGCGATGGTGCACAATCACCATCCCAAGGCAGTTTTGGGCCTTCTATCTCCTATGTAGTGATTATTAGGGCATTTCTTTCCTCCTTGCAGGTGTTTTTAAGGTCTTTCATGCAATCCAAGCATGTTTGGTTGCAGAAAAGAAAGTTGCTCACTTTTTTGAGCTTCAAGGTGATTTTTGGAGGCTCTATTCAGCCCAAAATTACTGCTCCATGCTCCAAATTTGTTCCCTAACCTATTCGATTGCTTGGGTGGAGGTTTTAGATACGTTTGTGATTATATTTTGGGTGCCCACAACCATAAAAAATAGCAAAAATGACCTACAAATAAAAATGAGTTGGGCAAAATTGGTTTGACAGGCTATTGCAATGTAATTTCTATGTTCTTTGGAGCTAGATTCCATCAAGGAGAAGTTGGAAGAGACTCCCTATGGCTTCATTTCGTAGTAGAAAAGAGGGGCATGGAGTCTATAGTGGAATTCGTGTGACAGTGCGAAATGAGATGCCTAACACTTACAAAAATTAAATGTGGACAAGTAAAAAGGGGGAATAACAAATTAAAATATTGAGCTCCACATATTATATTTTATTCTCCTCTTTTTTGTATATTTTATAATTTCCCAAGCTCATTGGCTAAAGATTGCATTGTGAAAACTCACCTACTACCAAGATGTAATAAATTTCTAGGGCAACATGCTCTTGTTTCTATAGGAGAGCATGTTGTTCCACTTTGTAGATTGTTGAAGATTGGATATTTTGAGCTCTAGAGTGAAATACAAGCTTTAGCAGGTTGCCCCATCTCTGTGTTTTAGGTTTCAGTTTTATATGTTGAATGTATTTTCATTAGTAGTCTATTAGTTTTAGATTAAGTCATATGAGTAATACTATGAGCATGTATTTGTGTTAACTATCTCCTTTGTTGTCTATATTTTTCTTTTGAACAAAAAAGCTAAGGGTTTCAGAGTTCTCAAATACACATTTGTTGTATTTCATGTTTGGTTTTATGTTTCTATTTAAGGAATAGATTAAAACATGCTTTAAATGAAATGTGGGGAAATATGTTAGGTAATAGGGATAATCATAAGAATGGTTGATGTGAATACTTATTCTTGGGTGTATCTGCAAGGCCTAGAGAAAAGTAAACCCTTTGAAACTGTATGTCTATACTATTGTTTGAAATACTTTTCGTGTTAAAATTTGACTCTGCACCCTGAGATAGGCACTGGTCAAAAGTTAGAAAGATTTCATGGTTCAAACCCTAGTCTTGCAACCAAAACATATAAAACAAAATCAATTCAAAATCTCAAACTTTAGAATTTAGGGGTAGGATTAGGCTTCAAATCCTCTAGTCTAAACCTAAAATAAGACCCAAAGCTAGCCACTTTGCATTTATTTAATAGTTTTGGTCTGCATAATAGAGGATTTATCTGCTAAAATGTCAATACCTAGTTATAACTTCAAGATTCATTATATGGGTATTGAGTAGGGACACCCCCCTAGGTCTTGCAGAGGCCTGAAGTGCAAAGGAGACATTAGAGTCTGTCTCATATTCGTTGGCCACTAACCTGAGGTCCTCATTGATAAAAGATGGCTACTTTTTAGGGGAAGTTAGACAATCAGCTGGGAACACCAACAGAGCCTACTAGTGTGGATAAGACACCTTGGATGGATTATTTTATACAAAATGGACTGTTGTTCAAAGGACAACAACTTTGCATGCCACAAGCATCAATGAGGTTGAATTTAATAAGAGAAAACATTGTGGTGGTTTAGTTAGACATTTTGGAGCTGATAAAATAATGCCACAACTTAGTGAAAGATATTTTTGGCCAAAGATGAGGGCATAAATCAGAAAATTTGTGCAAGGATGTCAAATTTGTCAATATGCCAAAGGAGGGAGTCAAAATACATGTCTATATAAGCCATTATCCATACCAAAGAACCCGTGGGGAGATGTAAGCATGGATTTCATGCTTGGACTACTAAGAACACAATGAGGTAAGGATTCTATTTTTGTGGTTGTTGATAGATTTTCCAATATGGCTCACTTTATAGCATGTATGAAGACAAATGATGCAACACATGTAGCAAATTTATTCTTTATGGATGTTGTTAGATTGCATGGTTTTCCAAGAAGTATACTTTTAGATCATGATACTAAGTTTGTAGGACATTTTTGGAGGACACTTTGGAGGAAATTAGGGACTGATTTAAAGTTTAGTTCTGCATATCATCCTCAAATTGATGGACAAACTAGAGTTGTTAATCAGAGCTTAGGGAATTTGTTAAGATGTTTAGTTGGTGACAAGCCTAAGCAATGGGATTTGATATTGCCTCAAGATGAGTTTGCATACAATGATTTAGACAATAAAAACATAGGTAAGACTCCATTTCAAATTGTTTATGAGCATATTTCTAGAGGAATTGTAGAATTAAGGGAGCTTGCAAATATTGAAGGATATAAGAGAAGTACTGAAGGAGAAGAGTTTGCCAAATATATGCAAGATTTACACCAACAAGTGAGGGAAAAACTCAGTTGGAGTAGCCAAAAGTATAAGGAGAAGGTTGATTTCAAGAGGAGAGAAAAGAATTTTGAAGTGGGAGATATGGTATTGGCACACCTATGAAAGGAAAGATTTCCCAGCCATGCCTACAACAAACTTAAGTGGATGAAGATTGGACCATGCAAGGTCATCAAGAAGTTTTCCTTGAATGCCTATGAGTTGGAGCTGCCTAAAGGTTTGGAAGTGTCTCCAATTTTTAATGTTTCTAATTTATATACGTATCATGAGGGAGAGACATCACAGCTACAAGAAGAAGAGAAGACATTACTAGAGAAATGGAAGGAGCAGCTACCAAAGAAAGCACAAGAGGAGATTGAAGATATTTTGGATTCAAGAGTGATTAGGAAGACAAGGGGCAAAGAGTACAGTGAATATTTAGTGAAATGGAAGGGTAGATCAATGGAGGATGCAACATGGTGAAACCCAACAGAGTTGGAATCACTCTAGTCAACACAAGATGATGGAGTTGCTAACTCACAATAACTAGACCCTTAACCTGCATCAACATAGAGTTTTACATAGTGAGAAGGAGTTTAAATATTTTTTTAATTTTTCCCTCAGCTAATGCCACGTGAAGGAAGTAGTGGGAATTTTAAATTTGTTTTATTTGGGAAATAAAACTACCTCTCGTGAGCTAATTTAATGAGTAGCACAATGAAATAAATGAAAAGGGCAAAAATTTTGAACTCAAAATAGGTAGGTGGAGGAATTTATGAAGGGTTTTGAACATTGCAGCAATTTTAGGTGAGATTTTTGGAGAATTTTTTGCAAGAAGCTTCTAAATTTTGGAAAGTTTTGAGAAGAAGAATAGAACAGTAAAAAAACATAGGAGAGAGGAGAGGAAGAAGAGGTCAGAACAACAAAAACAAGGGAATAGAAGAGGATAATAGGGAATATCAGAGGACAATAGAAAAGGAATGTTTTGAAGTAGTTAGAGAGGCTTGTAGTAGACAACAAGAGGACAAAAAGAAAGGAAGAGAAATGACAGAGGGAGTTCTATTCTATAAATATTTATGTATATGCATATATAAGTGTGTAAAATTTAAACTTTAAAGTTAGTGTAGTCTTTCCTTTTCATAGCTATTATCCCTATGTGTGTGTGGTTATAAGAAATATTATATAAATTTGCTATTCTAAAAGTCTGGGTTTTCATTTGCAAGTTTGAAGTCTTTTATGCAGTCGAAACTGTAAATAGTCACCCACAGCCATTGCTATAGCCACCCACAACAACAGTCTGTTTTTGGTAGCAACTTAGTTTGTGTCTCTATAGTTATTTTTATGCCTCCAAAGCTAATTATTAGACCTGCAACATGTGTGTAGACCTCTGTAAAGGTTGTGTGAGGTTGCTTATAGCGACACAACCCCTCCTTTTCCACCCGTTTACTCTTTTAATGGGTTTTTAGGTGCCTACAAGGGGGTGGGTGGCATCAATTATTGTTCAGAATAAAAAAATCTAGTAGCTCACTTTAGACATATAAATGTTCATTAGTGAATCATTATGAATACAATATTTTGATGATAGCAGATGATAGTGGATGATTTTTGAAATGTTGGGATTATTATATTGGCAAAGAAAATATTGTGTAATTGAATATTGGTGAAGAAAATTTTAGGTTGAAAAACACAATGTCTATTTCAGCCTTCACATATTTATTTCATGATTTGTAAAATGTCTTTCTAAGATATGACCTTCTTAGTTGATTCATTATTTGTTGTATTTGAAATGTTGGGATTCATACGTTGGGAAAATGAATGTTGTGTAATTGAATATTGGTGAAGAAAATTATGGGTTGAAAAACATAATGAATTTCAACATGCATATGCTTCATTTATGGTTTGTAAGATGTCTTTCAAATTTCTGACCTTCTTAGGTCATTTATAACTTGTTATGTTTCAAATGTTAGGATTCATACATTGGGAAAATGAATATTTTGTAATTGAATATTGGTAAAGAAAATTGCAAATTGAGATAGACAGTGTGTAGTTCAACCTTCACATGTTTAGTTTATCTTTTCTAAGATGTCTTTCAAATGTTTAACCTTCTTAATTGATTTATAACATGAACATTTGTTTTAGCTAAATAGTTAATCATAATTGCATAGAGTAATCTTGAGCAATTTTATGGTAGCTACAATCTTCTAGGTTTGAATCTTTTTATCTTGTTGCTCAAGAGTGTGATTATCTATTGATAAAAAAATGGTGTAAAATGATTAATTCTCTTGTTGACAACCATGTTGATTTTGTTGCTTTCTATCTTGTTGAGACATTGTGGAAGGAGAAAACTAATTCAAAAGACATTGATGCTTCAACTAGGCTAGCATGGAAAGATTTAAGTGTAACAATATCTATTAGTAGTGGTGAAACTTAGATTATTATTCGAGGTTTGACATGATATGTAGAACCTTGCCCCCTAATGGATCTCATGGGGCCCTCTGGGTCTGGAAAATATACGAGCTCCATCAAGTTAATCACTTGTTTGGAAAAATGTGGATATCCAGAGGTCTTGTTTTATTTTTGAATCAAAATTCTTGCATGTTTTTATTTCTATTTATTATTGTGTTCATTTGAGATTTATGTGCCTTGATCATGTTATTTCATCATATAGCTACCATTCCTACCTTTTATCTCTATTTGTATGGTGTATCATTATAGAGTTATAAAGTAAGTTATTTAAACTTTAAATGAGATAGGTAAGAGTTTGATAGAATCTAGAGCTTACACAGTATGTTAGATAGGAATATGAGATTTTAATATTCTTTATGCCAATGTGGCACCAATTAAAGTGGCTAATCAGGTAGATTGGTAGCTAATGTATTTTAGTTTGAATCTATCAATTGGAATCACTAATAGCAAAAGCTCTCCTTTGGAACTACAATGTGGTTTAATCATTTCTTATTCATTAGTGGTACATATTATGATGTATTGTACTCACAAGGGTCATCAATGGAGTTGTTTTTGGATAATTTTTATGATAATTGATGTTCTATGTACTTTGATTGGGACCTTGATTGTGTGAGAAACTATAGCTTATCCTACTTATTTAAGACTCCTTGATAAAATTACCTAGTCAAATAAATCTGCTTTAGTAGAGAGTACACTTGTCGAAATGGGTCTTCAAGAATGTGCAAACACTCCCATAGGAAATTGGCATTTGAGGGGATAAGTGGCAGATAAAAGAGAAGAGTGGGCAAACACTACCATGGTGTTGGAGGTGTTGCCAAACTTGTGAAGAACCATGTAACTCAGTTTTTCTATTCCCAAATTACAAATTAGAAGTTTTTAGAGAGATTTGTTGTTATAAATAATGTTATGATCCAAATTACATACCAAAATATACCTTAAAAACTTACTGTTACATAAAAGATGCTCTAATCAAAACACCCAAAACATTAAAAAAAAAGAAGAAATGGGTATAAAATTTTCAGCATTATAAGAGTTATTTGGACAATATAAAAATACACTATTGATCATTAAAAAAAATGAAATCTGAACATACTGCCTATTTAAGTTCTATCATTATAATAGTTTAAAATAAAGCCATCCTTACGGCATATATGCCACTACCTAAAAATTCAAAAAATAAGTATACTGAGTGCTATTATTTTCATGGATCCACCATTGCCACCTAGTTGCTTTCCGGATCCCACAGTATTGATTTTGTCCGTATACGTTCATTGGTCCTCAAGTGGGCAGTATATCTGTGTTCATATCGAGCAAGAAAACCACACCATTTCAATGACTACCAGAAAGCTCATTGTTGTGTAATATAATTTTGTCCTGCAGATGGGCAGTATCTCAGTAACTTAGTTTTCTGTGTTGGTTAGTAGTGTTCTAGTGTGTTTGCTATTGTTGATATGGACAAGGAATAACAAGAGGGGGTTCTCTCTTCCCCTTCCTCCTAGTCTTCTGTGGTGGCCCATCATAGGAAATTTATTTCAATTGGAGAAAAAGCCCCATGAATCTCTGTTTGCACTTTCTCAGCATTATGGCCCTGTCATGAAACTCTCTCTGGGCATGAAAACAACAATGGTAGAAACTAAGGCACATCTCTAACACTCAGCTCATCACTAGCAAGATGTTGCGATTTGTGCAACATCTCAGAAGAGATCAAGTGCTACTCAAAAAAAGATGGGTGATGTTAGATTTGGGTTGACCCCACTTCTTAATCACTCTACTTAAATATCATCCACTTCAATGGTCAAACAGTCAATATAATAGGAATTTTATGCTTCATTTATAACAAAAAGTGGTAAATATTTGTCCTATTTTTATTGGCCAAAATTGATCTTTGACTGTTGAAATGAATGATAAATATACAACAATACAATATGGCTTAAGATGTTTGAAGAATGGTGCAGCCATTCAAGTGTTTGCACAGCCATAAGAAGGATTGGCACAACCTTTGAATGCTTTTGTAATACATGAGCAGGGGCGAGCATATCTCAGTATACATTGTCCCTTCCATTTTCCAGTTTTGATCTCCACTATTGATTGGCATCTGACAGTTTGTAGACGATTCAAAGTTTTAAAGGCTCTGGCCCCTATCGTGTGGCTAGTGGAATGATGTGTATATTTGCAGGGGAGTTTACCAGAAGCTCCCACTATTGGCTGGGAAATATCTACACACCAAGTTGGGACCCGCCCTATACCTGCATATCAATTCGAGGTAAAGTATTATGTCATGTGAATGGCACGAACGGATAGAGATATTACACCCATTATTTTACTGGTTGGGCAGGATAACAAGTAAAGCCATCGGTTGTGTAATATTAGCCTTAGTAAGCTTAAATCAAATCAAAGGCTGTGAAGAAAGACTAAGAATAGATGGCCACTAAAGCTTTTAATTTTAATAGGAGATTTGATTTTAGGTTGAAATGAGTGGGACCCGCAAGTAGATAAAAGATCCAAGGATGTGAATAAAGAGTAAGAATAGGTGGTCATTAAAGTTTTTAGTTTTTATAGGAGATTTGATTTTAGGTTGAAAGAAGTGGGATCCGCAAGTAGATAAAAGAAAAGCTAAAAGGCAAGGAGAGCAAAGGAGTGAAGACACAAGAAGAAAAATGTGATGTCCAAATATTTGAAGGGCTTGTATTTTTTCATTTTGTAAACTTATGAAGGCCATGACTTGAAATATTCACTTTATAATGAATATTTAAATGGAAAGGAGAATGCCACAAATAAGTCATGACTTGAAATATTCACTTTATAATGAATATTTAAATGGAAAGGAGAATGCCACAAATAAGTCATGACTTGAAATATTCACTTTGTAGTGAATATTTAAATGGAAAAGAGAATGCTACAAATAAGTAGAGAGTGGATAAGAGGGAAAACAAAATTAATATTAAAGGTGAATGTGGAGTGAGAAAATATTATTAAGGTGGTGATAAAAGTGAAAAAACCTATAAAAGCCATGCTTTAATAAAATGAATTAACATTACAAATCTTTTATAAACCCAAAGGCTCATGTATAGTGAAGAAAACATTATTTTATGTTTTCCTAATCTCATAAATGAGCTCTTAAAGATAAAAGTGTAGCCCTAAATAGGTAGGTAGGTTGCATATGTAACAGATAGGAAGTTATAAGAAAATAAAAGAGGGAGTGGTAAGATCAAATATTGGGATTTTGTGTATAGAAATTAATGTGGTGCTGAGACTGCAAGTATAGTTATGGGTTGTTTGATCTTGTAGTCAATGGATCTAAATCCACATTTACACACAATGACATAACTTAGCAAAAGATTGAAATAGTAAACAATGGATAAAACATTTCTTTTATTTATTTATTAACTTTTGGAATGATACATCGGTCACATTGTAGGGTGTCATGCTTAGTTACATGCACGCACTCCTATGTGAGCTCCTCAACTCCTATTTCATGGTCCACTCATAGTTGTGTTGTTATATGGAGCCTAATCAGACTCGGAGGTTAAATTTTCCCCACTTTTATTAGCGCGGTTTCCCCAAAATTATTTAACGGGGAAGTGCAGGGGGGCCAGAGCCCCCAAAGCAAAAATTGCCTATTATTTTATAAAGGCATTGGGAGTTATTTTTTCTATTAGCTGACATAAAAAAAACCCTATTTTTGTAACTGACATAAGGCTTGATAAAAGTGGCTAAGGGTTAAGGTTTCCGTTGATATTGTATTGTAGCATTTTGCAGCGGTATTGAGTTGCATGGATTTGTGGTGGTAATCGGTTTGATTTACTATATAATAATATTGGACTCTCTATTTGGTGGTTGTAGCCCAAGTTTGGGTGAACCATGTTAAAACTTGTCTCTCCCTATTATTATTTGTGTATTTCCATTCCTCTATTTAATCTTTATTCACATTTAATTGATATCTTTTGCCAGCTAACCCTAACAAGTGCTATTAGAGCAGGTTGTGTTCGATTATCATCTATAGGTAGGTCTCACAATTGAGTGGGATTCTCACAGTTGAGTGAGAGCAATTGCAGACAAGGGTAAATTGAAGGAAGATAAATTCAATGGGCAGAACTATTAGTTATGCAAGATGTAGATGGAGGATTGTCTCTATCAGAAGGATTTATGGAGGTCATTGGAAGGAGTATCCAAGAAACTGGCAGGAATAAGGGATGAGGACTGGGAACTTCTAGACAAAGAGGCACAGGGGACCATTAGGTTGTGCCTGACGCCATCTGTGGCATTCAATATAACAAAAGTGAAGACAACAAGTGAACTGATGAAATCTTTGGCTAAATTGTATAAAAAACCCTCAACCTAAAATAAGGTATTTCTCATGAAGCATTTGTTTAATCTATAAATTATTGAAGGTGGATCTGTGACAGATCATTTAAATGAGTTTAATATGATTTTTAGTCAGTTAACTTCTGTAAAAGTGAAATTTGATGAAGAGGTGAGGGCTCTCTTGGTTTTATGTTCTTTGCCAGAAAGTTAGAATAGCTTGGTAATGGCTTTAAGTAACTCTGTCTCTAGTTTAAATACTTTGAAATTTGATGATGTTGTTGGTGTTATCCTTAGCAAGGAAATGCGATAGAAAAATTTAGGAGGGTCCACATCAGGTAGTGTTTTGAATGCAGAAAGCAGGGGTAGATCAAAGGAGAGAGGAAAAGGTTCTAGAGGTCATGGAAAGTCACGAGGAAAATCAAAGGACAAGAGATCCCAAGCCAGATTGGTATTGTAGAAAACTAGGTCATCTGAAGAAAGATTGCTGATCTCGAAAGAATAAAGAATGAGACAAATAAGAAGGCAATAAGGAGACAAATGTGGTAAGTAATAAATTTGAAGATGATGCTTTGATTCTTTCCCTAGATAATACTAATGATTCATGGGTTTTAGATTAAGGAGCCTCATTTCATGCTACGTCCCATAGAAGTTATTTTTTTGATTATGTCCAAGGGGATTTTGGGCTGGTTTATTTGGAAGATATCAAACCCTATTAGATTGTTGGAAAGGGAAGAATTAAGATTAAGTTGTAGAATGGGAATCATTGGCTACTACAAGAGGTAAGGCATCTTCCAAGGCTGAGTAGGAATTTAATTTCAGTAGGGCAGCTAGCTGATGAAGGTTGTATTGTTACATTTACTAATAAAAATTTGAAAGGTTTCAAGAGGTGCCTTAGTAGTAGCAAAAGGTGTGAAAGTAGCCACCTTATATCTTTGTATAGGTCATACTATTCCTTCTAATTTAGTCATTACAGAGAAAAAATAAACAAGTTCAAGAATAGTTGTTGCAGGTTCACAGGAAGAGATTGAAACAGTTGTTGTAGGTTCTAAGACAACACTGTGGCATAGTAGACTTGGGCATATGAGTGAAAAAGTTATGAAGGTACTTCATTCTAAGAAAGTTTTACCAGGTCTAAAATATATTAATATGGATATCTATGACTGTTGTGTGTATGGAAAACAAAAGTGAGTCAGTTTTCTCAAGGATGGGAAGCAAAAGAAAGATGAAAAGTTGGAGTTTGCACATATAGATGTATGGGGACCAGCTCAGATATCTTCTTTTTGTGACTCTTGATATTATGTTACATTCATAGATGATGCAACTAGGAAGATTTGGATTTATTTGCTCCAGCAGAAATCTGATATTTTTGAAACATTTAAGAAATGGAGAAGCTTGGTTGAGAATGAGACAAATAAAAGATTAAAATGTCTCAAATCTAATAATGGTAGTGAGTATTGCAGCAAAAAATTTGAGGATTATTGTTCCTTTAATGGAATTCATAGGCAGAAAATAGTTCCATGGACTCCACAGGAGAATGGAGTGGCTGAGCGCATGAATATGATAATAATGGAGCGTGCAAGGACCATGCGATTGCATGTTGGGCTACCTTTAAATATGTGGGAAGATGCTGTCAACACTTATGTATATTTAATTAATAGAGGTCCTTTAGTTCCTTTGGGCTATGGTATTCTAGAGGAAGCATGGATAGGTAAGAAGGTGAGTTATTCTTTTCTCAAAACCTTCGGATGTGAAGCATTTGCACATGTAGATTCTGAAAATAGAACCAAGCTAGATACAAAATCAAAAAAAAAACTTTTGTTGGATATGGCACTGATGAATTTGGTTATAGGCTTTGAGATTTTGAAAATCAAAAAATTGTGAGAATTAGGGATGTTATATTCAATGAGAAGGTGTTGTAGAAAGATCAGTTACAGTAGCATGAGATGAAAGAAAAGGATTATGTGGTGCTAGATGATACTCCAAATAGTGATGTTCCAGTGGTTCCTCATGCTCCGCAACAACAACAAGAAATACCACAAACTCCAATGAATGTTAGACAATCAACAAGGAAAAAGATTATGTGGTGCTAAATCATACTCCAAATAGTGATGTTCTAGTGGTTACTCATGCTCTGCAACAACAACAAGAAATACTACAAACTCCAATGAATGTTAGACAATCAACAAGGCTAAGTAGACCTCCTGAAAGGTTTTCTCCCTCTTTGTATTCTATTTTGTTAACAGATGTTGGTGAACTAGGAGGGTATGATGAAGCTATGCAAGTGGATACAAAGGTTCAGTGGGAGCTTACAATGAAAGAAGAAATGGACTCCTTGCTAAAGAATCAGACTTAGGAATTATGTAAGTTGCTTGCAGGTAAAAAGGCTTTACCAAACAAATGGGTTTATAGGCTGAAAGAGGAAGATGGAGGTAAGAAAAGATTTAAAACTAGGTTAGTTGTATAAAGATTTGCACAGAAAAAGGACATTGATTTTGATGAGATTTTTTCTCAGGTTGTTAAGATGACTTCTATTCATATTGTTTTAAGTATTGTGGCTACTGAAAATTTGCATTTGGAACAGTTAGATGTGAAAACTACCTTTCTCCATGGTGATTTGGAGGAGGAGATATATATGGAACAACCCCAAGGATTTGAGGTCACAAGTAAGGAGAAACTAGTGTACAGATTGAAGAAGAGTTTGTATAGCTTGAAACAAGCACATCGGCAATGGTATTTGAAATTTGATAGTTTTATGGCTGAGCAAGGCTATAGTCGGTGTAATTCTGACCATTGTGTTTATTTTAAGAGGTTGGATAATGATAGCTACATTATTTTATGTTTATATGTTGATGACATGCTTGTAGCGGGGTCTAACATGGATCACATAAGAGAGTTAAAATAGCAGTTAGCACGGTTATTTGCTATGAAAGATTTGGGAGTAGCAAAACAAATCTTTGGTATAAAAATTTGCAGAGATAGGAAGAATAGAAAATTGACTCTATTTCAGGTTGATTATGTTGAAAAGGTGTTGCAGAGATTCCATATGGAGAATGCAAAAGTTGTCAGCACACCTTTGCCTAGTCATTTAAAATTGACTAAGGAGATGTGTCCAAAGACACAAGAGGAGGAAGACAAAATGTCCAAGGTACCATACGCTTTATCTGTAGGAATTTTAATGTATGCCATAGTGTGCATGAGACCAGATATTGCACATGTTGTAGGAGTCATAAGCAGGTATACGAGTCATTCTGAATTGGAGTATTAGAATGTAGTAAAATGGATTCTCAGATATTTGAAAGGTACATCCAATAAACACTTATGTTTTGGGGTCTCTAATACTAATTTATTAGGCTATGTAGACTCAAATTTGGTAGGAGATATTGATACCAAGTAGAGTACTATAGGTTATGTCTTTACTGTAGGTGAGACAGCAGTGAGTTAGATCTCTAGGTTGCAAAAGGTGGTTTCTTTATCCACCACGAAGGCAAAATATGTAGATGCAACAAAAGCAAGCAAGGAGATGATATGGCTACAATCTTTCATGGAAGAATTGAACAAACAATAGGCTAATAGTTATTTGTTTACAGACAACCAGAGTGCCATACATCTTGCAAAGAATTTTGCCTTGCATTCAAAGACCAAACACATATAGTTGAGGTATCACTTCATTTGATCAGTTTTGGATAATGGACAGTTACAGTTAAAAAAGATACATATAGACGAAAATATAGTAGATATGTTTACAAAGATAGTAACAACAGAGATCTTGAGATCCTTTTAAGCTTCGGTTGGTCTTCAAGATTAAAAACAAAAAAAATTAGAACACAAAGTCCAGGGTGCTTATTTCCAGTGGGAGCTATAGGGTCGGCGGTCCTATGATTAGTCTCCAAGTAGGAGGTGATATGTTATGGAGTCTGATCAATCTCCAAGTGGGAGATTGTTGTTATATGGAGCCTAATCAGATTCAGAGGTTAAATTTTCCCCACTTTTATTAGTGTGGTTTCCCCCCAAATTATTTAATGGGGGAGTGCAGGCAGGCAGAGCCCCCAAAGAAAAAATTGCCTATTATTTTATAAAGGTGTCAAGAGTTATTTTTTCTATTAGCAGACATAAAAAAACCCTATTTTTGTAACTAACATAAGGCTTGATAAAAGTGGCTAAGGGTTAGGGTTTTCATTGATATTGTATTGTAGCATTTTGCAACGATATTGAGTTGCAGGGATTACTAGTTGTAATCGGTTTGATTTACTGGATAATAATATTGGACTCTCTATTTGGTGGATGTAGCCCAAGTTTGGGTGAACCATGTTAAAAATTGTCTCTCGTTGTTATTATTTCTGTGTATTTCCATTCCTATGTTTAATCTTTATTTGTATTTAATTAATATCTTCTGCCGGCTAACCCTAGCAAGTTGGTCATTTGCCTCAATGTTCATCTCTTGCTTAACACCTTTCAATAGTCTAATTCCTCTAACCTTCACTCTACACCTCATGAAAACCCTCCTAGCCCATACCTCTTACCAGCATAGATCCTTGGCTAGTTGGCCCATATCTTAGCCACTTAACTATGGTCTATTGTCTCCTTAATAATGCCATGTCATGGCTACAACTATCCCTGGTTGGTCCAAATGTCCCATTGATCGATATGCTTGACTTTATCCCTTCCATGTATCCTAGCCAAAGACACATTCATCTATAGGAGGCTCTTTCTCTTAGAAGCATCCTTTTCCTACTAGAACTCCATTAAATCTCTAGTTTTGTCTTGTTTTATAGCCACTATTCATGGGATTTCAAAATACCTTTTTGGCACCCACCACCTTGATTCTTATGCCACCATGGACTATACCTTCCCTATGATGGTAGTTCAACACACCTTGGATGTCATCCAATGTATATCACCAAATCCTTAGGTCAATCAAATGTCTAACATTGTCAATTTATCTATTACCTCCAAGTTTGAGGTAGGCAATTACCCATGCAACTATCATTGCCACATATCCTCCACTTCTCTACATGTCTTCCTTTCCATCCTTGTTCATTTCCTACACATCTTGCACCATGTTTCTTACATTCATCCTCTTCAACCTCTTCTATCGCCACCTTCAGGATCTTTTATGCATGTCTTGTGATGCTTCTCCTTTTTGCACACTCTTTAGTATACTCTACATTCCTAGCATTATCCTTGGTCTCATGGTTTACTTCCTTTTAGCACATGTGACCTTCCTACACACTTTTATCTTTCTTATGTTGCTTCTAATTCGATGTTCTACTTGACTATTTTTGGTTTGGCACATTTGTCTAATTGCCTTATAATCAATGCTTTAGTAAGACTACCTCAGTTTGATGATATGTCACATTTCCTTTGGGTATAGCATTTGGGTAAGTGCAAGAAGATGGGGGGCCAAAAAGGGGTCTTAAGTGGCCACTTTTTTTCTGAAATCAGGAAATACTAGCCTTGGATGAGAAATTAAGCATAGTTACACTCAAAATTTGGAGATACAACCAAAACAATGTTCGTAGTGCTCCGAGTCTACTTTCTAAACTACTATTTTTTTTTAAAAATGGCATAGATTAAGGGGTTCAAAAGAGGGAGCCACAGAAATCGGTGTTGTTTCTGTCAAAAAAACATAACATAGCATGTTTTGTGGCTCCCTCAAAAGGTCAACTTATTTTTGGTATTTTTAAAATCGCATTAGTGAGAAATTAGCTAATAGCATGTAGTTGATGCCCAATTTTTCTGGTAACTTTTTGATGAATATTTGATTTTTTACTAATTTTCAAAGTGGACACATCCTAAAAAATAGAATTTTGGCCATGCTACCCCTATAAATTTTGAAAACTAATTGAGAATCATTTTTTTCTTTTTTTAATATTTGTAGAATGGAGTCTAGTTTCCAAATATGTAATTTTTTTTAAATTTAAATGAGTAGTTAATTTACAATGAAAAAAAGACCAAATAGTAGTTTTTGCCCAAAAACGGACACACAAACAAAAGAAATTAAAGATGAAAGGCTTAACATTGTTAAAATGTGAAAAAAATCACATCGTCAAATAGCTAAGAGAAAGCCTAACATTACCCAGGTGTTCAATTTGTTTGACCTTGAAACACATGCAAATCTGAGGGTTAGCACGAATGAAATTATGTGAAATCTTGAAGAATATGGAAAAACACGTCTGTGACTATTGAAAAGGCACTCCAAGCCTTTGGGTTGGAAATCCAAAGAAAATCCCAAGCCCAAGGCTTGGGATTCCCAAAGCAAGACATAACGCGAGCGCGTTACAATGCACTCGTGTTATGTTTTGCTTTGCATTTTCCTTTTCTACAAGTCTATTGTTTGTCATGTTTGACATAACGTGAGTGTGTTATAATGCACTCATGTTATGTTCCCCTTAAATTTTTTTTCTGTTGAAGTCTATTAATCATGTATGTATGTATGTATGCCTATATGTATGTATGTATGTATCTATGTATGCCTATATGTATGTATGTATCTATGTAGGCCTATATTTATGTATGTATAGTGTCGAGGGCAGAGGAGGGTAGAGATGGGAGTGAGCCAAATAGGGGAGGAGGGGTGGATAAGGAGTGAGTGATTAAGGTTTAAGGTTGAGGGTTGAGCGTTTAGGGATAGGATTTAGAGTTTAGGGATAAGCGATTAGAGTTTAGGACCTTGAGGGATTAGGGTTTAGGGCTGAGGCTTTAGGGATAGCGTTTAGGGTTAAGGGTCGAGGGATTAGGTTTAAGGTAGATTGTTGAGGGTAGAGGGATTAGGGATAGGGTTTAGGGTTGAAAGTTTAGGGTTGAGGGATTAGGGTTTAAGGTATAGTTTAGTAGTTCTTGTGGATAGAGCCAGTAAACAATGGGAGATTATTTGTCTATTTCATAACAATATACCTTCCCTAAGTGCGGGGTAGACAGAAAAAAACATAGATGTACCCCAATGCAAATCATTTCTCATAATAATCATCCTTCTGATTTCAACTGTTAATTACTCACTGTGGATGGACCATACGCAAAGCTTTTCCCATAGGGTTTAAGGTATAGTGTCGAGGGTTGAGAGTTTATTGATAGTGTTTAGGGTTGAGGGTTGAGGGATTAGGTTTTAGGGTTGATGGATTAGGGTTTAAGGTATAGTGTTGAGGGTTGATGGTTTAGGGATAGGGTTTAGTGTTGACGGATTAGCATTTAATGTCGAGGTTAGGGTTAGAGTGTCAAGGGTAGAGGGATTAGGTATAGGGTTTAGGGTTAAAGGTTTAAAGATTGAGGGTTGAGGCTTTAGGGATGAGGGTTTAAGGCTTAAGATATAGTGTCAAGTGTTGAGGGTGTAGGGATAGGGTTTAAGTTTTAAGAGTTAAGGGTTGAGGGATAGGGATTAGGGTTTAAGGTATAGTGTTGAGGTTTGATGGTTTAGGGATAGGGTTTAGGTTTGAGGGATTAGGGTTTAGGGTTGATGAATTAGGGTTTAATGTTGAGAGTTGAGGGTTGAGGGTTAAGGGTTGAGGTTGAGGGATAGGGTTAATGGTCAAGGGATTAGGGTTAAATAAGAGTGTCGAGGGTAGAGGGATTAGGGATACGGTTTAGGGTTGAAGGTTTAATGATTTAGGGTTGAGGCTTTAGGGATGAGGATTAAGGGATTAGGGTTTAAGATATAGTGTCGACTGTCGAGCGTGTAGGGATAGGTTTTAGGGTTCAAGTTTCAAGGGTTAAGGGTCGAGGGATCAGAGTTAAGGGTTGAGGGATTAGGGTTTGACGTTGAGGGTTGAGTACATTGAGGTTCAAGGGTTAAGGGTTTTGGGATAGGGTTGAGGGTTAAAGGATAGGGTTGGAGGGTTTAGGAATAAGGGATTAGGGTTTAAGGTATAGTATCGAGCCCATTGAGGGTCTAGGAATAGGGATAGCGTTTAGGGTTTAGGAATAGGGATAACATTTAGGGTTTAAGGATAAGGGATTAGAGTTGAGGGATAAGGGGTTAGGGTTTAAGGTATAGTATCAATTCAGTTGATGGTTTAAGAATAGGGATAGCATTTAGGGTTTAGGGATGAGGGATTAGAGTTGAGGGATGATGGATTAGGGTTGAGGGTTGAGGGATTAGGGTTTAGGGATAAGGTTTAGGGTTGAGGGTTGAGGAATTAGGGTTTAAGGTATAGTGTTGAGGGTTTAGGGATAGGGTTTAGGGTTGAGGGATTAGAGTGAAGGGTTGAGGGATTACAATTTGATGTTGAGGGTTGAGGCTTTATGGTTGAGGCTTTAGGGATAGGGTTGAGGGTCGAGGGATTAGAGTTAAGGGTTGAGGGATTAGGGGTTGATGTTGAGGGTTGAGGGTTGAGGTTCAAGGATTTAGGGTTAGGGTTGAGGGTCGAGGGATTAAGGTTAAAGTAGAGTGTGGAGGGTATAAGGATTAGGGATAGGGTTGGAGGGTTTAGGGATAAGGGATTAGGGTTTAAGGTATAGTATCGAGTCAGTTGAGGGTTTAGTTATAGGGATAGCATTTAGGGTTTAGGGATGAGGGATAAGAGTTGAGGGATGACGGATTAGGGTTGAGGGTTGAGGGATTAGGGTTTAGGGATAAGGTTTAGGGTTGAGGGTTGAGGGATTAGGGTTTAAGGTATACTATTGAGGGTTTAGGGATAGGGTTTAGGGTTGAGGGATTAGAGTGAAGGGTTGAGGGATTAGGATTTGACGTTGAGGGTTGAGGCTTTAGGGTTGAGGGTTTAGGGATAGGGTTGAGGGTCGAGGGATTAGAATTAAGGGTTGAGGGATTAGGGGTTGACGTTGAGGGTTGAGGATTGAGGTTTGAGGGTTTAGGGATAGGGTTGAGGGTTGAGGGATTAGGGTTAAAGTAGAGTGTGGAGGGTATAAGGATTAGGGATAAGGGATTAGGGTTTAAGGTATAGTGTTGAGTCGGTTGAGGGTTTAGGAATAGGGATAGCATTTAGGGTTTAAGGATGAGGGATTAGAATTGAGGGATGAAGGATTAGGGTTGAGGGTTGAGGGATTAGGGTTTACGGATAAGGTTTAAGGTTGAGGGTTGAGGGATTAAGGTTTAAGGTATAGTGTTGAGGGTTTAGGGATAGGGTTTAGCATTGAGGGATTAGAGTGAAGGGTTAAGGGATTAGGATTTGACGTTGAGGGTTGAGGCTTTAGGGTTGAGGCTTTAGGGATAGGGTTGAGGGGTTAGGGGTTGACGTTGAGGGTTGATAGTTGAGGTTCGATGGTTTAGGGATAGGGTTGAGGGTCGAGGGATTAGGGTTAAAGCAGAGTGTGGAGAGTATAAGGATTAGGGATAGGGTTGGAGGGTTTAGGGATAAGGGATTAGGGTTTAAGGTATAGTTGTTGTGATGTTCACAACACGCCCCATTTTGCTCCTTAGCAAAACGAGGACCCCTGCTGATGTTTTGCTTTTTGCTTCTGCTTGTGTTTGTCTGCTTTCTGGCGGTTTGGTAAAAATGAAGGTCAGGTGCATCATCATCATGAGGTCAGTTTGTCAAAGTTCATATTTTATTTCTGTGACCTCATATTTAAAAAGAGCTTGAAATTCCATGCAGGTTTGCCTTTTACTTCACTTGAAAATTCGTCCATATGTGGAAGTTATGCACAGTCAAAGTTTTGGTCAAACCTGATAATCGCAAGTGATCATCATATTTTTTCATGTTGTCAAGGTCATCATGATCTTGGTCTATCACCCGATAAAAATCATGCAGTCGCAGTATCCGGACGTCAATCTTAGGTGGTAGTGCCCTTTACCCATCAAATGGCCTTATGCGCATTATGCGCATCATGATTTTAGGAGGGTCATATTTTATAAACTTGGTTTTGCTGTATGAAGACATCATCATCATATTTGAAAAGCTCCCCCCGATAATATCCTGAGGTTCAAATATCATGATGATGTCAACTTTAAGTCACGGTAAGTTTCCCCCGTCGAGCGGTCTTTGTATCGCGAGCATCATCATGATATTTTTGCATCGCCTAATCTTATAATATCATGATGATATTATAAGATCACCCTGACTTAGAAAATCCACCGACGGCATATTTGCATGTGCATGTTAAAAGCCTATCGGAGGGTCATCATCATGATATTTGCTGAAGTTCGCTAAGATGATGATGACATCTTCATATCCTCCTGATCTCCTTTTTTGCAATATCATGATGATCACCCTATCTATTAAGAAGAAGGTGATATTCCATTCCTCAACAACATGATCATATTTTACAATATCACCCTAGCGCAAATATCATGATGACTTCAACTCATCCTTATGCTCCGAAGACGAAATATGATGATGACGTCATCATGATAAATCGATGAGGAGGATCATCATATTTTTTATCCTGTCATATTGTCAAGATCATCATGATCTTGTTTGTTCACCCGATATTTCGTGAAGTCCTCCTACCGAGAAATACAACCTTTTGCAAGTATCCTGATGATCATCATCATCACATTTTCCCTTCGGTAGGATATTTTCTAAAACATGATCCGGTTAGCGAAATATCATGATGACGTCATGTTCTAAGTTTAACAAAGGCTCCGGATATCATGATGACGTCATCCCGATCTGATAAACGAAGAAGCTAGTATCCTGATGATCATCATCATCACATTTTCCCTTCGGCAGGATATTTTCCAAAGCACGATCCGGTTCACGAAATATGATGATGATGTCTTATTCTAAGTTTGACAAAAGCCCCAAATATCCTGATGATCGTCATCATCCTGATCTTTTGAGAGGGTTGCCCTGGCCGCAAAGGTGTCATATTACATTCATCATCCTGATCATGCTCCTTAGGTGACCCGATATCATAATCATCCCCCTGATCTTAACTGAACATGTTTTTTTGACGTCACCATCATTTTCCTTTCCTCAGCAGCAGGATCATATTCCATATCCTCCTTTTCTCCTTCAACATGATGATGATGATGATGTTGTTCTTTTCCCCATTACACAAAAGCGAAACATCCTGATGACGTCATCTGGACCTTCGGAAGGGAGAGCATCATATTTCTAGAATATCATGATGATGAAGTGAGTATCAACCAACATGTTTTTTTGACGCGCCGATAGTGATAGTCATGCCGATGGGCGGGAAATGAGGCGGTGGAATTTTAAAGTGTTTTTTTGGCACCTGTGGCATTTTCCCGGTCAGCGATAGTTGACCTGATGAATTTTGAGCAGTCTGAACGCATTTTGGGCGCATTTGAGGAGTATTCTGGATCTGATTTCACAATCTTGCGCAGTCACCTGGGTTTAAACGGTTATTTTAATTTCATGCTGTTTATGTGATAAATGAAATACTTATTGCTTGTCTTGTCTTGCAGGCTTGCAGTTGAGGAAGCAGCTGGAAAGTCAACACAGTGACCTCATGGAGGAAGGAAATCTGATCTCAGGAGCAGGAAGATAAGGATGAAGTGCGAAAAAGTCAAGGCCATTCAAGTGAAGAAGAAGGTTGCAGCTGAGGGTATTACTGCAACAGACAAACAGAAGTAATTACCCAGCTGCCGGAACTTCTCAGAAGGGGCAATATTTCACCCAGATTTGACACTGCTCAGAGATATTTTTGAGAACTGGTTCACCTGTATTTATTGCTGTAACCAGGGGTTTGAACCACGGGTTCAGTTAGGTTTTGCTATAGTAAGGACAATCAGAATGTCTTTATATTGTGCCTCTCTACACTATAATACTTTACAACAGGGATTTTAGGAAAACAACAGGGATTTTAGGAAAATAACAGTGGCTACAACATGATTTTTTTTAGGAACATACAGCAAGTTAGCATAGTTTAGAAGTAGAAGAAGGAGGTCGCCTGTCTGTCTGCAGTAAGGTGCGCGTGGAATGTCTGGCTGCCTTACTGTATCTGTAAAGCTTGTAAGTTCTCTGTAGTATGATCAATAAAACTAAGAGTCATTCCTACATTGTAAATCATGTATGACTATTCGTTTCTAATACAATAGAATCTGGAGTTCTGCATCTATCTTCTAAGTGTTCTCCTGCTCTTCTTTGTGTTTTGAAATATTTTCTTTGAGAGCTTGCAATTTTAAATGTATGTTTGTGAAAATGCTCAGAACTTACATTTAAGGTTTTTACTGTGGATTTGATCAAATTACTGTGGTATTTACATAGTGCATA
This sequence comes from Cunninghamia lanceolata, assembly GCA_027924645.1. Taxonomy (NCBI): domain Eukaryota; kingdom Viridiplantae; phylum Streptophyta; class Pinopsida; order Cupressales; family Cupressaceae; genus Cunninghamia; species Cunninghamia lanceolata. The sequence goes on along the minus strand of BSBN01000175.1, from coordinate 4,010,996 downwards.
ACAGAAACAATTAGATCCTTCGGTAGATTAAATGAGGTATAGATTAGATCTTTTTAACTTTTCCCAACCCATCTGAATATTTAGCTGAAAACGTAGAAATCTAAAGGGAATTGTCTCAAATTTGAAGAAGCATGTATAACAGAGCTATAAGTAGACAGTTTTCATAAATAGATAAAGAAGAAAGCTGCAAAAAATTCAAAAAACCCTCTGAAACTTGCAGCACAGTATCACTTTTATGCAAATGAACAGAATACTTGTTGAAATCTATGACCTCTTTGCATATTCTTAGTCCAGTAAGCCACCAAACAAACCTAAACTACGTAAGGCCCCTTGAACATTACAGCTTCACATTGACCAACCAAACCATTGTAGACTTGGGATTAGTTGAATCTCAAATGATTCCTTCTTATCTTTCAAGTATAGTTTCAGTTCATTATATGTGAATTTTAACTTATTGTTATGATTGCATCAAAACAGTCATCAACAGTTTTCTGGCGCTAGAAGGAGGGCCTTCCTGAGTTAGGTTTCATTTCAAACTGGCTAACGACAGTAATAGAGTGACTAGGTCTAGGTCCAGTTCAGGAGATATATTTGTGCAACTACCTGATACAAGGCGAAGTAAAAACCCTTTAATTTGGAATCCAAAGATATCGCAAGCAGGAAGTTCATCGGGAACACCTCCTGGGTCACCTTTTAACATCCGTAGTATTGTAAGTCCTGACAGATCACTGTTCAGATCTTTAAATCTTGGTTCAGGCACTCCTGGAGGTCTCAATCCTCCTCTAAATCCTAATCCACCAATCAATCCAGGTATTCCTGCAAGTTCAAGTCAAGCTCAAACACCTACAATGGCTTATTTCGATGCCAATTCTCCCATACTCTTCAATGATTATCATGACACGCCAAAAAATCCGGAAAAGATATGTCCCAAATACCAGTTGCATCAGGACCCAGAAGATCATATTAGAATATTTAAGGAAGCATGTTTTAGGGCTATGTTAGAGCACGAGGATGTTGTGTGTAGATTGTTTCCTTACACCATTAATGAGCAGGCCTCTAGCTGGTACGTAAACTTACCCAATGGTTACATTTCTTCCTGGGCACTTATGGAAGAAGCATTTCTGTCAAGATTTAGAGGACCCATTGACCCTTGTGCTTTGTATCATAAATTGGCTGCTATAAAACGAGGTGAGGGAGAGCTAATTGATAATTTCAATGACAGATTTCAAAAGGCCTATTCTAGGCTAGTACCCCCTTATACCATAGATGATGCTCCCTTGTTGGCTATGTACTATGTTGCCTTGGATCCTTTAACTGCCATGTTTGTCAAAAGAAAACCTGACATAGATTCAATATCCAAAGCCTATAAAGAGGTAGCCTCAGTGAACCAAGAAATGAGACATACAACTTATAGTCCATTTGTCAATGGAGGAAATTTTGGGGTGCAGAATCAGGCACACCCATGGAATGGAATCCCTGTGCAGCATGCTCCACTAGTAAATCCGGTTCCTTCTTACACACCTGTGTATAATCCTACTCCAATCCAAGCTATAACTCCTTACACGGCTAGTACTTCCAATAACAGTCAAAATAATGGTCAGCCTTTCTTCCAACTTCCTAGGGATGTAACTGTAGCAAAAGCACAAGAGGATAGGGAAGAAATCAAAGAGATTACTGCACATTTGAAAAGATTAACAACCGAAGTGGCACAGCTAAGAAATGAGAACCTCTATGGAAGAAGCAACCAAAACTACAATCCACATCAAAATCACAACCAAGGCCAAAATCAGAATTATAGTCTCAATCAAAATCAGCAGTACAATCAGAACCAAAGCTACAATCAGCATCAAGGCCCCAGTCAGGGGCAGCCAATGCAAAATAGGGGGCCAGTGATAGATAATAGGACCTGGGGCAATAATAACAAAAATCAGAATCAACCTAGGCCACCCAAGACATGGAACACTGGGCCCAACAACGGTACTTTGGCTTCTCCTTTTGAGAATACAGATAATCATGGTGCAAAACAAACAACTAGCATACAAATGGCCAGTACAGCACCCAAAAATTGGTGCAGGTTTCACAATACCAATGCCCATGCTGAGCACGACTGTCCACAGTTCCACTTGGCAGCTAGTATTTTCAACATAGATGTACAGCCTCCTACCTCTGAATTTCTCATTCCTAAGGGTAATGAGGTAGTACCCTCAGAATATGACACAGCATTAGTCTTAGAAACGTTTACCTTTGCAACTGCAGAAGAGAAAGAGGATGAATTGCTAGAGGATGAACCATATTGTTGTGAAAGTCTTTATCCTGAATCAGCCTTTGTGTTAAATGCTTTTCAGTTTCCTTTTGAATCTGAAAATGAGATATTAAATGAAACAGAAGAGCTGCAGGCCTTTCAACAAACAAATAAAAGCCACACCTACAATTTGAGGAACAACCCTAGGCCGGGAGGACCTTTCACCACTTCCACTCCTCTGAATAACATCAATACACCCCCAAATCAGAATGCTAGCAACAATCCTGCCATACTTAAAGCTAGTCAGCACACAAATAATGAAACAACAGTGCAAAAGGATCAAACAAGTAAGACAGAAGCAATAGAGACAACAAGATTAATGAATTACTTATCAGAGGAAATAAAGAAAATTAAGGTCAGTATACCTCTAAATGAATTATTGAAGACCCCAGGGATCAGAAATGCTTTTTTAAAATCCCTGGATACATCCATAACAAACAAAGTGTCTGCTGATATAACTGTTCCTAGTAGTGATTCACCACCTAAGGAGAAGGGTAAGAAAGTTGAGCAGCCTTCCAATACAAATGTGGTAATACATGCGGATAAGAGGGATACTCAACCTTTCTTGTTAACTGTTAGGTTGTGTGGGAAGAATATACACAATTGCATGGTAGATTCTGGTGCTTCAGCCAACGTAATGCCCTTAGGAATATGTAAAACTCTTGGGCTGACTCCCACCAAATCTGCCAAGGTTGTCACGCAATTAGATAAGACCGAGGTTAGCGTGATAGGAGAACTCATGAACATTCAAGTGCAATTAGCTTCAGACCCTAGGGTAAGCCAAATCATTGACATTCAAGTAGTGGATATACCCGTAAATTATGGAATGTTGCTAAGTAGGGATTGGTCCAAGACATTAAACGGATATATGGCTACTGACTTTTCACACATGTGGTTACCGTGGAGAGGCATCCCAAACCAGATCAGAATAGAGGCAGAGCCCAGAATGAAACATATGATAACAGAGTATAATCGAACTAATGAAATATTATATGCTGCTGTTGAACCAGGTGTCTATAGAATTACCAACAATGGGATGCAGATTGAAGAGATTATGATGTTAAACATTAGAAAGAAGTGTGTCAGCAATAGAACGGCACTATTCATTGAGTCTGACGGAAATTCTTCAGATGAAGAAAATAATGCAATAGACAAATTTGGTCGTGCCATTAGACGAGAGGTGGAAGAGTGCGTTACACACAATCTCCCAGTCCAATGTAAGTTATATAAAAATAGGTGTAGAGTCCATGATAGGCAACATTCTGAGGAGAATTGTGAAATATGCAAAGACATCATTGAATATGAATACAAAAAGTGCATAGGGAGGGTAGAGTCACAAGAGAAAAATGAGAATCCTGATCCGACACAGAGATATGTTCAGGATAATATAGAGGCCTTGATTCCAGATTTAGGGAAAGAAATAGAGGACAGGGGTAGTTATCTTTCTGAGTTGCAAACTAAAAACACACATATGTAAGATAACCAAATGGAAAAACCCATGAATAAACAAGACAACACCCCACAGGCAATAAAAGGGACAAAGTATGCCAAGGTAAAAGATCAGAAAAGTAAAGATGGCATGTGGACATTAAAATGTGATGGGTCCAAATCAAAACAGGGCGCAGGTGTGGGTATTGAACTCATAAATCCTCAAGGTAAATCACATTTGGCAGCATATAGATTACAATTTTCTTGCACTAACAATATTGCTGAATATGAGGCCCTAATTTTAGGACTTGTCATGGCCATCAAGAAAGGGGTAAAAACCATCAGAGTATTTTCAGACTCTGAATTAGTAGTCAGACAAGTGAGGAAACTATATGCCTGCAATTATAAGAAAATGATTAGTTACAGACATAGAGTATGGGGTTTAATGGATTCATTTGATGCTTTTAACATAGAGCACATTCCTAGAGAGCTGAACCACAGGCCAGATGCGTTAGCAGTTGCTGCTAGTACATTAGAACCATTGACACTGTCAGGATTAAGACGATTTGCTGTTGAGCTAGTTAACATGCCCAGTATACCAGACAACGTTACACACTTTCAGGTATTTGGAGAGGATCAGCAAATTATTAATTTTCTGACTTGTAATGAGGCATTTGAGGCCCAAATTATTGATGAACAAGAAAGGCCTGAAGTAACATGGGATGAAGAAGATATGATCAACTTAAAGAGCAACTTCTTACCAAAAGGAGTAATTGAATTAGAACACATCTTTGACTTCGACGGAATAAGAAGACAGAAAGACTTACCCAAAACAGAAGGGGGTAAGTGTGAATTACATAACTTAGGGACTGAGCTAAATCCACAAAGTGTACTAATTGGGAAAGCTTGCTCTGAGAAAATTAGAAAAGAGGTTCTGGACGTTCTGAAAGAATATAAACATGTCATAGCATGGACTTATGAAGATTTGAAAACATTTGATGAGTCCATCATAACTCATGTAATACATTTAAGAAAAGAAGTCAAACCATTTAGGCAGAAACAGAGGCCTGTAAATGCCATTCTAGAGCCTTTAATCTTTGAGGAAGTTAAAAAATTACTATCCGCTGGAATAATTTTCCCAGTCAGACATTCTGTCTGGGTAGCTAACTTAGTACCAGTGAGGAAGAAAAACGGAGACATCCGGTTGTGCGTAGATTTCAGAAATTTAAACAAGGCTTCTGAAAAGGATAATTATCCTTTGCCCCCAATAGACGAAGTACTGCAAGCAGTAAATGGTGCAAAGATGATGTCTTTTTTAGATGGTTTTTTAGGTTATAACCAGGTCTTAATTGATAGAGAAGATAGACTAAAAACCACCTTCACTTGCAAATGGGGAAATTATGCGTATAGAAGAATGCCTTTTGGTCTGATTAATGCAGGTGCCACTTTTCAGAGGGCCATGGACGTTGCATTCCGTGGATTATCAGGTAAATGCATTGTTGTGTATATGGATGATTTAACTGTGTATTCCAAGGATGCATCCACCCACGCTGAGGACCTCAGAAAAGTACTCCAGCGATGTGAAAGGTATGGGATTTCCCTTAATCCTAAGAAATGTATATTTGGCGTAACTGAAGGTAAATTATTAGGCCATGTCATTTCTGAAAATGGAATTTCAATTGATCTGGATAGAATAGAATCTATAAAAAATTTGCAAATACCAAACAGTAGGAAAGAATTGAAATCATTTTTTGGTAAAATTAACTTTGTTCAGAAGTTTATAACAGGTTTTGCAGAGATTGTGCAGCCGTTGAATGCCATGTTAAAGAAAGATGCACAGATGGAATAGACGCCAGTGGCCAAAGCCGCATTTGAAGATATCAAGGAGGCAATTTCTAATGCCCCTGTATTGACAAGTCCAGACTACACAAGCCCGTTTTACATCTACTCCTTTGCATCTTCTCATTCTGTCGCGGCTGCCTTGACACAGAAAGGTGAAAATAATGAAGAGAGGCCCATAGCATTTATGAGTGCGCCTCTGAAGGATGCACAGCTGAGATATCTAGATATCGAAAGACAGGCATTCGCATTAGTAAAGGCTGTGAAAAAATTTAGACACTATATTCTACGCAGCCAGATTAAAGCCATAGTACCAGACACAGTAGTAAAAATGTTGCTGATGCAGAACGAGCCTGGAGAAAAAAGAGCCAAATGGATCACCACACTGCAAGAATTCAACATGGAGATCATTCCCACAAAGCTGGTCAGAGGGCAGGCGTTGGTGCAGACAATAGCAAACATGGATCCAAATCTGATAAAACAGCAATATGTATTGAATTCCCAAGACGCATCAGGCTGGTACGATGATTTAAGCACCTTCCTGATAGCTGGAAAGTACCCAAGCAAGATGAAGGCTTCTCAGAGGAGAGCTTTGAAGATTAAGGCACAGCATTATATGGTGCAAGGAGGTCTTTTATTCAGGAAGAACCATGATGGAATTTATCTGAGATGCATAAACAGAACTGAAGCTGATAGAGTGTTGACAGAACTACATGACAAGTACGAAACCGGCCATGGTTCCCATTTAGCTACAACACACAAAATACTGAGGGTGGGCTATTACTGGCCCACTATGTTCAAAGATACTAAGAGTCACATCAGAAGTTGCCACACCTGTCAGACTACAGCAGATAAAGGGAGAAATCTGGCCAATCCACTGCAGCCTGTGATCGAGTCCAGACCGTTTGCACAATGGGGCTTGGATTTTATCAGAGTCATCAATCCCCCATCTTCTGCAGGACACAAATTTATATTGACAGTAACGGACTATTGTACAAGGTGGACTGAGGCCACCTGCTGCAAATTTTCCACGACTGAGGTAGTTATCAAGTTCCTTGAAGAAAACATTATCACCAGGTTTGGAACGCCCTATTCATTGGTATGTGATAACGGCCCTGCTTTCTCTTCTTTAAAATTTTCTAAATGGGCATTTGAATATGGGATTATTCTAAGGTTTTCTTCGAATTATTACCCTCAAGGTAATGGACTGGCTGAATCAACAAACAAAATTTTATTAGACATAATCAAGAGGTTAATTGCCAAAAGTCCTAGAGAGTGGAATACCCTATTAAGATATGCATTATGGGTAGACAGGACCAAGTTCAAAACAGCTTTAGGTAGCACACCTTATCACTTAGTTTATGGGACTGATCCCATACTTCCGGTTAATCTGAGAATACCAACCTAGAAGTTTGCCAATGAATATCTAGGCTTTGATAACCATAGGGAAGCCAGAATAGTGCAAATGTTACAACTAGAGGAGAAAAGAGGTCAAGCCCTCGAGAAGTTTGCCAAACACCAAGCAGTTGTTAAGAGGTGGTTTGATAAAAGGGCAAGAGTCAAAACATTTAGGATATCAGACTTAGTGTTGTGCTGGGACAAAGCACATGAAAAGAAAGGAAGCCATGGAAAATTCGATAAATTATGGCTGGGTCCATTACAAATCTCAGAAATAATAGGAGATAACACCTTTAGACTTAAGACCTTGACTGGAGAAGATGTGCCATTACCAGTTAATGGCCAGCATTTGAAACACTACTTCCAGGCTTGAGGTAAAAAGGGGGGGCAGTCCCTTTTTCTTAATGTAAAGTGCTGTAAATAATGTACAGTTCTTCTTTTGCTATTTTCTTTTGGGTTGGCTGTTTGTATAGTTTGTCTTCTGTTTGTTTTTTGCTTTTTGTTTCTTTCTGTTTGTACAGTTTTTTCTTTTGTTGTGTTGTTTGTACAGCCTGTTTGTTTGGTTTGTTTGTTGTCTCCTCAGCAGGGATCTTTATTTTACTTTAGAGTATTAAGGAGCAAAACTAGCAACCATTCAAAACAGTATAAAATTTAGGATATTCAGGTTAACCATTTGCAATTTACACATAATTTGTTACTGTCATGAATGAAGAGAGTTGTTCATCTTCTGAAGTTTTGTATTCAATAAATGTGATTGAGGATTCGAAGCAGGTTTCTCACGATGACACACCTAAAATCCTTGGGTTTGTTGAACATACCAGTGTAGATATTAGGTGAAAAATCAGAGGTCACCCTTGCTACCATTACAATTCTCAGCTTAATTTCAGCAAGTGCCCACTCCTTGCATCATGAAGTTACAAATTGCTATATCTTATGAAATCTTTCAAAATTAGAAAACAAAATAAATAAATAAATAAATAAAGCGGATTATACTGAAAATCCAGATTAAGCCATCTAAGTAACTCTACCGGGGCTATGGATGCTCGCTGGCAGTGGGGCTCTACTTAGGAGAATTGTAACGATAACCTTGCCGGGGCTATAGACGCTCGCTGGAAGCAAGGCTCTATCCGGTCGGCTATGAGGGAATATCCTCACCTACGTAGGCTAATGTCAGTCACTGGTTTGTTCAACCGATCTTCAAGATGAGGATAATTAATCACATGCACACAACTAAACTGAAAATAGAAGTTCATGCATCTTTATTGAATACTTTGAGTCTCAAGCTGAATAGTAATTTGCAGGAAAGATAGTTGGAAGTTATGAGTTTATTTCATCTAGTTTCCTTGAACACTCTGAATTTAATTGTTTTGTTTTGGTTGCTAGTTGTTGTGATGTTCACAACACGCCCCATTTTGCTCCTTAGCAAAACAAGGACCCCTGCTGATGTTTTGCTTTTTGCTTCTGCTTGTGTTTGTCTGCTTTCTGGTGGTTTGGTAAAAATGAAGGTCAGGTGCATCATCATCATGATATTGGATGAGGTTGGTCATCATCATGAGGTCAGTTTGTCAAAGTTCATATTTTATTTCTGTGACCACATATTTAAAAAGAGCTTGAAATTCCATGCAGGATTGCCTTTTACTTCACTTGAAAATTCGTCCATATGTGGAAATTATGCACAATCAAAGTTTTGGTCAAACCTGATAATCGCAAGTGATCATCATATTTTTTCATGTTGTCAAGGTCATCATGATCTTGGTCTATCACCCGATAAAAATCATGCAGTCGCAGTATCCGGACGTCAATCTTAGGTGGTAGTGCCCTTTACCCGTCAAATGGCCTTATGCGCATTATGCGCATCATGATTTTAGGAGGGTCATATTTTATAAACTTGGTTTTGCTGTATGAAGACATCATCATCATATTTGAAAAGCTCCCCCTGATAATATCCTGAGGTTCAAATATCATGATGACGTCAACTTTAAGTCACGGTAAGTTTCCCCCGTCGAGCGGTCTTTGTATCGCGAGCATCATCATGATATTTTTGCATCGCCTGATCTTATAATATCATGATGATATTATAAGATCACCCTGACTTAGAAAATCCACCGACGGCATATTTGCATGCGCATGTTAAAAGCCTATCGGAGGGTCATCATCATGATATTTGCTGAAGTTCGCTAAGATGATGATGACATCTTCATATCCTCCTGATCTCCTTTTTTGCAATATCATGATGATCACCCTATCTATTAAGAAGAAGGCGATATTCCATTCCTCAACAGCATGATCATATTTTACAATATCACCCTAGTGCAAATATCATGATGACTTCAACTCATCCTTATGCTCCGAAGACGAAATATGATGATGACGTCATCATGATAAATCGATGAGGAGGATCATCATATTTTTTATCCTGTCATATTGTCAAGATCATCATGATCTTGTTTGTTCACCCGATATTTCGTGAAGTCCTCCTGCCGAGAAATACAACCTTTTGCAAGTATCCTGATGATCATCATCATCACATTTTCCCTTCGGCAGGATATTTTCTAAAACATGATCCGGTTAGCGAAATATCATGATGACGTCATGTTCTAAGTTTAACAAAGGCTCCGGATATCATGATGATGTCATCCCGATCTGATAAACGAAGAAGCTAGTATCCTGATGATCATCATCATCACATTTTCCCTTCGGCAGGATATTTTCCAAAGCACGATCTGGTTCACGAAATATGATGATGACGTCTTATTCTAAGTTCGACAAAAGCCCCAAATATCTTGATGATCGTCATCATCCTGATCTTTCGAGAGGGTTGCCCTGGCCGCAAAGGGGTCATATTACATTCATCATCCTGATCATGCTCCTTAGGTGACCCGATATCATAATCATCCCCCTGATCTTAACTGAACATGTTTTTTTGACGTCACCATCATTTTCCTTTCCTCAGCAGCAGGATCATATTCCATATCCTCCTTTTCTCCTTCAACATGATGATGATGATGATGTTGTTCTTTTCCCCATTACACAGAAGCGAAACATCCTGATGACGTCATCTGGACCTTCGGAAGGGAGAGCATCATATTTCCAGAATATCATGATGATGAAGTGAGTATCAACCAACATGTTTTTTTGACGCGCTGATAGCGATAGTCATGCCGATGGGCGGGAAATGAGGCAGTGGAATTTTAAAGTGTTTTTTTGGCACCTGTGGCATTTTCCCGGTCAGCGATAGTTGACCCGATGAATTTTGAGCAGTCTGAACGCATTTTGGGCGCGTTTGAGGAGTATTCTGGATCTGATTTCCACAATCTTGCGCAGTCACCTGGGTTTAAACAGTTATTTTAATTTCATGCTGTTTATGTGATAAATGAAATACTTATTGCTTGTCTTGTCTTGCAGGCTTGCAGTTGAGGAAGCAGCTGGAAAGTCAACACAGTGACCTCATGGAGGAAGGAAATCTGATCTCAGGAGCAGGAAGATAAGGATGAAGTGCGAAAAAGTCAAGGCCATTCAAGTGAAGAACAAGGTTGCAGCTGAGGGTATTACTGCAACAGACAAACAAAAGTTATTACCCAGCTGCTGGAACTTCTCAGAAGGGGCAATATTTCGCCCAGATTTGACACTGCTCAGAGATATTTTTGAGAACTAGTTCACCTGTATTTATTGCTGTAACCAGGGGTTTGAACCAGGGGTTCAGTTAGGTTTTGCTATAGTAAGGACAATCAGAATGTCTTTATATTGTGCCTCTCTACACTGTAATACTTTACAACAGGGATTTTAGGAAAACAACAGGGATTTTAGGAAAATAACAGTGGCTACAACAGGATTTTTTTTAGGAACATACAGCAAGTTAGCATAGTTTAGAAGTAGAAGAAGGAGGTTGCCTGTTTGTCTGCAGTAAGGTGCGCGTGGAATGTCTGGCTGCCTTACTGTATCTGTAAAGCTTGTAAGTTCTTTGTAGTATGATCAATGAAACTAAGAGTCATTCCTACATTGTAAATCATGTATGACTATTCATTTCTAATACAATAGAATCTGGAGTTCTGCATCTATCTTCTGAGTGTTCTCATGCTCTTCTTTGTGTTTTGAAATATTTTCTTTGAGAGCTTGCAATTTTAAATGTATGTTTGTGAAAATGCTCAGAACTTACATTTAAGGTTTTTACTGTGGATTTGATCAAATTACTGTGGTATTTACATAGTGCATAACAGAAACAATTAGATCCTTCGGTAGATTAAATGAGGTATAGATTAGATCTTTTTAACTTTTCCCAACCCATCTGAATATTTAGCTGAAAACGTAGAAATCTAAAGGGAATTGTCTCAAATTTGAAGAAGCATGTATAACAGAGCTATAAGTAGACAGTTTTCATAAATAGATAAAGAAGAAAGCTGCAAAAAATTCAAAAAACCCTCTGAAACTTGCAGCACAGTATCACTTTTATGCAAATGAACAGAATACTTGTTGAAATCTATGACCTCTTTGCATATTCTTAGTCCAGTAAGCCACCAAACAAACCTAAACTACGTAAGGCCCCTTGAACATTACAGCTTCACATTGACCAACTGAACTTGACCAACCGAACCATTGTAGACTTGGGATTAGTTGAATCTCAAATGATTCCTTCTTATCTTTCAAGTATAGTTTCAGTTCATTATATGTGAATTTTAACTTATTGTTATGATTGCATCAAAACAGTCATCAACAATAGTGTTAAGTCAGTTGAGGGTTTAGGAATAGGGATAGCATTTAGGGTTTTGGGAAACATGATTAGAGTTGAGGGATGATGGATTAGGGTTGAGGGTTGAGGGATTAGGGTTTAGAGATAAGGTTTAGGGTTGAGGGTTGAGGGATTAGGGTTTAAGGTATAGTGTTGAGGGTTCAGGGATATGGTTTAGAGTGAAGGGTTGAGGGATTAGGATTTGACATTGAGGGTTGAGGCTTTAGGGATGGGGTTGAGGGTCAAGGGATTAGAGTTAAGGGTTGAGGGATTAGGGGTTGACATTAAGGGTTGAGGGTTGAGGGTCGAGGGAGTAGGGTTAAAGTAGAGTGTGGAGGGTATAAGGATTAGGGATATGATTGGAGGGCTTAGGGATAAGGGATTAGGGTTTAAGGTATAGTATCGATTCGGTTGAGGGTTTAAGAATAGGGATAGCATTTAGGGTTTAGGGATGAGGGATTAGATTTGAGGGATGACAGATTAGGGTTGAGGGTTGAGGGATTAGGGTTAAGGGATAAGGTTTAGGGTTGAGGGTTGAGGAATTAGGGTTTAAGGTATAGTGTTGAGGGTTTAGAGATAGGGTTTAGGGTTGAGGGATTAGAGTGAAGGGTTGAGGGATTAGGATTTGATGTTAAGGGTTGAGGGATAAGGCATTAGGGATAAGGTTTAGGGTTGAGGGTTGAGGGATTAGGGTTTAAGGTTTAGTGTTGAGGGTTTAGGGATATGGTTTAGGGTTGAGGGGTTAGAGTGAAGGGTTGAGGGATTAGGATTTGATGTTGAGGGTTGAGGGTTGAGGATTTAGGGTTTAGGGTTTAGGGATAGGGTTGAGGGTCAAGGGATAGAGTTAAGGGTTGAGGGATTAGGGTTTGATGTTGAGTGTTGAGGGTTGAGGTTCGAGGGTCAAGGGTTTAGGGATAGGGTTGAGGGCCAAGGGATTAGGATTAAAGTAGAGTGTGGAGGGTATAAGGATTAGGGATAGGGTTGGAGGATTTAGGGATAAGGGATTAGGTTTTAAGGTATAGTATCGAGTCAATTGAGGGTTTAGGAATAGGGATAGCATTTAGGGTTTAGGGATGAGGGATTAGAGTGAAGGGTTAAAGTAGAGTGTGGAAGGTATAAGGATTAGGTATAGGGTTGGAGGTGTTGGTTCCCAAAAATGCAGGTTGCTAACCCTAAGACGATGCCAGACTCTATGTTTAGATTTGCAACATTTTTAGACCAATTGACAGAGCTATTAGCTCCCTACACTTCAGGTCCTGTAAACCTAGGCGGGTGTACCTTTGTAACTAAGGCAAACTTAACACTATATGACTTGATTGGACTTAGGTATCTACTCACAATGGCATAAAGTGTGGAATAGATAAAAGATTGTAAACTACTCCTACTCCTAATACTAAAATCTGAGATGTAATTGTTTGAATAAGATTTTATGGAATCCTAGAGTGGAATGGGTATGACTAGTGCCTATTTCTGTTGGGCTAATGGAGTCAAGGTGTATATGATATATGATTTACTTACTGGTTACAATCCTAATTGTTTGGCACTTGTGTTTATTTATAGCTTGTATAAACATGCAAAAAACGTGATTGATAGACTCTACTTATTTATCCACTTGATCCTTACCAGGTTACTATGACTTATTGAAAGGATTTTAATCCTTTCTTGAAGGAACCAATCAACAGAATCACACAATGACAGCAAATGTGTATTGACAAATGGAGTTGATGCTCAATTTAAATAACAAGATAATATCTAGTTGGAGACAGTATGGCAATCTTGTCAATTATCGGGCTACTCTTACCTATCCAAATGTTACTTCCAAGTTACTATAATCAATCAAAAGGATTTTATATCTTTAATGGAAACCAATTAATTTGATTACACGAAAACAACAAATGTGTCTCGATGAAACTGAAATATCAACTTGGAAACTCAGGTTCAAATAATAGAGAAATAACAATGTGGAGACAGCCAAATAATTGCTCATCTCAACAAACAATAGACACTAATATTAAATCATTAATTTATGCATTTTCTCCATTATACAATTTTGAAAGATTTTGCAATGTTCAATATAATATTTTATTTTGGCAACTGGTCAATCCGTCCAGTTATCTAACTGATGTTTTTCTTAATCTACCCTATGTTCTTGTCCTCATTTGATTTCATCTTTATACATACTGTGCATTTTTTAGGGTTGTGACCCTTCACTTGCCGTCCTGTGCGTCTCTTCATTTCCGTGAAGGATAACAATTTTTATTAACGCAAAATATTAGCCTCCGGTCCTTTAAAATTCAATTATTTCTCTTCATCTTTGTTAGGGTTTACTTTCATGTATCTTGATTCTTTATTTAATAAATCTTCCCGGGCCTTGTATTCTCGCGAAAATAATTTTCCAATATGAATATAACTATTTGTCATATCCTCTTGTTCATATTTTCACCCACTGGGAAAACATATTTTACCCTTCAAGTAAGAAACACTTTCCGCTGATAAAATCTTGTTTTTAACAACCTTGTGAAAATATTTTACATCCTTTAGTGAAAATATCTTATCTCCCACAACTTCCTCAGTGAAAAATATTTTATTCTCCAAGTGAAAATTCTCAATTTTGATTATTAAATCTTTTCTTTAGGTAAATTAATTATATCTTTGATTACCTTTATTTTATCATCGGGCTGACGTTACAAGTCGGGAGGACACAATGTTTGCTCACCGATAGGCCATCTCTTGCTGATGAGGTATCCATCGACAAGACTCCTCAAATTGGTGTGATTTTAAAAATTTATCCGATTTTCTTGTTTCCCTGATGACATTTGTTTTATTTTTCATTCTTTTTAGGTTTGCTAGTTTTGGCACAAGCAACGAGGATTCTAGCGAGGGCTATGGACCCCGGTTATATATCTTCAACAATATATATTAAATTCAGCTTTTGCCCACCCATCGGCATATCGGAAGACTTATTTTTAGTCATTCCGATATGTTATCTCTCACCGATTAGGGTTTTATTTTGCAGTGTTTACGGTGATATCATCTTCCTTGTACCACATTAGTGTGTTAGATGAAATCTCCAATCTGAATTTTCATTTTGCATATCCTACAATCTTGACATTTTCTTGGGGTTTTGTTTACTGGCCTTGTTGCTTCACATCCTTTTTGAGTTTTCTCTACAATAGTACTAGATGACCCAATGCTCGACTTCTTCCCATTGTGCTCAATAGGTGATATAGTGCTACTTTGAGCTGGATTTTTCAATATCTTAACTTTACCCTCTTTCTTGACCTGTTGTGAATTATTGTTGATTGATCCAATACTAGATGTTTTTATATTTCTCCCACCCAAAGATCCAGTGCTTACCTTATTAGAAGAATTACTATCTTTTGGTTGTTGTGCATCCTTCACCTCCACCCTCATTGGTAACATTCCACAACTTCTTGTCAGGTTAGCCATTTTAAGCATTGACAACAGTCCAGTAGTTCTAGACATTGCAGCTCTAATCTCGACAATCATTGGTTGATTGTTAAGGTCACCAACTTCTGACAAATTGGGTTGTACGTCAATTTGATTTTTCAATTCATTTCCCTTGCTGGACATATGCAAGCAAGTTTCAGTTGATTGGCTGATTGGACCAGAAACTGTTAATGAGTTAACTTGTTCATCTATTTGGTTTTTCAATTCATTTCCCTTACTGGGTATCTGTAAGCAAGCTTTGGCTGACTGATTGGAAAGGCTAACAGCCATCGATGGCTTAACTTTCTCATCCATTTGATTTTTCAATTCATTTCCCTTACCAAGTATCTATGAGCAAGTTGTTGATTGATTGTTAAGGTAATAAACCATTGATGACTTGGCTTGTTCATACCTTGGATTTTTTAGTCCGTTTCCAATAGTAGGTATCTATGACCAAGATGTGGTTGCAGTGTTATCACTCAGATTCTGCAAAAAAGCACTTCTACTTGTATTAACATTACCATTTGATTTGAATGTCGTAGGTTTACCCTCTACTATCCTGGTCTTGTAGTTGTGTGGCTTATCCACTCCTGAAAAATCTATAGGAATTCCTGCCACTTTGTTCCTTGACAATTGCTTATTGCCCCTTTCTTTTGAAATAGAGTTAGCAAGGCCTGTATTAAAATGAACTAGTTTTGACACCTTACCTTTCATTTGTATAGTAGGTGGAGAAGCAGACACTAGGTCATGGAATGATTTATGATGAAACGAATGCACAGTGTAGAACCAGCTATCATCTCATTGTTAGCAATTGGAACTTGTCTCCAAAGCAAAATCAACCCGTTGATGAGCATCTATTTCCTCCAAGAATGCCCAATAGTCAAGCAATATGGGCTTGGGTTTCTGAATAATTTCTCGTGTCTTTAGCACCATGGGTTTTTCCATTTTGAACTTCTGCATCATTTCAGCAGCTCGTTTTTCACCGATTGGGCCTCCATTTCACCATATCCACATTTGGGTCCTCCAATAATCAACTCAATTAAACAAAATCATGGACATAATCCTTAATTATTCTTCCTTACCTAGATTTTAGCTCCCCATCCTGCCTAGTTCAAAATTACGGGACAGACCCGTGAGAGGACTCTAAATATTGGTGGTTATGTCTTTGTTTTTAAGATTTCTTCTCCACGAACACCCAAGCAACCTCCTGAAACACAATTGGAACTACTAATTTGACATTATCCACCCATGAGTCTTGATAAAATGTTCCCAACATGATCAAGTTTGTCATGTGAACATTTCAGTGTTTCCGTGATCTTGAGTGGATAACAATTGTCTTACATTATTTACAGAATAAGATTTCGGTGTTTAAAATGCCATGAAACATGTATCGAGACAATCTCGCACTAATGATGAGAACATCAAAAGACGACATGGCCCGATAACTTTTCCTCAAACTTCCATAAGAACCCTCCCACATATTTATAAAGAGCTCAATGGCTGTAGATCTGTGTGTCTCTGATATAGGCTTATAAAGCACAGGTACACTGTACACCAAAAGTGTAAAGATGAGGACCTTCACAGTCATTTCTAGAATGGCCACAATCAAGGAAGAAGATTGAAGAGTGATACGTTTAGTATAGAGTATAAGACTATTCTGTTGTTATAATTCAAGCCAAGACCTTGCTCTATTCAATAGAGTTTACATTCAATTGGAATCCGCACACAGGTTGATTGCCTAATTTTGAAATTGGTCTGTATAATCTGCAACCTCAGACAAATTTGACATGATCAAAACCTAGTGCATGCTCAGTATTTATTGTATCATCCAAAAAAGTAGCCTCCACAATAAGAACTTTCACAGACATTGCCTCTCCTATGAGTGTAATCCCTGGCTTGGTATAACATGTCATGTCTTTAAATTGCCTTGCAATCATGTTCTTCGGGTGTATTTCTGAGTACTGAAATAAATCTTCACACATGAAACCCTAAATTTTTTTCAAAAAAATAGCTTGGGAATTCTAGTCCCAACAGTGGCTCTTTCTGGGGATGTATGCCCCTTGTGGGCATAGCAAGATCCCGATATCTCTGGGATAGCAGACCAATGCCTTCCTCATTTGGAAATAGACTCTACTTTTAGCCCCAAAACTGATATGGTCAAAAGACCATATCAAAAAAGAAAATCCATGTCTTTCCCCTGTCAAAAACCTTGTTCTGATCATGTTCTAATGATATCCCATCTGCTTGACTGTACCTATTCGTATAGTTCATTAATGTATCATAGTCTATGCTATAAGTGTGTTCTATATTATTTGGTATCTGGAAGACAGGCATAATCTGAGCACCTTCATCATTGTATGACATAAGGAAGTCATGGTTATCAAACCTTGTAGGATGTCTTACTCTATCATATCTATTGTTATTCACCAAATGCTAGTTTTTTAACTAAATTGGAAAATGTAATAAATCAAGTTGCTTTTGACACATGCTATCATCAATGTTGGCTCCAACATAAAACAACGTATCCTTTTCCTTATCACATCCATCTTCCCCACATGCTTGAGAGTCAATAATCCGCCAATCATACATATTGGAATCCTCAACCTCCTTTGGTTCAATGGACATCTTTATCTCTGGATCAGTGTCACAAGAGAACTCATGACCACTATCTGTCTCTTATTTGCAAAAATGTGACTTGGGAAATATGGCCTCATATATTTCATCATCCTTACCATGTTGAATGGATTCACTGTCAAAAGATATATGTGCTGGACATAGTATTTGGGTATCATCTTTATGTACATATCTTTGATACTCTTTGGTGAGCAATTCTAAAATATGCTCACTATCAAGTGAGCATGTTTCTTCATCAACCCTCTTACTGAAATTTTCATCATTCTTTTCATCACTACTATAATGCTCAAAATTTGATGTACATATTTCATCAACCTGATCATCTATAGACTCTTTATCAGAATATCCACCTCCCTAACTATCTGAATGCCTTTCATCCTCTTCATCTTCTTGTGCTATATCATCATACAATGATTTTGAACAGGCCTGAAGATTATTTTCTGCTATGTGTATTTCCCCTTGATCAAGATTTTGTTCTGCTTGTTGAAAATACTCACCATGGTTATCTGAAAAGACTTCATCCTCAAGATAGCATGGGTTTGGAAACACTTGGAGTTCATGTTTTGGTATACCCATCTTTTCAAAACAATGTTCTTCTTCCTCCCAACACTACTGATTCATATATTGCGGTGGGTGGGATGGGATAAAAGGAACATCCACATTTTGAAGACTACTCTCATTTTCTAAAATATGCTAGGGCTCCAAATCTTGTGCAAAATCATATGTCTCATCTACTGGTTGCATTGTTTGATCATTCTCTTCATATTTGTCCATGCCATTATCTGTGTTGGTAGATTTATCATTGCTAGTATGCTCATACCTGATTTCCTCTACGAAACCAATCATTTCACACACTTGGTCAAAAGTAACTGGTTTTTGTGACTCAGGCCATTTTTCTGAATGAGGCACATATAATTTCATGAATGTTCCAATGCAGATGGATTGATCAGGCCTAACATTAATAGGTATTTGCATATAGATATCCAATGTTCTCCTAAACAAAGAAAATCCAGATTCCCCAAATTTATTTTGACTTCCCTTTTGAAAATACTCATCATTTTTCTCTTTAAACTAGCACACAAATTTATTTGCAAGTTCATTCCATGAAGTTATGCAAAGCATAGGAAGGTTGTAAAACCAATCTTTGGCAACATTTTCTAATGTTTTCACAAATAGCTTCATGATAACATCTTCTCCACTGATTTGCCAATTCATCACTATATAAATGAATTGTTGTAGGTGCATATCTGTGGATTCCCATTTACATCCATTAAATTTTGGTGAATGATTTGCAACATTTAAAGGGGAAGGATGATTTGGGTAACCTTGAATATTTCTAAAATCAATTGGTTTGTACACTTTAAGATCTATCACCCTCTGTTGGAAAAGTAGTTGCTGCCATCTTATTTCTTCTTGTAGACTTTGATTGACCTGAGGGCTAACATTGCTTTGCAAGTTTTGATATGGGATTTGGTATTGATAATGCCCCATATACTAGTTATATTCATGATCTTGGTAGGTAGCTAGTCCATCCATATCTAACTGCATTGTTATATCAGTTTCTTCATATTCAATATCATCGGATTCAATATTGATAATATTCTCAGGCCTTGTCCTTTCTATGCTATGAATCAATTGAACCACTTGGTCTAGAGTAATTGTCTTTAATGATTCAGGCCAATTAGTTGACATAGGCACATAAGCAAGCATGAACATTTTAATGAGTAAGGATTTACTAGGTTTGAGATGAAAAGGTATCTATTCATAGATATACGCCAACCTGATGAACAAATCATATCTAGATTGTCCTTCATGTCTCCTTAGTTCAAAGAATACATCTAAAGGGGGTATGTTATATTTTTTCATGTTTCATCAATTTTATTTTCAGAGTTGCCACCTCTTGTGAGAAGAAGAAAATTTTCTTCTGTCCGGGTTCTTCTTGCCAGCAGAGCTACCTTTTTGTATTTGAATTTTAAAACTTCACTGACTCTGCAATGAGATGATCTTTAAACAAGAGATTCTGAATGACTTCCCAGTAGAGTCACCATTTTGTTGGTTCCCAAAAATGCAAGCTGCTAACCCTAAGAGGATGCCAAACTCTATGTTTGGATTTGCAACATTTTTGGACCAATTGACAGAGCTATTAGCTCCCTACACTTTAGGTCCTGCAAACCTAGGTGAGTGTACCTTTGTAACTAAAGCAGACTTAACACTATATGACTTGATTGGACTTAGGTATCTACTCACAATGGCATAAAGTGTGGAATAGATAAAAGCTTGTAAACTACTCCTACTCCTAATACTAAAATCTGAGATGTAATTGTTTGAATAAGATTTTATGGAATCTTAGAGTGGAATGGGTATGACTAGTGCCTATTTCTATTGGGCTAATGGAGTCAAGGTGTATATGATATATGATTTACTTACTAGGTACAATCCTAATTGTTTGGTACTTGTGTTTGTTTATAGCTTGTATAAACATGTAAAAAATGTGATTAACAGACTCTACTTATTTATCCACTCAATTCTTACCAAGTTACTATGACTTATTGAAAGGATTTTAATCCTTCCTTGAAGGAACCAATCAATAGAATCACACAATGATAGCAAATGTGTATTGACAAATGGAGTTGATGCTCAATTTGAATAACAAGATAATATCTAGTTGGAGATAGTATGGCAATCTTGTCAATTATCAAGCTGCTCTTACCTATCCAAATGTTACTTCCAAGTTACTATAATCAATCAAAAGGATTTTATATCTTTAATGGAAACTAATTAATTTGATTACACGAAAACAACAAATGTGTCTCGATGAAACTAAAATATCAACTTGGAAACTCAGGTTCAAATAATAGAGAAATAACAATGTGGAGACAGCCAAATAATTGCTCAGCTCAACAAACAATAGACATCAATATTAAATCATTAATTTATGCATTTTCTCCATTATACAATTTTGAAAGATTTTACAATGTTCAACATAATATTTTATTTTGGCAACTGGTCAATCTGTCTAGTTATCTAACTGATGTTTTTCTTAATCTACCCTATGTTCCTATCCTCCTTTGATTTTATCTTTATACATACTGTGCATTTTTTAGGGTTGTGACCCTTCACTTGCCATCCTGTGCATCTCTTCATTTCCGTGAAGGATAACAATTTTTATTAACGCAAAATATTAGCCTCCAGTCCTTTAAAATTCAATTATTTTTCTTCATCTTTGTTAGGGTTTACTTTCATGTATCTTGATTCTTTATTTAATAAATCTTCTTGGGCCTTGTATTCTCGTGAAAATAATTTTCCAATATGAATATAACTATTTGTCATATCCTCTTGTTCATATTTTCACCCACTAGGAAAACATATTTTACCCTTCGAGTAAGAAACAATTTCTGATGATAAAATCTTGTTTTTAACAACCTTGTGAAAATATTTTACATCCTTTAGTGAAAATATCTTATCTCTCGCAACTTCCTCAGTGAAAAATATTTTATTCTCCAAGTGAAAATTCTCAATTTTGATTATTAAATCTTTTCTTTAGGTAAATTAATTATATCTTTGATTACCTTTATTTTATCATCGGGCTGACGTTACAAGTCGAGAGGACACAATGTTTGCTCACCGATAGGCCATCTCTTGCCAATAAGGTATCGATCGGCAAGACTCCTCAAATCAGTGTGATTTTAAAAATTCATTCGATTTCCTTGTTTCCTCGATGACATTTATTTTATTTTTCATTCTTTTTCGGTTTGCTAGTTTTGGCACAGGAAGCGAGGATTCTGGTGAGGGCTGTGGACCCCGGTTATATATCTTCAACAATATATATTAAATTCAACTTTTGTCCACCCATCGGCATATCAGAAGACTTATTTTTAGTCATTCCGATATGTTATCTCTCGCCAATTAGGGTTTTATATTGCAGTGTTTACGGTGATATCATCTTCCTTGTACCACATCAGTGTGTTAGATGAAATCTCCAATATAAATTTTCATTTTGCGTATCCTACAATCTTGGCATTCTCTTGGGGTTTTGTTTATTAACCTTTCTGCTTCATGTCCTTTTTGAATTTTCTCTACAATAGTACTAGATGACCCAATGCTCAACTTCTTCCCATTGTGCTCAATAGGAGATATAGTGCTACCTTCAGCTGGATTTTTCAATATCTTAACTTTGCCCTCTTTCTTGACCTGTTGTGAATTCTTGTTGATTGATCCAATACTAGATGTTTTTATATTTCTACCACCCAAAGATATAGTGCTTACCTTATTAGAAGAATTACTGTCTTTTGGTTGATGTGCATCCTTCACCTCCACCCTCATTGGTAACATTCCACAACTTCTCGTCAGGTTAGCCATTTTAAGCATTGACAACAGTCTAGTAGTTCTAGACATTGCAGCTCTAATCTCGACAATCATTGGTTGATTGTTAAGGTCACCAACTTCTGACGAATTAGGTTGTACATCAATTTGATTTTTCAATTCATTTCCCTTGCTGGACATATGCGAGCAAGTTTCAGTTGATTGGTTGATTGGACCAGAAACTGTTAATGAGTTAACTTGTTCGTCTATTTGGTTTTTCAATTCATTTCCCTTACTGGGTATCTGTAACCAAGCTTCAACTGACTGATTGGAAAGGCCAACAGCCATCGATGGATTAACTTTCTCATCCATTTGATTTTTCAATTGATTTCCCTTACCAAGTATCTATGAGCAAGTTGTTGATTGATTGCTAAGGCAATAAACCATTGATGACTTGGCTTGTTCATACCTTGGATTTTTCAGTCTATTTCCAATAGTAGGTATCTATGACCAAGATGTGGTTGCAGTGTTATCACTCAGCTTCTGTAGAAAAGCACTTCTACCTGTATTCACATTACCATTTGATTTGAATGTCGTAGGTTTACCCTTTGCTATCCTGGTCTTGCAGTTGTGTGGCTTATCCACTCCTAAAAAATCTATAGGAATTCCTGCCACTTTGTTCCTTGACAATTGCTTATTGCCCCTTGCTTTTGAAACAGAGTTAGCAAGGCTTGTATTAAAATGAACTGGTTTTGACACCTTACCCTTCATTTGTACAGCAAGTGGAGAAGCAGACACTAGGTCATGGAATGATTTCTGATGAAATGAATGCACAGTGTAGAACCAGCTATCATCCCATTGTTGGCAATTGGAACTTGTCTCCAAAGCAAAATCAACCCATTGAGGAGCATCTATTTCCTCCAGGAATGCCCAATAGTCAGGCGATACGGGCTTGGGCTTCCGAACAATTTCTCGTGTCTTCGGCACCATGTGTTTTTCCATTTTGAATTTCTGCGTCATTTCAACAGCTCATTTTTCACCGATTGGGCCTCCATTTCACCATATCCACATTTGGGTCATTCAATACTCAACTCGATTAAACAAAATCATGGACATAATTCTCAATTGTTCTTCCTTACCTAGATTTTAGCTCCCCATCCTGCCTGGTTCAAAATTATAGGACAGACTCGTGAGAGGACTCTAAATATTGGTGGCTAATGTCTCCATTTTAAAGATTTCTTCTCCATGAACACCCAAGCAACCTCCTGAAACACAATTGGAACTGCTAATTTGACATTATCCACCCACGAGTCTTGATAAAATGTTCCCAACATGATCAGGTTTGTCATGTGAACATTTTAGTGTTTTCGTGATCTTGAGTGGATAAAAATTGTCTTTCATTGTTTACAGAATAAGCTTTTGGTGTTTAAAATTCCATGAAACATGTATCGAGAGAATCTCGCACTAATGATGAGAACATCGAAAGACCACATGGCCCGATAACTTTTCCTCAAACTTCCATAAGAACCCTCCTGCATATTTATAAGGAGCTCGATGGTTGCAGATCTGTGTGTCTCTGATACAGGCTTATAAAGCACAGCTACACTGTACACCAAAAGCGTAAAGATGAGGACCTTCATAGTCATTTCTGGAATGGCCACGATCAAGGAAGAAGATTGAAGAGTGATACGTTCAGTATAGAGTATAAGACTATTATGTTGTTATAATTCAAGCCAAGACCTTGCTCTATTCAGCAGAGTTTACATTCAATTGGAATCCGCACACAGGTTGATTGCCTAATTTTGAAATGGTCTGTATAATCTGCAACCTCAGAGAAATTTGACATGATCAAAACCTAGTGCATTCTCAGTATTTATTGTATCATCCAAAAAAGTAGCCTCCACAATAAGAACTTTCACAGACATTGCCTCTCCTATGAGTGTAATCCCTGGCTTGGTATAACATGTCATGTCTTTAAATTGCCTTGCGATCATGTTCTTCGGGTGTATTTCTGAGTACTAAAATAAATCTTCACACATGAAACCCTAAATTTTTTTCAAAAAAATAGCTTGAGAATTCTAGTCCCAACAGGAGGGTTGAGGGATTAGGGTTTAAGGTATAGTGTTGAGGGTTTTTGTCGTCAAATGTAGATTTGTGGGTTCGATTATATTGATTGCCTCTCCAGTTTTGGGGTGTGGATGTTTTGGAGTCAATCAGTAAGTCTTCAAAAGACTTTGTGGAAGTGGATTGACAATCGCTTGACAGGACCCCTACTATTTATGCTTGGATAAGGATTTGTCACAAACTAGAACTTCTTCTTCCAAAGAAGATCTGTCTTTCTTCCTCGATGGGCATTTTCTATCAAGAACTTGATTATGAGGGCTTGCCCCTTCATTGTTATGCCTATCATATGGTGGAGCATTTGGCAAGCTCTTGCAGGAAATAGGAAAAGTTCTCCCTCAAAAACCTTGTGGTCATTCAAGTCTAAAGAGGAAGGTTTGGAAAGAGAAATGAACAAGATGTGATCAATCTATAGTAGGACAAAACATGAGTGCGTTATAATGCACTCGCATTTTGTCTTTCTATAGAAATGGTAAAAAAGTGTTGACCCTCATGATCCAGGCCCACATGCTCTGTTTTCATACTGATTCTGCACGTGTTCCGACAAAAAAGAAGTGCTTTCATGCTGTTGGGCAGTTCACATGGACATTTGACACATTATACCACCTTTGCATGATCTTTCCACCACCTTTTCTATGTTGCCAACTTGAGAAGGAGGAAATAACATAGTTTTCACACCAAGTTTGATATATATCTATTCAAGTTTCAGTTTTTGTAGTGTTGCAATGTTAATTGTGATTCAATTTTAGGAATTTAACATTATAGATTGGTTAATAGTATTGTTTTTAGTAATTATATTTGAGTGTTATTCAATTTAACATTGAAAAGGAAGCAAGTGGTGAAAAACTCAAAATGTTGAGGAGTTTGATGCAAGAAGAAAAAACACTACATAATTGGCTACTCTCTCCATTCAAATCTTCATTTTTTAGGTATGTCAAGTCTTTGCATACATGTTCTTTACATTTTCCTTAATTTGGATTGAATTACTGTATCATGCTTTATCATACATGTTTAAAATAGACACATTCCCAATCAAGAAAGCAACCTACAATCTCACATGATGCCATGTATATTTTCTACACTTGGGCTCTTTAATAATTATGTGTAATAAATAGACCTTAACATACCATGATGTCAAACTATACAAGAATAAATCCTTACAACATAATAAAAATACAATCCCACTATTATCTTGTATTCATTTCTTAGGAAGTAATATTAGTCTCTTTATCATGCTACAGACAAATTCTCTGTCATGCTGAGGAAATGATCAAGAATTAAACCAACACAGGAAGAGATAGAAGCTAAGAATGCAAAGAAAGCAGTGGCTATGAGTGAACTTCGTGAGAAGAAGAAATTGGACACGATAAATGAAGACATACCAATTGAAGAGGAACCACAACCATCACAAAGAGATATGGTATTGGTGGCACAAAGAGAACGAATGCAAAAACTTCGTGCTACGAGAGATTTGAATACCATAGTTGGAGACACATCCTCTACCGCAAGTCAACATGTATGGACACCATCTACCATATCTCAAGTTGAGAGTACATCATCACTCACATGTGATGAAGGAGGTATGCCATCATTCTCACCTCAACCTTAAGGTATGTCATCTATTCCATCTTCGATCGAAGGTATGCCATCTAGCCCATCTCATTTAAATATTGATGAAATTCCTGATGTTGAGATGAATTTAACTAACTTAACATCACCTAGAATTTTGCATAGAAAGCCAAAGTATTTGATTGAAATTGATGAGAATATTTTGCAGCCAATGGAAGGTAAGATTCCAAAATGCACTTGTAGAAGATATGCTCATAAGATTTGGAGATTGTTCTTTGAAAAGTTAAATGAGACTGCAAGATGTCAACTATTCATTGAAATGATGCGAAGTATAAAGTATAGGTCCATCATGAAGATTCTTGGGTTGAGAACATCAGAGGCTTCAAGTGAAAAATCTATTGTCAAGAATCTAATGAGTGAGTATGAGAGAGTGGCTAACACCTTATGCACAAAAGATAGTAATGCAACACAGCGTGTGATTACATTGACTATAGTAAGTAGTCAAATGAGGAAAGCTCATCCAATTAGAAAGATGAGTCAAGAATTGAGAATTAATAGGAAAACTTTTATCAAGAGCCGTTGGAAGATGCCAAAGAATTGAGGACACTAATGCCAATGAATTATGGGTGTTCTCAGGGAGACTACCATGAAAAGATAAACCAATTGTTGAAGCATTCAGATCACTAATTGAAGAATTTTGGAAGAATTACACAAGGGTATCTTTGAATCAAAGGGATGTGGTCAGAAGGAGAATCGGTAGTCAGAACTGTGAGCCACATCCAAAGCATTTTTTGGATGAGACTCAAACACAACTTTATGATAAATTTCTAGAGAAGTATCCTCAAATTAAAATTTGTCAAAGATATTTTGAAATGCTAAAACCTTTCTATGTCAAGATAAATCACACACGCACTCCTTGTTGTTGTAGATTACATATTGAATTTTCTAACCATTTTGATGCTTATAGGTCTATATGTTTAGATATGCATACTAACAATGTTTTGCAGGGTTGTGCCATATGTGCCCCACCAACATCTTCAAGAGACTTCATATCAAGAATTTTATGTGAAAGAGAGGAAGGTCAAATATTCTACAAGAAATTATGCTTGGATGGCACATGTCATTATTGTGATGGCTTGTAACATTTGTCACTATGTGAACATATGGAAAGAACACACGCAGTTGGAAATGAACTAGTAGAGTTTGGCAAGTATAAAATAGTGGCATACAATACAAAAGATGGTAAAGAAGCAAAGAGGTGTGAATTGGTTATTGAAAAGATTCCAGTGTATCAGTTTATGCCTATATTTTGTGACAGCATAGTGTATGAGTATGCAAGACATGCCCATAGAGCTCGATGGTTAGACTTACAATTCAAGTTATGCAAGGACACATTTCTAGTTGGTAGCATTGTTTCAATCGTGGACTTTGCAGAGAACTACAATCTACAGCCATAGCGTGAGGTGCAATCGCAATATTACAACTCCACATAGGTTTCTATATTTGTGCACATCGCATTCATTCATGCGAATGATAGTACAGAGGATGACAGAAAGATCATAAGGGAGTATAATTTCTATATTAGTGATGATCGCATGCATTCTATGGAGTTCATGCAAGGTTGCTTTCAAGTGTTCTACAATGATTTGGCTAGAAGGGGCATATCATTCAGTTAGCATATCATATGGTCAGATAATTGTGCATCACAATTCAAGAACTCACGAAATTTCTATTGGCTGAGTAGGAGGCATAATTTTATAGGTATTCAACATATGTGGAACTTTTGTGAGGCCGGGCATGGAAAGGGGGAGCATGATGGTGCAGGAGCATGTATCAAAAGAGCCATAGCACGAGAAGAGTTAAAGTATAAAGACAATGCAAAGTTGACAGATGCAAAATTGATTGTCAAGTGGTGTAATGCTTCCATGGGTCTAGGTAATGAAGGTAAGTCTTCAGTTCATAGATTTTTTTGGTTGATAGATGATATTAACATTGCACCATATGAGGACTGTTGTACACTGACAGGATCAAATGAGATGCACTCTTTCAGAAGCTCAATTGCAGGTTCATGGAGCATCCATATGCAAAAGATGTCATGCTTTTGTTCTTCCTGTACAATTCAAGTCTGGGATGAGTGCGAGTCAAAGGAGTGGGTTGATGAATGGCAGTTAAGTTATCTTAGCCCACTTGACACGTATCGACCCCCGATGGCACTGGAACTAACACAGATGGAATCATTAGTTGACTTTGACCACATATCAGATTTAGTTCAACCAAGTAATATAGGGCACATATATGCATCTAATTTCATCCAGTTCAACTAGGTAATGTCATCTCACTTTGTAGTGTTTTTGTAATGTTGACTAATTTCATCTAATTTGCTACACATATCAATGTAGGGCACGTATATGTAGTTATTGCAGATGAAGATAATGAAGAGGGAACAAATTTTTACTTATGTCATTGTGTTAAGGCCAAAAAGAAATTGGAGGCCCCTGTTACAGATGGAGAAAACATCAAATACCCTGCAGGCTCACTGGTTATTACTGGAACATGGCTTAGAAGGTACCCACATAAGAGTGTTAATTTTTGGCTGTTTCAAGACTTCAACATCGGAAGATTCTTCATTACTTGAACCTTGTCGTGGCATCCAATGTTCATTTGCTAAAGTATCGGGGTAGACCTTTGAACAAAATCTTGTGGAAGGTGCGTGAGTCTGACCATGAAGCAATACTTGACACAATAAAGAGTAGAACAGACCCAGATGGTTCATTGGATTAATTTTTAAGTATTCACATTGATTTTGTAAAGTCATGTTACATTGAGTTGTAAGTATGCACACTAACAATTAAGGTTTGTCATTTTTTTTATTTCCTCCTGCATTTTTACACATATACACATTTTTACATCATGTTATGCATTTTTGGTGTCCTACTCCTGATGCGACCAAACTGACTATTCCAACACATTGGGATGGGTACATTTATGCTAGGCATGGTCCTATTTTTCACCCAAACATGTCAAAACAGTCCGAGCTACAATGTACCGACGATATCCTTAAAGAGTCCAAAGTGCAAAAAGGCCGCAATCTTTGACGAGATGTTACTTGAAAACTGTGTTACTTAGAAATATTTTGTCTAAGGTAACATGATCATGTGGAGTGTTTCTACAATAACCTCTCTTAGTTTTTTATATCTCTAAGGCATTTTGCCGTGGTGAAAGGTTTTTTGCTGCCCCAAAAATCATCAGAAGGAGGCAGTGTAAAGTTGCAAATGGGTGTAACTTTCGTCCTGCTCCTGATGTGACCAAACTAACTATTCCAACGCATCTGGATGGGTACATTTACACTAGGCATGGTCCAATTTTTCACCCAAACTTGTCGAAACAATCTGAGCTACATTGTACCGACGATATCCCTGAAGAGTCCAAAGTGCAAAAAGGCTGCAATCTTTGATGATATGTTACTTGAAAACCGTGTCACTTAGAAATATTCTATCTAAGGAAACATGATCAAGTAGAGTGCTTCTATAATAACCTCTCTTAGTTTTTTATATCTCTGAGGCATTTGCCCGTGGTGAAAGGTTTTCTGTTGCCCAAAAAATCGTTAGGAGGCAGTGTAAAGTTGCAAAGGGGTGTAACTTTCATCCTGCTCCTGATGTGACCAAACTGACTATTCCAACGTGTCCAGATGGGTACATTTACGCTAGGCATGGTCCTATTTTTCACCCAAACATGTCGAAACAGTCCGAGCTACATTGTACCGACGATATCCCTAAAGAGTCCAAAGTGCAAAAAGGCAGCAATCTTTGACGAGATGTTACTTGAAAACCATGTCACTTAGAAACATTCTGTCTAAGCTAACGCGATCACATGGAGTGCTTCTACAATAACCTCTCTCAATTTTTTATATCTCTGAGGCATTTGCCCGTGGTGAAAGGTTTTCTACTGCCCCAAAAATCGTCAAGTGGCAGTGTAAAGTTGCAAAGGGGTGTAACTTTCGTCCTGCTCCTAATGTGACCAAACTGACTATTCCAACGCATCCAGATGGGTACATTTACGCTAGGCATGGTCCTATTTTTCACCAAAACATGTCGAAACAGTCTGAGCTAAATTATACCGACGATATTCCTGAAGAGTCCAAAGTGCAAAAAGGCAGTAATCTTTGATGAGATGTTACTCAAAAACCATGTCACTTAGAAACATTCCGTCTAAGGTAATGTGATCATGTAGAGTGCCTCTACAATAACCTCTCTCAATTTTTTATATCTCTGAGACATTTGCTCGTGGTGAAAGGTTTTCTGCTGCCCCAAAAATCATCAGAAGGAGGCAGTGTAAAGTTGCAACTTCTTCTTACGCGCAAATGTAAGGGTACACAAAGGGAAAATGGTGCCTAGATGACTTAGTGCATTTCTATGACTTCATTCACATGTTTCAATGTTTGAGAAACTCTCCTTTACTAAGCACTTGTCCTCATGTCAACGTTAAGCTTTATACCTCCTAGGCACTCAATTAGGTGATGTCATTAGATACAACTTACCTTGTCATGTCCCCGTTTCTAGCTTGATCATCAAGTGAAGAATGGATTAGCCTATTGCTCATTCCTGGAGGCTAATTCAAAATGATGAGGGAATGAATTGGTTTTTGACTAACTCAATCTCATTGTTTTGCAGGAACAAAGTCAGAAACTCAAAATGTGGCTAAGTCTGGAAAGCAAAAAGTTGACTCTTGGAGTCTAGGCACCAATTTCACATCAAATTGTCCAAATGAGTGCCCAAGGATGTGGAGTCTTCAATCAAGGCGCTCTGGCAGGAAAAGTTGTTTGGCCTTCAAGATGAGGTTACCTTAGTGAATTAAGTTAGGATGAAAGCCTATTCACTCTAGGTGCCAATCTCAAGTTGCACAATCATGAATGGGTGCCTAGAGAAATAAGGCACTACATCATGGTTCCAAGACCTTAAAATGGCACCTAAGCATGTAGGAGGAATTTTCAAGGAGCCAGATTTTTTTTGAAACTCTAAGGAACTAGTCCAAAGACTCTATGGCGCCATCTTGATACTATTGAGTCAACTTTCGAACTCAAACATATTGAAACAAGGTCTAGGAAGCTAGGCGCCATCTCTTGCCAGTTCAACCTCTGAGATGCGCCAACATTGGAAAGACTCTTAATGAGCGCCTAAGTTTGAATTGATCTTGTGATTGAAAGTTTGGTGATGTATTAGTGCAACATGATCTTTAGTTGAAGCAATCTAAGTTCCAGGAAGGGTTTAGAAGTTATCAACCTCTTCACTAAGTTAGGCGTACTTTACAAGCTTTCTTACCCAAGAGTTGCACCTCATTGAGACAAGGCACATCTTAACCTTTGGGACTTTTCATTAAGACTCTAAGCAAGAAGGTGCATTTCCATGGAGTAGCATACTCTAGATAGCGCCTAATGCCATCAAGGTGCAATTCCACCCTCACTTTGGTGGCCTATCATCAAGAAGGGGCATTGGGCATTCCTTGAACAGTTCTAAGCATTTAAAGTTTGTGAAATCACCAAGGAATGTTGGGCGCCATGTGTATCCTCAACAAGCTTGAGTTTTCGCCTAGACAAGTTGGTGCTTATTCATGTTTTAACTTCCCTCTTGAAGTGCCTAACTTGGGAAAAGGTTATCTTGTTGTTAGTCAAGTGTTTGATGTGTTTTGGAGACTCCAAAAGACTTCCTCTTGCTAGGCGCTCTTCTTGGCAACTACAACCTTCAATTGGCACCTAGATCCTAAAGAAAAACACTTGCAAGTGTGGGTGCACTTTCCTTGTGATGGAGCATCAAACTAGAGCCTAGAAATCATAATGCATGAAGTGAGCGCCTAGGATCCTATTGGTCCAATAGGTGGTTTTGGGATCCATGTCAAGTCATTAGAGATAGATATTTTGGCTCATTTGATGATGGTCTCAAGTCTCTCTACCAAGGTGCATTTTGATGATGTTCTTATTTAAACTCTTATGAAGACTATCTCATCCCTAAGCACTCATCCTTTTCACAAGGGGTATGTCAGTTATCCCATATATCATTTCATTATGATTATTTTTCAATATCCTGATGGTGGAAGGATTGTTTTCACTATTATCTCTAGCTTGGGAAGTCATCAACAATCCAACTCTTGACGTCGATACAAGGTTCTTTTGAAGGCAAAGGGTGCCTAGGCTTATGGGGCTCAATTTGATGTATTTATTGAAAGCTCAAAGTTAATTGATGCTTATTTAAAATGCCACTTAGTCCTTCATTTGCATTATAGGCGCCATTTGCTATTGACTTATATACTCCTCCTCATGCTAGGGTGCCATAATGAAGTGGTTTAGACAATAGGTGCGCTTCACTTACTAGAGGCTTGTTCTCCTTCCACCTTAGGCCCACTTTTATGGTGGAATAGGTGTCAATGGGTGCCTTGTCTTAAATGAATGCTCTCTCTAAGTTGGGCACCCTTTTGAGGCTTTATGAGTTGCAAATTGTGCCTTAACCCTTCATGCTTGTTCCTCAATGTTTGAATGTTTAAGAAAGTCTCCTTTAGGCTCTCATCTTAATGACTTTTTCTCAAGGTGCAATCATCCTAATGACTTGGATATTCATCCTAGTGTTTCAGGATCTCAAACATAAAGAATAACATGATGATTCATTTTTTTGTATTGCATATAGTTGACATTCTATGCTACTCATAAAGAATATTAATATTTTATGTTAAACATGATGATTCATTTTTTTTTTAAATACAACTTTTATCTTTTAGTTCCAAAATGAGGTTTAGGTGATACTTGAATAACAATAGGTAGCTTATTGGATCAACAAACATCCTATGTAATACAATTAGACTTTAAATATTTGAAGTAGCCATCTACAAATATCCATTCAAACGTGGATTTATAATGCAAGTATGGACACCATCAATAAAAAATATTTGTAATAACCAAATATCCATATAGGCATACATCAATATCTATTGATATAAGTATAACATATATATATAATAGCCATATAGGCTTACAAGAATGCCATATAGGAATACAATGTCAACTATATACTATACAAAATATATGTCCACAAATGCCATATAGGCATACAACAAAGGAACAGAATAAAAAGTCATTCCCCTTTGGCTGGTGAAGAGAATAAATCACGAGCAGCCTTTGATCTTCTAGGGGATGGAAACATGCATGTGGGTGGTCTACTATGAACCCGAGGGCTACTCCTATTTAGTTCTTCCTGCATCTTTACCTATTACAATAAAAAGTATAGATATTAATATATAGAAATTACATGTTATAAAAAATGAAACATTTAACAAAATAATCACTTACCGTTAACATATAATCTGTCTCCTCGCTTGCCTTAGTAGCAGGAATAGGCCTTGGTGATGTCAAGTCCTATAGAAACCATCCAGATAGAAATTAAACTTCAAATCAATAATCTTTTGATTTTTCAAAAATAGACAACTATAACAATGAATGCAAATTGAAATTTACTAATCT
Organism: Cunninghamia lanceolata; assembly: GCA_027924645.1. NCBI lineage: Eukaryota > Viridiplantae > Streptophyta > Pinopsida > Cupressales > Cupressaceae > Cunninghamia > Cunninghamia lanceolata. Next base: position 3,977,723 of record BSBN01000175.1, on the reverse strand, counting down.
ACCTCATACCCTTGTCAATGCCATGGAGCTCTGAATTGCAGAGGCCGTACCATGCTCCATTGCCCTCTAAACATGGGGACGTGTCTCCGTAGTATGCATCATCTGCAAATAAAACAACATTATTCAATTACGAAAACTATAATAGTGATGCAAATCATGGCTCCTAACATACACACACATTCATCTAAACATGGAAGTACACACAATAAAGCACACAAGTCACATACAAAAATCTAGTAAGTACAATTCATTCATTAAACTATTTATTTTATTACCTCCGTAAAACTTTGAAGTCCACCACCGCTGGTAGGTGTTGCCATGAAATCTACAATATTAACCTATTCAACATCCAAAATTAGATATTGGAATACCATTCATATAACGATGCTATTCACATGTAATATTTATAATTGTTTACTAGTTACATACCCTGCTACTAGATGATCTAGTGTAAAATGCAGGTGGTGAACCACTAAAAACTGCATCAACGCTATGACCCTGAAATTTTATTAAAATCATCAATTTAAATTAGTTAATCTTGCATTTCAAAAATAAAATTTAATAAATTAAATTCAATAAACTTGCTAATGTTTACCTGAGTATCAAGGCCAAAAGTCTCACTCAGGAGGGTATTTGTCATCACCATTTGCTCAGCTACAGATGTAGCCTGTGTGCCTGCATCTTAACTATCCATGGGGTCATAACCACAGGCTGACCCACAAGTCTGACAAGTATGGGGTGGGACCCTACTCCTCGCACTATCTCCCAACCCACTCTGTGCTGCAGGGCTGGCATGCACTATGATGCTCTGGGTCAAGGCACTAATGGACTGAAGTGTATCAACCTCAACACTCTCCTTCACAATGGAAGGGATAGAAACATGCTCGTGGGCTGGTTTGCTGATTACTTGTCTCACTGTCCACTGTGGGTCAAGACGTACCTCTAGTCTATCTTGTGCTGACCCCCTACCTCTACCCTGGAAGTCCCGCATATCAAAATAGTTTGGCACTTTATTGAGGACAAACTCACAGTAGAGTTTCCTCATAAAGTATTGTGGGACCTCATTGTTATTGCATGGAAGATGGTCAAAAACCATCCACCACCTCTGCCAAAAATTGTCCCTTATCGCTTGGTTGTTGCACCAATGGATAGGGAACCTCTTGCATGTAATGGGTGGGGGTTGATTTGTTTGTGGGTTTGTGAAAATTGAACACAAGTCTAATTTTTTAATTTGTAATTTTTTCACATCTTGGTATGACAACTTGTCTACATAATATTCTCTAAACTCTCTCCTCTTATCCGTCCAACTAGTTATTTGCTTGCTAATTGAATCTACATTTGATAACATAGATTCAAGAGATTTAGCAAGCATGGACCTATGCAAGGTTGAAGTGGAAGGATCTTTCAACCTTGCAATTATATCTTCAATTTATTTTTTGTTGTTTTCAATTTGCCTTAGGCTCGTCATTACCAACCCATAACGCAAGCGCGTTATGTATTTTTTTAAAAAAAAATTGTTTGGCCACTTTTTGGCCCCCCATCTTTTTGCACTTACCCATTTCATTCCTTTGGTCCTTGCACTCCACCATCCATTTTCCTCCCATACCTTGCTTCTCACCCTCATGCATGCCCTTTACATGTTACTTTATTTTTTATCCATTTTGTTGGCAAGAGACATTGCTTCGCATCACAAGTGTTGTCATTGATGGCAACTAAGACCATGCCACTCATTTGCATAACACAATTTTTTAATACCAGAAGTCAGAATCAAAATTTACCTAAGTCTGGGTAGTCAAGAACAAAGCAGGTGACAAGGTCTAGTATCTTAGTCTAGATCTCTCTAATGGAAAGTCATATTTTGTTGCGGATCTGATGTAGTCATAAGCATTGTCAAGACAATCTAAATCTAGAATTTTGGCCTTCGATGATAAAGGATTCAAAAGTTATTAGCTTCTAAGTATCAAGTTAACAGTTTGACAGAGTAGACAGAAGAAGAATAGGCCGATCTTGGTAAATGATCTTGGTTCAGATGCATGGAAGTTGTGGACTGGGAAATTAGTGATGACCATTGATAGTGGCTGACCAGATTGATGGTCTATGAGTGAAATTTTTGGTCCATGTCTCAAGTTATGCATGGATCTAGCCAACAGAGTAGAGTACTCAATAAAATTCCAAGTGTTCTTGAAGCTGACTAGAAAGTGATTGAAGATCAGGATGTGGATACATATAGCCAATGGATTTGGATGATTTTGAGTAAGTGTTGTGATTATGAAGGAAGAGCGAAGAAGAAGAGATCTAAGGTTCAGATAATGACAAAGCAGTAAGCAGGGGAGAGTAAAGATGAAATGTGTAAGATAAAATTTTTCTCCTTAACTGGAATTAAATTCTTGCATTAGTAGATGCTTCTCATCAGTTAAAAAATCCTTGTTATTCTCTTGTAATCATTTGTAGGCAATGAGCCTCTATTTGAGCAGTAAGCTTTGGGCAGTGATCTCGAATGCATGTGCATTCCCATTTGTAAAATACTTTTAAAAGGGTGTTAATTTTTGTGGGTTTATCCCCACCATGGTTTTTCCCTTAACTAGGTTTCCACACTAAAAATCTTGGTGTCAAGTGTGTTATTGTGTTGCTACTCTTACATTTGTGATTATGGTTTTCATGATTAAGTTATTGATTTATTGTTAAGTGGTAAAATGAAGAATTAACTACAAGAAGTATTAAATTTTGAGACAACTGATTCACCCCCCTCTTAGTTGTCTACCCTATTTTCAACAATTGGTATCAAAGCAAGGTTCCTTAAAAGAAGCCTACTAGCTTAAGAAAAGATCTTGGAAGGAGTTTTCAATGGGTTCACTCAAAGATCAACTTCAGTTGGCTCTAAAAGATCTTGATCAGTCCAAAGTAGAAATATCTAATCTAAATATGAACTCAAGGATGCTAATGATACCATTGAAATGTTACAAGATAAATTAAAGAAGTCTATGGGAAGGAAAAAGGAGCTACTTCTTAGTTATCCAGTTTAACTGAAGAAAATGGCATGAATGAAGCCTTGGAAGAAAAGACAAAGGAGTGTGAGAAGCTGTCAAAAGAAGTTGTTGTTCTAAAAGTTGAGATGGAATCTGGGGAAATGAGGCTAACTAAAGAAATTGAACAAAGGAAGAAGACTAAAGAAGATTTGAATCAAACTCTAAAAAAGAACTAATGAATGCTACAGATTGGATAGTATATCTGGCCATCTAAAGTTTGATCTACAAGAAAGCAAAGACAATGAAAAAGATCTTGAAAGGAAAATTGTCATTCTCAGACATGACCTAGAAGTTGCAAATGAATATAAGGAGAAGTTCAAGATAAGTTCAACTAAACTTGAAGCAATACTTGAGGGCCAAAAAAAGGTTGATGACAAGCATGGTCTTGGATATGAGAAAGGCGAAAGCTCCAGTTTTGGACAAAGAAACTTTCAACCAAGGAATCGGAGAGATAGACCTAGAAGACCTTCAGTAAGACAACCTAATGCCCAAAGGTATCCATCTTTGAATGGAAATTGCTTCAAGTGCAATAAATTTGGTCATAAAACCACTCAATGCAGAAGTAGAGTAAATCAAAATAATCCATCCTTCTCTAGACAATGCTTCAATTGTAAGAGGTATGGTCATAAATCCAATGAATGCATAAGTATGATAATGAATAACTCATCAAATAGAGGAAATGGGAATTCCTTCAATGGCAAATGCTTTGCATGCAATAGATTTGGATATATGGCCAATTAGTGCAGATCAAGAGGAAATCAATCAAATGGGCAAAGAAATGTTGTATGCTTCAATTTTAACCGATCCGGTCATTTTGTAAGATTTTGCAAAAGCAAGAATAATGGAAGAGGAGGTCTAGAAAATAGAAAACTAGATGAGCAAAGACAAGACAAAGGCAAGGACAAAATTGATGTGAATAAGATCCAGAATGAAATGAGCAAGACATGGGCTAAGAAAAGTGTTATGAACAATAATAGTGGATCCACACTAGAATCTGGTGCTAAAAATTCCTCCATAAATTAAATTAGGAGCTTTGGCTCAGGGGGAGCTGCATTGAACATCAAATTTCCCCAGTTAGTAAGTGGGTGCCTGGATATGGCACAATGAGAAAAGATATTTTGAAGTGTTTGAGAATTTTTGGAAGGATTTCTAGAAGGAAAAATGTTGATATGGAAATTTGTGGAGTAATTCATGAAAATCTGTTCAAGAAATACAGTAACTAGATGAAGTTAGGGCAACGCATTTATTACAATACCAAATTAGGTTTTGCAAAGAAGAAAAGGTCACTTGATCAAGCATTTGAACCACTTTGCATTTGAAGGAAACAAGTAGAAGAGTATCTAAGCTACAAATCTAGAGATTGAAGAACAAAGAGTGAATTCAACCAGTAATTGATCAGCCCTAACCCCATGGGAGAAAAAGGAACTAATCTGTAAATCTTTAAATGTGTTCCTTTGGTAATATGCCTAAAAACTGTGACCATGGTTTTTTTAATGTAATTTTGTCCAGGATTTCTAGGGGTTTTTCTTGAGTAGATTAAAGGGAGGGTTTTCTGGAATGGTCATTAACAAGTTGGATATCCCATGTGGTTTTCTTAGTAAAGTGGATAACAATGTTAATTTGTTTTGATTTTTTTTTCAACTGAGATTTTGTGGTCAATTTGGAAAGCAAGGAATGAAGATGAATACCAGGGAAGGAAAAGAGTTCTTACTAGGTCTTTTTTTAGACTGACATTTCATTTAATCTATGGATAGGCTACAACTACATTAAAGAATCCTACTAATAGATTTATGAGAATCTTGGATGAGGGTTCAGTTATTGTATACAAATTAGATATCCAAACAACATAATTATGGCTGCATAATTATAGGAAAGCTGATCCAGGTTTCCACAAAGAAAAAATTGAAATGCATAAGATGTACAATAGTCACTCGCTAGCAATTAACAAGGATGATGAGGAAATGGGAGTAGTGGATGATGAGGAAATGGGAGTAGTGGAGTTTACATGTCAGAATTTTGACATAGATAGCAGTTTGTTGAGAGTCTCACCAAAAATAGGTATATTTAAAGGATGGGATTCATTTCTAAGTATTGATAACAAATATCATTGGAACAGAGAATCATTGATGGTGGTGAAACATTAGCAAAGGGATACAGAGATGGAGCAAGATGACAAGATCCTTGATCAAGACAAGCAGCACAGTAACATAGGTAGAGAAATAGCAGATAAAGAGACTAAAACAATGGTTTAGAAACATGAAAAATATCATATGAATCATACTTAAACTTGTTTTTTGTAGAACTTTTAATGTTTTAACTTACTAATTTCAGTGATAAAAAGATGTATTCTATAAGATGTAATTTTAATGGAGTGGCTCTCTTATGGACTTAATGTACTTATCCTTCTTATTGGTAATATATATGCAAGTTATAAAAAAACTATCTAAAAATTGCCAAGAGCTATCACTCTTGATTTATTTTATTCTATTTAGAACTATTTAGTAATTATAGTTTCTACTACCCCATTATTCTATTTGTTGACATTAATATTCTTTTCTACATATACTAGAAAGACATCTAAAGGAAGATTTATCAAGTTTAACATTGCGACAATTTACTTTGCTGTTTTAGATTTTATATGAAATATCATTGGGGACCTACCAAAATTTAAATTATATTTCTACATTTGCAAGTATATGTACAACTAGATATCTTTGTAAATAATTGACAAAATAAATGAAGGTATTTAAGTTAACAAATGATGAGAAATAGAAAATTTTCACCACAATACTATAAACAAATAAATGAAGATAAACGTTAGATTTTCTTTTTCATATGACATACTTGTCCAAATTTTTTCTATTATACTACTTATAACACATTCTAAACTCCTCTACAATAACCCACTATTCATTTTAAAATAGGATTGTATAACAAGGTTGTATCATTTTTTAAAGAAATATGTTGTAAATAATAATAAAATTATAATTAACTCAACATAAAAGTGGAAGAATATGCTACAATGCACTAGGAATAACCCTGAGTTTCATCATAAACTGAATATGGTTCAACAATTATTGATGGATATCAGACTCCCTTTATTCCCTCAGAAGGATGAACTCCTGTGGCATGCTGACAAAAGAGGGAGGTTCTCGGTAAAATCTACTTACCTTCTGCTGGTGGAGGATGTTAACAAAGATGAGATATGGGAGAAAGTCTGGAATTGTAAAAGTCTTCCTAAAATCAACTTCTTTTGGTGGACTGCCACCCATAATAAAATTTTGACTTAGGATAACCTCCATAGTAGAGTGTTGCAGCTTGTTAACAGATGTGTTCTTTGCGGCAATCAAGAAGAAACTGTGGCACATCTCTTCATTCATTGTGACTTTGCCCATGAGGTATGGAGCAGAATTATGGAAAAATTTGGTATACAATGGGTTTTTAATAGAGAGATCCATGATTGTATTGCCAGTTGGAATGTTCCCCTTAGTCACCCTTGGTTGCGGGAACTGTGGAAGTAGACCCTTCCTTCTCTTGGGTGGGCCTTGTGGAAAGAAAGAAATAATAGGATCTTCAGGGACACTCATAGGTCTCCGATGGAGGTTTGGATCTCTTTATTTAAGACTATTGTTGAAAATGTTTCTAATGCTAACATCAAATCTGCAGCTCAACCTTTGACCAAACAGGATTCTTGGGTGGCTTCTAACTGGGGTTTGCTGAACCAAATCTTGGATTTTGATGATACGAGACTTCGGAAAAGACTTAACACTATTTGGACCCCACCAGAGCTGGGGTGGTTGAAACTTACTTTTGATGGTGCTGCTAAAGCTAATGGTTGCGCCAGCGGAGGAGGTATATTTAGGGATGAACATGGGGATCTTGTTGCAGCTTATGCCGGAGGTCTTGGAAAGCATTCTAACAACTTTGCTAAGGCTATGGCCCTCCTCTGGGGTCTCAAAGTGGCGATCTCTATGGGGATTAGCCATCTCCACATACAAGGTGACTCTAAAATCATTCTGGATGCGGTTACCGGTCTCTCTACTTGTGGGTGGAAGCTGAGTGACATTATTTCTGATATTCAAACCATTCTCCATGGCATCCCCAATGTCTCTTTCTCCCATACTTATAGGGAAGGCAACTCGGTTGCTGATGGTCTTGCCAACTTTGGGCAGGAATTTCAATTATGGCGGGTCTGGCACGAAATTAGCAGCATTCCTGGTCACATTGGAATGCTTATTTAAAACAAGAAGAATTCTATTATTAATGATGTCCAATCAAGTGTTGAGTGATGAGGTGGCATGTTCTCCCACTCTATCTAGGCTTATGCATGAGTCCCGTGCGAATTGGCAGCGGCGCCTGTACTCCCTCCAGGCGAACTTAATCTTCATTATTTCGCTTGTGCTTTGGAACTTAATGTTTCATGATTGGCATCAGCTGGGTTTTAATCATATGAATACCACTTGTTGGACTCCTCTGAAGGGTATTCTACAAATTAATTGTCTTCTTCTGCTGGGTATTGTGGCATGGGCTTTCATCATGGGCTGTGAAAGAATTCACACTGAACCTAACACCTGCAATGATTTCACAGATAATGCCATTGTCTGGCATTACTGCAAGGAAGGGGGCATAATTCTATTCCTAGAATGCCTTAACGGGCATGATGAATCGTTATCCATCCAGTGTGCTTCTTCGTGGATTGATAGACGGGTCACCATTGGCAATGTTAGCTTTGAGTTTTCTGAGAAAAGTATTGCTGAAGCGACGAGCTTATCCCTCAAAGACATTAAGTTGCCGAGAAAGAAGAGGGTTTCTGAAGCATAGAACCTAAAGCTTTTCTTGGGTGACGGCGAAGAGTTGGTTCCCTACCAGGGAGGGTTCAAGAGGGCGAAGCTTCCTCAGCCTTGGGTGGACATGTGCTTTTTAATTATGAAGTATTTTACTTTGGAAGGCTGCTATGCTAGGTTTTATTACTACCATCTTCCCCTGCTCAATCATTTTCATAGAAACTCGGCTATTTGTTTTCCTTTTTACTTACTTTCTTCTTTAGAACACTCGGTTAAAATGGTTCATAAGAATTTAACCTCCAGGCTGTTGGAGAAGCCTGTGCCCCTTCACCAAGGCCTCATTCATAGGCTTTACTAGTTTCACTTGGCCCTGATGCCCCCTGCCACTCTCCATTACCCGGCTGTGGAACCCTCCCCCAATACTCTGTCGGCTTCTATCAAATGTGATCCTCTCCACACTCCTGTGACTAATAGCCATGATGGCATGACTTCAGCCTCTGTGAAAACCAATACCCCCACTCCTGGGTCTACCTCTACCTCGAAGAAGAAGGGCTCTATTAAGTCTAGGAAGCGGCTTCATCACCTCTCTGAGCTGGTTGAGGAAGCGGCCATTCTTAGCTCCCTCAAACATAGTTAGGAGACCCCCAAAGGTGTTAACTTGTCTGCTGAGAACCCTGCTAAAAAGACTAGGAAGGACAAAGAGAAAAGCATTTCCATCGGTGTCAGACACTCTACCAGAATTGTTGGGAAGCTGGCCCCCATGGTTAAACTCATAGACTACTCAGAAAGTAATTCTGAGGTTTCTTTTCATGATAAGGAGGCCGATAGTGATGAATTGCAGGAAATTTACATGGAGGATCCTATTTTTGGGGGGCAGTTTGATGACCACGACTCTCTGTAGAATGTTTATAGGGACAACCCTAAGAATGTGATGGATACTGGTAGTGATAAGGATGAGGTTGACCACCAGAGCCCTGTAGATGCCTAGTATGATATTGGCGAAGGAGAGGAGAACTTTAATGACCAGAACCCTGCCGGTGCTGACGAGGTGGAAGCGAATAGTCAGTCTGTCCCTGAAGAGGATGATGTCAGGGCCACTGCTAAGAATGGCAATGAGAATGAGGGCAGAGATAGTAGCTCTCTCTGTGCTTAAGTGACTCAGTTAAAGGACAAGATGGTGGCTCTATAACTCAAGATGTCTACTCTTTGCAAGTTCATAACTCGCATGCTGTGTAGATCTACCATGAACAACTTAACCCTTTTGTAGGATTTTCAACTTCTCTTCTAGGGAACCGACAATGACAAAACTCAGGAGTTGGATAGAATCTTTGAACTACTTGCTAATGACTGGGAGGACTCTCTACCCTAGTGTGCCTTCTGCTGTCTGGTTGGTGGTTTTTTCCTATTGCTTACTTTCTACTGTTTGGTAGCTGGTGTTTCCTAGGTTTAGTTTCCAGGCTCTTTTTGTTGTCTAAGCCTGTGCTTTTTCTTATGTTATCTCTGTAATGGGTTCGGCCCCTTGTTTTTGCCACCTGATGTAATCAAAAACATAAAAGTAAAACCTTAAAAATTAGGTATAAATATTAATATAAAAATTTAACATTAAAATATACTTAAATATTAATTTTGAAAAAAAAAATAAATTGTACTTGAAAATTCTTTTAAAAGAGGAGAGAAATGGTAACATAATAAAATCAAATGCAAGAGTATATCATAATAATGTTTAAACATGAGTTAAATTAATAAACATTAAAGTCTATAATCTATGTACTCTATTAGATATTTAGAAGGATTACATTTTTGTTGAGCAATATCTTTTCAGAATATTGACTACTCTTTTAAGAATATTGACTCCTTTATGTACTAAAATAAAAACCTATAATGATATAAATGTGAAGTGCAATAGTTATAAAATTTCAATTAAAAAAAAAAGCATTTTATTATTTAAGATTTTAGTTTAAAAAATGAAATTCTAGAAATATGGTGTAGAACTACCACATTTATTATAGGAAAATCTATGTAAAAGATATTACTATTCCATTTATGAAAAATTGAGTAAAAACTAGGTGTCTTTTACATAAATTTATCTAATATTTTTTTTTTTATAGATAAGTGCCGTATAAGGAAACTGCTCTTGCTAAAATAGATCCAAAAATAAGAACAAGCATGCCCTTTGATAGGGTGCGAAAAAATTTATCTAATATTTATTGCATATAAAAGTAACATATTTAGCAAAAACCTATGTAAATATATTATATTTAATCACTTACATCAATAATATATTCAAATTAGGATAGGTATCTTAAATACATCTATCTAAAAGATGCCTATTTGTTTTTAATCACTCAAATCAATAATATATTCAAATTAGCATAGATGTCTTAAGTACATCTATCTAAAAGATGCCTATCTTTTCTTAATCACTCAAATCAATAATATATTCAAATTATCATAGATATCTTAAATAAATCTATTTAAAAGATGTCTATCTTTTCTCAATAAAAATTTCAATATAGGTGCCCCAAGACTAATATCTTTAGGATGTATTTAAAATATCTATGCTAGTATATGTATTTAATAAAATTTATAAAAGTATTTAAATTGTATAAACTTTTATTTAGATTAAACCTTAATTGTTACTTTATATATTTAATTAACAATTTATCTATGAGGTGTAGAAAATAACTAAAACGTTCAAAATACAATTTTAATCATTTGTTTCAATTTTTTTTTTATATTAATCATTGAGAGTTCAAAGTATCAAATATACAACAGAGACCCAAGGGCAAACAGCTAGCCCAAGGGGTCAAACTAGAGTATCAAAATCACATAATAAATAGTATGGAGATACAAAAGGAGAGAGTAACCAAGAGCAGCTAAGTAAGAATATCATCCCAGTTTTCCAACCAGGTCGTCCATCCATGTGGTCCTTCCATCCAGACCACCTTCTTCCTGTCCAGAATCTGAGCATACATATCCAGTTTCTCATAAGGAGGGGTACCATTGTCTCTAATCTCTTTAATCAGGTTGTCAAGGGCTTTGTCAAAAGTATTTTTGTCTTCTAAGATACTGGCCCATTCATATCCATGCTTCATCTCATATATAAACCTCGAGGCGTGTCCATCTTTAAGAAATCTCAGAAGCTTATCACGTTCTAGATTCATAACGCAGCAAACCTGAGAGGCAATCTTAAAATGAGTGAGTTTTCTGTAAAACCCAGTAAGACTTCTATCAATGCCTTGAAATTTGGCTTCATTTCTAAATTTCCATATGAACCAAAGAATGAAAGATGAAAGAATATGCCAAAAAAGGTTAGCGTCTTTTCTCAATCCTTGTATAAAGCCAGTAACAATCTCAATAGTATAGACATGTTTAGTAATAGAAATTCTGAACATTAACCAGATTTCTTTTGCAAAATTACAATCAAAACATATATGCCTCATAGTTTCAGGAACTCTGCAAATAGAACAAGTATCATAACCAGTAAGATGATTTTTAACAGGAAGCTTATCAAGCAGGAGCTTCCATTTAAAACATTTAACTTTAGGAGGAATAAGGGATTTCCATAAAATGTCAAAGGATTTTTTCCATTCAGTGGAACTGAGATTACAATACCAAAATTTGTTAATATGATTAGTCACAATAGTGTCAGTGTTGAGAAACTTGTATATGTCTTTGGCTTTAATTTTTGTTAGCAGGGACCCATCTCTCCATCTAAAAGATAGGTAACGATGAGAATCCACATCAGTACTTCTAGGAAGATTTAAGGAGGCACAAGCATTCTTAATTAAATTATAAGTTCTGATTTGAGAATTAGGAAGATCATACATTCTGGACAGACTGTTCCAGCTAATAAGAGTGTTATATTCCATGATATCCATAATGCATTTGATGCCCTTAGCATTCCAAGATCTAGCAGAACATCCTTTGGTAAGAGCAAGAGGCTTATCAGAGTTGGTAAGGTTCCACCAAATAGAGCGCTCTCCATGAATAGCATATTGATAATCAAAACTGGAGTTGTCAATGAAACCTCAGACCATCTCCCAAGCCTTCCAAATAGATCTAAAGACCCAGGTCCCTTGAACGGAAATAGAAAAATGGCCAGCCACCAAATCACAGAAAGGAAGACCTTTCTAGGATTTAGCTTGTTTTGGGACACCACACTAGATGTTATTTCTGATAAGGACCTTCCAAGGCTCGTTACCCTCAAAGGCCTAGAAGATCCATTTGAAAGCAAGGGAGATTCCTTGCAATCTAAGATCTTTAAGTCTGAGGCCACCAACTTTTTTATCCAGATGACACCAGTTCCATTTCACCATGTGAGTCTTTCTCTTTCCTTTACCATCCGACCGTAGGAAGTTGCGAATAACCTTTTGAATTTCAAAGATCTGGTAGTTACTAAACATCCAAGCGGATGAGTAATATATACTGTAAGAAGATAAGATTTTTTGACACACTTGAGCCCTTCCAGCAAGTGAGAGAGTCTTATGATTCCAATTATTCAGTTTATTAATGATCTTGTCCTTGACCCACCCCCACATATCCTTGAGAGAAGGAGCAACAGAAAAGGGAATACAAAGATATCTGACAATCTTATGAGGCCCAGCCCACCCCACGAATAACCAAACTGATTCAACTAGTCAGGAGGAGCCTCTTTCTAGCCAAGCATAATAGATTTGGAGCTAGAAACGTGAGCTCCTGAGGCTTTCCCAAAAAACTCAAGTTTTTGATTAAGACAATGAATATTATGCTGAGAAAACTCCAAAAAAAGAGAGGTATCATCGGCAAACTGAATGTTTAAGAGTTTAGAATTATCAGGAAGGGTAATCCCATGAACTCTAGGAGAGAGGGAATCATCCTGAAGAAGATAAAAAAGAGCATCAGAGGCAATGACAAAAAGGGCAGGAGCAAGAGGGCATCCTTGCCTAATGGAACGAGAAAGCATAATAGGTTGTGAAAGATTACCATTAACTTCAATAAGAGCAGAGGCATCAGCGAGCAAAACTTTAACATAACTACAAAAGTTAGGAGGAAAACTGAAAGCTCTGAGCATTTTAACAATGAAGTCCCACTCAATTCTGTCATAAGCCTTCTCAAAATCAACAAGCAACATAGCAGTATCTTGATTAGAAGTCTTAGCCCATTCCATAGTTTCCCAACTAGTGATTAAATTTTCCAAAATGTATCTGCCTTTTATGAACCCAGTCTGAGTGGGGCAAATAAATTTAGGAAGAACTTTTTCAAGTCTAGTGGCCAAGACTTTAGCAAGAATCTTGTATGAAACATTAAGCAATGTAATAGGCTACCAATTCTTGATAAGAGCCTTGTCACCAGCCTTGGGGATGAGCTTAATGATGCTAGTATTAATAGAGGACCCCAAGGAACCATTTTCAAAAGCTTCAGAATATAAATTATAAAGGTCTTGAGTGATCCAATCAATGTTAGTCTTATAGAATTCAGCAGGGAGCCCGTCAGGACCCGGAGCTTTATCATCCTTAAGCTTACGAATAGCATTAGCAATCTCCTAAGGGGAAACCATATTTTGAAGCTGAATAGAGTCTTCTTTAGAAATCTTGGTAGGAATAAAGTTCATGCAGCGGTTTCTAATATCAACAGAGTTAGAAGAATCTTCAGATGAGAAGAGATTGGAATAAAATTCCCAAAAGGCATTGATAATGTCGTGAAGAGAGAGAAGCTCTCTGTCCTCAACGACAATCCTGTCAATTCTCTCCTTCGCATGTTTTTGTTTTAAGAAATTAAAGAAAATTTTTGATCCTTTATCCCCAAATTGTAGCCATTGATTTCAAGATCTAATGGAGGCTCCTTTAATTTTAGCTTGCTGATGTTTTCTAAGCTTATTTCTAGCAAGAGAAACTTGCTCAGCTAGAATAGAAGTAGGTTGGGTTTGGATACTGGCTTCCAGGGAAAGAAGATGCTCAAATAAAGAGTTTTCCACTCTTCTAAAATCCTTATCTTTTTTCTAACTGAAAGTCTGAAAGACCTTTTGCCAAGACTCAATATTGGTATTCCATCTAGTTATGTGTGAAATATTCTTATTATTCAGGTTAAAAAGTCTAACCATTTTGATGGCAATCAAAACATTTTGATCATCAAGCAGAGAAGTATTAAGAATAAACTTCCTAGAGCAAGGGGCAGAAGGAGGGATGGCATTTCTATAATTGATGGTAGCAGATATGAGGTAGTGATCAAAAAGACTAGAAGGATGAACAACAATGGCAGGTGAGGAGGCAGAGGAAAAGAAGGAGAAGAAATTGAGATTGGCGTAGAATCTATCTAGTCTAGAATAAATACAATTGACACCCTGCTGAAAATTGCACCAAGTGTAATTAAGGACAGAATTATCACAAGCATGTTCATAAAAGGGGTCAAAGAGATTAAATAGTTTTTTAAATCTATCCCAACAGATTTTTTCTGAACCTTTCCATTCAAAAGGAGCACCTCCAGATTTGTCAATATCTGATTCAATCATATTAAAATCCCCCCCAAATATCCATGGGATGTTAGGCAGGGAGATCATCCAATCCCAAAGCTGAGATCTTTCTCTATAATCATTGGAAGCATATAAAGAGCAGATTCCAAAACATGAGTCACAATCTTTAATGACAACCCAGGCCGCTCTGTTGCATGGAGAAATACCTGAGTCATAAATTTGTTTAGCCCATTTAGGATGCAGAAGAAGAGCAACTCCTCCATTTCCTTTGGGATGGTTGGAGAAGATCTTAACAGCATCCCTCCAAATGTAATCAAGAGCAAGATCAAGAGTAAAATCAACTGCTTTAATTTCTTGTAGCATCAGGAAATCAAGATTATTGTGCATATTAATAGACTTCTTAACAATAAACTTGCGATCAGGAGACTCAAGGCCTCTCACGTTCCAAGACAAGATCTTCATGAGGAACTAGGATTGTTAGATCTAGTAGAGAGACCCGCTTGGTCTCCAGTCTTTTTTTTGTTCTTCAACCCAAGAGGTCTTCCTTTCTTTTTGGAGGAGAGACTTTTAATATTCTCATCTTCTTCATCATTGTTTCCCTCACATTCCAGACTCATGGAGTCATCCATGCTAGAAGGAGGGCGGCTACTATTAAACAGGGGATTGGCATAGACAACCTCAATCATTGAGATGTCCTCTATTTCATTTAAAGCAAAAAACAAATTTTTAATTGAGAGATTCTTAGTGCTATCATTATCCGGAGCACAGAGGTTAGGACAAGGAGCTAACCCTGGGTCCGGAGGGATACACTTTTGATTGTCTAACATAGCATCATCAGGTTTCCCATTATCAACATAAGGAGTGTTATCTAGTAATAAAATAGGGCTAGAGTTAATAATTTCAATAGGATTGGTCCTAGCCTTGCATGGTCGAATTTGTTCTAAAGCCAGTTGCTGGGCATTTTTCCATCTTCTTTTCCGGTCTGCAACAATTTGGAAGTCATCAAGGCAGGCAGTCTTATTTAAAACATCTTCATTAGAGGCAAATAGAGGGCAAGCTGGTGCCGATTTGCTCCCATTTTTTGATTCAGATAAGGGGTTAACAGTTTTATGAGAAACACTGGGAGTGGTTAAAGCAATCATGGTAGGGTTCTTGAGGGGGGGGACAGAGGGTTTAGGAGAAGCTGGTTGTTCAGTACAGGTTTTAGGGTTAACAACTTGAGCATCCGACATAGAATTACCAGCAGAGATCGGGTCAGGGTTGGATTTCTCAGTATTAATGCTAGGTTTTTTCTGATTAGTAATAATAGGATAGTCCTTTCTTTGATAACCCTCCCTTTTGCATAGAAAGCATGCATTTAACCCCCCAAGGATTTCGATAAGGCAAACGAAAAATTGACCATTAATATTAACCTTCAAGTCCGATGGAATATCAATCCCAAGTTTGATGGAGATTAGAACCCTACCGTCGAGATTAGGGACCAAACGGGCAGTTTCATCAATCCGGATGATCTTGCCAAATTCCTCAAGAAGCTGGGGCAAAAATTTCCAAAGAAAGGGAAGAACACTCCTCAAAATTAACCATCTAGGGCACGAAAGGGCTAAAATTTCACCTTCAACAGCTTCCTGAGACCAGGGAAGAGCCCTAAAAGAAGTTTTGCCAACTGTCCAGTAATGGCGGTTTAGGGCTTCCAACTGGGACTCATGATTTTGAAAAAAGATAATGAACAAACCCCGTTGAATTTGCCTGTAGAACGAAATTTTCAAACCCATTTTGATATTCCATAGGCTGTTAAACCAGTCATCTAAAAATTTTTGAGGAGGGCATTTGTCAACATCTATGCAAGCAAAAAAGATAGCAGTATTTGCTAACCTATCCTTCTCCAATGCAATTTCCTTCATCATTTCATTATTTGGTGAAATAAAAGAATCAGCCGAAGCAGAGAAGGAAGCGTTACCTTCTTCGACTGGTTCTTTGCTTCCAAGAGTCTTAATAAAGTGAGCATCTAGGGAGATGCCATTAGAAGCTGGAGCCACCATTTCAGCAAAAGATTTTTTGAGGGTTTGAGCAAACAAAATGGCAATTGCAGAGGCAGAAGGAGGAGAAACATTAAGAGTTTGATTAGGGGCTGAGTAAATATCAGGGGCTTTAGGGAGAGAGCCATCAGGTGGGACAGCGTCCATAAATGAAACCAGGGTTTCGCACAAGGAAGGCAGGTAGAAAACAAAAATAAAGAATGGAAGAAAATAAAAGCAATGCAGAGAAAGGACGAATTCAAACCACATGGAGGAGAGAGACTCTCCTCCACCTTACCACCAATTCGCTGACGCCACCTTCCACTTGTAGATCACGGTCAGAGGAGTCGACATCCGCCAGAAAGCTAATTCACAAGTTTGCCGATAGGTTTTTTCACATGTAGACCCCATTTGTTTCAACTAAGAAAAACACTCATTGAAATAGAGAGGATTATGAAGTTAAGAATAAATTGCAAAATATTTATAGTTAACAAATAGATTTATTAGGTTAAGAGGGGGAGTGTGAGCATGTTAACAAAAACTATTAAAGCATTGAAATACCAAAATAATAAAAAATAAAAAACCTAAAATGATAAAATAGTGATAAGTAGATAAAGTAAAATAGAATAACTCTTAAATAAATAAAATAACTCCTTGAATAATAATAAATAACATTAAAAAAAAATGAAATATTAATATAAATATCATTTAGATGCACTAAAGGAAACATTGTTTAGATAGATATTAAAAATTATAAAGAGAAAATAATAAATCCTCAAATAAGAATCAAATTATTATTTTTTCATTTATCTTTTTAAAACTTAAGAATATTTTTTATGATTTATTCTATTTATTATTGAAAAGAAAAATAGTTAAAGTAAATAATATCTAAAAATAAAATACTTCTTTAGTAAAAGTTAAAATAAATAATTATTTAAAAAATATTACTTACTAATTTATTTATATTACTTATTTTACTTATTATATTTTTATTTACTTGAATTTATTATTTTATTTATCAAATAACATAAGAATTTCAATAAAATTATTTAGTTAGTATTTTTATTATAAGAGTAAACATAAATCTTTGAACAAAAATAAGGAAGGGGTTGGAATTATTGAATCAATTTTGAGACAAATATGTCACATGGTTGCACTTTTTTTTTCATTTTTTTTTAAAAGTACATGGAAAATAAAAATTCCAATTTGACAAAGTACTTAAAATAAGTGAAAGATAAAAATTTATGGGACCACTAAACAAACAGATAAAAATCCTAATAAAATTAGGTAAGAAGCTAAAGGGACCTATTTTTAGTCCTTCTCCTGACTTGATAATTATAGTAATCCATAAAATTTGGAAAAAAAAGTTTGGAGTCTTATTGATCAATTATTACTAAAAAGATATAAATTTATGGGACTACCAAACAAACAAAACAAAATTGTAAGGAAATTAGGTAAGAAGCTACAAGGGACCTATTGTTAGTCCTTGTCATAGCAGGATAATTATAATAATCCATAAGTTGGTCCATATTTTAAATTGAAAAAAAAGTTTGGAGTCTTATTGATCAATTATTAGGTTATTACTAAAAAGAGAGAATACTAGCATAAATATCTTCAATACATCTATCTAAAAGACTTTGAGAGATATAGTTTGCAAATGCCTATCTATTCTAAATAAAGATTTCAATATAAGCACCTCCAAAGTGAAATATATTTTTAATCTATAAATTGAACTCTATGCCACTACTTATAACATGTACATAGTTCAACAAGTTGACTAATTTTTAAACATGTTAGTAAATAGGATTATTATATAAACCTTGGAAAATATTGATCATGAACCTTGGAAAATATTAATCATGAACAAATTATGAAGAGTAGTTCCAAAGAAAGTTAAAGATTGACAAGGTCTAGGTCTTCAAGACATTGTTTTAGGAGAATTTAGAATTAACCCTTCTAGGTCTTTTGTATTTGTCTCTATTTCAGAAGAATGGGAAAATGTTAAACAATTCATTCAAGATAGAAATGCCATTGATAGAAGTAACAATCACACTCAAGGATACAGGTCTATTTGGTGGAACTTAAGGCATAAAGACAAGGTATTGACCTTGCTCCAAGGGTGCTCAAGAAAAAAATGACATAAACTAGGTATTGATTCTTTTGAAGACATAATAGTGGACAACTCTTTAAAGAGTTGGAATCAGATAAGAACTGACTATGAGGTACCTGCAACATAGGAAAAAAACATATGCTATTCTATGTAATGCCATTAGAGACAACATTAAACAAGGCATTGTTCTGAAAAAAGTTGGTTGGGAGGAAATGAAATGGAGGTATGGTACAAAACTGGGAAAAATGAAACCTAAAAAGCTATATGAAATGATAACATATTCACAAGAGGTCTTTGATGTTCACATTAACTCTATTTGGAATGTTAGGTTGGAGTCAAAAGTTTGGTCTAAAACCATTAATTCTATTTGGTCTAAAGTCATTGAGCCTAAGAAAAGTTGTTTTAGGTGGTTGTTACTGCTTAATAGACTGGCACTAAGGTCTGAGAGCAAAATGTGTTCCTTCGGTAATATGCCTAAAAACTGTGACCATGTTTTTTTTAATGTAATTTTGTCCAGGATGTCTAGGGTTTTTTCTTGAGTAGATTAAAGGGAGGGTAGTTTGGAATGGTCATTAACAAGTTGGATATGCCATGTGGTTTTCTTAGTAAAGTGGATAACAATGTTAATTTGCTTTGAAATTTTTTTTCAACTGAGATTTTGTGGTCAATTTGGAAAGCAAGGAATGAAGATGAATACCAGGGAAGGAAAAGAGTTCTTATTGGGTCTTTTTTTAGACTCACATTTCATTTAATCCGTGAATAGGCTACAACTACACTAAGGAATCCTATTGACAGATTTATGAGAATCTTGGATGAGGGTTCAATTATAGTATACAAATCAGATATCCAAACAACAGAATTCTGGCTACATAATTATAGGAAAGGTGATCCAAGTTTCCACAAAGAAAAAATTGAAATGCATAAGATGTACAATAGTCACTTGCTAGAAATTAACAAGGATGATGAGGAAATGGGAGCAGTGGAGTTTACATGTCAGAATTTTGACATAGATAGCAGTCTGTTAAGAGTCTCACCAAAAATACGTATATTTAAAGGATGGGACTCATTTCTAAGTATTGATAACAAATATCATTGGAATAGAGAATCATTGATGGTGGTGAAATAGTAGCAAAGGGATACATAGATGGAGCAAAATGACAAGATCCTTTGTCAAGACAAGCATCATAGTAACATAGGTAGAGAAATAGCAGATAAAGAGACTAAAATATCATATGAATCATACTTAAACTTGTTTTTTTAGAACTTTTGATGTTTTAACTTGCTAATTTCAGTGATAAAAAGATGTATTCTATAAGATGTAATTTTGATGGAGTGGCTTTCTTACCCACTTGATGTACTTCTCCTTCTTATTGGTAATATATACGCAAGTTTTAAAAAACTATCTAAAAATTGCCAAGAGCTATCAATCTTGATTTATTTTATTCTATTTAGAACTATTTAGTAATTATAGTTTCTACTACCCCGTTATTCTATTTGTTGACATTAATATCATTTTCTACATATACTACAAAGACATCTAAAGGAAGACATATCAAGTTTAATATTGCAACAATTTACTTTGTTGTTTTAGATTTTATATGAAATATCATTGGGGACCTACCAAAATGTAAATTATATTTCTACATTTGCAAGTATATGTACAACTAGATATCTTTGTAAATAATTGACAAAATAAATGAAGGTATTTAAGTTAACAAATGATGAGAAATAGAAATTTTTTGCCACAATGCTATAAACAAATAAACAAAGACCAACGTTAGATTTTTTTTTTCATATGACATACTTGTCCAAATTTTTTCTATTATACTACTTATAACACATTCTAAACTCCTCTACAATAACCCACTATTCATTTTAATATAGGATTGTATAACAAGGTTGTATCATTTTTTTAAGGAAATATGTTCTAAATAATAATAAAATTATAATTAACTCAACATAAAATTAAAACCTTAGGAATTATGTATAAATATTAATATAAAAATTTAACATTGAAACATACTTAAATATTAATTTTGAAAAAAAAAATTTACTTGAAAATTATTTTAAAAGAGGAGAGAAATGGTAACATAATAAAATCAAATGCAAGAGTATATCATAATAATGCTTAAACATAAGTTAAATTAATAAATATTAAAGTCTATAATCTATGTACTCTATTAGATATTTAGAAGGATTACTTTTTTGTTGAGCAATATTTTTTAAGAATATTGACTCCTCTTTTAAGAATATTGACTCCTTTATGTATTAAAATAAAAACCTATAATGATATAAATGTGAAGTGCAATAGTTATAAAATTTCAATTAAACAAAAAGGCATTTTATTATTTAAAATTTGTAGTTAAAAAAATTAAATTCTAGATATATGGTGTACAACTACCACATTTATTATAGAAAAATCTATGTAAAAGATATTACTATTCCATTTATGACAAATTGAGTAAAAACTAGGCGTCTTTTACGTAAATTTATCTAATATTTATTGCATATAAAAGTAACATATTTAGCAAAAACCTATGTAAATAAATTATATTTAATCACTTAGATCAATAATATATTCAAATTAGCATAGATATCTTAAATACATCTATTTAAAAGATGCTTATCTTTTCTTAATCGCTCATATTCAAGCATAGATATCTTAAATACATCTATCTAAAAGATGTCTATCTTTTCTCAATAACAATTTCAATAGAGGTGCCTCAAGACAAATATCTTTAGGATGTATTTAAAATATATATGCTAGTATATGTATTTAATGTATTTAATAAAACTTATAAAAGTATTTAAGTCATATAAACTTTTATTTAGATTAAACCTTAATTGTTAGTCTATATATTCAATTAACAATGTTAATTTATGTATTTAATTAACAATTTATCTATGAGGTGTAGAAAATAACTAAAACGTTCAAAATACAATTTTAATCATTTTTTTCAATTAAGAAAAACACTCATTAAAATAGAGAGGATTATGAAGTTAATAATAAATTGCAAAATATTTATAGCTAACAAATAGATTTATTAGGTTAAGTGGGGGAGTGTGAGCATGTTAACAAAAACTATTAAAGAGCTGACATACCAAAATAATAAAAAACAAAAAACCTAAAATGATAAAATAGCGAGAAGTAAATAAAGTAAAATAGAATAACTCTTGTTGATAACTGAGAGGGGGGGTGAATCAGTTATCCTAATTGTTTCTTCTTTTGAACTTTCTTATTAAGCAAAGCAGCATTGAGTTAAACAAACAAACATTATCATGAAATGAGAAACACATGACACAGTATTTTTGACGTGGAAACCCGGTTAAGGGAGAAAACCACGGGGTGATTAACCCAAAGATTATTCTCTGTTAGAAGAATAAGGAGTTACAAAAATGGCACTTGCCAATTAGGGCTCACTGCCCGAGCACACTGCTCACAAAGAGGCCCACTGCCTACAAGGAGACACACTGTCTACAAAGAATGTTATACAATACTTGAACTGATTAGAAGCACCTACATATGCTAGGGTTTAGTTCCGGTTAGGCTTAGTACACTGATCTGCTGCACTTCATCTTTCCTCTGTTCTTTATTCTGCTATCTTTTCACATACCGGATCTTTCTTACTACTTCTGCTCTAATCTGTACTTATTCGCATACACTATCACACAATCACAACTTTCACAACTAAATCCATCCTCTATATATATCCACACAAGTAATTTCATCACCTTTCTAGTCGGCATCCGGAACAGTCTGGTTTCTTACAAGCTCTGTTCTGTCGGCTGAATCCTTGCTCACCAAGCAATGCGGATCAAGCATATACTTGTAGATATCATTAGTCATGTTGGCCAAACATGATTCATGCCTTCACAACCTTTACCATCAACAGTAACATATTCGGAAAAGATTCTGATGCTCTGTCAGTCAGTTCTTCCTTCTGTTCTCATTGTCTTTCAGGAATTGGGTACTCAGCTATTCATATCTTTTTCTTTGTCCATCACCGGAGGCTAAATCCTTGGAATATACTACTCAAGGTAGTCCTCTTGACTTCCCCAAATCCGCACTACACCAAGACACTTCCTCTGAGAGGTCCGGACCAATCTGTCGGACCTTGCCACATGCTCTGTTCTTGTTCACCGGACCATAACAGTTCTTCATCCTGACTTCCGGTAGAGGCACACCATGACTTACGGATATGTGGGATGACCTTTGTTGCCATCAATGACAACAACCATGAATCCATATAGTGTCTCTTGCCAACAATCTCCCCCTTTGGCATTGATGGCAATACTTAGTAAAAAAATGACTAAGTGTTTACACTATGCTCCCCCTTTGCTGATGCTCTATCTTTATATACAATTTCTGGAACTCCCCCTTAGTTGGATTCCTCATTTTTCACTACTCCTCACTCCCCCTTTGACATCAATGGCAAAGGGTGAGGTCCGTACACCAAAATTTTCAAAAAGTTTCTATACATAGCCGCATATTTACATATTCACATGAACTGAAGAATGTCTGCAAAAGATGTCTTTAGTTGGATCAGTTATGTGCCCAACTTTGCTTCATTCTATCCAAAATTGAAATGTGACCACTCAACAAAAATACAAAAGCTTCTGCCCTCTTGAGATCTGTCGGATCATTTGTTTGGACGGTAGTTTGAGCATCATTGATGGCCTCATGCATAGTTTCTAACTTAGGGATTATAATCCTTCTAATTTCTCCCATCCGGTTAGTGATATTCTTCCTTTCCTTCTCAAAGTTCTTTATTGCATTTGTGATTGCAATAGTTTGACATTCTTGATTTACTATGGAAGAGAGAGGATCAAAACTTTGAGACAAACTTTGTAGTTTGTCCTGTTCCGCTTTTATTTTCTTATCTATTTCTACTGTTGCCTTTGACCAGGAGATACAAAATTTGTAAATATCACCGCCATCCTTAAGAGCATTTTCTAAGCTCTTTATTCCAATACTCATATTTCTCCTATCGTTAGAGATTAATCCTAATACTTCTAAAAATCTTTTATCCAAAAATTCCTTCCGGACCTTTTCTTCAGCTGATTTTTCTAGAGAATCAAAATGTGTATCAACACTACTGACTAAGGTTTTGAGATTATCGGAAGAGGAGGCTATCGGATCTATCTGGATTGATGGCATGATCTTTTCAAGCACTCCGGAAGCAGCCTCTGTCAACTCACAGTCTTCCATATGAGACTTTAGGAGCTTTTCATTTGCCTTAGCATTTGCAAATGAAGCTATCTTCATTGTCTATACCGGAGAGAGAGAGTCAAAGTCGAATGGGCCTTTTAGAAGCTCCGGTTCATCAATCTCTAAAGTTTCTTGGCTTAGAAACTTTTGAACAGTTTGTGCAGTGTCTCTTGCCGAAGACAAATGTTTCTTTTCTTCTGCAGTTTTGTCCTTAGGAGTCTTATCTCCTTCCACATTCTTACCACTTACAGTTGTGGTTTTCTTTGTTGGATTCTTCTCTTTCTCTGTATCCTTGGTGTTGTCAACCTCTTTTTCTTTTTCTGCTGCTTCTTTCTCCTGTAATTTTTCTTCTTCTTGGGATCCAGAGACTGTAGGAGAAGCCGGAGAAGAGATGTTAGCCTGTTCTGGTGGCACTTCTTCCAGAGCAGATGATTCCAAGTCCGTAGCTATTTCTGCACCTGAGTCCTCTGTAATAGGAATATTAAACCTTTTGTATGTATTCCGAAGGATCTCTTCAGTGTCCTTGGCTACTTTGTCTGTCTCACCAAGCATAAGCTGATTCATCCTTGCTTTGCTTCTGAATTCATCCTTGCAGTCCTTGAATACCATGTTCATCGTTTTGTGATCAATTGAGGGATATAGCTGAATAGCTATCTGTTCCCTGATCTCAAGGTCTTTTGCCATGGCATTGTTCTTTCTTATTTCTAGTTCCATCTCTAGGCTCTTTGGGATTTCAGAGATAATCTCAATAAAAGCTTTATTGTAGATGTTCAAGTACCTTATTATAGCTTCCTGCAGGATCTTTTGATCTGCCTTATTGTAGTCATCATAGAATTCAGCCACCGGTTGAAGGTTCCCATCCACAGTGACTGATTTGACTACACTGTCTAGAGACAGGGTGGGCTTTTTAGAAAATTCTTCTGTCATTTCTTCCTTGTCTCGGCTAGAAGAGGGTTTACCAGATCCTTTCTTTTTCTATTTCTTTATTTCTTTCACTCTCTCATCTGACTCAGTTTCTTCTTCATCCTTTTGGCTTTGATAAGCTCTTGAGGCTTTTGTCTTAGATCTCTTACCGGATCCCTGGACTTCCGATTTTGAGATTTTGGTTTTGATAGGTGTGGATCCTTTAGATGATCTCGTCTGGGTTGAGGATTCGACCAGAGCACTTTTCTTGCTTTTCTTTCTGCCTCTTTCTTTTCTTCCTCAGATTTTCTTCTCTTTTCCTGGCTGGCATCAAGTGCCTCTTTTGAGATGCCAAGGCCTTGAGCAATATGCTCTACTTCTTTTCTCACCTTCCTCTTTATCTCAGGTTCCCTGAGTTCTACATGTATCTTTACACTCAGCTCCTCAAAGGTTCCAAACCTTTTTGCCTTTGGATCTTTGGGCTGACTTAGCATGTGTTGAACATGTAGCTCCACTATTTGTTCATCCACTTCATACCCCATGGGCATGATCCATACAGTTCTTGGTTCTACTGCCTCCATTAGACACTGATCTATTTCTACCATGAAGCATACTGTGTCTTTGTACTTTTCAACAAGGGATTGGGGTATTCTTTCTCTTGCATGCATCATGCTTTGGAAGTTCTTGAAATATCCCCATAGAGCTGTATTTCTTGCTTTAGCATCCCCAAGTCCATGCAAATAGTCTCTGATCTGGATGGCAACCGGTCTGTCATTCTGCCATATCCATCCACTGGATCTAAGAAGCTCATTCATGTAGTAAAAGAAGAGACAAAGGATCAGATTGCCATACTTGAAGGAGTTTTTCTTGTCCTTCTTAATCTTCTGCAGATTTTCAAAAAGTTGGTTTACAAGAAGCTCACACAAGTCATAGTCTGCATTCTCCTTTAACATTTGATAAGCTGTGTAGATTGCAGTTCCCGGTACTGAATTTTCCCTACTGGAGTGATAGATTTTGTAACCAATTATCATAGATGCAAATTTGACATCCGGTTCAGTGATGTCATCAACTGTCATAGCTCTCTTGTCAAACTTGGATCCGGTTGCATCACTAACTGTCTGATTTTTGACAGACTTGAGAACAGGTAATCCACCGGATGAGTGCAGACTGGTTACAGCCCTAATTGCATCTTTGGTGATCTTGAAGGGCTTGTTCAACCATAGGAAGTTGTCATGTACTCTACTTAGTACATATCGGACCCATTCATCTTCTTCAAAACAGGGGAAATGAATGCACTGTGCAAAGTGTTTGTCCCGGATGGCTTTGTACTGAGGTTTGATCTCGAAGGAGTCATCTATCAATTGTTTGTGATAGATATCCATCAGTTTTGATTCTCCAAAGTCTTCAAAATTTGCATGGATGTAAACCCTAATGTCTTCCGTATGTAATACACCATGTGGAACACTAGAGAAGGCTCCTAGTGGATCTACCTCCAATGACTTCTATGGATGTTTCTTAAATTCAGGTCAGGGCCTGTCTGAGATTTTTACTATATTTGGAGTAGCCATTTCTTCAAAAGATTTGTAGCAAGATATCAGAGGTGAAAAATACCTTTTGTGTCTTCGGTTACACGGAGTGGCTAGATTGATTTCTGTATGTAATGACTTCGGCAGGAGATCTTCGGTGAACTTGATGAATTTTGTTGCAGAGCTCCGCTTTTCGCTTCTTCTTGGATGTGGAATGATCAAGTGATGGTTGAGAAATCCCTTATATCATTTCGCAAACCCTAATATCTATTTGCAATAAATTCTCCACCTATATTATTCCGGTTTGCCTTATCCGGATAGCTTGGAGTATCCCGGATCAGTCCTGATCTATGAACATCATACGGATCATTCAATCATGAATAAATTGAGGTGACATATTACAAGAACATCCCAAACATTCTGTCCAGTCTGCAGAGTACTTCCAGATCTCTCCAGACCCTTTTGTAGTCCTCTGTCATTCCGAAGCATCTCCTGGAACAGGTCTTACTTGATCGATCACAACTTCTTTACATCCTCATGCGGACCTCTGAAATCTTGTCTGGATCATCTCAGGACTTATATCTTCAAACCCTTTACTCCGCATCTTGTGTCATATCCAGCATCACTTGATTGGCTGGGGGAATAGGATTTTCTTTGAGTCTCCCCCTGAGCCAGAGCTCACTTTTTAATTTCTGGAAGGAATATCAGCACCAGAATCTGGTGCGGATCCAGTTTATGTATTCTCTAAACTTTTCTTTACCCAAATCTTGCTCATCTGATTCCTAACTTCATCTGCATTCATCTTTTGTTTACCCTTGTCTTGATTCTGATTATACACTGGACCTCTTTTGTCCTGATTCTTGCTTCTGCAGACTTTAGCATTATGACCGGACCTATTACAGATTTGGCAAATAACATTTCTTTGCATATTTGACTGATAACCTCTTGATCTGCATTGATTAGCCATATGACCTACTCTATTGCATGTAAAGCATCTACCTTTGAATGATTTGTTTACTTGCATATTTCTGCATTCATGAGACTTGTGTCCATACCTTTTGCAGTTAAAGCACTATCCAGAGAAGGATGGATTAGTTTGATTCATTCTTTTTCTGCACTGATTAGCTTTGTGACCAAAGTGATTGCAGCTATGGCAGTATCCATTGAAAGATGGATATCTTTGAGCATTGGGTTGTCTTACCGGAGGTCTTTCAGGCCTATTCCTTGGATTTTCTGATCCAAAATTCTTTTGACTGGATCCGGAGCTTTCTCCTTTCTCATATCCCAAACCGTACTTGTCATCTGTCTTCTTTTGACTTGCAAGAAGTACTTCAAGTTGGGCAGAACTTATCTTGAATTTATCTTTATATTCATTTGCTGTTTGAAGATCTCTTTTGAGAGAGACAATTTGATTCTCAAGTTTTTCTTCATTATCTTTGGCATCTTCAAGATCAAATTCAAGATGTCTGATAATCCTATCCATCTGGTGGCATTCTTCTGATTTCTCTTTAAGAGATTGTCTTAGATTGTCTTCAGCTTTTCTTTTTTCTTCAATCTCTTGAGTAAACTTTATAGTTCCTGATTCCATTTCATGTCTTAACATAATGACTTCTTTTGATAACTTTTCACATAACTTGGTTTTCTCAGTCAATTCTTCATTAGTATTGCTTTCTTCAGTTTGGCTTGCCAATTGTTGGAGCAGCTCCTTTCTCTTTTTCATAGAGAGACTTAATTTGTCTTTTAGTTCTCTCATGAATTCATCATCCTGTTTGAGTCTTTCCTTTAATTCATTGACTTCAGAATTTGATTGTTCAAGATCCTCAAGGGCAGTCTTGAGTTGCTCCCTTAAACCATATGCATCCATTTGAATTCCCAGATCTTCCTCAAGCTGTTAGGCTCTATTAGGAGGAACCTTGCTCTGATACCAATTGTTGATAACTGAGAGGGGGGGGTGAATCAGTTATCCTAATTGTTTCTTCTTTTGAACTTTCTTATTAAGCAAAGCAGCATTGAGTTAAACAAACAAACATTATAATGAAATGACAAACACATGACACAGTATTTTTGACCTGGAAACCCGGTTAAGGGAGAAAACCACGGGGTGATTAACCCAAAGATTATTCTCTGTTAGAAGAATAAGGAGTTATAAAAATGGCACTTGCCAATTAGGGCTCACTGCCCGAGCACACTGCTCACAAAGAGGCCCACTGCCTACAAGGAGACACACTGTCTACAAAGAATGTTATACAATACTTGAACTAATTGGAAGCACCTACATATGCTAGGGTTCAGTTCCGGTTAGGCTCAGTACACTGATCTGCTGCACTTCATCTTTCCTCTGTTCTTTATTCTGCTATCTTTTCACATGCCGGATCTTTCTTACTACTTCTGCTCTGATCTATACTTATTCGCATACACTATCACACAATCACAACTTTCACAACTAAATCCATCCTCTATATATATCCGCACAAGTAATTTCATCACCTTTCTAGTCAGCATCCGGAACAGTCTGGTTTCTTACAAGCTCTGTTCTGTCGGCTGAATCCTTGCTCACCAAGCAATGCGGATCAAGCATATACTTGTAGATATCATTAGTCATGTTGGCCAAACATGATTCATGCCTTCACAACCTTTACCATCAACAGTAACATATCCGGAAAAGATTCTGATGCTCTGTCAGTCAGTTCTTCCTTCTGTTCTCATTGTCTTTCAGGAATCCGGTACTCAGCTATTCATATCTTTTTCTTTGTCCATCACCGGAGGCTAAATCCTTGGAATATACTACTCAAGGTAGTCCTCTTGACTTCCCCAAATCCGCACTGCACCAAGACACTTCCTCTGAGAGGTCCAGACCAATCTGTTGGACCTTGCCACATGCTCTGTTCTTGTTCACCGGACCATAACAGTTCTTCATCCTGACTTCCGGTAGAGGCACACCATGACTTGCGAATATGTGGGATGACCTTTGTTGCCATCAATGACAACAACCATGAATCCATATAGTGTCTCTTGCCAACAACTCTTAAATAAATAAAATAACTCCTTGAATAAAAATAAATAACATTCCAAAAAAATAAAATATTAATATAAATATCATTTAGATGCACTAAAGGAAACATTGTTTAGATAGATATTAAAAATTATAAAGAGAAAATAATAAATCCTCAAATAAGAATCAAATCGTGATAAGTAAATAAAGTAAAATAGAATAACTCTTAAATAAATAAAATAAATCCTTGAATAAAAATAAATAACATTCCAAAAAAATAAAATATTAATATAAATATCATTTAGATGCACTAAAGGAAACATTGTTTAGATAGATATTAAAAATTATAAAGAGAAAATAATAAATCCTCAAATATGTCACATGGTTGCACTTTTTTTTCACTTTTTAAAAAATAGTACATGGAAAACAAAAATTCTAATTTGACAAAGTACTGAAAATAAGTGAAAGATAAAAATTTATGGGACCACTAAACAAACAAACAAAAATCCTAGGAAAATTAGGTAAGAAGCTAAAGGGACCTATTGTTAGTCCTTCTCCTGACTTGATAATTATAGTAATCCATAAAATTTGGAAAAAAAAGTTTGGAGTCTTATTGATCAATTATTACTAAAAAGATATAAATTTATGGGACTACCAAGCAAACAAAACAAAATTGTAAGGAAATTAGGTAAGAAGCTTCAAGGGACCTATTGTTAGTCCTTGTCATAGCAGGATAATTATAATAATCCATAAGTTGGTCCATATTTTAAATTGAAAAAAAAGTTTGGAGTCTTATTGATCAATTATTAGGTTATTACTAAAAAGAGAGAATACTAGCATAAATATCTTCAATACATCTATCTAAAAGACTTTGAGAGATATAGTTTGCAAATGCCTATCTATTCTAAATAAAGATTTCAATATGAGCAGCTCCAAAGTGAAATATATTTTTAATCTATAAATTGAACTCTATGCCACTACTTATAACATGTACATAGTTTAACAAGTTGACTAATTTTTAAACATGCTAGTAAATAGGATTATTATATAAAACTTGGAAAATATTGATCATGAACCTTGGATATGAACCTTGGAAAATATTAATCATGAACAAATTATGAAGAGCAGTTCCAAAGAAAGTTAAAGATTGACAAGGTCTAGGTCTTCAAGACATTGTTTTAGGAGAATTTAGAATTGACCCTTCTTGGTCTTTTGTATTTGTCTCTATTTCAGAAGCATGGGAAAATGTTAAACCATTCATTCAAGATAGAAATGCCATTGATAGAAGTAACAATCACACTCAAGGATACAGGTCTATTTGGTGGAACTTAAGGCATAAAGACAAGGTATTGACCTTGCTCCAAGGGTGCTCAACAAAAAAATGACATAAACTGGGTATTGTTTCTTTTGAAGACATAATAGTGGACAACTCTTTAAAGAGTTGGAATCAGATAAGAACTGACTGTGAGGTACCCGCAACATAGGAAAAAAAACATATGCTATTCTATGTAATGACATTAGAGACAACATTAAACAAGGCATTGTTCTGAAAAAAGTTGGTTGGGAGGATGTAAAGTACTAAAAATTCACATCACAAGAAACTGGAGTAACACAAAGATTTACTGAAAGTAAAATCATGTATAGTAAATTAATATAACTTATGTTCGTCATTCCAAAGGATATGTAATCAAATAACATTCTAGAGTCCATGCAAGACTTCAAATTCATAAGTAAAAGTACAACCGTAATTCAAAACATACATAATTACATCTGAAGTCCTTTACAGAGTATGTCAAGAATAAATATTACAAGTGTCGAATAATGGCATCAAGCCTTACAGTCATTGAATACAAGAAGTACATTTTGATATAAATGACAAATAATCAAACAAGGAGTCCTCGACCGCCATCGACCAACTGGACATCTGCTGCGTCGAAGGACAAGAACATGGTTCAGGCACTTTTTCCGCCCAACCATGAAGCTTGCGCTTCCCCGGTATCCTTCAAACTAAAGGATGCCTGACCCTGCTCAAAGAGCCTAGCAACCTGGAAACATATGCAGGGTGGAATCTGGTATGTGCCTATCAATCTACATGCATTACTAATATGAATGCAGCATCTCATCAATAGGATGTGGTAGGAAAAAAAATATACAATGTATAGCTAGGAAAAGTCCATCTATTTCAATGGTGCATGTCTATTTCAACATTCTGTTAGCTTTGTCCAAAGCGTTACTCCGTAATAACGGCATGCAAGTTTGAAAAAGAAACTTACTTCCCTAATAACCCACATTCGATACCCATCCCGGAAGACAATCATCTCAATGCATAGCAGAACATAAAATACACTTAACTAATCTCTTCTAACATAGCAGCAAAAAGAAAGATACTCTCTTCCACAATATGAAGTTTACAATGTTGGTTATTCATTTTTTTATTTTGTCTGGTATTGTGAAGTCAACGTGACCTTATTGTAGAAGCAATTTTTGAACATAAACTTAGAGAAACAAAACTCACTCATGCTATGCCTATTTTATCCTATTCACGGCAACAAGGTAAATAACTCAAAAATTGGACAAATTAGTAAGGTTGAATCATTCATGAATTCATGGTTTCGTGTAAAATATCATCCACTTCAATGGTCAACCAATTCCGTGAGATTTAGATACGATTAGATTGGATTTATTTACTTTTATGGGTTTACATCATACAGAGACGATGACCCAACTGTGAACTACGACTTTATTTAAAGAAAGATATACTTGCTGGTAATCGGCATTTCAATCAGAAGTCAGCTTCATTAAATAGCAGTCGATAGTCCATAACCATGATCGGCATTTGAGGATAGTGTTCCCTATAATTAACGATAGCAGACATACTAATCATAGAGTGTTTTCACCATACTAATGACGACTTAACCTACAAAGTGGACGATTCATATTAACATCTAGACAACAAATAAATAACATAGTAAGCACAAGAAACAACACGTAGACAATGCATTTGAACAAGAAGAAAAATATATTTACTAATCAGTAAGTGGTCCTCAAGGAAACCCATGAAGTCGTCATATAAAATTACTAAAATTTGGCATACCATTCCATAGTAACGGCACATAACAATGATCGGTATTTCTATTCATGGAATGGCCGAAATCGGGATGCCAATTACAGCGATTTGGTTTTTTTAAAAAAAACAAAGGTAACAACAATTGCCATACAACTACTACGTTTGCTGTAAATAGAGATCAGTTTAAAAAGTACTTTAGATGGTATATAAAAAGCAATAACAACCTTGTTCACGAGGAAAAAGACCGTCAATCACATAGAAAACGTCTTACATCTTTCTGAGGGTCGTTCCAGGCATGAAGACACTACCTGGCCTCACATTTGGAGGACCAGCTTTCACCGAACTAAAAAAAAAATGATTATTAACAAAAGCAGGGTTTCCACTTACAGAGGAATAAATCGTGTCCAAAGCAACTGAAACAACAGAAGATTAAGTTAAGTCTTCTTTCACTTATGGAGACGGCTTTACTAGCCAGGATCGGTTTCTAAGGACAATGGTCGACTTCCCATAAGACTATGGTTTGTCTAGGTCTACTACACCAACAGGCCGAACTAGGGATGAGTCTAAGACACAGCTAAAGGCTGTCAGAAACTCACGAGACAGTCATATCCAGCAGATCGGTGGGTTTAAGAAATAAATAATAAAAAAAAATGGATCTTATTTATATCAGAAGGAATAAAGAAAAGACATCATAAGATCAGCTTAATCAACGGCTATCCACACGCAGATTGGTTGGAAGGTTAGGGTCGAAGTGCAAGATAGAGATCTTCACTAAGCAGACTGGGCTCAACATATAAAGACGGCTAAAGCAATTTCATCTGGTAAAAGTCGATTCACAGTAGCAGCATAGAGCATAAACAACACAAAAATATACTAATGAACGCTTAGAAAAGCATCGGTTAGCATCCAAAATGCAGGAAAAATGGTGGTAAGGCTTCCGTCGCTGTTATAAAACAAAATAAAATGGTTTATCGTTTGTGCTACACTTCACCTAGCAGTGGTCAAGAAACAACAATCAAAACTACACTTGGAATTGGCACCCATCAGGAAACGTTTTAAAAACCTTTCTATCTAGTCACCAAGAGGAATACCTGTATTGAAAACTGATCTAAAATCAAACCTTGCGGCTTGATTCCCTGCCTTTCAGATCACCCCACCCTATTTTCTTGTCTTCTTTCTTTTTTCTTTGGTGTTTCCTCTTCTTTTCCAGCTCTCTGTGCGTCCCCTCTGATCGTCCTTTTTTCCATTTTTATCAATTTTCTTACCCTAATTCTGGATCGATGATCCCCTCCATTCATGCAAGAGTTGCTTAATAACTCTCACTTCCTTAATTTGCATGCATATGCATGCTTAAGAGTTATTTTCCTAATATCTAAAAGAAAGAAATTATACATCATATGTTTTTTTTTTAAATATATATTTCTTGATTTAGATTTCTTTTTAATTTAGCTTAAATATATAATCCTACATCCAAATAATATATATAAGAAAAAAATTCATTCTAAAGGAACAATGTTAAATATATCTATATTAGTTTTGCATATATTTAAATTTCTTATTTATTCAAATTAATATATTATTTATTAGAACTACTAACCCTCGTAAATTTAATTGTCTATAAATAGAATCTCAATATTACAATATTCATTTATATATATATATATAAATATATATTTAACAAACAATACTCTACTAACTTGTTGTTTTCATTTCTCAACAGGTATCGAGTTCGAAAATAAAAAAGAAGAAAATCAAGACATTCAAATTTATTCCAGACAGACGAAGCATCGATGTCCTTCATATATCACGCAAAGCACAGTCAACGAATTAAACATGCAAGCATTAATCGTCGAAACACATGGAATGCAAATGCAAAAAATGGAGCAAACTACGTGAGTGTGTGGAATTCCCAGATAAAACCCGTCAGATGTTGTGACGTAGCTAGGACTCCCCTACCTGAGCCATGCTCTTGTCGTCGACAAGGCTGCAAAAGTCAAACTCATAAGACCATCAATAAGTTAGTCGCAAAATAGCCGAAGCGAATCAGTTTAACTAATCAATGTAATTATTGAAATTCAACCTTTCAATCAAGTATGCAAAGTATGAGACGTGACATCCTTCCCCAGTTGGAAGAGACATCGTCTCGATGTCTTATTACATCAAGTAAACAATAAAATCAAAAACAATAATGTATCATCATTTGAGTTTCATAATATCTAAATATGCATGTAATCAACATCTAATCTAATTTCCCAAATGCAGGAAAGATCTATCAATATCAGAAGCATCCTCCCAAGTGGCACTATCCACTGAATGCTGGTCCCATTGGACCTTGTACTACACTATGTCTCGATTACGCAACTTAACATTGCGCTTCTCCAAGACTCGAATGGGCTCCACTAGCACCACTCCTGGATCCTGTACCTGCAGAGCATGCCAATCAAGAATATGCAAAACATCAGGATGATAAGGTTTGAGAAATGACACATGAAAAACATTATGGATTTTGGCAAGGGTTGGCGGCAATGCAAGTCTGTATGCAACTGGATTGATCACTTCAAGAACATCGAAAGGTCCTACAAATCGTGGAGCTAGTTTGGATGCCTTGCCAAACGATATCGAACTCTTATGTGGCTTGACCTTTAAAAACACTTTGTCACCTACAGAGAATTGCCTAAAAGTCCTATTCTTGTCTGCATAACTCTTCTATCTATCCGAGGCTTGCTTCAATTTTTCCTTGATTAGCCTCATCTGGTCTTCCATTTCCTTCAACATATCAGGTCCAACTACTATTCGGTCTTCAATCCTATCCCAATTGATTGGAGTTCTACACCTGCGACCATAGAGAGCCTCGAAAGGTGCCATACCTAAGGATGCATGGTAGGAATTATTATAAGCAAATTCTACCAAGGGTAGATATTCCTCCCATTTATACTGCTGATCCATGCAGTACATCCTCAGAAGATCCTCTACAACCTAGTTGACTCTCTCTGTCTGACCATCTGTTTCAGGGTGATAAGCTGTACTAAATTTCAACTTAGTTCCCAAAGCTGCATTAAGTGTGATCCAGAACCTAGAGGTCATACGAGTGTCACGATCTGAAATGATCGTTTCTGGCACTCCATGTAGTCGAAAGATCTCTTGTACAAACTTCTTTGCTAAAGTCAATGACCCATCCGTGAGATTTCCCTGAATGAAATGAGCCACTTTCGTTAGTTTGTCAACCACCACTAAGATGACATCATGCTGATTCTTCGACATGGGCAACCCCTGAATAAAGTCCATGCTAATCACTTGCCACTTGTACTCAGGTATGCTATGTGGATAAAGCAATCCTGCAGGATGGACATGTTCTGCCTTAACACATTGACATTCGAAACATCGAGCGACAAACTCTATCACATCCTTCTTAAGCTTAGGCCAAAAGTACAATGGCCTCAATCCTTCCATTGTTTTGGTCACACCAGGGTGTCCAGAATATGGAGCACTGTGAATTTCTTCAAGAACTAACTTCCTCAATTCACCTGAATTTGGGATATACATTCTCCCCTGATATCTCAAAAGCCTGTCTGATTCTATCACATATCCATCAAATCGATGATCTGTAGGGTCTACTTCTAATGCTTGCTTAACCCGTTCATAGTGCCCATCTCCTTGCAAGTTCTGATTTACCTGTTGTCTCAGATTAGATCTAGAAGTCACCATGGCTAACAGATGTCGTCTTCTGCTAAGAACATCTGCAACCCTATTCTCTTTACCTTTTATGTACTCGATCCCAAAATCATATTCGCTAAGGAATTCCAACCATCTTCTCTGTTGAGCATTGAGATTAGGCTGGGTGAAGATATATTTGAGCCCTAAATGATCTGTCTTAAGCTCAAAAGGCTTACCCAAGAGATAGTGCCTCCACATCTGAAGTGCGTGAACAATGGCAGACAACTCAAGATCATGAGGCGCATAATTTAACTCATGTTGTTTCAGTTTCCTTGATTCATATGCCACTACTTTTCCGTTCTGCATCAACACTCCTCCCACACCTTCACTAGAAGCATCTGTAGTCACTCTGAAATGACCATTAGGATCAGGTATGGTCAGAATAGGTGCTGACGTGAGTCTTTCTTTCAACAACTGAAAAGCTTGTTCACATTTATCCGTCCACTCGAACTTCTTACCTTTCTTCTGCAACGAGGTTATGGGTGCTGCAACTGTCGAGAATCATTCTACAAATTTCCTGTAATATCCTGCCAGCCCCATAAAGCTTCTTACCTTAGTCACAGTCTGCGGTGCGGGCCATTCCATTATTGCCTTGATCTTTTCAGGATCTATTGCTATCCCATTTGCTGAAATTACGTGGCCAAGATAGTGCACTTTACTCTGATAGAATGTACACCTAGATAACTTGCCAAAAAGATTTCTTTCCCTCAAACGCTGCAAGACTAATTTCAAGTGTCTTTCATGCTCCTCCAATGACTTAGAATATATCAGAATGTCATCAAGAAAGACCAAAACAAAATCATCAAGGCAATCCCTGAATACACTGTTCATCAAGTTCATGAATGCTGCTAGAGCATTAGTTAACCCAAATGGTACTACTGTGAATTCATAGTGACCATACCGCGTTCTGAATGCCGTTTTAGAAATATCCTCATCCCTAATCCGTAATTGATGATATCCGAATCTAAGGTCTATTTTGGAGAACACCTTTGCACCTTTCATCTGATCAAACAATTCATCAATCCTAGGAAGCGGATATTTGTTTTTGATTGTTGCCTTGTTGAGCATTCGGTAATCAATGCACAACCTCAAAGTTCCATCTTTCTTCTTAACAAAGATTACTGGTGCTCCCCAAGGTGACACACTAGGTCTGATAAACCCCTGTTTTAACAATTCTTCTAGTTGTGCCTTAAGTTCAAATAGTTCTGTTGTTGTCATCCTGTAAGGTGCTTTAGACTGTGGTTCTGTTCCTGGCATAAGATCTATAGAGAAATCAAATTCTCTTTTAGGCGATAGTTCAGTCAACTCATCAGGAAAGACATCTTTAAATTCTCTAAGGATAGGGTACTGATCAAAAGATGGTTCCTGATTTTCTAGATCTCTTATCTTCACTACATAGATAGAACAACCCTTTCTCTTAGCCTTTTTCAATTGCATGGCTGATATATGTCTTAGCTTAAGGGGTGTTCGTGATCCATGAATTTCTACTGGTTTTCCAAAGTCATCAAGGCATTTCACTTCTTTCTCCTTGCAATCTACTATAGACTTATGTTCTGACAACCAATTGATTCCTAGAATCACATCATACGATCCTAGAGGTGCAACATAAAGATTGACTTGAGTTTGGAAAGTGGAAAGATCTATTTCACTACATACAAGACATGAGTCTACCCTTCTCTCTGCATTATTACCATACTGCACCATCCATGAGTTTTCCATGTATCCCGGTTTAACAGTTAACTTCGCTACAACTTTTGGGTCAACGAAACATTCTGTAGCTCCTATATCAACTAAAATAGAAATGGGAAGGCCAAAGAGCTTACCGGACATCTGAATAGGTGTAGCTTGAAATTCCACTTGACGATGATCCACTGCTGCATGAATTTGGTGTTGTGGAGCTCTCTATCGATTGCCATCTCTCTGATTCTCTACTCGACGAGGACATGCGCTAGCATAGTGCTCTCCTCCACAAGTATAACATCCATCTCTGGGTCCTCTATGCCTAGCTGGATTGTCTCTCCGATTACCGTTACCATTGTTACCATTGTGACCTCTCCTATTGTTATTTCCACCTTGGTTTCCATTGTTCTTCTCCTGGTAGTTATTGCCCTTCTTGAGATTCCTTATCTGGCGTTTGTTATTTCCTTGGTTGCCACTGTCATTCTAATATCTTTTGTTTCCATTCTTCATATCCTGATTCTTACAGTAATTTGAGATCTG
Organism: Cunninghamia lanceolata; assembly: GCA_027924645.1. Lineage (NCBI taxonomy): Eukaryota > Viridiplantae > Streptophyta > Pinopsida > Cupressales > Cupressaceae > Cunninghamia > Cunninghamia lanceolata. Next base: position 3,939,706 of record BSBN01000175.1, on the reverse strand, counting down.
TTGTAGTTTCTGTTCCTGCTTGGTAGCCTTTTCAAACACTTCATCCATGGTTAATGGATTATGCATGTCCACATCTGATCCAATCTGCGGCCTTAAGCCCAAAATGAATTTGCGAATCCTAAACCTTTCGTCAAGCTGATATTGTAGTACATATTTCAACAAGTGAGAGAATTTCTCCCAATATTGAGTCACAGTCATACCTCCCTGAGTGAGGTTTTGAAATTCTGTCATTTTCTTGTCGAAGTAAAGTTATGGTAACCACCTCTTTCGGAAGAGCTCAAGAAAATGATCCCATGTGACTTCTCCTGGAAGTAATTTCTTTTCAGCTTTCTTACTGTCCCACCAAGTGGCTGCTTCCCTAGTAAGCTGATAAGATCCCCAAATAGCTTTAGTTTCGACAGACAAATCACGGAGGTCAAAGTATTTTTCCATGTCAATGATCCATGCTTCAGCACCGTCGCCAATTATCTTACCATCAAACTTAGGAGGTGTAACCTTTTTAAGGTCCTTTGCTAACTCTTCAGCAATCTTATTCCTGTTATTTCCGTTGACTTCTCCTTCAGGACCTCGAGCTTGCTCTCTTCTTTCCTCATTTCTATTTCCCCTTATGCCTCTAATTTCTTCTTCCATGGTATTCATTCTGGTTCCCTGTTCAGTCAGAAGGGCTAAGATTTGGTTCAACTGATTATTCTGTCCCTCACCATTCTATCTAGCATTAACATTATTTCCCTCATTGTTTCCAACATTAGACCCTCCTGCTGCAGTGCCAACATTGTTTCCAACATTGCCTTCCTCAGTGTTACTGGCGTCGGGGTTACTGCCAGATCCTAGGGTTGCTCCCCTACGTCCAGAGTTCCTAGTGTTCATGATGAACTATCTGCAAGAGTTTCAACTTTTAGCGTAATGGTTCCATAAAGTTCCAGAGTAGAACCATCGCTCTGATACCAAATGTAAAGTACTAAAAATTCACATCACAAGAAACTGGAGTAACACAAAGATTTACTGAAAGTAAAATCATGTACAGTAAATTAATATAACTTATGTTCGTCATTCCAAAGGATATGTAATCAGATAACATTCTAGAGTCCATGCAAGACTTCAAATTCATAAGTAAAAGTACAACCGTAATTCAAAACATACATAATTACATCTGAAGTCCTTTACAGAGTATGTCAAGAATAAATATTACAAGTGTCGAATAATGGCATCAAGCCTTACAGTCATTGAATACAAGAAGTACATTTTGATATAAATGACAAATAATCTAACAAGGAGTCCTCGACTGCCATTGACCAACCGGCCATCTGCTGTGTCGAAGGACAAGAACATGGTTCAGGCACTTTTTTTGCCCAACCATGAAGCTTGCGCTTCCCCGGTATCCTTCAAACTGAAGGATGCCTAACCCTGCTCGAAGAGCCTAGCAACCTGGAAAAATATGTAGGGTGGAATCTGGTATGTGCCTATCAATCTACATGCATTACTAATATGAATGCAGCATCTCATCAATAGGATGTGGTAGGAAAAAAATATATAATGTATAGCTAGGAAAAGTCCATCTGTTTCAATGGTGCATGTCTATTTCAACATTCTGTTAGCTTTGGCCAAAGCGTTACTCCATAATAATGGCATGCAAGTTTGAAAAAGAAACTTACTTCCCTAATAACCCACATTCGATACCCATCCCGGAAGACAATCATCTCAATGCATAGCAAAACATAAAATACACTTAACTAATCTCTTCTAACATAGCAGCAAAAAGAAAGATACTCTCTTCCACAATATGAAGTTTACAATGTTGGTTATTCATTTTTTTATTTTGTCTAGTATTGTGAAGTCAACGTGACCTTATTGTAGAAGCAATTTTTGAACATAAACTTAGAGAAACAAAACTCACTCATGCTATGCCTATTTTATCCTATTCACGGCAACAAGGTAAAGAACTCAAAAATTGGACAAATTAGTAAGGTTGAATCATTCATGAATTCATGGTTTCATGTAAAATATCATCCACTTCAATGGTCAACCAATTCCGCGAGATTTAGATACAATTAGATTGGATCTATTTACTTTTATGGGTTTACATCATACAGAGACAATGACCCAACTGTGAACTACAGCTTTATTTAAAGAAAGATATACTTGCTGGTAATTGACATTTCAATCAAAAGTCAGCTTCATTAAATAGTAGTCGACAGTCCATAACCATGATCGGCATTTGACGATAGTGTTCCCTATAATTAACGATAGCAGACATACTAATCATAGAGTGTTTTCACCATACTAATGACGACTTAACCTACAAAGTGGATGATTCATATTAACATCTAGACAACATTTAAATAACATAGTAAGCACAAGAAACAACACGTAGACAATGCGTTTGAACAAGAAGAAAAACATATTTACTAATCAGTAAGTGGTCCTCAAGGAAACCCATGAAGTCGTCATATAAAATTACTAAAATTTGGCATACCATTCCATAGTAACGACACATAACAATGATTGGTATTTCTGTTCATGGAATGGCCGAAATCGGGATGCCAATTACAGCGATTTAGTTTTAAAAAAAAAAAACAAAGGTAACAACAATTGCCATACAACTACTACGTTTGCTGTAAATAGAGATCAGTTTAAAAAGTACTTTAGATGGTATATAAAAAGCAATAACAACCTTGTTCATGAGGAAAAAAACTGTCAATCACATAGAAAAGGTCTTACATCTTCCTGAGGGTCGTTCCAGGCATGAAGACACTGCCTGGCCTCACATTTGGAGGACCGGCTTTCACCGAACTAAAAAAAAAAATGATTATTAACAAAAGCACGGTTTCCACTTACAGAGGAATAAATGGTGTCCAAAGCAACTGAAACAATAGAAGATTAAGTTAAGTCTTCTTTCACTTATGGAGATGGCTTTACCAGCCGGGATCGGTTTCTAAGGACAATGGTCGACTTCCCATAAGACTACGGTTTGTCTAGGTCTACGGCACCAACAGGCCGAACTAGGGATGAGTCTAAGACACAGCTAAAGGCTGTCAGAAACTCATGAGACAGTCATATCTGGCAGATCGGTGGGTTTAAGAAATAAATAATAATAAAAAAATGGATCTTATTTATATCAGAAGGAATAAAGAAAAGACATCATAAGATCAGCTTAATCAATGGCTATCCACATGCAGATTGGTTGGAAGGTTAGGGTCGAAGTGCAAGATAGAGATCTTCACTAAGTAGACTGGGCTCAACATATAAAGACGGCTAAAGCAATTTCATCTGCTAAAAGTCGATTCACAGTAGCAGCATATAGCATAAACAACACAAAAATATACTAATGAACGCTTGGAAAAGCATCGGTTAGCATCCAAAACCTAGGAAAAATGGTGGTAAGGCTTCCGTCGCTATTATAAAACAAAATAAAATGGTTTACCGTTTGTGCTACGCTTCACCTAGCAGTGGTCAAGAAACAACAATCAAAACTACACTTGGAATTGGCACCCATCAGGAAACGTTTTAAAAACCTTACTATCTAGTCACCAAGAGGAATACCTGTATTGAAAACTGATCTGAAATTGAACCTTGCAGCTTGATTCCCTGCCTTTCAGATCGCCCCACCCTATTTTCTTGTCTTCTTTCTTTTTTCTTTGGTGTTTCCTCTTCTTTTCCAGCTCTCTGTGTGTCCCCTCTGATCGTCCTTTTTTCCATTTTTATCAATTTTCTTACCCTAATTCTGGATCGATGATCCCCTCCATTCATGCAAGAGTTGCTTAATAACTCTCACTTCCTTAATTTGCATGCATATGCATGCTTAAGAGTTATTTTCCTAATATCTAAAAGAAAGAAATTATACATCATATGTTTTTTTTTTAAATATATATTTCTTGATTTAGATTTCTTTTTAATTTAGCTTAAATATATAATCCTACATCCAAATAATATATATAAGAAAAAAATTCATTCTAAAGGAACAATGTTAAATATATCTATATTAGTTTTGCATATATTTAAATTTATTATTTATTCAAATTAATATATTATTTATTAGAACTACTAACCCTCGTAAATTTAATTGTCTATAAATAGAATCTCAATATTACAATATTCATTTATATATATATATATATATATATATATATATATATATATATATATATATATATATATATATATATATATATATATATATATATATATATATATATATATATATATATTTATATAAATATATATTTAACAAACAATACTCTACTAACTTGTTGTTTTCATTTCTCAACAGGTATCGAGTTCAAAAATAAAAAAGAAGAAAATCAAGACATTCAAATTTATTCCAGACAGACGAAGCATCGATGTCCTTCATATATCACACAAAGCACAATCAACGAATTAAACATGCAAGCATTAATCGTCGAAACACATGGAATGCAAATGCAAAAAATGGAGCAAACTACGTGAGTGTGTGGAATTCCCAGATAAAACCCATCAGATGTTGTCACGTAGCTAGGACTCCCCTGCCTGAGCCATGCTTTTGTCGTCGACAAGGCTGCAAAAGTCAAACTCATAAGACCATCAATAAGTTAGTCACAAAATAGCTGAAGCGAAGGAAATAGCCGAAGCAAATCAGTTTAACTAATCAATGTAATTATTGAAATTCAACCTTTCAATCAAGTATGCAAAGTATGAGACGTGACAAAGGAAATGAAATGGAGGTATGGTACAAAACTGGGAAAAATGAAACCTAAAAAGCTATATGAAATGATAACATATTCACAAGAGGTCTTTGATGTTCACATTAACTCTATTTGGAATGTTAGGTTGGAGTCAAAAGTTTGGTCTAAAACCATTAATTCTATTTGGTCTAAAGTCATTGAGCCTAAGAAAAGTTGTTTTAGGTGGTTGTTACTGCTTAATAGACTGGCACTAAGGTCTGAGAGCAAAATGTGTTCCTTCGGTAATATGCCTAAAAACTGTGACCATGTTTTTTTTAATGTAATTTTATCCAGGATGTCTAGGGTTTTTTCTTGAGTAGATTAAAGGGAGGGTAGTTTGGAATGGTCATTAACAAGTTGGATATGCCATGTGGTTTTCTTAGTAAAGTGGATAACAATGTTAATTTGCTTTGAAATTTTTTTTCAACTGAGATTTTGTGGTCAATTTGGAAAGCAAGGAATGAAGATGAATACCAGGGAAGGAAAAGAGTTCTTATTGGGTCTTTTTTTAGACTCACATTTCATTTAATCCGTGAATAGGCTACAACTACACTAAGGAATCCTATTGACAGATTTATGAGAATCTTGGATGAGGGTTCAATTATAGTATACAAATCAGATATCCAAACAACAGAATTCTGGCTACATAATTATAGGAAAGGTGATCCAAGTTTCCACAAAGAAAAAATTGAAATGCATAAGATGTACAATAGTCACTTGCTAGAAATTAACAAGGATGATGAGGAAATGGGAGCAGTGGAGTTTACATGTCAGAATTTTGACATAGATAGCAGTCTGTTAAGAGTCTCACCAAAAATACGTATATTTAAAGGATGGGACTCATTTCTAAGTATTGATAACAAATATCATTGGAATAGAGAATCATTGATGGTGGTGAAATAGTAGCAAAGGGATACATAGATGGAGCAAGATGACAAGATCCTTTGTCAAGACAAGCATCATAGTAACATAGGTAGAGAAATAGCAAATAAAGAGACTAAAATATCATATGAATCATACTTAAACTTGTTTTTTTAGAACTTTTGATGTTTTAACTTGCTAATTTCAGTGATAAAAAGATGTATTCTATAAGATGTAATTTTGATGGAGTGGCTTTCTTACCCACTTGATGTACTTCTCCTTCTTATTGGTAATATATACGCAAGTTTTAAAAAACTATCTAAAAATTGCCAAGAGCTATCAATCTTGATTTATTTTATTCTATTTAGAACTATTTAGTAATTATAGTTTCTACTACCCCGTTATTCTATTTGTTGACATTAATATCGTTTTCTACATATACTACAAAGACATCTAAAGGAAGACATATCAAGTTTAATATTGCAACAATTTACTTTATTGTTTTAGATTTTATATGAAATATCATTGGGGACCTACCAAAATGTAAATTATATTTCTACATTTGCAAGTATATGTACAACTAGATATCTTTGTAAATAATTGACAAAATAAATGAAGGTATTTAAGTTAACAAATGATGAGAAATAGAAAATTTTTGCCACAATGCTATAAACAAATAAACAAAGACCAACATTAGATTTTTTTTTTCATATGACATACTTGTCCAAATTTTTTCTATTATACTACTTATAACACATTCTAAACTCCTCTACAATAACCCACTATTCATTTTAATATAGGATTGTATAACAAGGTTGTATCATTTTTTTAAGGAAATATGTTCTAAATAATAATAAAATTATAATTAACTCAACATAAAATTAAAACCTTAGGAATTAGGTATAAATATTAATATAAAAATTTAACATTGAAATATACTTAAATATTAATTTTGAAAAAAAAAATTTACTTGAAAATTATTTTAATAGAGGAGAGAAATTGTAACATAATAAAATCAAATGAAAGAGTATATCATAATAATGCTTAAACATAAGTTAAATTAATAAATATTAAAGTCTATAATCTATGTACTCTATTAGATATTTAGAAGGATTACTTTTTTGTTGAGTAATAATTTTTAAGAATATTGACTCTTCTTTTAAGAATATTGACTCCTTTATGTATTAAAATAAAAACCTATAATGATATAAATGTGAAGTGCAATAGTTATAAAATTTCAATTAAACAAAAAGGCATTTTATTATTTAAAATTTGTAGTTAAAAAAATTAAATTCTAGATATATGGTGTACAACTACCACATTTATTATAGAAAAATCTATGTAAAAGATATTACTATTCCATTTATGACAAATTGAGTAAAAACTAGGCATCTTTTATTTAAATTTATCTAATATTTATTGCATATAAAAGTAACATATTTAGCAAAAACCTATGTAAATATATTATATTTAATCACTTAGATCAATAATATATTCAAATTAGGATAGATATCTTAAACACATCTATTTAAAAGATGCCTATCTTTTCTTAATCGCTCATATTCAAATTAGCATAGATATCTTAAATACATCTATCTAAAAGATGTCTATCTTTTCTCAATAACAATTTCAATAGAGGTGCCTCAAGACTAATATCTTTAGGATGTATTTAAAATATATATGCTAGTATATGTATTTAATGTATTTAATAAAACTTATAAAAGTATTTAAATCATATAAACTTTTATTTAGATTAAACCTTAATTGTTAGTCTATATATTCAATTAACAATGTTAATTTATGTATTTAATTAACAATTTATCTATGAGGTGTAGAAAATAACTAAAACGTTCAAAATACAATTTTAATCATTTTTTACAATTAAGAAAAACACTCATTGAAATAGAGAGGATTATGAAGTTAATAATAAATTGCAAAATATTTATAGCTAACAAATAGATTTATTAGGTTAAGAGGGGGAGTGTAAGCATGTTAACAAAAACTATTAAAGCGCTGACATACCAAAATAATAAAAAACAAAAAACCTAAAATGATAAAATAGTGATAAGTAAATAAAGTAAAATAGAATAACTCTTAAATAAATAAAATAACTCCTTGAATAAAAATAAATAACATTCCAAAAAAATAAAATATTAATATAAATATCATTTAGATGCACTAAAGGAAACATTGTTTAGATAGATATTAAAAATTATAAAGAGAAAATAATAAATCCTCAAATAAGAATCAAATAGTGATAAGTAAATAAAGTAAAATAGAATAACTCTTAAATAAATAAAATAAATCCTTGAATCAAAATAAATAACATTCCAAAAAAATAAAATATTAATATAAATATCATTTAGATGTACTAAAGGAAACATTGTTTAGATAGATATTAAAAATTATAAAGAGAAAATAATAAATCCTCAAATATGTCACATGGTTGCACTTTTTTTTCACTTTTTAAAAAATAGTACATGGAAAACAAAAATTCTAATTTGACAAAGTACTGAAAATAAGTGAAAGATAAAAATTTATGGGACCACTAAACAAACAAACAAAAATCCTAGGAAAATTAGGTAAGAAGCTAAACGGACCTATTGTTAGTCCTTCTCCTGACTTGATAATTATAGTAATCCATAAAATTTGGAAAAAAAAAGTTTGGAGTCTTATTGATCAATTATTACTAAAAAGATATACATTTATGGGCCCACTAAGCAAACAAAACAAAATTGTAAGGAAATTAGGTAAGAAGCTACAAGGGACCTATTGTTAGTCCTTGTCGTAGCAGGATAATTATAGTAATCCATAAGTTGGTCCATATTTCAAATTGAAAAAAAAGTTTGGAGTCTTATTGATCAATTATTAGGTTATTACTAAAAAGAGAAAATACTAGAATAAATATCTTAAATACATCTATCTAAAAGAATATGAGAGATATAGTTTCCAAATGTCTATCTATTCTAAATAAAAATTTCAATATAAGCACCTCCAAAGTGAAATATATTTTTAATCTATAAATTGAACTCTATGCCACTACTTATAACATATACATAATTTAACAAGTTGACTAATTTTTAAACATGTTAGTAAATAGGATTATTATATCTTTTTCTTACTTCATAGTTTGAACTTTAAGCTAATACCTACAATATTTAACTTAACAAAAAAAAAACTTAGCATGTTACAGTAACAACTAACACAATTTAATTGAAATGGATAAATTTTAAAATATACTATAAAATCCTAAACTAGTTACTACTCAACACTATATTATTCTTTTCTTTTCTTGCTTGATATATAGACAACAATTTTCATGTAGAACCCCTCTCATTGCACGTGAGAAGTATCATTATTTCATAGTAATGTTTGTTGTACGTTACCGTGATTTGACTTTAACTAAAAAATCAGTCTTTCCAACCAAGCTAAATTCATAAGCAAGATGCAATGTACAGGGAAGTGGGTTCGAATGCTTAAAACATTTTCTAGACAGGATGTTCCAGATAGTATGCTACTAAGTTTAGCTAATAGTTTAAGATGGTTCGCTATAAAGAGGGACAGATTTATCCAAGACTTCCAATCGGCTACCAGTAGTCGCCAGGTATCCACGGACAAGACCAGCTACCTTTCTTTTCCTTCTTTTTTTCCTTCTTTTTTTCTGCACAAAATCCGTATTTCTGGGAAGCTCTCGTGGCTCACATCAGCAGTGCCTGTTTTGGGGCTTCCCGCGATTCGACCCTTGGTCGATTGTTCAAGAGGCGTGAGGAGTAAAACCTATTATTACTTCTTATCTCGCGAACGTGGCGTGCCCTTTCGTGTTTCGACAGAGTTGCTAGAAAAGACTGTTTGAAACGTAAAAAGAAAAGATTTTGTCCGATTGTTATAATAATGACGCGCCCGGAGATTCGAACCTCATACCTGCGTTTCGTGGTTATGAAGGTAAAGACTTGTCGATTCTACTAAAGATTGCAGCTGAAGCCTAGATCTGCGATAGATTCATCGGAGTTCAGCTCTGGCGAACAAGCAAACGGGAATGAACATAAAAAATCGGATTGGAAAATATGAGCTAGGAAGGATTCTTGGAGAAGGGAATTTCGCCAAAGTTAAACTCGCCATTAATGTGGAAACGGGGCAAAGCTATGCCGTGAAAATCTTGGACAAGAAGAAGGTTTTCGAGTACAAAATCGTCAGTCATGTAAGGAAATGCGAAATAGAAAAGGTTTTGATTGGGAACAATTGCGATTTTTTTATGTATTGATTTGATTTGTGTGATTTGTTTTCTGTATGTAGATTAAAAGGGAAATATGCACGCTGAAGCTCATTAAACATCCTAATGTCGTGAGATTATACGAGGTATATGCTTACGCAGGCGTTGTAAGAAGTTCGAAAGGCGGCTTTTAACGGACATTTAATATGATTTCTGTTGTCATTCTCTGACAGATTTTGGCAAGCAAGAAGAAGATATATATTGTTCTCGAGTTTGTTACCGGGGGAGAATTGTTAGACGAAATAGTGAGTGTCATGAAGCTATCTGTAAAGCTTTTCTTTTTTCATTTTAGTGTTCTGGTAGAATTCTCACTTATAAATATAATCTTTAGATTCAGGCGCGTAACGGGAAACTGCATGAAAACCTAGCAAGAAAGCATTTCCAGCAGCTAATTGACGCGGTTGGATATTGCCACAGCAGGGGTGTTTACCACAGGGATTTGAAGGTAAGATATCCAAAACGGCGCAGTTTGCATTTGTTTGTAGGGTTTTGGAAAAAAAAACATGTTTAATGATAACTGGACAAAATTATTTTTCAGCCAGAAAATGTGCTTCTGGATGCTAATGGAAACGTGAAAGTTTCTGATTTTGGTCTCAGCGCGTTACCGCAGCAGTGTAGGGTATGTTTATAGCAAAAAATTGACATAATTTGTGTGCAGTAGAATTTTAATCGTGATTTGATGCCGTTAAATTGTAAATCTTTGCAGGCAGACGGGCTGCTACATACAACTTGTGGAAGCCCTAACTACATAGCTCCAGAGGTAAAGAACAGCTTAAAGCTATTAGTTTAATGGAGGCGACTGGATTTATCAAGTTAATATGCTGGATTCGTACAGGTGATTGCTAATAGAGGCTACGACGGGGCTACTGCCGATCTATGGTCTTGTGGTGTAATTCTCTTTGTTCTCTTGACGGGCTGGTTGCCGTTTGACGACAGAAATCTTGCAGTTCTTTATCAGAAGGTAAATACTCAATTGCTCTTACCTGTAGATCTTTATCATAAGGTAATATAATTTTCTGTTAGCTGTTAAGCGGATAATTGAAATTCTGTGAAATTTCTTACGAGGCAATTGAGTAAAATAATATGCGTTGTGCAGATTTTCAAAAGCGATTTCAAATGCCCCAATTGGCTTTCTCCCGGCGCTCGCAATTTGATCAGAAGAATACTCGATCCCAATCCCAAAACGGTATGCTGTACTGATCCTTTCGCTGATATGAAATGTCGTTAAAGTTTCTGGACATATAATCGTCTGAATGATTTTGGGTTTCTACAGAGAATAACTATACCGGATATAATTGAAAACGAGTGGTTCAAGCAGGGATACTCTCCTGCAAAACTTATGGAGGATGACACCAGTCTGGTTGATGTCAATGTCGCATTCACAAATGCGGAGGTAGGCTTCACATCTGAGGATCTCGTTGAAAAATATAATTGGGTGTTCTTTCCATTTAAAAGAACAGAACAGTTATGAGTTTGTTTGGAATTTTTTTCTTACATTTAAAAGAACAGAACAGTTGAGTTTTTTTGGAATTTTTTTCTCGAAAAGGTTTAACGATTTAAAATAGTTTCAAAATTTAAGTTTAAAGAGAGGAAAGATAAATTTAATGGTTATTAAATTAATGTTGGATATCAATTCAGTGTATTGGAATTTTATATAAATATTTTATATGGGGATAATTATTTTTTAATATATTTTTATTTATTTTAAGGAATGATGTTTTACTTTTAACTGTAATTTTATTATAATTAATCTTTGAGGTAATATTATGTTATTTTGATTATAATAAATTATTTTTTAATAGAGAAAGAATATAAGTGGATTGTATTAAAAAGTTATAAAAAAATTCCACCAAAAGAAGGTTGGTAGAGTAGCCAAATAAGTATAGTGAATAACATAGTATTACATTTGAGAAATTTATATGTTTTTGATTCAAGAGTATATATTAAAAAAATAAATCAATTTTTTAATTTTTATTTGAAAATTTTTAAATTTGTGGTAGAAAACCCAATATATCCATAGAAAGAAAATACTAAAAGAGTTGATAAAATATTTAAATATATCCATAGAAACCAAAACTGTTAGAAATAATGAGAAACTATTTCACAAAATTATCAATAATTTAAACACCACTCAATAAAACTTTTGTTTTAACCATCTTTTATCCTCTTTTATAATGAAATAGATTTATATATTACTTATAACAAATAATTAGAATCTATTAAAAAACAACAAATTAAATCACATCCCAAAATTACATAAATCAAAATGTAAATCAACATTTACTTCATCTTATTTAAATTTTCTCTTATTAAATTTAATTAGCACAAAGGCTTTTATATGTGAGCATTATAGTGCTTGGAATTGTCTCACGCGGTAAAAAAAAAAAAAATTCTAAACTCGTTGGTTGTTCGGCGTATTCCTATGGGTGCAAGTGCTAGTATTATTTGAAGGTTAACTCTAAAGAGATATACTATTGATAGAGTGTAATTCTAGACAAAATTGTGTAGCAATTTTTACACTAATATTGAATAGAGTGTAATTTTAAACAAAATTGTGTAGCAATTTTTACACTAATATTGAATAGATAATGAAATATGATTCAAAATATTGATAAAAAACTACTACACAAGATTACACCTCTTATAAAAAACAATATTTTTATTTTATTTTTTAAAATAAGATTTTTAACATTCAATTGAATGCACCAATAATTGCTCTTTCAACAATTTAAGATAAAGGAGTGTTGGTGTAGATCCTCATCTTATTTAAGTAGAGTGCCTTCCTATCCTCATCCTATTTAAAATTTAATTAACGTGTGGTCCAAACACTGCGCTGTTCAAAGTTCTCCACGTTGACTAGTATAATTGGCAGACCACCGCCAAAAAACTTATCTGACACGTATCCTTGCTTGTGGTCGATAACAAAGCCGTTTGGACTTAAGATATTCATTTCTGTCCAAAAAAATTGGACCACGTAGGCACTGTTAGCGCGCTTTGCTGGCCAGATATCCTTCCAGGCTGTCAGACTCGTCCTTGAATAAAACAAGTGTCATTTTTTCTTTCGAAAAAAAATCAGCGGCTGTAGATTTTACATTTTCCGGTTTTTAACGTTAGTGGTGTCATTCTATTAACAGGAACAGCTGCTGACGGAGGAAACGGGGGCAGTTCACATGAACGCATTTCAGTTGATAGCTATGTCCGTCAGTCTCGATCTTTCCGGTTTCTTCGAAGAAGAGGTAAGGCAATCTGGTAACGAAATTAAATTCAAAAGTTAGTTGGGCTGTTGGAGGTAACAGACATTTGAGACAATTTTTTGGTTGACAGGAAGTTGCGGAAAGGAAAACCAGTTTTATGTCCATGTTTCCCGCCAAAGATATTATCCAGAAAATAGAGGAGACGGTGAGGGACATGGGATTCCAAGTCGAGAAAAAAAATGGCAAGGTATGACTGTGTATGCTTCTTTTTCTACTTGTATAGATCATTTCATACGTGTAACATCTAGCCACAACACTCCAAATTTGTCGCCAGGAATTGTGATAACTCTTGCAAATATTCGTTCAACCATATACCAATAAAAGCGACAAGTTTTAAATACAATTCCGCAAAGAAAAAATATACAAAATCATCTTTTCCCACGTGGCTGGATATGATTTTTATTTAATGTAAATTTAATGCTGTGGCTGAGCTTGATGGGATTTATATTGATTAAATTCTAACATGGAGATCACGTTATTCCAGCTAATGTTAAGGAAAACGAATGCAAAATCTAGCAGAAATGGACACCTGTCCGTTGCCACGGAGGTGAGTATTTGAAGAGTTCTAAAATTCAAAGTAAATTGAGGAAAAGCATATTTTTAGTAATATATTGTCGTTTTTCGCGTAGGTTTTCGAGGTAACCCCTTGTTTGCATGTGGTTGAGCTGCGAAAATCTTCCGGAGATATAGCCCTTTATAGGGAGGTAAATATAAATATGTTTTGGTCGCTTTCCTTCACTGAAACTTTCAACCCAAAAAGTTCAAATTTTTTTCTGGCTTTTTTTAAAGGTTATTGTTAAATATCATTCACTTCAACAGTCAAAGATAAATTTTGATTAATCAAAATAAAATAAATATTTAGACTTTTTCTTATAGATCAAGTGTAAAATTGTCATTTGTCTGGTTTGAACATTAAAATGCATGATATTTAAGATCATCATTATTCTTAATTGTAAAATATGTCTCTAAATTTCAAAGTTTGAAAACTCTGTAAACCTAAAAGGATAAATAATTGCAAATTTCCAGTCAAAAATATTGTACTTAATAGTGTACATGCACTCCAAGGTCCATGGAATGCACTCCAAGCTGTCTGGAACGAATCTGCACCTTACTTGTCTGAAAAATATTGGTAACTTTAATTAAAGCCATTTGATAAACCCTTCATATGTATACAACAATTTTCTAAATTTAACTGTGTAAGAATTTTGTTTAAACATCAACATTTCTGATCATACTGTGTGATCTATCATTGGGATTATATTTTTCATCCTAATAATGGATCATACAGAATAACCAAAACCTGATGTTTAAATAAAAATTTTACACAATTAAATCCAGAAAATTATTGTACATTCTTATGAACTGTGTAAAGCCATATATTCTAGCTTCTTATGTAATATATCCTTGATTGATGATCAAGTTATCCTTTTGCGTGTACAGCTGTGCAGAAAACTCTCTGGTAATCTTAGCTCAGATAATATTCCCTCAAGTAAGGTCAACTCTGATAATGATAACACTGTATAGAGAGCAGATGGAGGACTTCCGGCCATTGATAATTGTTAATCTCGTTGCTTGTTCCGCATCATTGTACAAAAAATCATATCAAATTTCATTCATTTGTACTTCCGATTTTTGGGAAAATTGACCTCTTCAATCAATTAAGAATTACGGTCAAATGGGCATCCTTCATGCAGACTCTGTCCTTGGTTAAAGTCTTTTTCTCGTACACACATTCACGTTAGCGACAACTACAAGGGATTGGAAAAGGGCGTGGAAATTAGGTGTCTTTGCATGTGACGGACAGAGAGGTGACCGAAACAGAAGTATTGCAGAATAAGGCTGCCAGCTAAAATACGGCATTGTTTGCTTGTTCAGCGTGACTCTATAATAGTAATATCAGTCGGTAGCGTACGTAATGCTGTTATCAAAAGAAATTAAATGAATAGATAAATAGTCTTGTCAAATAGCAGATTGCGTGGAGATGAGCGAACTCTCCGCATCAAGGGTGGAAGTTGTGAAAGATTTTTCTTAGCTCACGAGTAGGTTTCTGTAGCATGAGGAATGCAAGGTGCATTTTATATTTGTATATTTTAAATCATCTAGAAGGTTTATTCTTATGGATGTATTTTGTACGCAAAGTGAGATATATACAGCTTAATAATTCAACCAACTCGATTTAAAAGCGTCACGAAAGAACGTTCCTATGGTGCAATCTTTGAAGCATGATTTGCATCGTATGTATTACATGGCAATGACTTAAACATAATGATCCACGTTACTGGTAGCTGTATATGCTTTATGTCAAAAGCAAGTAGAGTGTACACTTGAAATTGAAATATGACATATGATAGCTCATAGATGTGATTAGATAAACATTCGGTATTAATCTAAATACAAAAGAGAATCGTTAAATATGTCACATAATTTCAATGTATTTGTCTTAAAAAGATTGAATTCATGGCCAATAAATTGTTATGTTGATAAGTTGGTTTCACATCTATAGCCCCAAAACAAATGGGATATCCTTACTGTGTTTGTGTTAAAAAGATTGAATTCATGGACAATAAATTGTTATGCTGATAAGTTGGTTTCACATCTAGCCCCAAAACAAATGGAATATCCTAGTAGGCATATCCCTATCTTCATCATGTCCAAGGATATTGTATTTTTAATATGCAAATCATTTATTAAGATGTCAGAACCCTTTGTTGGACTAAATGAAGATCATTGTTGTTGAACATGTCTTGCATCCTTGATTTTGCACACAAGGTTTGCTATGTCTATTTTGGTAAGGAAGTCATCCCCACATGATTGTCCATCCATCAACTCTTCCTCATGCATTAAGCCCCTATGTTGATGCACTGGATCTGCTAGCATGCTAAAGAGCAACAAAGATTCCATCTACATGACTTAACTCATTGTTGATGAATGGAACTAAGAACGGTCTCCTTCCTCTAAACTCATTGTTCACCTAACCATGACAAGGCTTTCCATTCTCATCAACATAGTCACCTTGGTAGTACCATATGAATGCATGGTTTAGTCTATGAATAATTATTTGTGTGTTGAAGTGACAAGTGCAAACTAGTATTAATCCCAGGATTAGTTTTCATCCCAATAATGAGTGAAAACTAGTTTTCATCCTATCCATAGGTTTTTCTTTTCTTTTTAAACTATGGCACTTGTAAAAGTTGTAGTGTAGGATTAGTTCTTGCTCTCACCTTGTATGAATCACTCACCCTATTGGCCTCAACCCACATTCACAAGAATCCATCACCATTTGTATCCTTGTACACCTCCCAAGAAAGGTTCTTGTAGGTAAAAAAACCCCTTTGGGCGGGTGCTAAAATGTTGATTCCATGATGCAACAACATTACACATCCATCTAATTTTCACATTTAACAAACTATTATCGTAGACTCCCACAATTAACTAGAGATTTGCATTCAATCATTATTCTTTAATTGGTGTTTACATAAACTATACAAAATCAAATTGACCAAGATAATATATGTAGTAGAGATAAATATGAACACGTGCTCCTTTAATGAATCCTATTTAGCATTAAAGTACATTTAAAAAATTCATTGCATAAAATAAAGTACAAATTTAAGAAAAATTAAATAACATAAAACAAACATTTACAAAATGATTGCATTATAACATTACTATTGAAATATTATTTACATAGTTGTAACATAATCAAAGAAAGAATAATTAGATAAGATAAAATACACATTTAGAAACAATTGCATTATTTATGTAGTCATAACAAAATCAAGGTGACAAATAGCTCATGTCCCACTCCAACCTAGAAAGTTTTGGTTGGGCATAGGGGACATAGGTCAATTCAATAGTTGTGTAGACTTGATGCAAAGTCATAGCTTGCTTATGCAAATTATGGATTATACCAGGTGCAACTGGTGTAATGTCTAACATTTCATTATAAACAATAAGGGAACTAACTTCCACAACAATAGAGTGATAGAAAAATAACATGTCTTACTTTTTGGTCTAAGTGTGACCTCCAAATAACCATTTAACCAAAATTTCATTTTTTGGTCACTTATAGCAAGCAAACCGTTAAGAATTTGAACTTGTGTTTTTTAGATTTCATGTGTAGATTTTAAATATATGCTTTTAATTATTTTTTTAAATGTCTCATTTTTAAAACATTTGTTAATAACTTATTTTTGTACTTTATAGTATTTTTAATGACTGATATTATGCCATCTAGCATGACTTTTCTTAGAAATAAGATAAATTTATAATTTTTAAATATAGGTCATTAACATTGATATCTAGGGCATGCTCTTTTTCCTATAATTTTTGTTGCATATTTTATTTATTATTAGTTTTTTAATTTAGACTAATTAGAATTTAGAGCAATATTATGCAACCATTCATAATTTTTTTATAAGCTATTTTTATGAAACAACGATACCAATATGGAGGGAGAACATATTTTTTTAGATTTTTTCTACTTTTTTCTTTATTTTTCCATGTGTGAACAAAAAATTTTTTGTCTAGTAAAATATCTAGGTTCACTAGAAAACAAAATATAAAGATAATAATTAAAAAAATAGAAATTATACTTTTTAGAAAGATTATTCTAAGGCTATGGTCCTACAAAACATCATGTCATGTGATTTCATTTAATTATCCAAACCTTGCTCCAAAATAAAATTATCTATAAAAAGTTAGCTGAGCACAAGTAGAAGGTTCACTCAAGGACCTTCATACAAAGGACCTTTGTTTGAAGCTACCTTTAGGGCATGTGTAGAAAGACGGGGGACCAAAAAGTGGCCAAAACTACTTTTTGGTCCAAACAAGCCATAACGTGAGCATGTTATAATGTGCTCACATTTTAAAATAGTTAGAATGCAAATCCTCTAACTTTCTTCACTCTAGAGTAGGGTCATGTCAAGGAAGAGACTAGGGGTATATACATAAAATAAACATTCAAGTATAAGTTGGTATTTACTTTTTTATCATTTACCTTTCTTATACTTTAAGCTATATTTTATGTATATACTAGCAAGATGTTTGAGAGTGGTTTCAGATCCATACGGATTAAATTGTAGATTCTAGAATTTGGAGGGTCCCTTAGATTTTAGATTTAGTCAAATTTTTTATGGTGTCAAGGTTTCACACTTAACCAAATTTAGGGGTTCAGCAACATGCATCAGGGTAAAGGCACATGGACCCTTAGGTCTCTCTCTCTCTCTCTCTCTCTCTCTCTCTCTCTCTCTCTCTCTCTCTCTCTCTCTCTCTCTCTCTCTCTCTCTCCCCCCTCTCTCTCCCTCTCTCTAACTCTATCTTTATATCTCTCCCTCCCTCTCTATCTCTCTCCCCCTCTTTCTATCTCTACCTCTCTCTTATTCTCTATCTCTCTATATCTCTTTATATTTCTCTCACTATCTCTATATCTCTATCTCCCCTCTCTCTCTATGTCTCCCTCTATCTCTATCTCCTATCTCCTATCCCTCTATATCTCTCTATCTCTATCTCCCTCTCCCTCTCTATCTCTCTATCGACCCCACTTTCTATTTTTTTCCTCTCTCTAACTCTATCTCTCCCCCTCTCTCCCTCTTTCTCTCCCTCTTCCTCTCTATCTATCTACATATATCCCTCTCTACCTCTCTCTATCTCTCCCTCTCCCCTACCTCTTTCAATTTCTCCCTCTCTCTAATTCTATATCTCTCTCTTTATCTTTCCCTCTCTCTAATGCTATCTCTATATCTCCATGTCTCCCTCTCTCTATCTCTTTCCATCTCTATCCCCTTGCCTCTATATCTCCCTCTCTATCTCTCACTCTCTATCTCTATCTCTCTATCTCTCCCTCTCCCCATCTCTATCTCTCTATCCTCTCTCTATCTCTATCTCCAACCCCCTCTCTCTCTATCTCTATCTCTCCCCCTCTCTATCTCTCCCTCTCCCTAACTCTACTTTATATTTCTCCCTCCTCTATCTCTCCCCCCCTCTTTCTATCTCTATCTCTATCTCAAAGATTTAGAGAGAGACGAAGAAAGAGGGAGAGGGAGAGAGAGAGAGGGAGGGAGAAATATAAATATAGATTTAGAGAGAGAGATAGAGAGGGGGGAGATAGAGATAGAGATAGAGATAGAGATAGAGATAGAGATAGAGATAGATATAGATATAGATATAGAGATAGAGAGGGAGGGAGATATATAAAAATAGAGTTAGAGAGAGGGAGAGAGAGGGAGAGAGAGGGAGGGAGGGAGAGAGATAGTTTGATAAAGAGAGAGAGGGAGGTCAGGAGAGAGAGAGAGATATATAAATATAAATAGATATAGATATAGATCTAGGGAGAAAAATAGGGAGAGATAAACAGATAGAGAGGGAAAGAGAGAGATAGAGCTATAGAGAGAGAGGGGGTAGATATAGAGATAAAGAGAGGATAGAGAGATAGATATGGAGAGAGGGAGAGGGAGAGAGAGGGGGAGAGGGAGAGGGAGAGATATAGAGACAAGGGGATAGAGATAGAAAGAGATAGAGGGAGAGATAGAGATAGCATTAGAGGGAAAGATATAAAGAGATAGAGATATAGAGAACTTGGAGAGAGGGAGTCATAGAAAGAGGTAGGGGGAGAGGGAGAATTAAAGATAGATAGACAGGGAGACATAGAAAGAGGTAGGGGGAGAGAAAGAAATAGAGAGATAGAAAGAGGGAGACATAGAGAGATAGAGAGAGGGGTACAAACAGAGATAAAGGTAGACACAGAGAGAGGGAGAGGGAGAGGGAGAGAGAGAGAGAGAGAGAGAGAGAGAGAGAGAGAGAGAGAGAGAGAGGGAGATGGATGATAGATCAGATAAAGAGAGCGAGAGATAGAGAGAGCTAATGGTTCCCTGTGCCTTTACCCTGGTGGATGTTGAACACCTAAATTTGGCTAATTCTGAAACCCTGAAACCTTGAAAATTTGACTAAGTCTAAAATCTGGGTTATCCTCCAAATTCTAGAATCTATAATTTAAATCTGATGGATCTAAAACCACTCTCAAACATCCTACCAATATATACATAAAATATAACTTATTTAGGTATAAGAAAGGTAAATGATAAAAGGTAAATACCAACTTATACTTAATTTTTTATTTTATGTATATACTCATGGTCTCTTCCTAGACATAAGCATACTCTAGAATGAAGGAAGTTCAAGGATTTACAATTTAACTATTTTATAACATAAGCATGTTTTTGCCTACTTTGGGAAATTCCAATCCTAAGGGTTGTAGGTACCTTTTGGACTCCAAGAACATGTTTTTAACAAAATTTAGAAAATTTGACTAAATACTATGCATACTCCCCATATGGTTTACATGTTGTTCAAAGTCAATACAAAAATGCCAAGACAACTTCAAGTTTTTTATTAGATTTCTCACCATGTATTTTTTTCAAAATTTCGATAACATTGAGGTTTCCATCTTCAAGTTCTTTTATTAATGTGTTCTTTTTTTCATAAAACACATGTCTAGCATTTTTGGTGTTATTTTTTACACATTTATCAAAATTTGAAGAAAATTACATTTTTAGATTCTAGACTCAATTCTATACAAATTGAAACTTTTTTATTATTTTTTATTAGTTTTCAAAAAAATTAGGGGGGAGCACGGTCAAATTTTCATTATTTAGGATGTGTCCACTTTGAAAATTCATAAAAAAATAATATTTCATAAAAGAATTAATAGAAAAAATAGGCATATTTAAACTACATGGTGTTATCTAATTTTCCACTAGAGCGATTTGTCTAGTACTTCAAAAAGTTGACACTTTAGGGGCAGCACACCAGACACTATGTTATATTTTTATGACAAAAACAAGAGCACTTTGTGTGCTCCCCCTAATTGAACCTCGTAATCCCCACCATTTTTAGAAAAAAAGAGTAGTTTTGAAACTAGACTTAGAGTGCTACAAAACTTGTTCTTATCACATCTTCTAATTTTTAGCATGGCTATCTTCAATTTCTCAGGCAAGATCAATTTTTTCTAATTTCAGAAAAATGTGGCCACTTTTGACCCCTTTTGGGTCCCCTGTTTCCATGCACTTACCCTTTAGTCAAAGATACCTTCTTAGAGGTGTTTTAGGTGCATGTAACATTTTAAAATGAGAGAAAGGTCCTTCATTCAAACCCACCTCTCATTTGAACTCCCTTCACTCAAAGCCTATTTACATATAACATTTTTCCCTTCCAAGACTCATTTTTTGCCTTATCCCACAAGTGGGACATTCCTTTATGCTTCCACCTAATAAGAAATTGACCAATAGTGTAGTTTTAGTGTCATGGCCCTTTAATAAGATCTAAGTAATAGGCTTCATCATAAGTGATGTGCACTAAATAGTTGTGACCCTATTATGGGACCTTTGTGTTATTCACTGTATAGAAATCCCATGAGCATCTCTTATGGTTATGTGTGTAACATGACATCTCACAATATCCAAAATATCCATAGTTTTTCATCTTAACTAAGAGTAATAGTAACTCATGATTAACAAAATCATAGTTAAATAACAATGGATTAACATCAACACAAAAATTAAGTATGTTATTCTTTCTAGAACATAACAAAACTTAGATTTACAATATCCAATGATACATCATTAGTGAATGACCTTCACTATACATGTACAAAGTTATGCTCAAGGCATCCAATATAGAAATATACATAATAATTGAATATCATGTCATATAAATAAAAGCACTACATCTGGAACTTTTGACATCTGCCTTCATAAGCCTTGTCTTGTCTTCTACTTGGGAAGGAGAGCATCATCTGAGTGTTTTTCCTCTAACCACAAACTGATGGTCTCCTGCACAACTTCCTACCTAGAAGCGGCCCTACCCTCCACGAAAGGAGTAGAAATAAGGAACCATTAGGTTTTCCATCTAAGTATCTGGTGTTGTGTCCTTCATAATGTTTCATGGTCACACAACTATAGATCCACTCTAACTATGTATGACACTACTGGAAACATTATGCCATCTGGAGCACTATGGACTGACTAATGCACGTAGAGACAGATGCATCACTTTGGTCAAAGATTTACATACATATACGTTTCATAATGAACGTAGTTGTATGTCCACCACCTCGACTCGACTTAGACGCTGTCTCATCCTACATCATTCTTAGTTTGATCTCTCTAGGTCTAGCAAAATGATGAGTTCAAATCATTCCTAGTTCAATTCTAGGACTTTTGACAGCTATCTTGGAAGTATTTTCATTAGTGTTATGTTGTTTTTACAATGGGGAACCTATGACTCTGCGTCACTCTATTCCTATCTTTCATTAATAACATTACAACAATCACATTTTCAAACTCATGACCTCTCCCAGTCCAAATTCCATGTTTACCTTATCACTAGGTTTACATTAAAATTTCATATCAAATAAGACATATTTCATAATAGTCTAATGGGTCGATTCTATCAAAAGACCACAACTCAATGATTCAAAATAAACTCATGATACCCTATACTTGGTTCATGAAGCATTTCCAATCAAATAAGGATTACATTCATATCCTTTAGTCATAAGAGTTTCATGGGGAATTACCTCAGTTACCATTATAGTAATCCTTCACATTCCTCCCTTAGCATGGGGCGAGGCATTTCATACAGTTTTAACATATTGTTCAATTATCCCATAGGTATCACAATACCTGTCATAATAGTCAAGTACTTTTCTACAAATTATATTTATTCATTTGGGCTGCACCATATATATTATTATTTCTTTACAAACAGTTGAGCACTATTCCTACAACACTATTGCCTGACATATTAAGTGCCTAAGGCACAGTCGAGGCTCAAAAAAAAAGATTATCATTAAAGATAATACGGCCCAAGCATGTACATTCGAGGCTCAAAGAAAAAAATTATAATTAAAGATAATATGGCTCGAGCGTTGCTCTCAGCCTGATTTCATAATAGAGATTATTAATAATTACACAACCATAGTTAGCTAATACAACAAGGGCTTTGAGCTCAAGGGCTCGAATCAAAACCAAGATAGTATTAAGAGTATAATACATGGTCGACAAACCATGCCATTTCGGCTTACCAAAATCTTGCAAACATAGTTGTAAAGATTGTTCAACCTTATGGCCTTGGTTGAGGATATAATAATATGCAAATCACTTATTAAGATTTGCCTGAACCTTTTGTTGGACAAAATGAGCATCATTGTTGTTGAACATGTCTTGCATCCTTGATTTTGCACACAAAGTTTTCTATGTCTATCTGGGTAAGGAAGTCATCCCCACATGATTGTCCATCCATCAACTCTTTCTCATGCATTAATGCCCTATGTTGTTGATGCACTAGATCTGCTAGCATGCTAAAGAGAAACAAAGGTTCCATCTAATGACTTAACTAATTGTTGATGAATGGAGCTAAGAATGATCTCCTTCCTCTAAACTCATTGTTCACCTAACCATGACAAGGCTTTCCTTTCTCGTCAACATAGTCACCTTGGTAGTACCATATGAGTGCATGGTTCAGTCTATTAATAATTATTTGTGTGTTGAAGTGACAAGTGCAAACTAGTATTAATCTTAGGATTAGTTTTCATCCTAATAATGAGTGAAAACTAGTTTTCATCCTATGCATAGGAGTTTTTTCTTTTCTTTTAAACTATGGCACTTGTAAAAGTTGTAGTGTAGGATTCATTCTTGCTCTCACTTTGTATGAATCACTCACTCTATCGGCCTCAACCCACATTCACAAGAATCCATCACCTTTTGTATCCTTGTACACCTCCCACAAAAGGTTCTCATAGGTAAAAACCCCTTTGGGTGGGTGCTAAAATGTTGATTCCATGATACAACACCATTAGCCATCCATCTAATTTTCACATTTAATATACTATTATCATAGATTACCACAATTAACTAGAGATTTGCATTTAATCATTATTCTTCAATTGGTGTTTACATAAACTATACAAAATCAAATTGTCCAAGATAATGTATGTAGTAGACATAAATATGAACACATACTCTTTTAATGAAGCCTATTTAGCATTAAAGTATATTTTAAAACTCATTGCATTAAACAAAGTACAAATTTATGAAAAAAATAAATAATAGAAAACAAACATTTACAAAATGATGTCATTATAACATTGCTATTGAAATATTATTTACATAGTTGTAACATAATCAATGAAAGAATAATTAGATAAGATAAAATACATGTTAGGATTAAGGTGCCATCAACCTTGTAAATCCTATGTAATTTATTATTCCTCTTATTATTTGTAAATCACCCATAAGGGATGAGTGATTTTATTAGCAACGATCTTGTTTTAGCCATATGTTTATATCTGGTAACCGACGTTAATTTGTCCGTGATGGGGAGTCGTAGGGGGGCTTCCTCCCTGCGAGGGATCCCGGGGGAACATCCCCTGACGAGGGGTCTGGGGGCCGCATGCTCCGACGGGAGTTTGGGGGAAACACCCTCAAAACTACATTTTATTTATATTTTATCATTGTAAAATTTGGAACATTCATCATTAGGTCACAGATCTGACGCTCAATATTATGTTGTTTTTTTTTCCCTAGAAGGCAACCCCCTTTTATAAGGATATATTTATACTACATTTTTAGCAGAGCTGAGAGTAATACTTCATTGGATTGAAGACCGAAGAAGAAGAGGAAGTGCATGTATTGTAATCTCATATTTGAATATAATACAACTTGGAGCCTCTTTTCTTGGTGGAGTTTTTTACTTGAAAGAGTTTTCTCCATGTTACATACTGTGTTATGTGTTCAGTTCTTAAAGCATGTTACTTCTGTGTAGTGGGTTTTATTTCTGTTGCAATCTCCCTTGATTCTACATTATTTAGAGGATATTGTGAATGGGAAAATGAGATTGATCTATAAAGATAAATAAACCCAAACATCAACAAAATAATGAAAACAAGAAAGATAGAAGGAAATGAAGCAAATGAATAACAATGCAAACCTTCCCTATTTCAAAGCTTCTATTGTTTGCCTATTCTTTCTTGATCTTGAATGATGAAGATGGCCCTCAGGGAGCTTGCTTCCTTTCTTCGATTCCTCAAGATGACAAGGAGAAATGGCTCTTGATGTGTGTTGTGTTGAATGTGAGCTTCAACACATGATAATGGAAGACACTTGAGAATAGAATGAATGAGAGAAGAAGAGAAGATTCTTAGAGAAATTTGGGCATAGTAAGGATGCCAGAATGAAGTGCCTCCCTAATGGCTTAGAAGAGGGTTCTATTTATAGATTTCTTGAAAAAGAAATGGAGGGTGAGGATCAACAAGTGAGATCAATGGCTAGGAATAAAAGTGAATCTTTTATTCATAGTGGATTATGGCAATTGAATTATATATTCAATTGGTGAAGGGGAGTGGATTATGACAATTTGAATTAAGAATTCAAATAGTGGAGGATAGTGGGGAACATTGAATTAAAAATTCAATTTGGTGGAGGATAATTAATTTAAAGATTTATTTTGGAAAATAGAGGATATTAGCTAATTAAATATTAAGAATATTTAATTATATGTGCAACATGGTGAGATGGAAGAGATGAGGTGGATTTTGGAATATAGACATTAGAAGAATTGAAGGAATTTAATTAAATAAAATGACTTTATTTAATTATGGGATAATGAAACAATCAAATAAATTTGGAATATTTATTTAATTGATAGAAGAAAATAAGAATTAAGATAAATATTAAAATATTTACTTAATTCGACTCGAGCCAATTTTAGGTGTATACATTTTGCCCCTCTTTGAAGCAATGTGTTTTATCGCGTTGTTTCAAAGAATAAATAGTCTAATAATGATACATGCCCTAGTTTGCCCTTGGTACAGGTTATGATGATAGGATGCCCCCTCGAGAGATTGGACGGGGAGAAGGCGGAAGGTGTGAGATGGACAATCTCACGATAAGATATGTTGATAGGAGATGAAATGGTTAGATGCAGAAGAAAGGGATGAATGATATGGGATGCAAGATAAAGAGATAACACACACAAGCAAGTAAGCAAGTATGCACGAATGATACAGGAACAAACAAGATATTGCCCCTATCGAGCGATAAACCAACGATATAGGTCGATGATGTCTGGTTTCAGGAATGAGATATGTCGTATAAGACTCTGGGTTTGGTTTCAACAATGTAACATCCTGTCTAAGACATTCGATACGATAGTGTTGTCATGGCAGGGAATGATATATCACTAGAGCAACACGAAGGATAGTGTCTGGTTTTAGGAAATGAAGCATGTCGTGTAAGACGCATGTGTTGGTCTGATTTCGACAATGCAACCTCCTGTCTAAGACAATTGATTGATTGAGTTGGTTTACAACCAGACAAGGATCAAGACCATTGATTGTGATTGGATCATTTGACAAGATTGACTTGACTTGATTGGCATGGATTAAGGATAGACTTGCAATTGGGTACGGTATGGCTATGGATATGGGTACGGATATGAGGCGCAATTGGATTTGATATAGATATGGAAATGGATATGAACTGTAGTTGGATATGGTATGGATAAAGATATGGATATTTGTCACCTTGATATAGCAAGTATTTTGAAGCGCTTTCATCATTGGGCTTTATTATGTTGTAAGAAAATACAAGCATCTAGGTATAATTAAATTGAGATGACCTGAGTATTACTTACATGGATTTTGATATAGCAAGTTAATACAAGCATCTAGTCAAAATTGAATTTAGATGACCTAAGCATTTCTTGCATTTTTCAACAGACAAGGATTGCCCCTTTTCATGTTTAGATCTTGGAGTCCTCGATGATCTTTTATTGATCATGTCGTTAGACAGAAATCATCACATTACTAGAGTTTAATCCACAAGTAGTAGACAAAGAAAATAATCATGCCCCCATCATAGCATCTCTATCTTTTGGCATCCTTGAGTAGCATAGAAAGGCATGATAGCATAAATCAAGACTCTTAATCTAACCAACACAAAACATTCTTGCATTAGATGTGTCTTTTTTCCATAATTGATATATAATCATTTTGAGTGTTTTGATATGGTACTCTTGTTTTGTCTTCAATAGGTTGATGTTTTGCGTCAAGATTTTTTTTTTTTTTTTAGTTTGTGGTAGCTTGCTTTGCTGCTCTTGTTTATCTGTTGAGAAGATTGCACAATCCTTATTGGTGAGATGGACCCTAAGGGACTGACCTAGTGCCTCGGAGGCTCATTGCTAAATGGCCTTGCCTACGTGACGACGTAGAGGCAACGTAGTTCGGAGTGAACCTTGATGGACCTAAGACCTAGGTGATGGTGGATCTATAGAAGTGGTATGGACTTGGATAGAAAGACTAGATATGGGACTGACGGGATGGTAGAGCGGACTCAGATGGATAGAAGGACTAGACATGGAACAGAGGGGAAAGTGGAGCCTTGGGGGCACATTGATAATGGCCTTGCCTATGTGACGACGCAAAGGCAACGTAGTTCAGGAAGAACCCTAATGGACCTAAGATATGGATCGGATGAGACACGACAGGGAACCGATATGGATCAACTATGGAACAAACAATACCGATGACAAGGAACCACCATGGATATGTAGTTGTATGGGTGATAGTAGATATGGAGGTAGAAGGAACCAAGGATGTGATCTCCAAGAACTACGTCGCATACGAATAACATGCCCTGTTTTAGGTAGAATACTTAGGATTTTTCATGGCAATGTTTATGATGATAGGACGATGAAGGATTTGCATGTTTTGGAGGGATAAGGTATGTCAAGAGCCTTTCAAAACATTTGTCAACATTGTGCCCCCAATCTTTATCAAGACCAAATAATAGAGGAAAGGAAGTTTGGATGGATGGACGAGACAGGATAGGCATGCAACGGATAGAGGATAGGATAGGAAATGGTATGAAAGGAAACTAGTAGGAGAAGAGTGATATGCCGATGAGACAAGGTGCCCCCAAGTATAGGTGACATAGAAGATCAACTTACACATGACGCTTGTTTGCCAGGTTTTCATCATGGTACTTATCCAAGGCGCCTGTTTGCCTAGTTTTCACCATTGGATGAAGGGATTTTTCTTTACTGTTTTTTTTTTTTTTTGAATATTGAGATTGGAGAAGGTGGATATGGAAAGACATTAGCATATAGTTCCTTGAAAGGGGATAGTCCTACTAGATAGATATTGTCAAATGGACCATGTCCAGTGCTCTCACAGATGTTGGTAGGGGATCGTATGAAGGTCATATGGCATAGGTAGATAGTGGATTACGATGTAGAATATGGAGGGAAGGCTTATGCAATAGCATGGACCATAGGCATAGGATGAGGAAGATGTGTAGGATAATGGATGTAAGATGGGGAGATGTAGTTATGTGGAGGTGTTGTGAAGTGGAAAGGAACCATGACCAACGGCTGCACACATTGTGATAAACATTGAAGCTTTTGACGAGATGGTGGTGTAGGAAGCAATGGAGATGTTTGCTTAGGAGATGGTTGATGAAGTGATTTAGGAACCCACATAGATTTAGTATTTTTAGTGCTTTTGTTTTGCTTGTGGGATTTTTGAAGGGAATGGAAGTTTTGGATGGAAGTAGGCTATTGGATGGATATAGGTGGTTGGGATTCCTGAGATGTGGATGAGGATGCCTCATTTGACTTGCTAGCTATTTTCTTAGGAACCCAAACCATGTTGCTTTTGGGCTTTGCATTTGGAGGTAAGGGTTTAGATGGCTATTTAGATGATCTTTGCTTTGATTTTGATTCTTTATGTCCTACGGTATGAAGACCATTAGGATTTTTGGTAAGATTTTTAGCTTTATGGATAAAGGCATCAAACTTTTTGCTTTTGAATCTCATGGGGTGGGTGGAGTGGAGGGAATGATTGGAAGTTGTATGTTTAAATGATGTGTGCTTTTGTTGGCCATGTTTAGGGATGTAAGGATACTTATGAATGAGAGGTATGTTAGGTGTTGGAAGCAACGGTGGCAAGGTGGATGGAGGGACATTGGGAGGTGGAAGGAGTGGAGGTAAAGTGGATGGTGGAAGGTGTATGAACACATGCTTTTGACATTTATAGGATGATGGAGGTGGAATGGTGACATATGTTTTGGGGATATGATAGGGTTTGTGATGGAAAGTGGTAGACTTAGGAGGAGTGGAGGAAGTACCAACATCTTGAGTTTGTGCACCTTGGGGTATGTATCTAAGGCCGTATGAAGGTGGAGGAACGTTGACATGGATAGGTTCCAAAATACCTTGTTCATGAAGGCCTAAGCCTTTACCTTGATAGTTCATATGCTGGAGTATATGGTGGACAGCGGGATTATGTGTAGGTGGAACACTAGACACAAGTTCTTTATTCGATGGAGAAGGTGAGATAGTGGATAATGGTTGCTGGTGTTCTAAGAAAGAACATTCATGCATGAAGGTAGTAAGACCAAGGATATATGGTGGAGGCTTTGTAGCATGGTCAATAATGGATGGTGAAGGAGAATCATTAGGATCGTGATTAGCATTGTGTTCACTAAGATCCAAGTTATTTGTTTGATCTTTTATGCTTACTTGGGGGACAAGTGTCTCATCATGACAAGTGGATGCCGTGGGATCATGGCTAGAGGAAGAGATCTCTTTGCTTTGAAGGAAGGCCATGAAATGGGGTGAATGCTGAAGTAGGTCAACAAGACTTTCATTGGATAAAGCATGTAGGTCTTGGGTGTCTTGTTCATGGATAGTTGTAGGGGTATGAATAGGATCAAGTGGCTCATGGATAGATTCATCATTATGGCTATCATCTTGATCATGGAAAAGATACATATTATGGATAGGTTGAATTTGGATAGCGTGCTCATGAATGGTTGTTGGGAGATGGATAGGATCAAGTGGCTCATGGAGAGGTTCAATATTATGGATATCATCTTGATCATAGAAAAGGCACATATTATGGATAGGTTGCATCAAAGGGATTTGAGCTTGACTTAGACTAGGGGCGGATGTTTCCACATGCTTTAAGGTGTGCTCCTGACATATCTCTTGGTCTTCTTGAATGGAAGTGGATAGATCGTGGATAGGTTCTTGGTTGGCAATATGGATGGTTGATGGACCTTGACTTTGGTTCATGATAGGAGGTTCTTCGAGAAGCTCAAAGGGTTGCAAATGACATGAAGGGGTTGTAGGATTTGACAAGTCATTGGAAGAATCTTTGGTAAGGTCAAGGACCAGACTTTGGGGACATGGTTGACTCTCAGCTAGTAGTCCTTGGATCACATCCTTCATAGGTGTATGGGTAGATGAATTAGGTAATGGATGAATTGATTTGGCTTTCTCCTTAGCTTTGCTTTTGTTGTATAAATCTAAAAAATATTTTTTCCAAAACTCATCTGATTCTTTTTGGGTGTGCCATTTAAAATTTGAGGACCTAGATGGTGGTGTTGTTGTAGAACTGGTATGCTTTGGGATAGGTGTCTTAGAATATGGTGAAGGAGGACTAGTAGATGGGGTGATATATGATTTCCCTCTTGAAGTGGTGGTTACCTTGTCAATAGTATCATTAAGACGGGAAAAGAAGGTATGGTTTTGGGACGAGGCATAGCTAGTACTGGCTCGTTCAGCTTGCAACCTTGTCAATTCTTGTTGTAAGGCGTCCATTTGTTGAAGAATTACGATAAAATCTTGGGGCGAGGGACCTAAGTTTATTTGCATTTTTAGAGATTGAAGTTTTTGATCAGATATTCTAATTTGTTTGCCATTGACACAAGATTGGAAAAGCTTACTAGTTTGGATGTGCAAAAATAAATGCGTCAGACCAGAGTGCAAATGTGTCACAAGTCGAGACAAGTGTGCTTGGAAGAATGAGTTGAATGACTTGTCTTATGTGTTTGGTGTTTAACTTGATTTTGGTAATGATCACACAGGTACAAACATGATTCACTCATGCAAGACACATAAGCAACTTTGAATGTTGAATTTAAAGAATATGCTGATTAGTAAACAAGCACACGTGGAAGACACATCAACATGCCCTAATGTCTAGTTTGATGTAGGGTATGGCCAATTAGGTTTGGGCAATATTTACACAAGGTTGACTAGGGATTGAAAGTGAAATCCTATCACACAGCCAGGAGAAGGGGGTAACCCACCCTTCACCTTCACTTCCCAAAGGTAGAAAGTTCTTTGGGGCTTAGCCAAGAGTGATAAGATTCTAATTTCAATGAGGGTGTCTTTCGATTCAGCCTCGATTGAGGTCATTCCTAGGGGTGATGAAATCCCCTAGCAGGCCTCCTAGGAAGGGGTAAACAAAAGCAAATCGAAGTGAGGTGTTTTTGATCTCCAAGGTCACCTTGTGGTGTGAGGAGAGAGAATACACACACCCACTTGACTCACACTCTCACTTGTAAATTATCCCTTAGAAAAATGAAATGTGAGAAAGACACGTCAAGCAGTGATTCTTTTTAAGCCCATTTTCAAGGTGTGATTGAAGACACTAATTTGTTTTAAGCTCGATTTCAATGTGTGATGGTCAAACAATGTTCGTTTTAGAGGCCCAAATTGAAATGTGTGATGAAAACAAGATTATGAGATAAAGGATGAAACAAAGGCACCTGATTAACTTGCTATCCAAATTGATGTAGATGCTGCCCTGGATGTTGCTCCAGTCTCGGATGTTGCTCCAGCCTTGAATGATCACCTGCAAGTCACAAAAATGACAATGAAGCAAGTAGACTAGCCAAAGAGATTGTGATGCAAAAATTGAGAATCTGATAAAATTTGATGAAATATGAACAAATATAGAGAAAAGAAGTGCATAAATAGATGGTTCAGGAGATTCTATGCAATTTGAAAAAAAAATTACTGAAAACTGATCAAAATTGCAAAAGATATGATGATTTGAAATTTAAATGCAAGTTTTACTTTGACTGATGAAAAAGGTAGGAAAAAGTACCACCACCTAATAAAAACCTCACAACTATGAAGTGCTTGGAGTCCTCTTTTCGACGACTATTCATTTTCTCGATTTCGCCTCCGTATGTGAAAGTTATGAAAATTTGAAAAAAATAGCCGATTTCGGCATGTAGGAGGCACTAGAGGTTGGTTTGACTGTTTGACATAACCGCTAATAGTTATAAAAATGTGGTCACATGCTGCTGTTGTCTCACCAGTGGTTACAGTTAAATTTGGTGGTTTAGGTCTGAATTAGCCCACGGTCCTCCATATGACCGTGGGCTGTCTAGAGATCAAAAAATAAAATAAAAAAAAATGTGAACCAAAACCCTAAAGGGGGCGCCGACTACCAAATAACTAGTGTTTGTTGTTTTTTTGGTTTTTGGTTGTTTGACATTGGTTTTGTTGTTGATACCCGTGGTTAGGGTTTCAGGGGAGGTGAGGGAGGACGGATGCGGCGCGGGATGGGTGGAAGCGGCGCTGGAGGTGCAGGAGGTAGGAGGGAAGGTGTGTGGGGTGTTGGTGCAGGCAGGGATGAGGGGAGAGGGAGGTCCGCAGGGGTTGCAGAGGAGGTAGGGAGTGGTGGCGAAGGGAGGTCTGTAGGGTTGGGGTGGCAATGTGGTGGAGGATCAGCACGGGAGGTGTGCGGTGAGTGTGGTTTGAATGCAGAGGTTGACGGGGGCACAACAGAGGAGGCGGTAGAGGATGGAAATAGTGGTTGGTAATGGCGATGCAGCGGTGATGGGAGTTTGGAGCAGCGCAGGAGGGCCATGGGGGCGGGCGAGAGGGCGTTGACCGAGAGGTATAAGGGCAGTGACAGGGGTATGTGCGGGTGGCGATCGGGAGGGGGTTTCATGCGGCGGTGTGGTGGCTGAAGCGGTGGATGGGCGGCTGGTTGGAAATAAAAACCTGCAAAACCACTAAACAAACTCTGTAAAACACTTAGCTTCAAGATAGAAAACCCAGTGATCACTGAATACAGACAGAACACAGACCAGTACGGTAGGGTACGGTTCAGTATGGTATGGACTGTACCCTTAAAAAATTTCAATTTTTTTCAAAAAAAATTTCACAGAACCTATGCATGTTTACTGTCAAAATTCACAGAAACAACGTCCGGAGCACAAAAATGATGTCCGTTTTTGCGTAGGATGCAACCTGCAACACTTAATCACCAAAACTTCATAAAATTTGTGAGAAAAAAGAAGATTTTGACAACAATTGGATTTTGACGCCAAAATGTGAATGGGAAAATGAGATTGATCTATAAAGATAAATAAACCCAAACATCAGCATACTAATGAAAACAAGAAAGATAGAAGGAAATGAAGCAAATGAATAACAATGCAAACCTTTCCTGTTTCAAAGCTTCTGTTGTTTGCCTATTCTTTCTTGATCTTGAATGATGAAGGTGGCCCTCAGGGAGCTTGCTTCCTTGCTTCGATTCCTCAAGATGACAAGGAGAAATGGCTCTTGATGTGTGTTGTGTTGAATGTGAGCTTCAACACATGATAATGGAGGACACTTGAGAATAGAATGAATGAGAGAAGAAGAGAAGATTCCTAGAGAAATTTGGGCATAGTAAGGATGCCAGAATGAAGTGCCTCCCTAATGGCTTAGAAGAGGGTTCTATTTATAGATTTCTTGAAAAAGAAATGGAGGGTGAGGATCAACAAGTGAGATCAATGGCTAGGAATAAAAGTGAATCTTTTATTCATAGTGGATTATGGCAATTGAATTAAATATTCAATTGGTGAAGGGGAGTAGATTATGACAATTTGAATAAAAAATTCAAATAGTGGAGGATAGTGGGGAACATTGAATTAAAAATTTAATTTGTGAAGGCTAGTGGGGAACATTGAATTAAAAATTCAATTTGGTGGAGGATAATTAATTTAAAGATTTATTTTAGAAAATGGAGGATATTAGCTAATTAAATATTAAGAATATTTAATTATATGTGCAACATGGTGAGGTGGAAGAGATGAGGTGGATTGATGAGGTGGATTTTAGAATTTAGACATTAGAAGAATTGAAGGAATTTAATTAAATAAAATGACTTTATTTAATTATGGGATAATGAAACAATCAAATAAATTTGGAATATTTATTTAATTGACAGAAGAAAATAAGAATTAAGATAAATATTAAAATATTTACTTAATTCTACCCGAGCCAATTTTATGTGTATATAGATATTAATAAGGTTTGAATCAGATTTCCATTGTGTGGTTTGCACCTTCATTTCTAACAATACACATTTGGAAACAACTGCATTATTTATGTAGTCATAACAAAATCAAAGTGACAAACAACTCATGTCCCACTCTAACCTAGAAAGTTTTTGTTAGGCATAAGGGACATAGTTCAATTCAATAGTTGTGTATACTTGATTCAAAGTCATATCTTGCTTATGCAAATTGTGGATTATACTAGGTGCAACTAGTGTAATGTCTAACATTTAATTATAAACAATAAAGGAACTAACTTCCACAACAATAGAGTGATAGAAAAATAACATGTCTTACTTTTTGGTCTAGGTGTGACCCCCAAATAACCATTTAACCAAAATTTTATTTTTTGGTCACATATAACAAGCAAACCATTAAGAATTTGAACTAGTGTTTTTGAGATTTCATGTGTAGATTTTAAATATATGCTTTTAATTTTTTTTAAAAAATAGTTGTCTCATTTTTTAAACACTTGTTAATAACTTATTTTTTTGTACTTTATAGTATTTTTAATGAGTGATATTATGCCATCTATCATGACTTTTCTTAGAAATAAGATAAATTTATAATTTTTAAATATATGTCATTAACATTGATATCTAAGGTGTGCTTTTTCTTCTATAATTTTTGTTACATATTTTATTTATTATTAGTTTTTAATTCAGACTAATTAGGATGTAGAATAATATTATCCAACCATTCATAAGTTTTTTATAAGCCATTTTTCTAAAACAATGATACCAATATGGAGGGCGAACATATTTTTTAGATTTTTTCTACTTTTTTCTTTATTTTTCCATGTGTATGAGCAAAAACCTTTTTGTCTAGTAAAATATCTATGTTCACTAGAAAATAAAATATAAAAATAATAATTAAAAAAATAGAAATTATACTTTTTAGAAAGATTAGGTTAAGGCTATGGTCCTACAAAACATCATGTCATGTGATTTTATTTAATTATCCAAACCTTGCTCCAAAATAAAACTTTCTATAAAACAATTAGGTGAACACAAGTAGAAGGTTCACTCAAGGACCTTCATACAAAGGACCTTTGTTTGAAGCTACCTTTAAATATAATCTATCAAAATTCTCTTGTGGTTTTTCTCTCAAGTTCGCTCTTTCAAGATAATCTCTCCATTATGCTATTTTGATCTTTGATCATCTATCGACTAGAGTGCATGCGATCTATGACCGACAACAGATCTTGGCTACTATTCTCGCTTCTCATAGAATCTAACACTACCTCTCATCATGGTTTTCTCAATAAAACTATTGAAGATTGCAACCTTCATAACCAAATAATGTAGTCACCAAGGTTAAAATATTTCCTCAACACCAAACAAACTAAATTTTGGGTGGATCAATTTATGGATGACCATAAGGATGTCTTGTTCTAACATCTCATCAAAGAAGGATCCAAGCTTCCTCCTAGTCACAATTTGAATAACCTTAATAACATTATCAATGTTGATCTATCAAAAAACTATTTCAACAATCCTTGGGGTCACCAATTCGCTCAACCAACCCATGATCACTTGAATTGTCATCTTGATCAACATGTGGTTAGTAGTGTTCAACCAACCCCTCTCTCTAAAAATCAGGCATCATCTTCTCATCCATTACATGAAGACCAATTACTACCATCTTCCCTAAAATGTTAATGCATACCTACCTCCCTAACCAAGAAATCTACTATCACCATATAATAAAAATTTGAATCACAATGAAGCTAGCCAAACACTCCCAAAAACCACTATCTCACCTAGAACATCAAACCAATCCATTGCGAGTCAATCAATTTTACATCAGTCCATTCCAAATCAATCAATTCCACATCAAACTTGATCTCTAATCAATCCATAATACTATCATATGTCTCAAATCAATACCCATACCAATCAAACTCATCCAACCCACTTCATCAATCCTTCCAACCAAACATCATACCATATCATTTGTCCCCTCCACCTCTTGGTAGCCCCTTTGAGCAAGGGTGGTAGGAGATTAAAATACCATTAAGGGATTGTAAATCAGGATGTGTATCCAACACAAGAAATACAAATTTCTAGAATTTTGTCCCTATCCCTTCAATCCATCCATCTCTCTAGTCCCTTTCTTGCTCATTTTAAAATTCTCAAATTTGACAAGTATAATGGAAAGGGTGACTCCTGCAACCACATCAAAAAAAATTTCATGTAATGTCAAGAGGTAACTTATAGAAATATTTACTTGCTAAGGATCTTCCCTTAGATTTTGGGTGGATGAGCCTCAGAATGGTTATTACACCTTCCCTAAGGCTCAATTATAAATTTCATTGTCTTGATACAAAAGTTTGTCACACACTTCTCCTACAATGTCAAACATGAAATCACTATGATAGATCTTTGTAATGTAAACCAACATAATGCAGAAAGCTTCTCCTCCGTCCTACAACAATCGATGAGTCTTGCAATTAGGTTTACCTGGCCAATCCCTAAGAAATAAATCATTCACATTTTAATCACAAACCTTAATCAAGAAATGCCATTTTACTTATAAGGGCACTGTGTCTCTACCTTTGATGAATTCACCAAAAAGGGGGTTCATACGAAAAGAGACTTAATCACCAAAGGTTTGGTCAAACTCTTCTCAAAAGAGAACAATCAAAATGAAAATACTAAATTTTGGACCAAAAAATACCGTTAGTGATGGGGTTAATGACTCTAAACAAGTGCAAAATGCTCAATCTAGGTACCCCAAAATCTAAACATGTGTAGAATGTCCTAAAACATATCAATGTCTCCAATCCACTCAAATAATCAAAGTCAACTAATCTAAAATTCAAATACACTTGTTTAGGGTACCCTTGGATGATGTGTTTTAGAAGCTTGTCCAAGCCAACATGGTGACACTCCCACTCACCAAATATTTTGATGATAACAAAACAAAACCCATGTTGACACTTGCAAATTTGGTAAGATTTTAGTGCATGACAAACTGTAAATTGGCAACAAGGTTTTAGTTTTAAGCCCCATGGCATCTAGCTGGCCTAAAACTTCAGGCATTAAAATTTACCAATCTATGATTCATCAAGAGAAATCCTTTGGTAAAAATTTTTTATGGGTTATTAGGAGTGTGTATGCTAGTTTGCATTCTTCCAGAATGTGTTTGAATAAGTTTTTTAATATGTCACCACTTCAAGCTGGGTCTAGAGGGTCCCACAAAAAGTTCAAATTTCTCAGTTCTGATGACAAGCCAGTTGTTGAATTGTCTTCATATGTTCCCATATCTATTTTTGCGGCAATCCAAGGTGTTCTTGTGTGAATTTTTTTTTCAAAACCAAGCTCTCAGGGGTCCAGTTTACAAAGGAGGTCCCAGAAATATTTTGGTGGTATGTGTTAGTGTTTTTTCTGACTGGATGTTTCCCAGTTATCCCTACAAGGTAGCCATCATTGATCAATAGGATTTCTGGGCCATGGACCAATAGTATAGGAGATAGACTCATAAAATATCTCCTCTTCTTCTTCTGTCTCTGTAGAACCAAGGGGGTATTCCCTATTCAACATCCATGAAATGTGCTTATTAAATTGGTGGGATGTTGACACAAAGCAGATAAATCCTCTCTTATTAAGACTAAAACTATGAAATAAGTGTAAAGGGGCTAGCTTTGGGCCTATGATCAGTTGTAAGACAGAGGATTTTGATCCTAAAACTACTTCTAATGTCCTAAAAGGTTGTATTTAAAGTTTGAGTTTAATTTTTGGTATTTGGATGCAAAACTAGGACCTTGGTTGTAACCTCAATACAAGAATGGATTAGTGCCTATCTTAGGGCTCGGAGTCAATAGACATACATATGTGAATGGTCACCATAAACTCAAAACAATAACTGAGTTTCAAGGGGATTTTGTAGTGTCTGCCTTACAGATACTTCCCAAAACTAAGTATTCAGTTATCTCTACTTACAAACATCCTCACTGCAATATATTCTTCCCAACACTTAACCCTGAACATTTAATCTACCCCTTTAGTAGAAGTAAAAGATCAAGCATTCAACATAGCAAACCCATATCCTAGAGTCTTAAACACTCCTTAGCTATTTAGACTCAGAAAAAGAACACATTCAATTTGGAGACAAATAACAGAATACATGCAATGAAGCATTACTCATATAAAACAACATGAAACCAGTAAAATTATGCATGCAACATTCAACATATGATTCATAAACTCACAAGACAACCAAAATAGAGTCACCAATGAAGTTGTATCTTATCATAGCACCAAAATTTGTCCAGTTTTCAACAACCACAAATGAGTAACACAGTCTGCCTTTTATAGCAAGGCTGTGCCCTTAGCAATTAATTATAGGGCAAAATTCAAAAATCTGCTAGATACAGTGCACCACAAAAATGGTGCCCAAAACATCAACGCAGTAGGAAGAAGGAGAGGCGAGGAGTAGTTGGACTTGAGCCCTCTGTCGCCATATGGGAATTTTTCTCTTAAAACTGGTAGGTGGCACGTCCATCATCAAACCATGCCTCTGTAATTCTACAATCAATGGTTGACCTACCGGTGTCCTGCAGAAATGCAACAAACCACGTGCTCTGGAAGCCTTCCTGCGAAGAATGCCAATGCAATCGTGAAGAAAACCTTGTATTCGAATATAGCCGTCGATCTTTCTCTGCATCTCCCAAATCTATAGCTCAAATCAAATAGGCAAAGTCGTTGGTCAATGAGAATGTGCCACGTAGATGGTTCCTTTCCATCGCTGACTTTTCCCATCACAAACATGCATTTTGCCCCTTATCGCCACTTACATGTAATTGTATGTAAGATTGTAGATACATACAATCGCAAACATACAAGTCAGACCCCAAACCCTTATAGAACAAAATGCAAACATATCCAGGTCCAGTTTGCAACTTCTTCCTTGCATCATTGTTTTGCATATTGCACATACAAGTGCAATATACAACCTATGGACTCCAAATTTTTACAAAGCAGATTGGTATCACCTTGAAATCTGACTTGTATCCTACTCCCTTTGTATACTTGCATATACAAATGCCATATATATGCAAGCCGCGGATGCCAGTGCTGAACTCGCTAAAATTGATCCCTGAATCGGGTCTGGCTTGTATATCTCTTTTGCATATTCCCCTTGTATATTGCGACATACAACATGCAATATACATTCAGCAGATCTCAAATTTTTATAAGGCAGATTGGAACTACTTTGAGATCTAGGTCTTGCATCTTCAATCTCTGTATGTCGACATATACAATGCGAAACATACAACCTGCGGGCCCCACCATGCATTTGAAACTATTTTTTGCACTTTTCAACTGCAAAGGCCAAAAGACTTAGAATTTTTTAGATTTTATGGAAGGTGACTACAAATTTAAATACTTGAAACCTGAATGTCTATGTAGGCACCAACATTGGCTCTGACTGGGGACGTGCAGGTGCAAGGCTGCAGCGAGAACCAAACCACTTCGGGACAGACCAAGCAAAACACAAAACACAAAACACCAGCGATTATACAAGGCACGTATAGACTATTTACACCTAATTTACAATGTGCACATAGGATATTCATTTATGAAAAATAGGGCTTTAGGAACTGACCGTGCACAGGCAGTTCTAGTAATTCAGCATTTAGGGCCTAGAGAAAGTAGGAATCTTCTCCATGAATATTGCTGATTTGATATGGGCCCATCCATAATGACTCAAATTTATTATGCTTACCCTTATCTTGGCTCTTTACATTCCAAACAAGGACCAAGTCACTTATCTGAAACTTTCTTTCTACAGCCCTTTTATCAAACAAATATTTTACCTTTTGTTGTATCCTGATATGTGTCTTCTGTGCTTCTCTTTTGGTTTCATCCAATGCGATTAGCTGATTTATCCTTTCATTCATTGAGTCTTCAATCTCTTCATCATTTTCTTGTATGAATCTATAGACTGGCAAGAGATTATTCATAGGTAACCTAGCTGCTGTACCATACACTAGCTCAAAAGGTGACCTTCCAATTGCTATCTTCATTGTTATCTGGTTAGCCCATAATGCCATCTTTAACTTTGAATCCCATTCCCTTTTGTTCTTGTCCACCATCCTTTTGATGACTTTCATGAGGCTTTTGTTACTTGATTCAGCCTGACCATTTCCCTGTGGATGATATGGTGATACATATGACAAATTAATCCCATAGTTGTTGCAAAAGTCCACAAACTCACTAGATCTGAAGCACATGGCATTGTCTGTGACCATTTTGACTGGCACTCCAAATCTGATAATAATGTGTTCCAAAATAAAATCCATCACCACCCTGCTTGTATCCTTTTTAGTTGGAATTGCTTCAACCCATTTGGTAAAATAATCAGTAGCAACCAAAATCCAACTATGTCCTCCACTTGATTTTTCTAAAATTTCCCCTATAAAATCGATTCCCCATTGCTAAAATGGAGCCTCCATAGTTACAGTTCTAAGGGGTAATGCACCTTCATACTTTAGTTTTCCTGAGAACCTTTGACAGTGATCACATTTTCTTACCATCTTTTGTGCATATGAGAAAAGGGTAGGCCACCAATAGCCTACTCTAAGAATTTTGTGGGCTGTTGTCTTGGCAGTGTAATGTCCACCACACACTCCCTTGTGCATGTTATTTAAAATATCTGTAGCCTAGTTTTCATCCACACACCTAAGTAGGACACCATCATGATTCTTCCAATACAATTCTTCTTGAACAATTATGTATTTGATAGCACGTAGTTTTAAAGTCCTCTTCTGACTATCACTGAGATGGGAAGGACAATTCAAATTCTACAAATAATGTACAATATCCTTGTACCATTTAGATTCTGACATGTTAACAACTTGATCCTGAACTACATTTACCTGGCATGCGTCCAAATTTGACTAGGTCATCATCTTAGCTAAACCTTGTCCCCTTACCAACTTTGTGATTTGTATCTCAATGTTGAATTCTTGCAACTTGTTAATCCACCTGCATCTTCTTCCTGTCACCTCTTGCTGAGTAAAAATGTCCTTGACTGCTACATGGGGCACATAGGCAACTATCTGAGATCCTACTAAATATGGCCTGAAACTTTTGACTGCTTTAACCAATGCATATGCCTACTTCTCCATGATATCATACTTCAATTCAGTTGCCTACAATGACATGCTAAAGAAAGCAATAGGTTGCTCAAAACCATCTTCATTTTTTTGTAATAAGCATGCAACAACATTGTGAAAAGAAACAAATGAGAACAACTGAAGTGGCTTAGAAAAATTAGGAGATCTTAATACAGGAGCCATCTTTATAGCTTCTTTGATGTTCTGAAATGATTTAGTTGCTTCACTTTCCCATTTGACAGTTGCACCTTTCTTCAACATTTTAGAGATATCCTTTGTGACCTCTACAAAATTGGGAATGAACCTTCTAACAAAATTAATTTGCCCAAAGAAAGACTGGATACCTTTCACTGTTTTGGGAATTTGAATCCTATCAATTGGAGCAACCCTTTTAGGATCAATCTTAACTCCATCTTTGGAAACAATGTGTCCCAATAATTTTCCTTCTATTACCCCAAAAGTGCACTTCTTTGGGTTAAGTGAAATGCCATATTCCAATGCTCTAATAAAAATTTGTTCAAGATGCATGCAATGTTGCTCCTCCTTTTTTGAATAGGTAGTTAAATCATCTTGATACATAGCCAGAATTGAGTCAATCAATCCTGCAAAAGCAACATCCATAGCTCTTTGAAATGTAGCACCTACATTTGTTAGTCCAAATGGCATTCTTACATCTACATAGTTTCCCCATGGAGTGGTAAAGGCAGTCTTGTATTGTTCAGATTCTTTTACCTTTACCTGATTGTATCCTGAAAATCCATCCATCATGGATAAAAGTTCACAACCAATTACTTTCTGCAGCATAGCCTCCATGTTGGGCAGTTGATAATTATCCTTTAAAGAAGATATATTTAAATTTCTAAAGTCAACACAAAGTCTTATGTCACCATTTTTCTTTCTAACTGGGACAAGATTGGACACCCAGGTTGAATGTCTAATAGGCACAATTATTCCAGCCTCCCTAAGCTTCATAAGCTCTTATTGCATTTTTGGAGATAGAGTTAGATTAATAGGTCTTTGTTTCTGTATGAATGGCTTAGCTCCAGGCTTCAATGGGATCTCATGCTGGAATAAATCCTCTCTATAAGCTTTTAGGTCCTCATATGACCAGGCAAAGACATGCTTATATTTCTTCAATAATGCTATCAACATACTTCTGATATGCGGCTTGAGCTGTTTGCCAATATATACCTTTTTGCGGGTCTAATGTGTCCCTAAGTTTATCTCCTCCAAGTCATCCTTGTTTGTAGGAGATGCCTTTGAAATAAACTGGTCTCTATTATCAAATGCTCTCTCTAAAGCAACCAGTCCTCTCAAGATTTTATTTGTCTTAAGTTGAATCCCTTCTTTCCCCAAAAGAGTTTCTTTTCCATCCACAACTTCTATAAAATTCTAAAAATCAATCTCTTGGTTCTCATATTCATCTATACAGTGTAGGAACCTCAAAAAATCTTTATCGTCATCAAATACTTGCCAACTACATATATTTTCTGGCACTGTAGGTCTAATTTTAACCTCAACATTTGTAACATTAGACAGAGTAATATCATCTGGCCTTATGGCCACATTAGCTAAAAAATCTACCATGACATTTTTTGATCTTTCTATCCAGTTTATTGAAAATGCATCAAACAATTGAATTGTATCCCACACAGCATGCTTATACTGTTTTAACCTTTTATTCTTTGAAGCATACATATCTCTAACCTGGGAAATAATTAATTCTGAATCTCCAAATACTTTTATCATTTTAATTCCTTACTTCAGAACAACATTCAATCCTAGTAACAGAGATTCATATTCTACAATATTATTTGTGCAGGCAAACTTTAACAGGAAAGAGAACTTTAGAAGCTTACCAGCTAGAGACAAAAACACAACTCCAGCACCAGAACCCTCCTTTGAACAACCTCCATCAAAATACATAGTCTAGAGTCCCTTATGGTCAAGCTCTTGAATGCAAGTATCTCTCCCTTTACCTCCTTGATCATCTGAGACAACTCTGAAATTTTCACAGTCAGTGTCCATGAAACAGACATGTTCATCCGGATCCTGATCTTCAATTGTCTCTAGTGACCTTTCTTCTCTGACCAATTTGACGTCTTTACCATTCATTGGAATAATGGCATATGATAAATCTAACTACATACCTCCTCCAATCAATGCTGCCCATCTTCTTGACAACAACATACCATATTGTGGTTGTATGTCAACCACTGTTATGTTCATTCTGTATGTTTTTTCTGGATATGTGGCTAACCTAAAATCCACATCTTTCATGATTCCAATAACTGGCACCTCCCTAGCATCCATTGCATAGCATTTTCCACATGCCTTATCTATC
This sequence comes from Cunninghamia lanceolata, assembly GCA_027924645.1. Lineage (NCBI taxonomy): Eukaryota > Viridiplantae > Streptophyta > Pinopsida > Cupressales > Cupressaceae > Cunninghamia > Cunninghamia lanceolata. The sequence goes on along the minus strand of BSBN01000175.1, from coordinate 3,895,975 downwards.
TTCAATCTAGCTCGTTGCATGATAGCCAAAGGCATAATATTTGTTGATGCTCCAGAATCAAGCATACAATTCCTGATTGTTTTTCCATTAATAACAAGGGAAACATAAAATGGCTCAACCTGTGATGGACATTTTATCATTGTCACCCCCAGATAAACTTCAGGAACCTCATCCTCTTCGATACTCAAGGCCTGTTTCTTACCTTGAACCTCAACCTTTTGCTCAGTCCGACAAGCTACCCCTGAGATTAAGGAGAAAGCCTTATTTCTGAATTCTTCAACTTTCATCATCTCCATCAATAGAATAGAGATCTTTAACTAGGACAAAACCTGAGTTATGTCAAAGGGAGAATAACTTTGTATAATAGTTGTAGCCTGAGCCATGGTTTTACTCTTATCTTGAGCTGATCCAGCTTTAATCTTAACGGCCTTCTAACTATTATCCAGGGCATGAGAATCCTTATTTTGATCCTCACTTTGGGGAATTCTTTTTTCTGGTCCTTGAGAATTGTGACCTAGCTTTTGCTTAGAGTTCTTCTTATTACTGTTCCATTGTGTCTTTTGTGGTCCAGCCACTTTATGATTATGCGCTGGTTGATTCACAAAGGTGCTTTCTAGTTGATGTGGATCACTTACCTGAGCTATACCTCTAATATTATAATTGCTCTTGACCTGAGCCATTGCTGCAGCTATGAGAGCTCTAATTTCTTCATCAGAAGGTCTCCTCAAGTTATTCAGAAATATGCATGAGTCCTGAGCATACGCATAATTATCTTCATCATCTTCATCATAGGAAACTTGCTGGCAGACCTGAGTTCCATAATTTGTGCTTTCACCAGCATCACAAGAAAAGTATTCCCCACTCGTGAACAACATATTGACATTATCATCCTCCAAACAATGCGGCTCATTACATTCATCACAGGCAACAACATTATTATATAAAGATTGAGCAATCATACATTGCGACTGTGAGTGAGGCATCTGACATATTATGCACCATGGGGTGTCATCAACAATATTAACATCCTTCTTCAAAGGATCCAGAGTTTCCCTTGCATTCTTGGCTCTTTGATTGGTGTTACTGTTATGTGGGAGAATGGGTTTACGATTATGCCAATTAGTGTTATATGGCATATCATGCAATGATGGTCTCTTTTCTTGTCTCTGGTAAACCTGCCTATCAGGATCTATTCCCTTTTCATTTTTAGCAAGTCTATAACTAAAGTCTTTAACAATAGTTGTCAATTTATCTAATTTATCCTCAGAAGTAGATTCATTACCTTGAGTACTTTGAGGCTTATTTGGATTTTAGAGAATCTTCACATCATCCCTTCTATTTGTCTTACCAGATGCTTTCCTATTATTTTCAATATTTGTTGCAATCCTGAAAGCATCCCTGAGGCTAATAGGACCTTTATCTCTTAATCCATAGGCTGTTTTGGCATCAAAAGCATTTATGTACAGTACCATGCACATTGGTTCATTAGGTCTCATGTGAGGTGGCAATTTGTTCAACACTTTAGTGAATCTAGCATTAAAATCTACAACCTGCTCATTTGAACCCTTAGTGATACTGGTGAATTCATTTACAAAAAAGCTTGGGTCAGTCTTGTCACCATACTGCTCCTTAAAAATCCTTCTGAAATCATCCCATGATGAGATACTTCGGTCAGGCAAACTTTTATACCATTTTCTAGCTTCATCAACTAAGGATTGCATAAACAACTTCATAAAAACATCTTCATGCTTGACCTCAAGGTTGTCCATAACATTCTGAAAAGAATTTAAATGGTCCTCACCTGACACAGTATTGTTTCCTGAAAACTTTGGCACTTGCAGCCTCACATGTTTGTCAATGGGATTAGGGTAGCCAAGAATACCATAAAAAACAAGCTGCTTGAATCTATCCAGCTACATAGACTATCTACCAAACTGATTAACATCGGCATTCCTATTTGTATTATGATTTCTCACATTATTTAATGGTACGCTAACATTGTTTACATTCTGTCTTTGATCATTCTGTTGATACTAGATTTCATTTCTATGCTAGTTTCTCAACACATTTGCATTATCAAGGGTGGGGATTGCATCATGTTGAGCAGTTCTCAAAGCTTGTACCCTTTGCCTCATATCATCTCTAATCTTCATAGCTTGTAAATATTCTAATTCAGCTCTTAGGCTTTTGATTTCTTCAGCTAATTCTTCATCTTTGGGCATAGAAGAGGATGGTCCCTTTCCATATTGGTCATCATCATCATCCCATGGGGACTCAGTCTCTTCAAATCTGTCAGAGGGATCTAAGAAAGGGCATTCCTGAAACACCTCTGATCTCATTCTCAAATTAACACCTTGTTGTCTTTCATATACATTCTGGATTTCAGCTTCTGTGTTTGAAAAATAAGGTATCGTCCGCTCTAAAGATCCTAGATTATCCTGGATATTATCATTATTTCTGGGGCTGGGAGAACCCTCTTGATTGGCTTGAATAGTCCCTTTTCTCTTGTACATCATTTTTCTGGGTAATTCTTCAAACAAAGGATTACGCAAGGATCTTCTCGCTTGCATACAAATTATTACTTTACCGGTTGGGAGATTTGTTCGGAGTCCCCGCCTACAACTAGGAATTAATTTCTTTTAAACCAGGGTTCTTATACAAAGCATTCCCCAACGGAGTCACCAAATCTGTTCGTGTTTTTTCCGACTGGATGTTTCCCAATTATCCCTACAAGGTAGCCATCATTGATCAATAGGATTTCTGAGACAGGGGCCAACAATACAAGAGATAGACTCTATAAATATTTCCTCTTCTTCTTCTGGCTCTGCAGAACCAAGGGGGGTATTCCCTATTCAACATCCATGAAATGTACTTATTAACTTGGTGGGATGTTGACACAAAGCAGATAAAACCTCTCTTATATAGACTAAAACTATGAAATAAGTGCAAAGGGGCTAGCTTTGGGCCTATGATCTATTGTGAGACAGAGGATTTTGATCATAAAACTACTTCTAATGTCCTAAAAGGTTGTATTTAAAGTTTGAGTTTGATTTTTGGTATTTGGATGCAAAACTAGGACCTTGGTTGCAACCTCAATACAAGAATAGACTGGTGCCTATCTTAGGGCTCGGAGTCAATAGACATACATATGTGAATGGTCACCATAAACTCAAATCAGTAACTAAGTTTCAAGGGGATTTTGTAGTGTCTGCCTTTCAGATACTTCCCAAAACTGAGTATTTAGTTATCTCTGCTTACAAACATCCTCACTGCAATATATTCTTCCCAACACTTAACCCTGAACATTTAATCTACCCCTTTAGTAGAAGTAAAAGATCAAGCATTCAACATAGCAAACCCATATCCTAGAGTCTTAAACACTCCTTAGCTATTTAGACTCAGAAAAAGAACACATTCAATTTGGAGACAAATAACAGAATACATGCAATGAAGCATTACTCATATAAAACAACATGAAACCAGTAAAATTATGCATGCAACATTCAACATATGATTCATAAACTCACAAGACAACCAAAAAAAATGTTATTTCTTTTCAATAAGGGCTAAATTTGGCAGGGTTACTATTTCTAGTAAGTTTGTATTTTTGCACGGTTGGATACAAAATCTTACACGGACCTCTAGAATGGTGAATTGAAGCTATTGGTGAAGAAATCACTTCAATATCGTTTGTCATTTGTGAGATATTAAAATTTCAAATTCCAAAAATCCTATTGAAATATTCAAAGTCAAATTTGAGGCACTTAGAGGCTCCGGATGGGCCCAAAATTTGGTGGGAAACCCAAGCAGTCTACCTTTAGGTACTATTTGTACACAACCGTCTTTTTGAGAGCTTTTTGAAAAGGTATTATAATTGAAAATCCAACGGTCGGATCAAAAGTTATGGCCCCATGAAGGTGACCTATTTTTAGAGGGAGATGCAAATTTTGAAATTAAGCTGGTGGCCACCAAAGAGGGCTATATATGACCATTTTTGGGAACCCTTGGGGTAGTAGAGTAAAGGGGGAAGGTGTAGAGTCAAGAAAGGGTAGGAAAATAGAAACCCTAGTTGATTTGAGTTACAGAAGGCTGAATATTCCAGAGTTTTGAGAGAGGGAGCTGTAATGTGTTGCAGCCTATAGGGGATTCATCCTCTTATTGTATTTGAGCTTTTGTAATGTAATGTTTTGCCCATATTAACAAAATATTATTCTATTTCTTGTGTGTTTGATGATTTACCCCCTTCATCAAGTGGTATCAGAGCAAGGGTTCCTGAGTGTGTAGATAGATCACCGACTGTGAGGCAGTTTTTACCAGGACCTGAGGTTGTGGGTTTGCTGCAGAGATCAAGATGCCTCTATGAAGAAATCATGGTGGGAGGAATGCTTTGATGGAAGAGGGTTTTAGAGCCCTGCAAAGACAAATCGATGCATTGCAAGAGGAGCTGCAAAGAGGGTTTGAGCCAAGAAGGATAGAGGAAAGCAAAGATGAAGCTAAAGAAGAGCTCTTTGAGGAAGAACAAGAAGCTGTGGGAGATTCTACAGAAGTTAGGTTGTTGAGGGTCATTTCAAAGATCGGAAAGAACCCTAGGATCGAAGTTTCTACCTACTCTAGAGATTTGAATCTAGAACAACTTATTGATTGGATCAATGATATGGAGGAGTATTTCGAGCATGAAGAGATGGAAGACCCAGAATGGGTCAAGTTTGCAAGGACAAAGTTGAAGGGCCATGCCAATATCTAGTGGAAGGAGGTCCAGTTAGAGAGAAATAGAAGAGGCAAAATAAAGATTACCAGATGGGATTAGATGGTGGAGAAATTGAAGAAGCAGTTCATTCCTGTGGACTATGAGATGGAGTTGTTGAAGAAGCTCTAAGGATTGAAGCAAGGTAACAAGTCTATTAAGGAGTATACAAAAGATTTTTATAAGATCACTATTAGGATAGGCCATGGAGAGGCTAACAAGGAAAAGGTAGCTCATTACATTAATGGGTTGAGGCCAAGTATTCAAGAGGAGCTGAGCCTGGTCAGAATGACCACCATAGAAGATGCATACCAGTTTTCCCTGAAGGTGGAAGAGAAGCTGAATAAGAGATTTGAAAGAAAGCAAAGGGGAAGAGGTCAAGGTGGAAGGAATGGTGGAAGACCCTATGGAGGCCGAAATGAAGATCTAAAGAAAAGTGAAGAAGCTGGAACTAGTCGAAATCATAGAGGAGATAATACCTACTGCCCTCATGACCAGAATAATGGTGAGCAAAGAGGAAGAGGAAGAGGTAGACCTGGGCAAGGACCTGGAAGAAGAGGTTTTAGAGGAACCTGTTTCCAATGTGGAGAAGGACATCAGGCATACGAGTGTCCGCAACATCAAGGGAGGACAAATAGAAGACCTGAAGGTAATGCACAAGTTGCACATGTAGATGAAGATGTGCAGTTTGAGCATTCTGAAGATGCTAAAAGGGGAGAAACCCTATTTGTCAAAAGAACTTTGTTGAATGAGGAGAAAGAACCCAATCAGAGGAAGAGTTTATTCTACACAAGGTGCAAATGTGAAGGTAAGTGTTGTGATATTATTATTGACAGTTGAAGTACTGATAATCTTGTTTCAGAGGAGATGGTTGACAAGTTGAAATTGACAAGAAGAAAGAATCCACATCCATATTGGATTGCATGGTTGCAGAAGGACCATAAAGCTTTGATCAATGAGCAATGCTTAGTGAAGTTCAAGATTGGGGACTACCATGATGAGGTACTGTGTGATATCATACCAATTGATGCATGTCATATGTTGTTGGGAAGGTCGTGGCAATATGATAGGAGCACTGTCCATGATGGTCGTGTAAACACATATTCCATAACAAAGGATGGAGTTCGTCATAAGTTGAAGCCCTTGAAGGTGGAAGAAAAGGTATATAGTACTGCAGAATTTTCTTGGTAGATGGTAGGAAATTTTTGGAGGGTATGAAGCATGAGTGTCATTGCTTTGCATTGATTCCTAAGATTAGTCAAAAGAAATGTGAAGATGTACCAGCATAAGTTTCAGATATGTTGGAAGAATTTCAGGACATTATCTTTAATAATGTACCTGAAGGTTTACCACCAGTGAGGAAGATAACTCATCAAATGGATTTGATACTAGGAGCCAGTTTGCTAAATAAGGTTGCCCACAGAATGACTCCAGCAGAGAATGAAGAGTTGAACAGACAAGTTCACGAGTTGTTAAAGAAGGGACTAATAAGGGAGAACTTGAGCCCGTGTGTGGTACCTGCAGTACTAGCACCAAAGAAAGATGGAGAGTGGAGGATGTGTACAGACTCTCGAGCCATCAATAAGATCATGGTCAAGTATAGATTTCCATTGCCAAGAATGGATGACATCATGGATTGTTTGAGTGGAGCCAAGTACTTCATGAAGATTGACCTAAAGAGTGGGTATTCCGAATTAGAGAAGGAGATGAATGGAAGACAACCTTCAAAACCAAAGAAGGTTTGTATGAGTGGCGAGTCATGCCATTTGGGCTAACCAATGCACCAAGCACATTCATGTGGCTCATGACTGAGGTACTAAAATTTTTTTTGGGAAGTTTTGTTATTGTCTATTTAGATGATATTTTGATTTTCAGTAAAATGTGGGATGAGCATCTGATGCATATTAGAAGAGTTTTAGAGAAGCTGACAGAGGAGAAGTTGCTAATTAATCTGAAGAAATGTAGTTTTGAAATGGAGTTGGTATACTTGGGATTTGTTGTCTCAGAGGAAGGTCTTAATATGGACCCAGAAAAGGAAATGGCTATCATTGAATGGCCTACACCAAGGAGTGCCATAGAGGTACGATCTTTTCATGGTTTGGCAAGTTTCTATAAAAAGTTTATCAGGAATTTTAGTAGCATTTGTGCACCCCTAATTTAGACAATGAGAGGGGATAGAAAAGAGTTTATATCGACTAAAGGAGCAGACAACAACTTTGATACATTGAAGCAGAAAGTCATAGAACAACCTATTTCAGCACTTCCAAATTTCAGTAAGGTATTTCAGGTAGATTGTGATGCTAGTGGTAGTGGTATAGGAGCTGTTCTGAGTCAAGAAGGTAAGCCCATTGCCTATTTTAGTGAGAAGATTAATGATGCCAATAAAAAGTAATTTGTTTATGATCAGGAGTTTTATGTAATAGTTCAGGCTTTGAAGAAATAGAGACATTATTTGTTGCCAAAAGAGTTTGTTTTATATACTGATCATTAGGCTTTGCAGTATCTTAATAGTCAAGGAAAGTTAAATCAAAGGTGAAGCACAGGAGTGGGAAGTCCAACAAAGTTGTAGATACCTTGAGTAGAAGGCAAAATTTGTTAACAGAAATGAAGATAGAGGTTGTTGGGTTTGATGAACTCAAAAGTTTGTATCCTGAAGATCTAGATTTTGTAGAGGCTTGGAAAGCTTGTTTGGAACCTGTTACTTAGGACAGGACAAAATGGTTGGATTACATAATCCAAGATGGCATGTTGTTTAGAGGAAGCCAGTTGTGCATTTCAAGGAGTTTCATGAGAGAGAACCTGATTAAGGAGAAGCATAGTGGAGGATTAGCTGGACACTTTGGTTGAGATAAGACCATTGCTATTGTTGGTGAACATTATTACTGGCCACAATTGCAGCAGGATGTGAGGAAATTTATGTAGATTTGCAGAGTGTGTTAGAAGGCAAAAGGAACAAGTCATAATACAAGGCTATATTAGCCATTACCTATACTAGAGAAGCCATGGGATGATATTAGTATGGATTTTGTTCTTGGTTTACCAAGGACACAGAGAGGACATGATTCCATTTTTCTGGTGGTGGACAAATTCTCAAAGATGGCCCATTTTATTCCTTGTAAGAAGACTAATGATGGTGTTCATATTGCAGAGTTATTTTTCACGGAAGTGGTGAGACTACATGGTCTACCTAAGAGAATAGTTTCAAATTGACATACCAAGTTTGTTGGTTATTTCTCGAGGACATTGTGGAAGAAGTTGAAAATAGATTTGAAGTTCAGTTTTGTACACCATCCCTAGATTGATGGATAGACAGAAGTGGTGAATAGGAGTTTGGGTAACCTTCTACGATGCTTAGTAGGAGACAAGACCAAGGGATGAGATTTGATTTTGTCACAGGTAGGATTCGCTTACAACAATTCTATCAATAGGAGTGTTGATAAATCACCATTCTCGATTGTATATGGCAATAGTCCAAGAAATGCTTCAGAGTTAAGGAAGCTAGACAAAGGGGAAAAGACAAGTGCCGAGGCTGAAGACTTCACAAAACACCTAAAGAATTTGCATGAAGAAGTGCGAAAGCACATTAATAAGATGAATATCCAGTACAAGGCTAAGACGGATCAAAAGAGGAGATATAAGGAGTTCCAGGTAGGAGATGAAGTCATGGTTCACTTGAGAAAAGAAAGGTTCCCAATTGGAACATACAATAGCTTGAAAATGAAGAAATTTGGACTGTGTAGAATCCCAAAGAAGCATGATTCAAGAAATGCATTTGAGGTAGAGTTGCATGATGAAATCAATATTTCACCAGTGTTCAACATTTTAGATTTGATAGAGTATCATAATGATGGACTTGATAAAGGAACATAGTGGAACATTCCAGCATCTACTTTAGAGGAGGAGATAGAGGGCATTTTGGATAGCCGTGTGGGTAAGAGTATAAGAAACAGACAGTATACAGAATACTTGGTGAAATGGAAAGGAAGGCCTGTTGAAGATTCATCATGGTTATCTGAGACTGAGGTTAATCGTTTTGGTTTCCCTCTAACTCATGAGAAGTGATAGGGTCACTTTTCAAATTATCCCAGGTGTTTGATGCAGGAGCATCTAGGGTGTAAGAGCAATCTTGCATCAACCAAAAAAAAATGTTGTTTCTTTTCAATAAGGGCCAAATTTGGCAGGGTTACTATTTTTAGTAAGTTTACATTTATGCATGGTTGGATACAAAATCTTACACGGACCTATAGAATGGTGAATTGAAGCTAATGGTGAAGAAATCACTTCAATATCATTTGTCACTTGTGAGATATTAAAATTTCAAATTCCAAAAATCCTATTGAAATATTCAAAGTTAAATTTGAGGCAATTAGAGGTTGTGGATGGGCCCAAAATTTGGTGGTAAACCCAAGCAGACTACCTTTAGGTACTACTTATGCACAACCATCCTTTTGAGATCTTTCTAAAAAGGTATTATAATTGAAAATCCAACGGTCAGATTGAAAGTTATGGCCCCGCAAAGTTGACCTATTTTTGGAGGGAGATGCAAATTTTGAAATTAAGTTGGTGACCGCCAAAGAGGGTTATATATGACCATTTTTGGGAACCCTTGGGGTAGTAGAGTTAAGGGGGAAGGTGCAAAGTCAAGAAAAGGTGGGAAAATAGAAACCCTAGTTAATTTGGGTTATAGAAGGCTGAAGATTCCAGAGTCTTGAGAGAGGGAGCTATAATGTGTTGCAACCTGTAGCAGATTCATCCTCTGATTGTATTTGAGCTTTTGTAATGTAATGTTTTTCCCATATTAACAAAATATCATTCTATTTTCTATGTGCAATTTCTGTTATTGTGTGTTTGATGATTTACCCCATCATCATGTTTATACCTTGAAAAATAAAGGCAAAAGTAGGCTGAGCACACTAGTGCACAACCCACTACACCTTCCTTCCTCATGGCTATGCTGGTATGATGAGCCTCTTCTTAGTCAGATTTTTGGTCAAGTTCATTCTTGGAATACAAATTCGATATGCCTCCTTCTCCATGGAGGTGTTTCTTGAGCTTTCTTGGTTGGATTTTAATGGAGATATTGTAGAATGTAGTCTTCATGTTTTTGGATTTATGGTAAAATATTGGGGGTTTTATTTGGCTCAAAATTGTTGGTCCATGGTCTCAAATCATCTACTAACCATGCCTAATGTGAGTGCAGTGATTTTAATCATGTCTAGGATGAATTTTGAATGCCAGAATTACAAAAAATGACCCATCACAGCTAAAAACACCTCTTTTTAATTAATTGGAAAATGTAATGTTTTGGGTGATAAAAATTATAAAATAAACATTGTTAATATAATTTTTATACCTTATAAACAAACAAAAGCATTTTTGGGGCTGAGTGCACCAGCGCACAACCCATCTCACCTTTCTCTCCCAAGAATGCGATGGTGCGATAGAGGCTCCATTAGAGTGTTTCTCATAGCTCGAGGCTTTGGCCAGAGATTTGGAGCTATTTGTGTAGCTATTTGTGGCCAATTAGTTTCTTAAAACTTGTTTGGGATCATTCCAATGCCTAGAGAGTAATTTATAATGGTTCCAGTAGTTGTACGGGAAAATATAGTGAAAAACAAGCAGCTGAAGCTTTACAGTTTGATTTTGGAGTCCCGATGAAGAAATTGAACCAATCAAATGAGTAGATTTCATAATGTTTTAAGAGGAAAATTAATTTCAAAGGTGGTATTAATATCTGTCCATTTCAACGGACTAGATTGAGTGTAAAAAATGTATTACCAACATGAGCCAATGAAGATTAGAAAGGTAAATTCCCATGGTTGCAAGAACTAAATGTAAAATTAAATCTGTAACCGACTGTTCATAGTCCAACATTACTCCATTTTTCCTTTATGAGGGAACTGGTAGCATTATAGTAGGATGATTCTAGGCTTTGGATACAAGATATCCACATCTTTTGTGTAATAGTTTTCTATTGTAGAGTAGGTTCATTTTATCAACATTATAGAGAAGAATAATGCCCGTGGGTGACTAAATTTCTGTATGACAATTTTCTATTCATATTGCAATATATGAATAACACTATATGTGTGTGCTTCTTGCAATTTTATCCTTGAATGTATGCATTTCTTTTGTGAATGAATGATTCAATGATTTTGGAATTCACCTATGCACACTTGATGTATTGTTCAAGAAATGGATTAAACATGCTTTGAGTAAGATATCAGGATTGATGTATTACATTAGGGATTCTTGAAGAAGAGTTCCAGGAAATACTCATTCTTTGGTCTATCATTGTAAGCCAGTGATATAAGCATACACTCTGAATTTGAAATTTTAATGTTAGAAAGGAAACATTAGCACACTGGTATTTTGACTCTATTACCCTTGATAAAGCACCGATCTAGGAAATCTATTTGTCCAAAGGTCCAGAAAGGAACATTGAATTTAAAGATACATAATTTGAACCATTTTGTTTTGTTTTGGCATTAGTTTAGGTAGGGTTTAGTGCATTTTCTCAAAGCCAACAATGTGAAAATCTCCAAGAACTTTGTCAGTTTTAGGATAATTTTACAAATCTTGGTGCAAATCTAGGAGAACATTTCTGCCTAATATAGTGAAAGACAAATCTATTACAAAGTTGTTCATGTTATAATAAGGGATACCCTCTAGGTTTGGCAGAGCCTGAAGTGTGGGGGAGATAGGTGTAAACAATCTCCTAATCTGTTGGCCAAGTCTCCAATTGAATTTGATCATAAGAATGGCAAATCTTTAGAATTGAAGTGTGCAGGTTTGAGAGCCAACATAATTGGCAACTCTAGTGGGGATGAATATAGATGCTCATCTTTTGGGAAAGTAAAATGAGTTAAAAAGTTTTCACAGTCTGATGTGGAAGGTATTGCAACATGTTTAAAGACTTTTAAAAGGTGCTCTACTAGTGAAGTGAATCCAAAAGATAATTGATCAGGTAGGATCTTTTGTCTTCTTGATCTTTTGTCCTCTTTGGAGAGGTGGCGACTCTGTTGTTGAACCTAATTAAAGGTGCAATATATTCCCAGGTACTTCATCTCTTTGATTCAATATGATTAGTTTAGAACAACATTCCTAGTCATGTTCTCAGAAGAAGTTGTTCTCTGCTTAAAGATACAAAGTTCTAAATTTTAATATTATTAATTGATATCCAAATATTGTTCCTAGTGAAGTTAGAAAATGTTTGCCAAAATAGAGTGGAAAGAATTATGAATCAACAAACAAGCATTTACAAGTTTTCTATGATTTGATAGGAGATTATGAGATTGAGGTTGAGGATGTTGTTATGAAGATTTTTGTTCAACCATTGAAGGATGATTCTAGGGATTGGTTTTCAGATTTACCTTTGTGTTCTATTTCTTCATGGCTAGATCTTGAGATTGCATTTCTAGAACAATTTGGTGAAAGGACTAATGTGATTTCATTAATTACACAATTCATGAACATTGAAAAAGAAAAGGATGAGTTGGTTCTAGCCTTTAACCTAAGATTTTCAAATACAATCAGAAGTATCCCAGAGTACATAAGGCTAAATGATGCATTTTGTTTAGTTGTTTACCTCAGTGCATTAGAGGAATAAATGAGTTACATGTTACGAGATAAAGAGCCTGTTACACTTCATCAAGCCTTTGCAATTGAAATGGACATAGAAAACAATTAGAAATATGGAATGTCAATAGGATATATAGCTACAAGTGTTGGTTATTGTAAGGTATCTTATGAGATGAGCAATGTAAATTAGAGAATGAGAGTAGTTTTCAAAATGAATGTATTTATGTTGTTCCAGGTTATTCTCTGTTGCCTCATGTGAATCACAAAGAGTTTCAAGCAACTTGTGAACAAATTACTACTACTACCGATCCTGTGATTTTTGTTCAATCATTTCTTGATTTGAAGAAACAAGGAGAACCACCCTATGCTCTGTATATATGATTCATGAATACTTTGTTATAAATCCTAGAGTATTATAGACCTGAGGACTCTGTGTGTGTTGATTTGTTCTGTGAAGTTCATGGATCAGGTCTGAGCACTTCATCAAAGAGACTGAAGCCTCAAAATCTTGATTAGATAATTGATTGGATTGGGATTGTGGAAAGAGTTAAAGGTGATTATGCTGCAAGAGTTATGTCTTAGAATACTAATAGCAGTTGTAATATTGAGCAAAGTCATGGCATAAGGCATAAGGATGAAAAGATTATGCCAAAAAATTAAAGTACATCCTACAATGATAAAAATGAAGGTGGGGATCAGCCCATAGGAGAAAGATATGCAAATACAGATTATATATACATGATGAAATAAAAGATATATATGAAATTGTATCTTGCAATAGTGTCATTGTTGAAGGATCAAAGGAATATATAGACACCAAGTATGATGGGTCAACCTTTGATAATAATACTGAGAATGATGTATTTATAAATGAGTATGTCCCAGCGGTTCATGGTAGTTTATATGAAGTAGAGATGGAGGATTTTTTTTTACATGAACATGATAATTGTTCATCTATGAAGCCATCAGATGATGAAGTTTGTATGGATGATGAATATGTTTGTTTATTCTGTTGATGAAGATCACCGCCATAATGCATAAATGGAAGCGTTTACTTTCAATGATGAATGCATTAATGAAGGCTCCTACTTTGTTGTGAGTGGACAAATTTTAGATATTCATATTGATACAATAGAGATAGAAATCACTTCTCATGAGGAGAATGAGGTGGAAGAGTCTCCTAAGATTGACACTTAAGTTTTGGGTGTCAGGCATGAGAAGTATGTTCAAAATTCAATCTACAACTCTGATTTTGTATATCATACCATGGAAGATGTTAAGAAGATGCAAGATATGTGTGATGGATGGTTACAAAGGGCTAGGAAGGCAAAGTTGTTGGCTTCCCAAGCAAGACAACACTTATAGCAGGTCAAGGAATGTGTCAACCAGGTAGATCATGCAAGGAAACAAAGGGAGTTATACCTTAGATCTCTATTTCATTCAAGGGAAGAATATATTGAGGTAAGCAAGCAAGAATAATATGCAAATTTAGTTGAACAAGAAAATAGGCATGATTCAAAAAATTTCGTCTGTATACCTCAATTGCATCATGAGGGTTGAATGATTTACCTCTGATTGAGAGCCCCTTGGAGACTCAAACCATAGATGAGGATGGAATATCTGAGAATGCACTTAATGGATCGATCACTAGTGTTATATCTACACATGAGGAGGCAGGCATAAGTGATTCAGATTTGGGTGAGCCTTTGATCATTCATGGGGAGGTTGACGAGTGTATTTGTGATAAGTTACAATTCCATTTGGAGGATGCTCTACATTAGGGATTTGTGTTGGGTACACTTTTTAGGTTAGTATATAAGGGTAAGTATCAAGCTATGGAAGAATTTGAACATGAATCCTAGAAGAGAAAACATGATGCAAATGTTGATTACATATCCTTGAATAGTTGTCCACTCTTTAAAGATTTCAATGGTTTACTTTGGGATAACATGTTTTCCCTAGTACATAGCTATGATTCATGGATTTTGAGTATGCAAAGAGATAGTATCTATGTGGACTTTTTAGTTTTTGTCAACAAGGATCAACAAAAGCATGGTGAAGGATTGCACACAACTAGAAGTATGATGATATGCTACCATGATAGCTTTAGTGAACATAGTTCTTCTAAATTAAACCTAAAACAATATTTAGAAAATAGGATATTTGACAAAGGTAAATATTGGTTCTTCATGTTTGGTGGCCTGGGGCCACCAAATAAAAATTGAAGGTACAAATTTTTATGCAGGATGAAGCAGTTATTCTACAACACATTGGATTGGGCATATGGTCTACATGCCAGAGACTTCTAGATTCTCACCATGCTTGCAAGAGGCATGTGTCCCCGAACATGAACCACTAAATTGAAACTTACAAATTTTGTAAGTTTTCAGTGCATGACAAACCTTGAATTGGCAACAAGGTTTCAGTTTTAATCCCCATGGTATCCAACTGGCCTGAAACTTCAGGCATTAAACTTTCCCAATCTGTGATTCCTCAAGAGAAATACTTTTGTACAATGTTTTTATGGGTTATTGGGTGTCTGTGTGCCAATTTGTGTTCTTCCAAGATGTGTTTTAACAAGTTTTTTAATCTTCCACCACTTCAAGCTGGGTCCGTAGGGTCCCACAAAAAGTTCAAATTTCCTAGTTTTGATGAGAACCCAATTGTTGACTTTCCTTCATATGTTCTTAGTTCCATTTTTGTGGTGATTTGGGATGTCTTTGTGTGAAAATGATTTTTTTTCAAAACTGGGCTCCCTGGGGGTCCATTTTACAAAGGAGGTCCTAGAAGTATTTTAGAGGTGAGAATTTTGAAGGCATGGGTATGTTTTAAATAATTGATTATGGCCCTATGCAAGTTTTCATAGCCTTCGGTTGTCTCGTGTGCCCACAATGTCGATACGTCGTTTGCTAGGAAGGAGAAATTAATTAGTTGCCATTTTTCTTAAGTTGAAAAATGCAGTTTTTAAAACGTTTATTAGCAATATAATGTTTTCAATGATTAATATTTTAAATAAACATTATTATAATGTTTATACTTTGAAAAATAAAGGGAAAAGTAGGTTGAGCGCACCAGCACACAACCCACTCCACCTTCCTTCCTCATGGATGCGCTGGTGTGATGGGCCTCTTCTTGGTCAGATTTTTGGTCAAGTTCATTACTAGAATACATATTGGATAGCCTTCTTCTCCATGGAGGTGTTTCTTGATCTTTCTTGTTTAGATTTGAAAGGAGATATTACAGAATGGAGTCTTCACATTTCTAGCTTTACGACAAAATTTTAGGGGTTTTATTTGGCTTAAAATTATTATTCGATGGTCTGAAATCATCTTCCAACCATTCCTAATGTCAAGGAAATGATTTTAATCATTTTTTGGATGAATTTTAAATGTTAGAATTGCAAAAAATGATGTAGCATAGCTAAAAATGACTCTTTTTAATTAATTGGCAAATGTAATGTTTTAGGTGATAAAATTTATAAAATAAACATTGTTAATGTAATGTTTATACCTTATAAACAAAATAAAATCATTTTGGAGACTGAGCACACCAGCGTACAACCCATCTCACTTGCATCTCCCAGGAATGCGATGGTGGGATAGAGGCTCCATTGGAGTGTTGCTCACATTTGGAGGCTTTGGGCGGGGATTTGGAGCTATTTTTGTAGCTGTTTGTGGCCATTTAGTTTCTTAAAACTTGTCTGGGATCATTCCAATGCTTACAAAGTAATTTAAAATGGTTCAAGAAGTTGCACAAAAAAAAATAGTGAAATACAAGCAGCTGGAGATTTATAGTTTGATTTTGGAGTCCCGAGGAAGAAATCGAACCAGTCAAATGAGTAGATTTCATAATTTTTTTAAGAGGAAACCAAATTTTAAAGGCAATATTAATCTCAGTTCATTTCAATGGACTAGATTGAGTGTAAAAAATGTATTACCAGTAGGAGCCAATCAAGATCAGAAATGAAAATTCCCATGGTTGCAAGAATTAAATGTAAAATTAAATCTGTAACTGACTGTTCATAGTCTAACATTACTTTGTTTTTCCTTTATAAGGGAACTAGTAGCATTATAGTAGGGGGATTCTAGGCTTTGGATACAAGATATCCATATCTTTTGGGGAATAATTTTCTGTTGCAGAGTAGGTTCATTTTGTCAGGATTCCAAAGCAAAATAATGCCTGTGGGTGACTAAATTTTTGTATGACAATTTCTGTTCAGATTCCAATATATGAATAACACTATATGTGTGTGTTTCTTGCAATTGTCTCTTTGAATGTATGCATTTCTTTTTTGAATGGAGGAATCAAGGATTTTGGAATTCACCTATGCACACTTGCTGTATTAAATGACTTATTTACTGCTTCTGTTCAAGGAATGGATTAAACATACTTTGAGTAAGATATAGGGAGTGATGTATTACATTAGAGATTCTTGAATAAGAGTTGTAGGAAATACTCATTCTTGGGTTTATCATTGAAAAGCAGTGAATATAAGCATACCCTCTAAATTTAAAGTTTTGATGTCAGAAAGGAAACATCAGCACGATGGTATTTTGACTCTGTTAGCCTTGATAAAGCACGAATCCAGGAATCTATTTGCACAAAGTTCTAGAAAAGACAACTGAATTTAAATATATGTGATTTGAACCATTTTGTTTTGTTTTTGCATTAATTTAGGTAGGGTTTAGTGCATGTTGTCAAAGCCAACAATATGAAAGTTTCCAAGAACTTTTCTAGTTTTAGGATAATTTTACAAATCTTGGTACAAATCTATGAGAACATTGGGTAAGTGTACAGAAATGGTATACAAAAAAGTGGCCATATCAAAAATTTGGGGAAAACAAGCTCATGTTATGTTCAAACGCACTTGTGTTCTACATAATGCAATCATGTTTTGTCTTGGTGAATACCAAGTCAAAACACGATCGTGTTTTGTGCTACTCAAAATGCGATTGTGTTTTGGGTTGCACAAAATACAAGTGTATTTTTTGCAACCCAAAATGTGATTGTGTTCTGAGTTGCACAAAACATGATCACATTTTATGTAACTCAAAACGCGCTCGTGTATTGAGCAACACAAAATGCACTCACATTGAAATTTTTATCTTGCCTTTTTAGGCTTAGGATTGGCTTGGGCAACCGAGCCTAAGGATTGCACCTCTATGATACCTCTCGGAGACATGTTTTTCATTGTCAATAACATTTTCACACTTCAACGTCGTCGGATTTATTCATTTGATAAAGAAATTTGATGAAGCGATGACCAAAATGACAAGCTAGTTCTTCGCTTTCCAACCATATAATTTTTTTAAATTTTGAATAAGTTAATATATTTATTTTTATTTTCTTTCAATAGTGTCGTCATATTCTTTAATCACATATGTATTGATTTTTCTTTATAACTTTTTATCTGGTTATCAAAATTAGAAAAAAGGATTGTTCTATACTTCATTCTTTATACATTAAAAAAAATTACATTTTCAATTATTTTTGTTCAAGTTATGTGACATGCATGCTTAGTGATGTAGTTTTCAGGATGCATCCACTTTGAAAAATCACAAAAAAATATTCAATAAAAGATTACAAAAAATTACAAAACTTTTTTTTATTGAACATGGGTAAATGCTTTTGACCAAAGCTATGAACTGGGTACAATATCAAGTGGGTAGGGGGGGATTGGACCTCGTGACCTCATGCCTACCACAGGAAGCTCTCACCAATCAAGCTAGTCCCCATGCCCATAAAAAATACACAACTTCTAGTACTTAATCTTTACTATATTTCTTCCAACCGGTTTTTAAAAATACTAAATGCAACAAAAAAATAGGGGGGCGCACACCAACTACTATGTTATATATTAGTGAGAAAAATAGGAACACTTTTGTGTGCGTGCAAAATTTCAATCTCTTAATCTTAACTATTGTTTTAAATTTTTAGTAGTTTAGAAACTAGATTCAGAGTACTACAATTCTTGTTCTTTTCATTTCTTCAAATTTTGAGTGCATGCATCTCAAATTACTCATCCAAGTTAAGGTTTATCTGATTTTAGGAAAAAAGTGGCCATTTTTGACCCCCTTTTTGTATACCATTTCTATGCACTTACCCCATTTCTTCTTGATATAGTGAAAGACAAATCTATTGATGTTATAATAAGGGATACCCCTTAGGTTTGGTAGATCCTAAAGTGCAGGGGAGATAGGTGTAAACAATCTCCCAATCTATTGGCCAAGTCTCCCATTGAATTTGATCATAAGAATTGGTAAATTTTTAGAAATTGATGTGTGCAGATTTGAGAACCAACAACCAACATGGTCCATAAATTACAAATATTCTGATTATCACCAAATCAAAGGCCATGCTATGAACAAGTGCATGAAATCAAAAAACTATATCCAAGACCTCATTATTAGAGGTGAAATTGGAATAGAAGGAGGCATATCATCCTCACCAAAATCTCATATGGGAATCTTTCAAAATCCTTTTCCAAAGCATGGCCAATCACAACTTTCAATGTCCAATCAAGGCCATAATCAAAATAACCACACCCACAACATCCATTCCAAAAATCCTCCTCCTTTTATGACTCCATTATTGACCATATTAACCAAGCTAATATGCATGTTTCCACCAGCATGATGAAATCATTCGATTGCATCATTACAACAAGGTGTGGTTGTGTCACTATTCATGGATCTTCCTCATCTACTTTAGGTTAGGAATAAGATGTCATTTACCTTGAAAATCTTATGTGTATTTTACATGTTTCTAACACTCTTAGAAAGTGTCTTTGGATGCCTATGGTGTAATTTGAAGAATTAAGTTATAATTGGATTCCGCAGATTCTTGGCATTAGTTTTGATACACATTTGTAAAGGAGGTGGAGTGCAATTGTGGCAATTATTTTTGACTTTGGACTCATTTATGGCACTTTCCCAATTCTAGGTGCTAGGATTGAGGAATGGAATCTTATTATGATGGACGAGACTTGCATGAGTTGGCCACTCCATTTTGGAGTGCTATATTTGACAATATGGGAGTTCATTTATCATAGATGCTATGTTGGTTTCAATTTATAATTGGAGATTTATTGATTGAGCCCATGTGAATTCCATATGAAGATATTAAATTATTTGGGTGACTATGAGATCGTGATGGGACAAACAGTAAAAATTATTGCCAGATGAAAAGTGCTAACATTTAGACATATTTAGATTTGGATGGAAAAATTGTTAATATTTCTAGCTCAACTATGGATTCCCTTGACAAATTCCTTTAGATTACCTTAGATTTAGGTATGTGGGAGTCTTAAAAATTTCCAAAGAAATTTGTAAAACAACTCATTTAGTGTTACCCTAAAAATTTTCAAGGCTTCATCCTTGAAGCTAACAAATTTTTTGCGAGTTTAATAAAACAAAAAGGGTTTGTAAAAGAAACTATGAAGATTCTAAGAATATAATATTTGCCTCATTGTAATTTTAATAAGTAATTATTATTAATTTTCTACATATGTTGTGTCTGATTTTCTGATTGATATACATATGGAAAAACATTCATAAGTTTCAAAATATTTATCATTTTTTAAATCGAAAAGATGTGTCACATTCTAGGGTTTATTAGCTATAGTTTATTTTTAATTTTGGAATTTCATATATTTTTTACCAAGTTAGGTTGGTCAGAATCTTATTTTTTAATATTTTTAAGTAAAAAATTCATAAATAATAATTTATTTATTTAAAAAATTAAAAAAGGTGTCACATCTACTCATGTGTCCTTTACTTAAATCCCAATTTTGGAGGAATTTTTTTCTCATACCTAGGTTGGTCAGAATGACATCTACTTTTTATGTTTTTTCTAAAAATTTTAATAGTGCCTTATTGAAATATCCATGTAGTGTAGGAAAAACTACTCCTTGATTAAATATGTTAATAAAGGGAGCTTTTCACTAACATTACACTTTGGGTTTTGTTTGGTTCATGTTTTAGGCATACTGTTTGTTTACAAAACTACTTTATATGCCAAGAAGATAAAAGAAACTAAACTTATTACTTATATGAAAGAAAGAAACTAAGGAATTGATAGAAAATAGACTTATGTAGGTAGAATTTCAGAAAACTAAGTACATAAGTAGAAAAAATAACATAAATGGAACCTGTCACCAGAAGGAGGATCTCGCTACCCTAGATGATAGTGCATCACAAGAACATTTTCATTAAGCATTGGCATCCTTAAAGCCACAAAAATTAAAAAATCTCTAGATCCATACAGACCCAAGACACCTACACAACACAAAAAAACAAAACAAGTACCCAACAATCTCTAGGTGACAGATTTCAAATAAAGTACAAGAAGCTAATGAAAAAGAATAAAATTAAATGTAAATGAAAAAAAGGAGTAGCAAAAACTATGTGCATTTGAAATTCTTTCACTCAAGAGCACCTACAATGGATAGAGGGAAAATGTTGTGCTACTACTGAGCTTGCCTCAATCAAGCCTCGGTTTTAGTATTTATACCTTCATGAGTAGCGAATGATGAAGAATAGAGATATAGAGTGTGTGCTCCTATCCTAAGTGTGTCTAGGAATTAACAGAATTGAAAAATACAAATAAAGCTAAGGTAGCTTCCCTAGCCTACGAGGAAGAATACCTAATAGCACACAAATGGTGGTCTACACCATGAAGCTTTCAAGGAAAATAACTAAACTATATATAAACATACTCAAATATGAAACGTCAAACTATAAAATAGAACAATGTTACCAGCTTGAGTAGTAAGGACGCTGCAACTCCTCATGGGTTGAAATTTGGTTGCAACAACTTCAAAACCCCAACAAGGGAGAGAGCCTCCTAAATAAGCACATTGTAACCAAAATTCTCCAAGGGCTAGTATATATAACACCAAAACTCAAGAGGACATGGAAAATCTAGATAGCTACTGTAGAGACCAAGTTCACTAATGAATCCTTCAATATTTTATAAAAAGTTGCAGACATGAGAGCCAAGAGAGATTACTAAAAAAATTATATTATCCTTGAATGAGAGGGAAGAATGAAACTACATGTAAGAGGAAAGAGTTGTTTAGATATCGAGAGGCATTATGAGAATCTCACTAGCCACATGAATTATTCAATGTGTTCGAAAATAGCTTCACTAATTATTTCATGCTCTAAGGATGCTAACAGAGTGTGCAGACATCCGCACTAAGCACTATCATCTAAGTGAATCTACATCAGAATGTGATGAATCATCTCTAGGCTAGGAGAGTCACCAAGCACTAAAATAGAATTTGAAGAAATTAAAAGAAAGAGAGAAGAATTTAGTAAACATGAGCCTAAGATGTAGAAAAGGAGGTGCAAGAACTAAAGTAGTCATAAAATGTAGTGTGAAATTGCAAGGGTATCAATTTTAAATATTACATTTAGCCCCCACTTTAGCAAGCTTATGACACTATGTGCATATGTAAGATAAAGTAGAAAAATAAATAACATCACAAATACTACCTTAAATGGGATATTGTAGAGGATTCTCCAAGTAGAGGAATGAAGCCCCCACACTAAGAACCTGCAAAACCATAGTGTTAGGCAATATAACCCACACAAGAGGTAATGCCAAAATCACATATACATAAAATCATACTAAAACTGATTAGATGAAATATGATTCACCCAAACATCAATGTTTAGTAAATCATATAATCTAATGCACATTCAATTACTATCTAAAACAAACACACACAACACATGAAAGAAAAGTAAAAGGGATATTTCTAGTACATTATGAGAGCTAGAAGGATGCCAAGTGTGGTTCTAGGACTAGCACACTATACGAGAGATAGGAACCATACCAAATTCTTGTGGGCCACTAGGACTAACAAACTACAATGTTAGGTGACTCACAAAGACTACCAAAATAGATTAGTTGAAAAGAATGATTAGGCCAAGAAAGTATGTCTACTTAGGACCACAAGCTACAAAATGTTGCCAAAGAAAACATTGCCAAGAGAGAGCCACAACACGGTGTGTGTAAAAGTGTAAAACATGAGAGTATGCCCCCACCTTAAAATAATTGCATAAAGCAACAATATGTAATTGATTTTAAGGTAGACTAGTGGAAGAAAGCTTGAAGAAACATATATAGGTAGATATGTTCTCAAAGCTACATCTTTCAAAAGAAAAGAGAATGAGATGCACCCAAAGGAAGGAAACAAAGGCTACAAGCATGGTACACAAAAGCTTGTGTAACCATGGTATGACACCAAGCAATGCAAACACATGCCATATAAAAACAAGCAACAACACCAAAAACACTAAGGGATCTACATGCTTTAGGGTTAGTATGCATTTGGGAGGGGAACCATTAAGGGACAACTTATAGAAGCGTCATCATTCCCTAAGCATGTAGAACTATGATTATAAAGGAAGAATGTCATAAGAAGACGAATTAAAATTTTAAAATTTTCAGTCAACATGGAAGGTAGCTAAATCTTCCAATGCTTTGCATCATCCCCAAAATGTCAAAAGAAACAAAAAACATGGTATATAGAAGAATGTAGGGACAAATAGAAGAATATCATAACATGTGTTCCTCTTGTATCCATGTGTCTACAAGGGCGTCATGGGTCCTCCAATTAGAACTAACAAACATAATACACATTCATGGGGGAAACATTACAACCAAGCATGAAAACACATAAGACGCACATGAAATGAAGGTACTGCCTTCAAGGGTCAGGCATCATCAAATTTTCCTACACATAATCTTGATAGGCATAGGGGGATGGAGGAAGAGTTGATAACGGGACCATGAGAAGAACAATACTAGCAGACTCCCTTGACACCAAGTGTTGTAGATCACTAGTAGGAGAAGGATCCATTGGAGCACTAGAAACAAAAATTGTCAACAATCATCTGTAGATCATGGACAATGAGGAGATGTCTTGGATGGACTCAATGACTCACTCTATAGGAGAGGAATTAGGAGAGTCACTATTAGGATAATGCACTAATTGTGGCTTAGTAGTTTTGTTAGTATAAATACAAGCACTATGAGACACAGGTGGATGAACATCCTCCACAATTGGAAGAGATGATGCAAAATGGCTTAGAGGAGGTGCAAATGCTGATATGCACTTACGCTTGTGGAATGATAGTGTGGGGTACATTTTCTCTAGTTTATGCTAAGGTGGTGGTTATGGAATGCCTATATCAATGGTAGTGAAGCAGAGGATATTTGGAAAGATGACATGATGGGTGCATTAGAAAGGCACAAGAGTAGTGAGGGTGGTGCTAGGGAGAACATTGACATTAGGCATGTCTAAGGGTTTAGGAAAGGGTGGCATATCAATGATAGACAAAAGGATAGTGTCCTCCATAGAAGGATCCAAGAAGACTAGTACCCTTTGGGGTGACGTTCGTCTATGCTTGACTGTGGAGAAACATGGGTTAGAGAAAGAAGAGGTGTAGGCTGAGAAATAGAAGGATAAGGTGCCAAAGAAGAGGTAGGAGAAGAGAGTGGTTGCATAAGAGAAGGATGCTCAAGGGGAGACTGCACATTACTAGCATGCTCACAAGCTGTAGCATGATGGTGACGCTTGTGATCTCTCACAAGATGGTGTTGCAAAGATGATTTCTGTTACACCAAAAGATCAACCTATTAATTCCTAATACAATTTCTATGGTTAATGAATCCATGAGAGGTAGTTAAACCTTGTCACAAACCCAAGCGTTGTATTGCACAACACAAGGAGACCAAGGGCACACACCTTGCAATAATCCCCCCAGCACAAGTGAGGGGTTCAAACCCATGACCCAAGATTTGATACCAATTGTTGCAAAGACAGTTACCGTTGCACCAAAAGATCAACCTGTTAATGCCCGATACAACTACTAGAATTAATGAATCCATGGGAGGCAATTACACCTTGTAATGAACCCAAGCATTGTGCTACACAACACATGGAGACTAAGGGTGCACACCTTGCAATAGATGGTTTCACCTAGTACGGGTCACACATGAAGTCTTCCAATGTAGGCTCCATTTAATCTAATGCCACAGGTATAGGTGGAGAAACTGGAAGAACCTCTAAAGATTAGCAAACCATGGGGGTAGTGGAAGGGTCCTGCACCATGGGATACTTTCCTCTTGCTACCAAAGTGGTAGAAGGAATAGAAGCAGCCATTGAAGGTCAAGGATCCATAGGAAGAAGGGGAAGAGTAGCACTCAGTACTGGCTAGTTTCCTCATGCCACTAAGGAAATAGGAGGAACAAACCCAACCATAGAAGGTTGAGAGATCCTAGGAGCATGAAATGTACAATACTATACTATAGGTGGATCTCGAGGCCTTGAATAGGAATCTGGAGGTGGCACCATGGAGTACAAGCCAGGAGTGCGAGAATGGGAGGTGTGTTTGTATAGGTTTCTTTCCTTGAACTACTAGGGGATAGTGGAAGGAATAGCAGCAACCTCTAAAGACATAGACACCAAAGCGGAAACAATGACAAAAGATGAGGAGGAAGGACCAGTAGATAACTGTACTATTCAACTCACATTGAAGTTCTGATACGAGAAGAATAAGAAGTCATTGTGTGGTTGAAGTGGCTCAATGGGTGCCAGCCAAAAGTAGTCCAAGGAGAAATTTTCTCACATGGCTAGAGGAATAAATTTACTATTATGGATTGTATGCACTATGCTATCATGGGGAAACTTTAGACATCTATGAACTATGGAGGGGACTGCTCTCAAAGAGGAGAGATAGGGCTGACCCAACTACAAATGAAAACAATCTAAGGTGGGAATGATAGAGAAAAGAATCTCCAAGGTTTTGGGTCCCACCTAGAAAGGTATGGTGATTAAATTAAGAGTAGGTCTAGACATCCCATCATGAAATCATATAAATATGTTTGATTTCTCATATACATCCTTATAAAATTCATGAACATATAAAAACCCCTTTGTAACTATATTTACTAGGCATGTGGGGTTAACTAAGACAACCTTAACGAGATTACCATTGACCTTGGTGGAAATGTATTTAGGAACATCATATGTACTAGTAGTGATATTGAAAGAAGATAAAGAGATGATGGGCTTGAGAATACAATGCTCTCGAGCAGGGCAAGAATAGATGTCCATCATACCCACCATCCCAGCATAGGAAGAAGGGAGAATGTTAGAGGTCGAAGCTAGCACCATGGAGGATGAATGAATATCAATAAAATTTGAGCTATGACATGGCATGGGATATGTGTAGATCTACAAATGCTAGTTTGGTGGAGCCATTGACTTATTACTTCGATCATTTGTACTAGAAACCTAGATGATATTTTTGTCAATGCGATCTTGTATAATATGCTTAAGATACATACGTTATTCTATGTAAGGATGCCTAAACCCTATCTAATAACTCTAATGATAGATAAATTGATGTTTTCATGTTAAAACTTTATCAAGAATATTTTGGAGATGGATCAAATATTTATTTAGTTAAATTAGGAGTATAGATTTTATTTTGAAATGATATTAGACTAGTTGATCTTCATGCAATTATTATGCTAATTATTATTGAAAGTTGGATTTATCTAATCATTGGGAAAGGATTTCAATTATGATAATATCAAAGAGACATTAACGGTAAAGGAGAATCTAGGGAGATAAACAAAATATGAGATTTGCATTTTGATCATTTTCTTCATTCAGGTATGCAAATCAATTATGTTCTTCCACATTTGCATGCATTTGTATTTATAATCAATATCATACACAAAATTTGGGGAAATAAACTAAATATTTTAATCCTCCAACACTCAATGGAAAAGACAAGGCAAGTTGCAAATGGACAAAATCAGTTACCTACTTGCTAGAAGACAAAGATTGGACAATGAAGAGTCTTCAAGCATCCATGTAATGAGTGAAAGAAACAAAGGAATCCCAAGAGTCATTAGAGCCCAAATGAGGAAGATGAAACTTGGCAAAGGGGATATTATAAATAGATGGAAGTTTGGGTCCAAAGAGGATAGGACAAACAAGAGAAGAGCCCAAGTTTATTTCTAATTTTTTCAGGTCATCAAGGGGATGTCCATATGTGATGTTGAAGATAATTCTCCAAGTAAAATATGTCCATTTTGATGAGGCAAAGAAAGTGAATGTCCATGATGACTTGTTAGGTGAGAAATTTATAAATTTCATAAGGAGGGCAATAGAACTCTAGGTAGAAGCAAGGAAGCACACAACTGAATAAGATGGAAGCTCTCACACTATGGAATTTTGGAATCACTCATCATGGGCATTTGGAGGGATTCTTCATCAATTAAAAATTTGAGGTCTTTCCTTGAAAACTGGCCATTATTTATCTTAATATTTTTTTGAATTTTTTTAAAAGAAAACTTGTTGTTAGCTTATGCAATTTCACTTTACATAGGAAATATTTTATAGAATTGTTTCTAGGTTATGAGAATCTTGTTTTCATCTTCCCAAAACATATTAAAATTTTAAATTTTTTAATAATGAGAACTTTATCATATTTTTACTACTTTTGTAGTAAAAATTTAAAATCTAGGATTTTGTTGGTAGTTTACCCTTTTGAATGAATTATATTTATTTCATAAGACTGTTAGCTGAATTTACATATTTTATTTATTAGAATGGGTATGATTAGATAATCCTTCATATATTTAGTTGCATGCAAAAATTAGATTGAATCAAGAAAATGCATGTAGTGCGAGAAGGTCAAACTAAAACCATGACTAGTTTATAAGAATAATTGTTAGATCATACATCTATACATTGTATAGTTATTTGAATGACAAAATTAAAACAAAATAACAGATCATTGATCTTTTAATATTTTCATCATTCATTATAAATATAGGGAATACTTTTGAGAATCAAATCATTCTCTATTCATGATAAATGGTCAAGCTTGGGTTTTTTTATAAGCATAGAGGTAGTTAAATGGATTCTAAGAATAAAAGTTGGTAGAGATAAGATATTGTGTGTGTGTGTGTGTGTGTGTGTGTGTGTGTGTGTGTGTGTGTGTGTGTGTGTGTGTGTGTGTGTGTGTAATGGGTACATATTATACATATATAAGTGTATACTTCCTCAACATATTCATTCTATAAATATATTTATATTAAATATGTAATCATATTATAAATATTTTCATTGTATTATTTAAGTCAATCAAAACCACATTCATAAGTGCTTAACTATTGTAGTACAAATTTATGTCACATCAATCATCTTTAGAGAGTTTATATTGATGAATGAGATAGATAACTATTGTGTTAGGGATTACTTCACATTTCTAAATAAATATTTTTTGTTTGTGGGTTAAATATGGATTTGAGGGAAAGGGTTGATTGTAGTAAACACTACCCCCTCATCTTAAATTGTTTTCTATTTTTTTTCTGGGTTTTATTCCCCTTACAATTACCTTTCCAAAACATCTTGAATTTTAAAATTTCATTGAGAAACAAGAAGGTTATGACATATTTACTACTTGGTGGTTTTCATGTCAAGACCATTTTTATTCAATTATTTTATTTTATTTTATTCTTATTTTTAAATTTATTTCAATTCATTAAATTAAGTTGAGATTGGAGAGGAGACTAATATAAATATATTTCCTTTTAATGCATTATTTATATTATGTTTAGTATTGTTGTTAGATAAATGAATAAAGTGCACTTGTATTGTTAACAATGATAAGGGATAGATTTGAATTTGATAGAAGATAATAAGAAGATTCCATTATTGGATGTATCAAATATTTGAACAAGGAATTTGTTGGATTATTTGATTGTATTGGATATTGAAGGATCAATAGTAGTTAGATTGTATTTTAAGTAATTTAAATTATTTCATAGGTCTTGTTCTTAAAAAATCATAAGCATTATCATTTGAATCTTAGTAATTCAATTGTTATTGTTATTATTATGATTTAAGTGAGCCTTATTACTTTAATCACATAATTTATACAATCATGATATCTAAGGTTTGTCTATGGATAGTCAATTAGTTGCCTATAAACCAATTGTCATGTGATGGCCTAGTTTTAAATCAGTTATGTCATGTTACGCTGTCCATCTAATGGTGTGGTATCCTTCTTATGACTCGAATAACAGAGCCTATAATTCTTATCATGAATCTAGTTTTTTAACCAATACTATTGCTTTTCATGGATCGACATATTAAAGTACACCTTATGGTTGCAAGTCAAGTTACCCCGAACTACGAAGCCTCTATGCATACGTGGGCAAGGCCATCCTCAATGAGCCCCTAAGGCATAAGTCTAGCCCCTTAGGTCATGTTCATTTTCATCTTATTCTAAAGTGCAAATCATGATTATTTCAGTTAGTTGAAGAGACTAATCATGTATCTAGTTTTGTAGATGTCATTTGGTTACAGGTTTCATAGAACAATTAGGATTGTTAATGACAATGCAAGGTAAATCGAAGAGAACTATGGTAAGAGAATGAACTTTTTATCTTCTATCTTCTAGTCTGGAAATGGTCAATGATATCTTTCACTATATATAAGTGGTACTATATATCGATACATCATGATTATGTTAAACATTTTGATGTAATTGGATAGTTGATCTCATAGTTGATATCAACAAGTTTGAGGTTTCTTTCAAATATAATTGTTGTTGATTTCTCTCATGATTAAGTATATTTGTACAATGGGTGTCATGATTGTAATTGGGTTTGTAACATGTGTTTATGAATATAGTCATTCTATTGTTATGTCAATTTATCTATGTTGAACCTACACTTCAAATTTTAAGGTTTAGCTATAATGTATCAAAACACCTGCCCTACTAAGATAATTCTATGAGATAGGTTAATGATTGTAGGTTTAGTTGTTGGTATCAATATCAAAGTACATGCATTAAAAAATTAATTTTATTTGAGTTGGTTATTCAGTTTTAGATAATTGGGTGTGTTTGTGTTCATTTCTCAAGTGTAATAGCTTGGGAATGGCATTCTATATCATGCCCAGGTGCTCTATGGAATTGATAGAAGGCCTTCAAATCATACAAAGGTGGTAGATGCTTATGGGTATCAAGAGGATGGATAGGAGGAAGTTGCACTAAACCATTATTTATGATTTGTTACATTATTGAATAGAGAGACTTCTTCAAAGGATTAAACTTACAATTATTTCTTGACTTTGGAGCTCAAAGAGGGCTAGAGCATCCTAGGAAAGTGCTTCAATCGATACAATGCTAATCACTATTGAAGAATTATTTTTAAAGATTTTTTTATACTTTTTATAATTTGAAAATGAAGAAGCACTAGATTGACTAGTGGGAGCTGGTGAGGTAGACACCTCATATGGGTTGACTGACTGCTAGTAGTCCCAAAGTGCAGTACACAAGTGTGAATTAATAATACTTCATCAATAGAATCTTGTTCCTAATCTAAGGTTGTAAGTTTCCTATAAAAACCTGCCACACATGTCAGAGTCTGGTAGGACATAAGGAATCATTGAGAAGAGTGACTAATATTGGTAGATGCAATTAGTTACTTTTTCATTAGGTCCTTACTAGTCCAGTGGATGAGGTCAGTGAATGTAACCTATGGTCTAATGTGAGCCTAGAAATGTATAAATTAATTCACCAACTAATTAAAAGAAATAATAAAGTGATTAGGAAATGAACAAAACCAGTCTAATGTTATGTCCTTCAAGGACCATGGGAATAGTTTTGCTAACAAGGAATCTTGAAATAGAAAATCATTGTAGAGAGTAGTGAAAGAAGATATATGAGTTTGTGTCATGCCCACATTTTCCATGTGGTCACAACACTCATCACACGTGTCATGTCCACATCTGTCATGTGGTCATGACATGAAATATAAAAATTTTTCCCACGCTTCCCTAGAAACCCCCTCTCATGCGTAAGCATGCTCAGTGGTGTACGCTCAAGGCAAAAACACTACAGTTGTCGGTGAGGTACAAATTACAATTGTGTTCATCCAGACGCACATAGTCCAACAAGGGGGTCTCCACGACGTAGTTAACGTCGCTACAAGGTTTGAAATTTCAAGGTTCCCAAGCCTAAATCTTGGCAGATTCCGGCAGCATAACGCCTCACGGTGTAAGTGGGAATTATTCAACACTAAACTTCTTACGGGGTTCCTTGATATATTAACAACTTCCCACAATGCCTTGTTCATAATGACCTTACACTTGATCTCCCTATTGGGTCATTTTTCAACAAAGCACGATTGTCTGCCTCCTTTCTCGTTTCCTGAAATATACTCCTACTTCGAACTTAGCATTCTCAATAAGGCAGTTCATTTGCCCTCTCTTCCGTTTCTTTGGATCTTAATTTTGATTGTATTCTATTGCACTCACCTTAACTATTTCTCTGAAACTTAGTTTGTTTATATTTCGGTCTCTCTCTTTTGGTTTCTACATTTTCTTTATGTTTATCCTGTCCTTTCTTCATATTCTACATCAATCAGAGTTATCACTGTATCTATTTTTAACATTATTCCTAACTACCGGATGGTCCAGATCACATAGGCTAGTTTACTACTTCGCTGGACTCAGTCTTCTAGTTTTCTTCGATCTAGGATTCACCTCTACATTTGTATTAATTAATCTTGTTCCTAAGCAAAATTAGCGGAAGGGTACATCTACTTAGTTCTCTTATCCCAGGTGGGAAATGCCACGCATTTTCTCCTCTGTGTTTTCCAATGTTAGTTTTTCTTCTTCTTTCTCTCTTTCATGTTTCCTCCATTGGATGTTTACTAACTACAGTTGAGACTAAAAAGGCCACATGTGGAATGCCTGTGATGGCTTCTTTACATTTATTTCCAGTGTCCTTTAGAAGTGGAAGGATCATAATTTCCTCTTCATTTTCCTAGTTAATAATTTGTGTTGATAGTTGAAACTGCCGAGAAATTCTTACAGAAGTATTAAAGTATATTTAATTATGCTCTCTTCAAATTATAATTATATCTTTCCCTTTATTGTTGAAAAGAAAAAAAAAATGACCTCTCTGATAAATTTATAGCAAATAATAATATATATATGTATCTATATATATACATATAGGGGATTATAAATTTACATATATATATAAATATATTTATTTAATTGTTATTAGTACCATTATTTTTATTACTATTATTTTTATTACTATTATTATTATTACTATTGTTATTATTTCTATTGTTATTATTTTATTTTTTATATTTATATAAACATTATTATGTCTTCCTTTTATAAAACCCATACAATTGTATTTTCATTGAAGGGCTGAAGCCCTAATTTCCTTATGCCATTTCAATGATGCCCTAACCCTTTTTTTTTGATTTGCAGGTTATACTCATGGCGGCGGCCATGGAGGAGGGTCAGCCAGAGATAACACGTAGGTAGGAGGGGTTTTTGCAAAGTGTGAGGCAGTGAGGCGGCATATTTGTGGTGGCAGAAGCCACGTTGGGGCTGCGGACAGGGAGCATGGGGAACCGGCGCAGGGGAGGTGTCACCCGTAATGGAAGGCGGGAGGCAGAGTTTTGGGGCGGTGGGAGCCCGCGGTCTCATGGTCGCGGCATGGCGTTTAACATGGAAGGGTGTGGGGAGGGGCAGAGCCCCAACCCACATCCCACTACGTGGGGTGTGGGTGGGGGCTCCGCCCCTCCCCACACCCAATAGGCTCAATGGGGTGGTGGGAAGGGTCAAACCCTTCCCACCACCACTTCCCATTGTTTTTTTGTGTGCTGTGTATGAATACACAGCGAACATCTGTGATTCATTGTATTTTTATTTTTTTAATGTAATTACTTTCTGTCATTTTAATAAAATCTCCAATTATCATGAGATATATATATATATATATATATATATATATATATATATATATATATATATATTCTCAGACTTATTTCTTCCACAGAGAAAATAAAATACAGAGAATTAAAATAATAAAGCTAAAATACAGAGAATTAAAATAATAAGGCTATTAATTACAACTCTGTTTAACTACCATCCACAATCCTATTTATAAATTTCTTTGAATCTTATAATTATAGAAAAGTAAGAAACAAAAACAATTAAAGCTATTTTATCTGGTAATCACAATTTCATATAATAATTGAACATTTCAAATACAGAGAACAAATTATAATCTTTTCTAAATGCGATTTACAATTACCGCTCCTTTAAGAATTGAAATTCTTAAATGCAGAGATTGAATTATAACTCTATTTTACAATTCCAGTTCATCTAAAAATTGAAAATATAAATACAGGAAATTAAAGTTAAATCTCTTAATCTGCCATTTATAATTTTATTAAGATATGTATAAATGCAAATACAAGAATTAGACTTCATACACATAATGTTAAGATCGATTTTTCTTTGCTTTCCTTCTCTTAATTCTAACTTGCTAATTTCAATTTAACACATATTAGTTTAAAATGGGAATGGAAAGAATAATTAATATCACATTGGCTCACAACTGGTTCAAATTACAATATCTAAAAATTAACAAAATACATAGTTTCCTCCAACCACCTCCAAACAATACTATAGATAAATTTAACACCTTTGTCTAAATCAATCATACATTTCACTACTTCGCAAATATATACACCAAGTAAACATAAACTGTCAAAATTCATAACTAACAAAACACTACTGAAGGGAAGAATTTCTCTTTTTCCCAAACAATAAATCTTACAACTTCAGAGGAAGAAAATCCCTCCACAATGAACTTAAATAGGATGTAGCTCAATGAAGCAAACTCTTCTTATAGCAAGGATGAAATTCTTTCTCCCTAATTACAGAACTTCCCCAATTCCATGAATAAGCTTCAAGAGGAAACCTGCATATCAAAACAAAACAAGGAAGAAAACACCACTCATCTAGCCCTCCTCCCTACTGTAGACTCGTAAGAGGGTCACCCCCGAGCTAGGGAGATCATACTCACACCTGGGTAACTCAAGCAATCCACTTCACAACAGGGAACAACAACAAACCCAAAACACGCAAACACCCATGGGTAAATTACACAACACAAAAACTCAACAACAGTGAGCTTCACAAGGGGTAGGAGAGTGGACACACTCGACTCCAGAGTGTCACCCTTATAGATAATTTAACCAACACAATTTCTCTTGGCCTCAAACCAAGTTTGATCACAAAATTTTCCAAGGAATCCATATTTGACTCTCAAGCCAAAGAACCAGTCACAAATACATACCCTCAAGGCTTTCAACATCCCAAAAGAACCCGGTATGCACCTGAGGAGGATCACTCCTCCCCTACCCCATACTTGATGAGCATTTCTCCCAAGTGGGAGAAGCTCTGTCAAACAACCCGACAACATTTCCCACAAAAAAAAAATCTAAAACACAAGCAAATAAGCAACTTTCACACACTTTTCATGCAACAATCAGAAATACGAAAGAAAGGTAATAACAAACCAACCTTACAAAGCCCTTCAAGGATGAAGCTGATGTAGAGCTCCACTAAGATCTTCTCCAACCTAAGTCACCAAACTCCCTCTCCCTTTTTCCTTACAAAGCCAATTTCCTTGGTAAAGAAAAATAATAATAAAATAAAACTCTCCAAAATTCAACTAATTCCCTCCCCATCCCAAAATGGGATTCAAATAACCCAAATCCTCCCATTTTGGAGGAATGGGGAGGTGACACTTGTCACCTCCTCACTCTTCCCAAACCACTATTATGTCCCAAGGGATGAGTGTTGGCTTATGTCACTCACCCATCCCTAAAGTCCTCCTTATCCCTCTCCTCATGTCATTTCTCTTAAGCATGGGAGAAATAAAAGGAGTTAAAGGAGGAAAAGACAGGTGACCCATGCCTCTTCTTCCTTCCTTCATTATGGATGACCACACAACTCATGGGGAATCTCACTAAGGGTGAGGGTGACTTCAAGTCAATTCCTCCATAATTGATGGGTTTGTAGTCATCTCTTACCTTGGGGATTGAAGAGGGATGGGTTGGGTGTTGGTACAACCCATCCTATCCCCCCCATACCTCCAATTTTTGCCACTTAACTTCAGGGGGAGGTTAAGATTGTTGATAACTGAGAGGGGGGGTGAATCAGTTATCCTAATTATTTCCCTTATTGAACTTTCTTTTTAATTGATGCAGCATTGAATCAAACACAAAAACATTAATCATGAAATAAGAAACACATGACACAGTATTTTTGACGTGGAAACCTTGTTAAGGGAGAAAACCATGGGGTGATTAACCCAAAATTATTCTCTGTTAGAAGAATAGGAAATTACAAAATGGCACCTGCCAATTAGGGCTCACTGCCCGAGCACACTGCTCACAAGAGGCCCACTGCCTACAAGAAGACACACTGTCTACAAAGTGATAAGAATCACAGTCTTGAACTGATTGGAAGCATATGCATATGCTGGAGTTCAGTTCCGGTTAGGCTCAGTACACTGATCTGCTGCACTTCATCTTTCCTCTGTTCTTTATTCTGTTATCTTTCACATATCGGATCCTTTTTGCTACTTCTGCTCTGTTCTGGACTTATTCGCATATATCTTCACACCATTACACACTTCACAACTAAATCCATCCTCTATATATATCCGCACAAGTAATTTCATCACCTTTCTAGTCGGCATCCGGAACAGTCTAGTTTCTTACAAACTCTTGTTCTGTCGGCTGAATCCTTCCTCACCAAGCAATGCGGATCAAGCATATACTTGTAGATATCATTAATCATGTCGGCCAAACATGATTCATGCCTTCACAACCTCTATCATCAACAGTAACACATCCGGAAAGTAGTCTGATACTTTGTCAGTCAGTTCTTCCTCTGTTTTCACTGTCTCTCAGGAATCCGGTACTCAACTATTCATATCTTTTTCCTTGTCCATCACCGGAGGCTAAATCCTTGGAATATACCACTCAAGGTAGTCCTCTTGACTTCCCCAAATCCGCACTGCACCAAGACACTTCCTCTTGAGAGATCCGGATCAATCTGTCGGACCTTGCCACATGCTCTGTTCTTGTTCACCGGACCACAACATTCTTTATTCTGACTTCCGGTAGAGACACATCATGACTTGCGGATGTGTGGGATGACCTTTGTTGCCATCAATGACAACAACCATGAATCCATATAGTGTCTCTTGCGAACAATCTCCCCCTTTGGCATTGATGGCAACACTTAGTGAAAAATGACTAAGTGTTTATACTATGCTCCCCCTTTGCTGATGCTCTGTCTTTATATACAATTTCCGGAACTCCCCCTTAGTTGGATTCCTCATTTTTCACTGTTCCTCACTCCCCCTTTGACATCAATGGCAAAGGGTAGGGTCCGCATATCAAAATTTCCAAAAATTTTCTATACATAGCCGCATATTTACATACTCACATATACTGAAGAATGTCTGCAAAGGATGTCTGCAATTGGATCATTTCTGTAGCCCAACTTTGCTTCATTCTATCCAAAATTGAAATGTGACCACTCAACAAAAATACAAAAGCTTCTGCCCTCTTGAGGTCTGTCGGATCATTTGTTTGGGCGGTGGTCTGAGCATCACTGATGGCCTCATGCATAGTTTCCAACTTAGGGATTATAATCCGTCTAAGTTCTCCCATCCGGTTAGTGATGTTCTTCCTTTCCTTCTCAAGATTCTTTATTTCATTCAAGACTCCAATAGTCTGACATTCTTGATTTATTATGGAGGAAGAGAGAGGATCAAAACTTTGAGATAAGCTTTGTAGCTTGTCCTGTTCCTCTTTTATTTTCTTATCAATTGCTGCTGTTGCCTTTGACCAGGATATACAAA
This sequence comes from Cunninghamia lanceolata, assembly GCA_027924645.1. NCBI lineage: Eukaryota > Viridiplantae > Streptophyta > Pinopsida > Cupressales > Cupressaceae > Cunninghamia > Cunninghamia lanceolata. The sequence continues at coordinate 3,859,855 of BSBN01000175.1, read as the reverse complement.
ATTTGTAGATGTCACCGCCATCCTTAAGAGCATTCTCTAAGCTCTTTATTCCAATGCTCACAATCTTCCTATCTTTAGAGATTAACTCTAATACTTCTGAAAATCTTTTATCCAAAAATTCTTTCCGGACCTTTTCTTCAGTTGATTTTTCTAGAGAATCAAAATGTGTATCAACACTGCTGACTAAGGTTTTTAGATTACCGGAAGAGGAGGCTGTCGGATCTATCTGGATTGATGGCATAATCTTTACAAGTACTCCGGAAGCAGCCTCTATCAACTCACAGTCTTCCATATGAGACTTCAGGAGTTTTTCATTTGCCTTGGCATTTGCAAATGAAGCTATCTTCATTGTTTGTACCGGAGAGAGAGAGTCAAAGTCGAATGGGCCTTTTAGAAGCTCCGGTTCATCAATCTCTAAAGTTTCTTTGCTCAAAAATTGTTGAACAGTTTGTGCAGTGTCTCTTGCCGGAGACAGATGTTTCTTTTCTTCTGCAGTCTTGGAACTGTCAACCTCTTTATCTTTCACCCCTGCTTCCTTCTCCTGTAATTGCTCTTCTTCTTTGGATCCGGAGACTGTAGGGGAAACCGGAGGAGAGATGCTTGTATGTTCAGGGCCCACTTCTTCCAGAACAGATGATTCCAAATCCGCAGCTGTTTCTGCACCTAAGTCCTCTACAACAGGAAGATTGAACCTTTTGAAGGCCTTTCAGAGGATCTCTTCTGTCTCTTGGGCCACTTTGTCAGTCTCACCAAGCATGAGTTGATTCATCCTGGCTTTACTTCTGAACTCATCTTTGCAGTCCTTGAAGATTATGTTCATTGTCTTGGGATCAATTTGATGATATAGCTGAATAGCTATCTGCTCCCGGATCTCAAGATCTTTTGCATGAGCATTGTTCTTTCTTACTTCCAATTCCTTTTCTAGGCTTTTAGGAATAAGAGATATGATCTCAATGAAAGCCTTATTATATATGTTCAGATATTTGACTGTGGCTTCCTGCAGAGTCTTTTGGTCAGCCTCACTGAAGTCATCATAAGATTCAGTCATTGGTTGAAGGTTTCCGTCCACCGTGACCGACTTGATTACATTCTCTAGAGACAGAGTGGGCTTTTCAACAGATACCTCTGCCATTTCATCCTTGTCTTGTCCTGAGGAGGGTTTACTGGATCCTTTCTTCTTCTGCTTCTTTATTTCTTTTACTCCCTCATCTGACTCTGTTTCCTCTTCATCCTTTTGGCTTTTATAAGCCCTTGTGGCTTTTGTCTTGGATCTTTTATCGGATGCCTGGACTTCCGGTTTTGAACTTTTGGTTGAGGGAGGTGCAGATCTTTTTGATGATCTGGTCCGGGTGGGAGTTTCAACCGGAACACTTTCTTTACTTTTCTCTTCTTCCTCAGCCTTCCTCCTCTTTTCCCGGCTGGCATCAAGTGCCTCTTTTGAGATGCCTAGGCCTTGAGCAATATGCTCAACTTCTTTTCTTACCTTCCTCTTTATCTCCGCTTCCCTGAGTTCTACATGTAACTTTACACTCAGTTCCTCAAAGGTTCCGAACCTTTCTGCCTTAGGATCTTTGGGCTGGCTTAGCATGTGTTGAACATGCAGCTCTACTATCTGTTCATCCACTTCATACCCCATGGGCATGATCCAGACAGTCCTTGGCTCCACTGCCTCCATCAGACACTGATCTGTTTCTACCATGAAGCATACTGTGTCTTTGTATTTTTCAACAAGGGATTGGGGTATTCTTTCTCTTGCATGCATCATGCTTTGGAAGTTCTTGAAGTAACCCCATAGAGCTGTATTTCTTGCTTTTGCATCCCCAAGTCCATGCAAATAGTCTCTGATTTGAATGGCAACCGGTCTGTCATTCTGCCATATCCATCCACTGGATCCGGGAAGCTCATTCATGTAGTAAAAGAAGAGACAAAGGATCAGATTGCCATATTTGAAGGAGTTTTTCTTGTCCTTCTTAATCTTCTACAGATTTTCAAAGAGTTGGTTTACTAGAAGCTCGCACAAGTCATAGTCTGCATTCTCCTTTAACATCTGATAGGCTGTGTAGATTGCAGTTCCTGGTACTGAATTTTCCCTACTGGAGTGATAGATTTTGTAACTAACTATTATAGCTGCAAATTTGACATCCGGTTCAATGATATCATCAACTGTCATAGCTCTCTTGTCAAACTTGGATCCGGTTGCATCACTGACTGTCTGATTTTTGACAGATTTGAGAACAAGTAATCCACCAGATGAGTGCAGACCGGTTACAGCCCTAATTGCGTCCTTGGTGATCTTGAAGGGCTTGTTCAACCATAGGAAGTTGTCATGTACTCTACTTAGTACATACCGGACCCATTCATCTTCTTCAAAACAGGGGAAATGAATGCACTGTGCAAAGTGTTTGTCCTGGATGGTTTTATACTGAGGTTTGATCTCAAAGGAGTCATCTATCAATTGTTTGTGATAGATATCCATCAGTTTTGATTCTCCAAAGTCTTCAAGATTCGCATGGATGTAAACCCTAATATCTTCCGTATGCAATACACCATGAGGAACACTAGAGAAGGCTCCTAGTGGATCTACCTCCAATGATTTGTAAGGATGTTTCTTGAATGAGGGGCGAGGTCTATCAGAGATCTTAACTATATTTGGAGTAGCCATTCTTCAAAGATTTGCAGTGAGGTAATGAAAAATGGAGAATACCTTATGCGCCTTCGATTTGCACGGAGTGATTGGATTGATTTCTTTATGCAATGACTTCGGCAGGAGATCCTTGGTGTGCTTGATGAATCTTGTTGCAGAGCTCCACTATTCGCTTCTTCTTGAGTGCAGAATGAGAAAATGACTTTTGAGAAATCCCTTATATTGCTCCGCGAACCCTAATATCTGTCTGCAATAAATGCTTCACCTACATTAATCCGGTTTACCTTGTCTGGATAGCTTGGAGTATCCCGGATTAGTCCTGATCTGTGAATATCATCTGGATCTTTCAATCATGAATAAATCAAGATAACATATTACAAGAACATCCCAAACATTCTGTCCAAACCGCAGAACAAGATAGTGCACTTCCGGATCTCTCCGGACCTTTTTGTAATCCTTTGTCATACCGGAGCATCTCCCTGAACAGGTCTTATTTGATCGATCACAGCTTCTTCATAACTCAATGCTGACCTCTGAAATCTTGACTGAAGCATCTCAAGACTCATATCTGCAAACCCTTTAATCCGCATCTTGTGCCACATCCGGCACCACTTGTTTGGCTGGGGGAACAGGATTTTCTTTGAGTCTCCCCCTGAGCCTGAGCTCACTTTTTAATTTCCGGAAGAAATATCAGCACCAGAGTCTGGTGCGGATCCAACCTCTACATTCTCTGAACTTTTCTTCACCCAAATCTTGCTCATCTGATTCCTAACTTCATCCGCATTCATCTTTTGTTTACCCTTGTCTTGATTCTGATTATACACCGGACCTCTTTTGTCCTGATTCTTGTTTCTGCAGACTTTAGCATTATGACCGGACCTATTGCAGATTTGGCAAATAACATTTCTTTGCATATTTGACTGATATCCTCTTGATCTGCATTGATTAGCCATATGACCTACTCTATTGCATGTAAAGCATCTACCTTTGAATGATTTGTTTACTTGCATAATTCTGCATTCATGGGATTTGTGTCCATACCTTTTGCAGTTGAAGCACTGTCCGGAGAAGGATGAATTAATCTGATTCATTCTCATTCTGCACTGATTAGCTTTGTGACCAAAGTGGTTGCAGCTGTGGCAGTATCCATTGAAGGATGGATATCTTTGAGCATTTGGCTGTCTTACCGGAGGTCTTCTAGGCCTGCTCCTTGGATTTTCTGATCCAAGATTCTTCTGACCGGATCCGGAGCTTTCTCCTTTCTCATATCCCAAACCATACTTATCTTGAATTTCTCTTTATATTCATTTGCTGTTTGAAGGTCTCTTTTGAGAGAGGCAATTTGATCCTCAAGTTTTTCTTCATTGTCTTTGGCATCTTCAAGATCAGATTCAAGATGTCTGATAATCCTATCCATCTGGTGGCATTCTTCTGATTTTTCTTTAAGAGATTGTCTTAGATTGTCTTCAGCCTTTCTTTTTTCTTCAATCTCTTGAGTAAACTTTATAGTTCCTGATTCCATTTCATGTCTTAACATAATGACTTCTTTTGATAACTTTTCACATAACTTGGTTTGCTCAGTCAATTCTTCATTTGTATTGCTTTCTTCACTTTGTCTTGCCAACTATTGGAGCAGCTCCTTTCTCTTTTTCATAGAGAGATTTAATTTGTCTTTTAATTCTCTCATGAATTCATCAGCCTGTTTGAGTCTTTCCTTTAATTCATTGACTTCAGAATTTGACTGTTCAAGATCCTCAAGAGCAGTCTTGAGTTGCTCCCTTAAACCATATGCATCCATTTGAACTCCCAGATCTTCCTCAAGCTGTTAGGCTCTATTAGGAGGAACTTAGCTCTGATACCAATTGTTGATAACTGAGAGGGGGGGGGGGTGAATCAGTTATCCTAATTATTTCCCTTATTGAACTTTCTTTTTAATTGATGCAGCATTGAATCAAACACAAAAACATTAATCATGAAATAAGAAACACATGACATAGTATTTTTGACGTGGAAACCCTGTTAAGGGAGAAAACCATGGGGTGATTAACCCAAAATTATTCTCTGTTAGAAGAATAGGAAATTACAAAATGGCACCTGCCAATTAGGGCTCACTGCCCGAGCACACTGCTCACAAGAGGCCCACTGCCTACAAGAAGACACACTGTCTACAAAGTGATAAGAATCACAGTCTTGAACTGATTGGAAGCATCTGCATATGCTGGAGTTCAGTTCTAGTTAGGCTCAGTACACTGATCTGCTGCACTTCATCTTTCCTCTGTTCTTTATTCTACTATCTTTCACATACCGGATCCTTTTTGCTACTTCTGCTCTGTTCTGGACTTATTCGCATATATCTTCACACCATTACACACTTCACAACTAAATCCATCCTCTATATATATCCGCACAAGTAATTTCATCACCTTTCTAGTCGGCATCCGGAACAGTCTAGTTTCTTACAAACTCTTGTTCTGTCGGCTAAATCCTTCCTCACCAAGCAATGCGGATCAAGCATATACTTGTAGACATCATTAATCATGTCGGCCAAACATGATTCATGCCTTCACAACCTCTATCATCAACAGTAACACATCTGGAAAGTAGTCTGATACTTTGTCAGTCAGTTCTTCCTCTGTTTTCACTGTCTCTCAGGAATCCGGTACTCAACTATTCATATCTTTTTCCTTGTCCATCACCGGAGGCTAAATCCTTGGAATATACCACTCAAGGTAGTCCTCTTGACTTCCCCAAATCCGCACTGCACCAAGACACTTCCTCTTGAGAGATCCGGATCAATCTGTCGGACCTTGCCACATGCTCTGTTCTTGTTCACCAGACCACAACATTCTTTATTCTGACTTCCGGTAGAGACACATCATGACTTGCAGATGTGTGGGATGACCTTTGTTGCCATCAATGACAACAACCATGAATCCATATAGTGTCTCTTGCCAACAAAGATGACCATATGGAGGTTACTCAAGGGTTACCCATGCCAAATGGGGCCCTGGACCCATGGGGTATAACCCAGGGTCAATTTTAACCTACTTAGGACACCCAGGGTCAAGGTAAAGCACAAGAAAAGGCCTCAAAAATTTAAATAAAAGAAAGAAATTCAAATTCAATCTTTTTACAACACAAATCATAATATAGTGTTACAAGAGGGTAAACCTAACCCATTCAACCTTATGACAGACCACATTACAACACCACATCAAACACAGAGTGATCTTGGTTCCTCATGGAACCAGATCGGCTTAACAAGGAATAACAATAACAATGTGCAGAATGATCTCCAGAATCTGTGGTTTGATTAGTAAATCCTGCACACTAAATTACAAGATCAGTTTCACATATAATCATCATAGCCAAAGCAACTTAAAAACATGCATTACCATGACATAGTTCTAAATAACATAAATGAAATCATATTACAATTTTCCATCATCACCTAATTAACTTTTCTGAAATGTAAACTTATCCAAACATCACCCAATTAGTTTTTCCGTTATCATAATAAAGTTTAATAGTTTGACAAATCCAGGAACTACTATCCCACAAATATAAAAAGTATCAATAACAGTAATGTAAATAGTCACAAGAACAGAAGTAAAAAGGGTGGTCCTCACATCCTGTCCCCCTAAGACTGTACTTCCTCCTGGAAGTCATCAAAAAGGTGAGGATAAAGGGTCTTTAGTCTCTCTGCATCTTCCCATGTCACTGTGACTTTGTCGTATAGGTCCCACTAGACCCTAACCTGGTCCAGCTCTCGACCTCGAAGGGCCAGCGTCCGACGAGCCAATATGCGAATTGGCTCCAACACCAGCTGTCCATCTACCTCTACGTGCAGAGCACTCCAATCCAACATGTGAGATAAGTCAGAGATATATTGACGTAAAACTGAGACATGAAATACATTGTGGATACGTGACAGGCTAGGTGGCAAGGCTAGACGATAGGCTACAGGTCCTATCCGCTCCAAGATCTCAAAAGGTCCTACAAATCGAGGTGTAAGCTTAGAGCCCTTCTCATAACAGATTGGACTCTTGTGCGGTCGCACTCTCAAAAATACTCTGTCACCCACAGAGAAGCTTCGGTATGTCCTCTTAGCATTGGCATACTTCTTCTGCCTGTCCTGTGCCTCCTGAAGTTTCTGTCTAATCTGTTTGACCTGCTGTTCCATATTCTAAACTATCTCTGGACCAATGGTCGTTCTGTCCTCTATCCGATCCCAACTCAATGGTGTTCTGCATGGTCTGTCGTATAAAGCCTGGAAAGGAGGCATACCCAACGAGCTGTGATGCCCATTATTGTAGGTGAACTCAACTAGATACAAGTACTCCTCCCATCTAGACTGATGGTCCATAACATACATGCGAAGCATGTCTTCTAACACTTGGTTAACTCTCTCTGTTTGTCCGTCGGTCTCTGGATGATAGGCTAAACTAAAGTTGAGTTGTGTGCCCAACGCCTAATGTAAGGCTCTCAAGAATGATGAAGTAAATACAGAGTCTCTATCAAATATAATGCGGTGAGGTACCCCATGAAGTCTAACAATATGATCAAGAAACACCTTCGCCACTGATGGTACATTGTACGTTGTGCATATTGGTGAAAAATGCACCACTTTGGTCAGCTTGTCAACTGTCACCATAATAGCATCATGGCGACGTGATGACATAGGTAGACCAACGATAAAATCCATAGAAATGGTGTCCCATTTCCATTCAGGTATCTCGTGAGGGTACAACAGTCCCACTGGATGCTGATGTTCAGCCTTGACCCTCTGATGTTCTAGGCAATGAGCAACATATTCTGCAATGTCACGGCTCATCCCAGCCCAATGATAAAGCTGTCGTAAGTCAACATGCATCTTCTTCACTCCTAGGTGTGCTGCATAGGGTGCTCTATGAGCCTTTGATAGAATAATGGTACGTAGATTACTCGCATGCGGTACATAGATGCGTTGCCAATGTCTAAGCAAACCATCAGACTCAAGGGTATATCCTGCGAATTTGCCCTCAAGGGCCCTCTGATTTAGAATTTCCTGCTGCACCTCAAGAAACCACTCATCCTCTGGTAGATGCTGTAAGATGCGATCTCTCAAGTCAACCCTCAAAGTCAGGGTCAGGATCTCGTGGCGCCTTCGACTCAAAGCATCAGCGACCACGTTCTCCTTCCCTTTGATGTAGTAGACATCAAAGTCGTATTCGCATAGGAATTCCATCCAACGTCGTTGGCAGGCGTTCAAGTTTGGCTATGTAAAAATATACTGCAAGCTATGATGATCCAAATGGAGTTCAAAGCATCGACCTAAGAGGAAATGTCTCCATCAGACAAGAGCATGAATAACTACTGCGAGCTCTAAGTCATGAGTAGGGTAGTTTAACTCATGTGTCTTAAGCTTTCACGATTCGTATGCAATTGCTCTACCACCCTGCATAAGCACAACTCCCAAACCCTCTAATGATGCATCTGTGCAAACAACAAACTCCTCTGTAGGATCTGGAACTGTTAGAATAGAAGCACTGGTAAGATGCTCCTTGAGGACTCCAAAGGCCTTCTCACACTGCTTGAACCAAATGAAACCCTTCCCTTTTCACTAAAGGGAAGTGATGGGATGTGCTATCCTAGAAAAGCCCTTGACAAACCTATGGTAGTAACCGGCTAATCCCATAAAGCTTCTGACCTCTGTCACATTGGTGGTTGCTGGCCTTTCCTAAATTGCTCTAATTTTGGATGGATCTACGGAGATGCCATCGCCTGATAAAATGTGTCCCAAATACTGCACCTCTGTCCTGAAGAAGGCACACTTCACCAAGTTGCCATAAAGTTGCTGCTCTCGTAATCACTGCAAAACTTGACGCAAGTGCTCCACATGCTCCTCCTCGGTCCGCGAATAAATCAAAATATCATCTAGAAATATGATCACAAACCGATCTAGGTAATTACGGAACACCCCATTCATGAGACTCATGAACACTGCAGGGGCGTTCGTCAACCCAAAGGGTACCACTATGAATTCGTAATGGCCATATCTGGTTCGAAAAGTAGTCTTATGAATATCTGCCTCTGTGATGCGCAATTGGTGATACCTAGATTTTAGATCAATTTTTGAGAACACTCTGTCTCCTTCCATCTGATCAAAAAGGTCGTCAATCCTAGGCAGAGGATAACGGTTCTTCACCGTCACCTTGTTCAACTGCCTGTAGTCCATGCATAATCGAAGAGACCCATCCTTCTTCTTCACGAAGATAACCGGTGCGCCCCATGGTGAAACGCTAGGTTGGATGTGCCCCTTCTCAAGTAATTCCTCTAACTACAGCTTAAGTTTGGTAAGTTCATGTGTAGTCATCCTATAGGGTGCACGGGATATCAGTTCCGCACTCGGCACTAAATCAATGTGGAAGTCCACTTCTCTGCGTGGAGGCATACCTGGTAATTCCAGCGGAAATACGTCGGTAAACTCTCTAAGGACAGGGTGATCGTCTAAAGTAGCCTCAGGTTCATCCTCTGCTCTATCATTGACCGTAATGGCAAATATCTGACATCCCTTCCGCATACAGTGCTTAAGCTACTGAGCGGATATCATACGAACAGCCATGGGCTTTTGAATGCCCACTATCTCAACCAGCGAACCATGATTGTCTAAACAGCTAATCGTCCTCTAGCGATAATCTAGCTTGGCTCTATGTGTCGCAAGCCAATCCATACCCAGAACTACACTGTAGGATCCTAATGGCATAACCCTTAGGTCACATGATGTAGTGAAGGATCCTAATGTGATCTCGCAGTCTTTAACCAAGGTATCTACTGACATCCTGGTCCCAGAGGCCAACTCAACCTCCCACCTAATGTCTTGCCTAGAAGCCACCAGCCTACAACACTCCAGTAACGATGTAGACAGAAAGGAGTCAGTAACTCCAGAGTAAAAAAGGATAGAGATGGGGAAGTCCCCAATCGTACCTGCTGCCTTGATGACTGAGGCCTGGAAATCAGCTTGGCAGTTATCAACTGCTACAAACATGTGGTGGGATCTGCCCACATCACCTACGGTCTGTTCAGATCCTCCTGATCGGGTCTATCCCCTTGCTGTAAATCCCTATGAGCACTCTCTAGCCAAATGCCCTGTCCCACCACACATAACACAGTCCTCTAGCCTGTAACTGTCCTGACTGTGTCTTGCCTGACTGTTGCTACCCAGTCCATCTAGTGGACCCCTGTGAGCCTCTATAAGACTACTGAGACCTCGCGGTTCCTGCCGATGAACCCTGCTGTCTCTGATCTCTGTGTGGACCCTTGTGTTGCCAACCACGGTTCTGTCCTCCCTGACCCCTCTATTGGAATTTAAGTTTTTGCTGATGTTGCTGCTACTATGGAGGCCTAGGAGGTAATGATGAAGAGTTATATCCTCCTCTCTGTGTTGTGTTTTGAGGCCTTCGAAAGTTTTACTATTGTTGGGGATTACGATCCTGATACTGGGGGTGTGAATTCTGCCCTCGTCCCTAAATTTCCTCTGCTATAAGGGCTTTTTCAATAGCCTCACTCATGGTCTGGGGATCCGCCATATGAACTAGTCCTACTATTTCGTGATTCAGCCCTCTGATGAATTTGTGTATCAAGAGTTTCTCATCATGTAGGTATTCCACGTAACGAGAAAGCTCAATGAATTAGCTCTCATACTGAGTAACAGTGAGTCCCCTTTGCTATAATTCATGGAACTCATCAATCCTGCGCGGTCTGTAATGTTCTGACAAATATCGCGCATTAAAGCGCTCTATGCAGATGTCCCAAGTGAGTGTATCCACGGAAAGTCAGCGCTTGCACTTCTCAGTGCGCCACCAGGTAGCTGCAGCATCTCTCAGGAGATGCACAGCCACTCATGCTTTCATGTTACTTCCATAGGGTCGCAACACGAAGCACCTATCTAAACTAATCAGCCAAGCCTTGGCCACAGCTCCCTCTATAGCACCTGCGAAAGTGGGTGGGTTGAGCCTAAGTAGATCTCTGATGGGGTCCCCTCTGTCTCTAAGTCCCACAACTGGCTCTTCCACACCATCCTCATACAATCCCTGATGTACCTGTTCTGCCCTCTGGGTCTCATCTCATCTCAAAGGTCTCGGAGGACTCCTGCTCTGTGCACGGTAGGCTGACCCTACCTCCTCTACTATAGTGTCGGGGATCTCAATGAAAGGCTCCACACATGGCACCTCTCGCGGATCAACGTGGGGCTCCTCATGTGGCTCAACACGTGACTTAGCACGTGGCTCCCTACGTGGCTCCTCTTGCGGATCAACACGAGGCTCAACATGTGGCTCAGGAATCACTGGCAGTAACCTCTCTAACATAGCCTGCAGTGCCTGTAAGATCTGTGGACCTATATCCAATACTGGTGGTGCCTGTGATACTAGTGGTGCTTGTGGTACAGGTGGTGCAGGTGGTGCTACCGTAACTGCGGGTACCCGTCCTTTGGCTGAGGAATCGCTATGCACCTCGACGGACGCTATGTTGCGTGATCGCGCTCGTCGAACACGTCGGGGAGGCATCCTACAAAACAAGGTAGAGACTAATTAATCAAAGTTACGGAATAATAACCTACCCAAATATGCCTAGTGTTTAAACCGGGGCTCTGATACCAAATGTCATGCCCACATTTTCCATGTGGTCACAACACGCATCACACGTGTCATGTCCACATCTGTCATGTAGTCATGACACGAAATATAAAAAATTTTCCCACGCTTACCTAGAAACCCCCTTGCATGCGTAAGCATGCTCAGTGGTGTACGCTCGAGGCAAAAACACTACAGTTGTCGGTGGGGTACAAAGTACAATTGTGTTCATCCAGATGCACACAGTCCAACAAGGGGGTCTCCACGACGTAGTTAACGTCACTACAAGGTTTGAAATTTCAAGGTTCCCAAGTCTAAATCTCAGCAGATTCTGGTAGCATAATGCCTCACGGCGTAAGTGGGAATTATTCAACACTAAACTTCTTACGGGGTTCCCTGATAGATTAACAACTTCCCACGATGCCTTGTTCATAATGACCTTACACTTGATCTCCCTATTGGGTCATTTTTCAGCAAAGCATGATTGTCTACCTCCTTTCTTGTTTCCTGAAATATACTCCTACTTCGAACTTAGCATTCTCATCAAGGCAGTTCATTTGCCCTCTCTTCCATTTCTCTGGATCTTAATTTTGATTGTATTTTTATCATGCTCACCTTAACTATTTCTTTAAAACTTAGTTTGTTTATATTTCAGTCTCTCTCTTTTGGTTTCTACATTTTCTTTATGTTTATCCTGTCCTTTCTTCATATTCTACATCAATCAGAGTTATCACTGTATCTATTTTTAACATTATTCCTAACTTCCAGATGGTCCAGATCACATAGGCTGGTTTACTACTTCACTAGACTCAGTCTTCTAGTTTTCTCCGATCTAGGATTGACCTCTACGTTTGTATTAATTAATCTTGTTCCTAAGCAAAATTAGCGGAAGGGTACATCTACTTAGTTCTCTTATCCCAGGTGGGAAATGCCGCGCATTTTCTCCTCTGTGTTTTCCAATGTTAGTTTTTCTTCTTCTTTCTCTCTTTCATGTTTCCTCCATTGGACGTTTACTAACTACAGTTGAGATTAAAAAGGCCACATGTGGAATGCCTGTGATGGCTTCTTTACATTTATTTCCAATGTCCTTTATAAGTGGAAGGATCATAATTTCCTCTTCATTTTCCTAGTTAATAATTTGTGTTGATAGTTGAAACTGTCGAGAAATTCTTACAGAAGTATTAAAGTATATTTAATTATGCTCTCTTCAAATTATAATTATATCTTTCCCTTTATTGTTGAAAAGAAAAAAAAAATGACCTCTCTGATAAATTTATAGCAAATAATAATATATATATGTATCTATATATATACATATAGGGGATTATAAATTTACATATATATATATATATAAATATATTTATTTAATTGTTATTAGTACCATTATTTTTATTACTATTATTATTATTACTATTGTTATTATTTTATTTTTTATATTTATATAAACATTATTATGTCTTCCTTTTATAAAACCCATACAATTGTATTTTCATTGAAGGGTTGAAGCCCTAATTTCCTTATGCCATTTCAATGATGCCCTAACCCTTTTTTTTTGATTTGCAGGTTATACTCATGGCGTCGGCCATGGAGGAGGGTCGGCCAGAGATAACACGCAGGCAGGAGGGGTTTTTGCAAAGTGTGAGGCGGTGAGGCGGCAGATTTGTGGTGGCAGAAGCCACGTTGGGGCCGCGGACAGGGAGCATGGGGAACCGGCGCAGGGGAGGTGTCACCCATAATGGAAGGCGGGAGGCGGAGTTTTGGGGTGGTGGGAGCCCGCAGTCTCATGGTCGCGGTGCTGCGTTTAACGTGGAAGGGTGTGGGGAGGGGCAGAGCCCCCACCCACATCCCACTACGTGGGGTGTGGGTGGGGGCTCCGCCCCTCCCCACACCCAATAGGCTCAACGGGGTGGTGGGAAGGTTCAAACCCTTCCCACCACCACTTCCCATTGTTTTTTTGTGTGCTGTGTATGAATACACAGCGAACATCTGTGATTCATTGTATTTTTATTTTTTTAATGTAATTACTTTCTGTCATTTTAATAAAATCTCCAATTATCATGATATATATATTCTTAGACTTATTTCTTCCACAGAGAAAATAAAATACAGAGAATTAAAATAATAAGGCTATTAATTACAACTCTGTTTAACTACCATCCACAATCCTATTTATAAATTTCTTTCAATCTTATAATTACAGAAAAGTAAGAAACAAAAACAATTAAAGCTATTTTATCTGGTAATCACAATTTCATATAATAACTGAACATTTCAAATACAGAGAACAAATTATAATCTTTTCTAAATGCGATTTACAATTACCGCTCCTTTAAGAATTGAAATTCTTAAATGCAGAGATTGAATTATAACTCTATTTTACAATTCCAGTTCATCCAAAAATTGAAAATATAAATACAGGAAATTAAAGTTAAATCTCTTAATCTGCCATTTATAATTTTATTAAGATATGTATAAATGCAAATACAAGAATTAGACTTCATACACATAATGTTAAGATCGATTTTTCTTTGCTTTCCTTCTCTTAATTCTAACTTGCTAATTTCAATTTAACACATATTAGTTTAAAATGGGAATGGAAAGAATAATTAATATCACATTGGCTCACAACTGGTTCAAATTACAATATCTATAAATTAACAAAATACATAGTTTCCTCCAACCACCTCCAAACAATACTATAGATAAATTTAACACCTTTGTCTAAATCAATCATACATTTCACTACTTCACAAATATATACACCAAGTAAACATAAACTGTCAAAATTCATAACTAACAAACACTACTGAAGGGAAGAATTTGTCTCTTTCCCAAACAATAAATCTTACAACTTCAGAGGAAGAAAATCCCTCCACAATGAACTTAAACAGGATGTAGCTCAATGAACCAAACTCTTCTTATAGCAAGGATGGAATTCTTTCTCCCTAATTACAGAACTTCCCCAATTCCATGAATAAGCTTCAAGAGGAAACCTGCATATCAAAACAAAACAAGGAAGAAAACACCACTCATCTAGCTCTCCTCCCTACCGTAGACCCGCAAGAGGGTCACCCCCGAGCTAGGGAGATCATACTCACACCTAGGTAACTCAAGCAATCCACTTCACAACAGGGAACAACAACAAACCCAAAACACGCAAACACCCGTGGGTAAATTACACAACATGAAAACTCAACAACAGTGACCTTCACAAGGGGTAGGAGAGTGGACACACTTGACTCCAGAGTGTCACCCTTACAGATAATTTAACCAACACAATTTTTCTTGGCCTCAAACCAAGTTTGATCACAAAATTTTCCAAGGAATCCCTATTTGACTCTCAGGCCAAAGAACCAGTCACAAATACATACCCTCAAGGCTTTCAACATCCCAAAAGAACCCAGTATGCACCTGAGGAGGATCACTCCTCCCCTACCCCATACTTGATGAGCATTTCTCCCAAGTGGGAGAAGCTCTGTCAAACAACCCGACAACATTTTCGACAAAAAAAAATCTAAAACACAAACAAATAAGCAACTTTCACACACTTTTCATGCAACAATCAGAAATACGAAAGAAAGGTAATAACAAACCAACCTTACAAAGCCCTTCAAGGATGAAGCTGATGTAGAGCTCCACTGAGATCTTCTCCAACCTAAGCCACCAAACTCCCTCTCCCTTTTTCCTTACAAAGCCAATTTCCTTGGTAAAGAAAAATAATAATAAAATAAAACTCTCCAAAATTCAACTAACTCCCTCCCCATCCCAAAATGGGATTCAAATAACCCAAATCCTCCTAGTTTAGAGGAATGGGGAGGTGACACTTGTCACCTCCTCACTCTTCCCAAACCATTATTATGTCCCAAGGGATGAGTGTTGGCTTATGTCACTCACCCATCCCTAAAGTCCTCCTTATCCCTCTCCTCATGTCATTTCTCTTACGCATGGGAGAAATCAAAGGAGTTAAAGGAGGAAAAGACAGGTGACCCATGCCTCTTCTTCCTTCCTTCATTATGGATGACCACACAACTCATGGGGAATCTCACTAAGGGTGAGGGTGACTTCAAGTCAATTCCTCCATAATTGATGGGTTTGTAGTCATCTCTTACCTTGGGGATTGAAGAGGGATGGGTTAGGTGTTGGTACAACCCATCCTATCCCCCCCATACCTTCAATTTTCGCCACTTAACTTCAAGGGGAGGTTAATATGACCATATGGAGGTTACTCAAGGGTTACGCATGCCAAATGGGGCCCTAGACCCATGGGGTATAACCCAGGGTCAACTTTAACCTACTCAGGACACCTAGGGTCAAGGTAAAGCACAAGAAAAGGCCTCAAAAATTTAAATAAAAGAAAGAAATTCAAATTCAATCTTTTTACAACACAAATCATAATATAGTGTTACAAGAGGGTAAACCTAACCCATTCGACCTTATGAAAGACCACATTACAACATCACATCAAACACAGAGTGATCTTGGTTACTCATGGAACCAGATCGGCTTAACAAGGAATAACAATAACAAGGTGCGGAATGATCTCTGGAATTTATGGTTTGATTAGTAAATCCTGCACAGTAAATTACAAGCTTAGTTTCACATATAATCATCATAGCCGAAGCAACTTAAAAACATGCATTACGATGACATAGTTCTAAATAGCATAAATGAAATCATATTACAATTTTCTATCATCACCTAATTAACTTTTCTGAAATGTAAATGTATCCAAACATCACCCAATTAGTTTTTCTGTTATCATAATAAAGTTTAATAGTTTGACAAATCCGGGAACTACTATCCCACAAATATAAAACGTATCAATAACAGTAATGTAAATAGTCACAAGAACAGAAGTAAAAAGGGTGGTCCTCACAGTTTAAGGGTCTCCTTTGCCTGTATATTTCTTAAACCTTGGGGCCTCAAAGCTTTGCAGGATAGATGTAACAAGAATAGCAAGTGAAAGTGAGATAAACTTACAATAGGTATGAGCAAGTGGTTGTGAAGATGAAGTGGAGAGGGAAGAAAACTACTGCTGAAGGGAACCGACATTTTGCAAAATTTGGTTGATAATGGGATTAGTGGTATGTGTAGGTGTGGAGAGAGGAGTGGATGTAAGGGGAAGTGAGAATGGATGGGAGACTCTAAGGTTACAAGGAGGAAAATTAAACATTAAAGAGAGTAAGGGTAGAACAAACCTGTATTGATTTATGGGGTTCATTGTACATCTAGACAAGTTAATACTTGTACTATGAGACTACGAAGCACTAGTAGCCATTTAAGAAGATGTAGTTAGTTTTAACACAAACCTAGCTACCACTACACCAAAAGCTTGAACTGTTAGTGAATGGTGCCCCGGTCATGTTAACCCAGAGACCGCGAGGGTCAGGGAAGGGAGGAGTTGAGGGTCACACACCTAAGTACCAACAGAGCCCCACCAGCCCATCCCTACCTAGTGATAACCACATAGGTAGGTACGGACCGCTTGGTGCCTTCTTGTGCGCATGGTGTAGGTGGGCATTGGTGGGAATCGAACCCCTCCCTAGTAAAGTCACCAATTAGTTTTAAAACAAACCTGGCTACCACTACACCAAAAGCTCGAACTGTTAGTGAATGGCACCCCGGTCATGTTAACCCAGAGACTGCACAGGTCCGGGAAGGGAGGAGTTGAGGGTCACACACCTAAGCACCAAAAGACATGAAAATATAAATTCCTAATGTAGGAAGAGGAAAAAAAGATAACTTCTAGTAATGTTTAAGTGAGAGTCTTGAGGTTCTGTAACGTAGCTTGCCAATGGTAATGTATCACTGTGCACTATATGGGCGATGCCATGTAGAAAATCAAGACCTTTTTGATGACTAGTTAACATAACATGAAGTGCATCAACCAAGGGGACAATAACACTAGATATGTCCTTGTGATGTAGAAAATCTTGGCAATCAGCTAAATGGTGATCTAAGTAATTAATTTTCTATGGCGGGACATAACCAAACACTGCCTCATGATCAAAAGCAGCTTCCACATCATGGTAAGAAGTCATTGGAAGGAGAAAAATAGTTGTACTAATTTATACAAAAGAAAGATTTGTAAAGTGAGGAGTTGATAGAATTGGAGTGGTAGGATTCACAAAAAATGCCATGTAATTGTGTCTTAGAATCCTACGCATTATGTATAAGGAATCTCAAGGTTGGGTTGTGAAGCTCATAAACAAAGTTTAGGCTTTGCAACACAAAGTACAATGTGACGAAAGAATAAAGTGTTTGTTTTTTATTAAATGGTTTGAATGCACTTAGAAATAGCAAGCTCACCATAATGTAATGGTGAACCTCATCAAGGAAGAAAAAGATTTGAGTTTTTAATGCATCAGGTTCACCAAAAAGGTAGTGTAGGAAAAACTACTCCTTGATTGAATGTGTCAATAAAGGAAGCTTTTCACTAACATTACACTTTAGGTTCTATTTGATTGATGTTTTAGGCCTACTATAGGTATACAAAACCACTTTATATGCCAAGAAGATAAAAGCAACTATACTTAATGCTTATATGAAAGAAAGACACTAATGAATTGCTAAAACACACTATTGTAGATAGAATTTCAGAAACTATGTACAAAAGTAGAAAGAACAATATAAATGGTACATATCACTAGAAGGAGGAGCTCACTTCCATAGATGATAGAGCGTCATGGGGACATCTACGCTAAGCACTCACATCCTCAAGGCCACAAAAATTTTAAAAATCTCTAGATCTGTATGGACCCAGGACACCTACACAACACAATAGTAGACAAAAAAATACCCAACAGTCTCCAGGTGACACAAATTTCAAAATAAAGCATAAGAAGCTATTGAAAATAAAATAAAATGAAATGTAAATGAAATAAAGGAGTATCTAAACCTTCGTGCACTTGAAATGATTGCACTCAAGTGCACCTATAAAGGACAAAAGGGAAATGTTGTGCTGCTAAGGAGCTTGCCTTAGTCGAGCCCTGGTTTTGGTATTTCTACCTCCACAAGTAGCAAATAATGAAGAATAGAAAAATAGAGTGTGGGTGTGTGCAAGAAGTTGAGTCCACTTTTTGGCCAAAAAGTGGAAGTGTTTTCCCTGATTTTCAGAATTTGTCACATTTGACCTAAAAGTTTGAAGCACTTAAAGGTGGAATCTTGGAAAAGGTCACTAAATATAAAATGTAGTACTCAGAGTCTAGCTTCCATATATGTAATTTTTTTCAATACCCAGATGATAGAAATTAATTTTGAATAGGCATTTCTAAAAACCACTATTTAAAAGTCACTTTTTTTTTACTATACCATTTACGTGTACGTCATCCATATTTTGACCTAAATAATCATATTTTTCTAAATCATTTTGAGAAAAGATTTGTAACTCACTGAAGCATGTTTTCCATATTTTTTTGTAATTTTTTATTGAATATTTTTTTTATTAATTTTTTATTAGCCATTTTTGGTCTTTTAAAAAATCATCGTGTACGTCATGCATAAGATGACCTAAACTTAACATTTTTTGAATTTTTTTTAAATTGAAAAGAATTGTCTAAAGTATGTTTTCGTACAATATTTTTGACAAAAAAATATTTTAATAAAAAGTTATTAAAATACTAAAAAATCGTGATGGGTTTTTATTTCGTCAAAACATTTTGCAAAATAGACCTTCAGATATATGCCCAAAGTCACTATTTTGTTGTGACATTGACATGACCTTCAAGTTGCAGGTCAAACCAGGTCCAGAGGTTAGGTTCGGGTCCCCAAAGCATTTCCCGAACTAGGTTACAAAACAAAACCCGAGCTTAAAATTCAAATTTTAAATAATGGGATCCCGTTTAGTAAACGAGATCCCATTTCTTACTCTATCGATACAAAAGAAAATGGGGTCATGTTTAGTAAATGAGATCCTGTTTAGTATTTGTCTATTTTTTTAATAAGACTATGTCTATGACTATCATCCCTGTAACTTGCTCTATAGTACGGCCGACAGTGACATTTACAGCATTCTCTACCATCTTTTTTCTTCTACAGGTCCATCAACTTGGAATATTGTTTGAATTTTGATAGAAGCCATCATTGAGACACTATTTGAGTGAAATTTTGTTGAATTGCTACTTGTTTGAAGGAATTGAACAAAGAAGGAAGGCTTCCAAGTTTTTGACATTCATTTGTACATACTTCATAATTTTTTTAATCATGGGATCACAAAGTCGTAATAAGAGGAAAGATAGGGAGCTATTAATCCCTAAAGAAATTGAAGCAAAGAGAGAGAAGTAGGCAAAAAGATAAAGAGATAAAAGAATAAAGATTCAATCAATGAATAATGCTGAAGCATCCAATTCCATAACTATTGAAGATAAAAATATTGAGGAGACCATGGATGTAGATGATGTAAATTTGCAAGAGGTGAATGTGGAAACTAATACGATTATACAAACTACTCCTGGTATGTCTTCAAATCCCTCTGTCAATGCTATGGAGAATGTTTCAATAGGCACAAATCTAGGTACTTCTTCAAATCCACCTTTGAATGAAATGGAAATGGTGTTGATAGGAGATTTAAAACAAGCTAGATATAACAATGTTGAGATTGATAATATTCGTAGAGATCAAAATTTGAAACAAATTGTTGTTGAAAATGAAAATAAAAATCTCTTTGTTGAAAATGAAAATGGAAACCATTTTGTTGTTGAAAATGAAAATGAAAATCTTTTTGTTGAAAATGAAAATGAAAACCATTTTGTTATTGAAAATGAAAATCCTTTTGTTGAAAATGAAAATGAAAACCGTTTTGTTGGTGAAAATGAAAATGAAAACCGTTTTGTTGTTGAAAATGAAAACGAAAATCCTTTTGTTGAAAATGAAAATGAAAACCGTTTTGTTGTTGAAAATAAAAATCCAAGATGTGACATTGAAAATGAGAATTTTTTTTTCAAAATTGAAAGAGATGTTTTGGATAATCTTCCTAGCAAAATTTCTTGGAGACAAATAAGAACTCATGCCAATAGATTATACAAGGAATTTTTTTATCATAAAAAGCTATCATTTCAATGTCAACTAATGATGCAATTAATGAGAATATGGAAAATGAGAAAAGTAATGAAAATGTTAGGCATTTTTGTTAAACCAAGAAGAAAAGATCAATCACTAAAACATGCTATGTCTATTGTTGCTAGTGCCATTGAGTCTATTTGAAATAATAGTCGATCCAAAGATAAGAATGTAGCAAGATGAGCTATAACAACTGCTATAGTGAATAAAACAACTTTGAATAGAAGAATGGTAGGGAACATTAGTGGAATTCTAAAAATACATCCTAAAACATTGGTAAGAGCGGTAAAAAGAAGAGAAAGTATAGAAAATGATCCAATTAACCAATGTTGGAGTTTTAGTGGTCGACTCCCGAGATCTGATATGAAATTGAATGTTGAAATCAAATATTTGATTGAAAAATATTGGCATGATAATACTACCTGGTATCATCTAATGCTAGAGATGTTCTAAAATTAAGAGTGGGGTCCAAAGTTCATGATCCTCATCCAAAACACCTATTAGATACAACGCAAACTAAATTTTATAGAAAATTTTGTGGTGAATTAGTGTTACCTAGTAATATTAGAATAAGTCAAAGATCTTTTGAAAAATTCAAACCATGGTATGTAAAGATTAATAAGCAACGAATATCTTTTTGTTGTAAAACGAATGTTTAATTTTATTATTATTATGATGTGTTTCGATATATATGTTGTACTTTACATAGTAACATGATTATACAGGAATGTGATATTAATATGCCACCTGAAGCAATAAAAGAGTTTATATCAAGTTTGTTCTATGAAAGATCTAATGAAAAATCATTTTATTTAAGTTCATGTATTTCTGGACAATGCACTATTTGTGGCAATCTTTCTTTGTTAAGAGTTTGTATGCATGAAAGTGTTGAAAATGATTTTGGACAACAATTAGTAGATGTTAAAAGATTTAAGAATGTTGAATATTCTTTAAAAGATGAAAAATTTGGAAAGTGTTGTGATTTAATTATAGAAAAGGTTAGTGTGCATGCATTCATATCAGAATTTAAGAGTAAAATTGTACCAAAATATGTCAAGCACTCTCAACAAGCTCGATGGCTTAATGGATAGTTTCATGAATGTAGAAACACATTTCCAGTTGGTACTATACTATCAGTGGTTGATTTTGCAGAAAACTATACTTTAGCTCCGCAAGAGGAAATTCAATCACAATATTACAATTTAGTGCAGGTTGCTATGTTTGTTCATATTATTTATAGACATGTAGATGATAGCATAGAGAATGATAGAAACATTTTGAGGGAGTATCATTTCTATTTGAGTGACAACCGGTTACACTCATCAGAGTTTGTTCAATATTGTTTCAATATATTTTATACAAATTTAAGAGAAAGAGGAATCCAAATGACTGAACATCTTATATGGTCAGATAATTGTATGGGGCAATTCAAAAATTCTTGAATGTTCTGTTGGTTAAGTAGGGTTCACAAGGAGAATAATGTCCAACATATGTGGAATTTTTTTGAAGCTAGACATGGTAAAGTAGAACATGATGGAACTGGTATGTGTGTTAAAATAATTCATGCTAGACAACAATTGAAATTTGAGGATGTAGTAAAATTTAAAGATGCATGTGGGATTTTAGATTGGTGCAATACAAGATTATGTACACCTAGATCAACCGAGTACTCTACAATCTGTCAATTCTTTTGGTTGGTTGAAGAAGAAAACATTCTACCTAGACTTGATTGCTAGACATTCAATGGATCTACTAAATTGCATTCATTTAGGAGTATGAATGCAAGTACATGGACTATCTGGACAAGGGAGCTTGCATGTTTTTGTTAGTTTTGTATTTCAGGAGATTGGGAAGCATGTGAAAATACAAAATGGGTTGAAGAGTGGAAGAAAAGACCGTTGACAATTACACAAGCACATGATCAAAGTGAAACAACAATTGAAGACAATGATCAACTGTTTGCATTAGACAATTATGACCATGTTTCAGACCTTGTACAAGAAGGTAATTTAATTCAAATTATTTTATTTTATTTCACTTCATTACTATTTTGTAGTGCTTTTATTTATTTATATGTGTATATATGAATGCATGTATGTTTATTGGTCAAATTTTATGGACATGTGCAAGTTATTGAATCAAAATTTGTTTGCAGGACATGTGTATGCTATTGTTGCACCAAAGAAGAATGAAGAGGAAACATAATATTGGTTCACTCATTGTGTGGAGACTAAACATAAGTTAAAAATACTTTGACAAGATGATGATGGCTTTCCTTATCCAACAGGTTTGGTGATTCCCTTAAGACATCCCCTTAAGCAAATTTTGATAACAAGTCTTTGATCCCCTTAGGCAAATTTTAAGAACTTCTTTGATCCCCTTAAGCAAATTTCAAGAATTTCTTTGATGATGGCTATCATTATCCAATAGGTTCATTGGTGGTTGTTGGCACTTGGCTATGAAAATACCTAATAAGGAAGAATGGTTTGCCTGCATTCGAAGATTATGAAACAGATAAGAAGATTATACACTACTCACATTTGGTGTTGGCAACAAATATAAAACTGGAGAGGTATCGTGGAAAACCTGCAAATAAAGAGCTATGGATAATTTCTATGGAAGACCATGAGACAATCATCGATGTGTTGGGAAAAAGAGAGGATGGAGATGGTACAATGGAATAAGTAAATACAGTTAAATAGTTTTATATTGTTCTTTTAAATACATTAAATACATGTTTTGATATTTCTTGTGCGTTATTATTTGAAATTGATTTAAATTATCCTTTTATATTTAGGCCATCATCACAAATTCATCACATACTTTGAAACAAAAACTTGAGAGGATGCAGATTAAACCTATATCTACACATGTGTGAGGCATTTGTAAATACAGGTACAAATTGTGTATATCTAGATAGTTTTATATAAATTAAAATACATGTTTTGATGATATATTGATAAATTGCTTGTATTATTTTTTTATCAGGTGGCATGAAGACCTGCTACATTCCCCACAAGTTTTGGATTTTCTTGAGATGGCATAACCACATTTTGTAAATATTATTTTGAGTTGGCATATATGTACATACTAAATTACATTATTGACATTTTATACACAAATTTGTATACATGTGTATGCACACAATTATATTCTACACTTTTATATATCAAAATTATTATTCTATATATTTTATTTGTTAAATGCACATGTTTTTCTACTTTGAATTTTCTTTAAATTTGATTTTATTATATTGTTAAATTTGGTTGCCTTGGGAAACTTCACCAAATTTTGACAACTTAAGACCTCCCCTTAAGACATCATATTAGGACCCCTTAAGACATCCAAAAAGTTAGCATCTTTGTAGGTTAATTAATGGCCAATTTGAATTTGTTAATGGACCATAGTAGCCTACATAGTTATGTTACTTCTATGCTTCCATAACCATATATCTCTCTCTTTATTCTCCACAAACTAGTATTAGAGTCCTCTCTCAATCTAACCATTACACTATCTTCTTAATTCTATCCTTCAAATTTCTTCTTTTTTTACATGCTCAATAATGAAGATGAACTAGTACTTAGCCTTATAGATTAGGTTAGTAATTTTGGAATACATAGATACAACTTCATGCCTTAATGTTATCTCTTTGGAATTTGTAATTTCTCCCTTCTAGATTCTAGTTAATGGTTCATTGCATGGATGTTTTAGAGCTATTTAATGGGTTTGCATCAACGAGGCCTAGAATCTTGCTTTATCTAAAACTAGGGAAATGTATGGTGGAGATGTAAGATTAGTTTGAATTTTTCCTTTTAGCTAGTCATGTGAGTTTTTGAATTTATTTATTTGTGAGTTCAAGACATGATTTAAGATTTGATTTATTTTATTAGTGGAGATTAGAAGTTAATTAATCAAATAGTAAGATTATTCAATTAATTAGTGGGGAAGGTGTAGGAAATTAGTTTAATTAAATAAATATGATTTATTTAATTAACTTAATGATGGAAGGCATGTAAAAGGCTAATCTTAATTAATTAAATAAATATAATGTATCTAATTAAAGTATGCAAATGTGAGGTAGATTAAAGTATATAAATACTATGGATCTAAAAACATGTATACAAATGTCCTATCTATCAAAGTACATGAACTACTCAAAATACATCATAAGATGGGTGAATCCTATCTCCCTGCTAAGTGACCCTCAAAGTGACAACTATTGTGCTAAGAATGATGAATGGATCCCTACAAAAATATACACATACATTAGAACATGAGCATTATAATAAAATTAGAACACATAGTTAATCTAATGTAACAATATACATAAATTATCCCCTAATCACTACCATGATGTGAATCATGCATGTATATGTCCTCTCTATGTTAGCAATGATATGAAATTAACATATGTCACTACATCTAAGAGAGGGACTCAAAACTACATGGATATCACCTAATATACCTTCATCAAGTCTAATAGTATACATCATATCTAGAATGATGTAATCGATTAATATCGGTCCTCAATTGCTTTCCTTTGGTAAGAAATAACCAAAATGTCACCAATATACTTAAAACCTGGGGTAAATGTATGCATCCTTTCACCAATAAAATATCTAGGTGGAGGAAAATATCATCCTCAATGATGATCATATGTGTCTCTATCACATACCCTACCATGCACTTTTCCCACATGGCTTGGTAAATATACATTATTTATTTTGAGACCCAAGTGCACCTTGACATACAAATTTTGTTGTGATTCAAATTACACATTTGAGATTTTGTTGTGATTCAAATTACAAGAGTGGGTTAGCTAGTTGTCAGAAGTATCATACATGTGACATATGCTAGGAGTAGCTGGTTGTCACCAAAGACATGGAGGTGATAAGTGCCAAGAGCTACCCTTTGTATGATAAGGTCTAGCTGACCTTCACTATTTCCATGCAGGTGATAGTGCTAGGTGCTAAACCATACTAGGATGGTTATACTTTGCTAGTGGTAAGGAGGTGAAAAATGTTTGGATCCTTTGACTCAAAAGGTTCAATGAATTGTGAAGTTCTTTGTTGCCAATAGTGTTGTGATTGTACAATTTCCCCAATTAGTGATGGTGGTAAGTATTATGGGATATCCCTAGGTAAAAGTGGTTTAGGATGAGTCAACCTTCATGTGTTTCCCCTTAAGGGGTGAATAATGGCAACCACACTAACTTAATATACCTAGGCACCATGGACCCTTGGCAATGAAATACTCAAAAATACATCATAATATGGGTGAATCCTATCTCCTTACTAAGTGACCCTCAAAGTGACAAATATTGTGCTAAGAATGATGAATGGATCCCTACAAAAATATACACATACATTAGAACATGAGCATTATTTTAAAATTAGAACACATAGTTAATCTAATGTAACAATACACATAAATTATCACCTGATCACTACCATGATGTGAATCATGCATGTATATGTCCTCTCTATGTTAGCAATGATATGAAATTAACATATGTCACTACATATAAGAGAGGGACTCAAAACTACATGGATATCACCTAATATACCTTCATCAAGTCTAATAATATACATCATATCTAGAATGATGTAATTGATTAGTATCAGTCCTCAATTGTTTTCCTTTGGTAAGAAATAACCACAATGTCACCAATATACTTAAAACTTGGGGTAAATGTATGCATCCTTTCACCAATAAAATATCTAGGTTGAGGAAAATATCATCCTCAATGATGATCATATGTGTCTCTATCACATACCCTACCATGCACTTTTCCCACATGGCTTGGTAAATATACATTATTTATGTTGAGACCCAAGAGCACCTTGACATACAAATTTTGTTGTGATTCAAATTACACATTTGAGATTTGGTTTTTATTTGGATAATGATCATGGGTAGCTACAAACCTAGGATATAATAATGGTTTCATATAGATTAAGAATGAATGATTGGTCTAGATGTTTAGTTAATAGATTCCAAAGTTTCGTTATATTGGTTGAATCTTTGGGTAGATCTATGATTTATGCTAGGGTTCAACATGATGTTGAGGGTGTTAGTATCACTCCTCGATCTAGATCCTTTGACCCATCTACCCTACACTTCATGAGCCTTTCTAAAATCAAAGTGAGGCATCCCTTGAGGATATTAAGTGCTTGCCTAATGATATAGTGATGGAAATTAACACTCTCCAAGTTGACTCTTCCTTGTGGAAGGGTAATGCTTTCACAATAATACTTGATATATTTTAATTATAACATCGTAATAGGGAAAACTGTACATACCTATGTCATTTTACCTTATGTTTTGGGCCTAGGGAAAACTCTTTTATGAATGAGAGCTCAAAAGGACTATAATTTATATAGTGTGATCAAGTCTGAAAAACATTCCTTAAAAAACATCATGATCACATATCTCAAGATTTTACTCCATTCCTTAAATAGTTTATAAATTCCCTCCTTAGGTAAAACACACAAGTGTGGACCTAATCTTGATTAGGTCTATGATTGTGGATCTGAACAAAGGCATCTACACGTGCTCTAGTGAAGGTTGTGAGATTGATTCCCATGCCTAAGCATATCTTATCTACACAAACTAAAAATAGAAAATTTAAAGATAAACTTAATGAAAGCATGTCAAAGGAATTGGGTCTTGCTAAATGATATTATTGTGTTGTGCAATGATCAACTTTCAAGGCAAGTTGTATGCTAAGTATCACTTATCTCAATAGTTACTCATAAATTTGTTACCATTTAATGTCCTACCATAGAATTGTAACATCAAAGAAAATTGTAACATCAACCATTTGAAATTGATAGACATTTTATTTTCTAAGTGTGTTTCTCAAAGAAAGGGTCTTTTGGATTCATTCTTTGTTATCTTGATTAAAATGTAATATATTATCCTCATACTAGTTTTCCCATGTCATATAATGACTTATGCATATGAATTAGTTAAGGAATGTTTTGTCTAATAGTGGGGGATCATATAGAAAAATAATTTGTTTCATTTGAATAAACCTAGCAAAAATGCTAAATTTTCCACTAGACCATGAAGTATAGGACTACTAATATGTCTAAGAATGCTATGCATGGCCTTTTATGAGCAGAGTATTAGTTATCTTTATCATCTAATAAACCCTTTATGTATGATTATTATGATCCTAATAATATCAAACATTTTTTTTGTAAAAGTGATTTTGATAATATCAATCAATTGTATTTTTTCAAAGCTTTACCAATCCATGTACTAATATTAGTTGAAGACTGACATGATATTATATTTTTTGTCAAATATGTAAAGCTTTCATAGACTATTCATTGGGACTCAACCCCAAACTTAACTCTTAGGGTGTTGGGCCTTGTACTCAACAAAAAATGATTTCTAATATCTTTTTTATGAACCTAGTAACTTCACCAATAGACCAACTGACTCTTGACAAAAAAAATTTATTATGAATCTCACTATTAAAGTCACTTTTGAGTTATAGTGTTTTACCCTTGTTAATTTTAAATTTAGAGTTTGCTATTACCATTTTAGCACATTTTTAATACTAGTGGAATATATAAGTTCAAAGTCATGTGCATTTTTATATAGTTAAAGTACTTGCATGTTTGAAGTGTAAAACACATACAACAATGAAATAAAGTTTTGTATTCTAGAGACCATAAAATAGTGAAATGAAATAAAGTCTGTACATGTTCAAAAAATATATAAAGTCCATGACAATACAACCCATGTTCAAAATATGAAGTCCATGTTCAACAATATATATAAAGTCCATGACAAACAGTATATAACATAGTCCATGAAATAGTCAATTTATGTAGCCCATGAAATAACCTATCACATACTATCTCTGTAATCAAGAGTCCTCTTCACACCATGTGAACTACTCAGATGACCTAAATCACTCTGTAGAAGAGAAAGATTTACATGAAATCAAATTTAAGATGAGTAAAAATGATTTAATGACAATTTTTAAATTTATAATTTATCATAAAATTAAATTACCATGTGAGGCTGAGAGGCATGCACATGGACCTGTCTCTACATGCTCTAAATCAATCTATTTAATACAAGAGAAAGTTCAAGTTGAAATTAGATGCAAGACAATTTTTAAAATGATTTAATTAAATTTAATTTATAATTTATCGTATTTAAATTATTATACTGTAAGAGGTTGTTGTGCATCCTCTATTCCAGGGCCTGTCTCTATAAGCTTACCTACATGACATGTGTCAAGCTATAAAAGAAAAAGAATTTTGAACACATGTCAACATATATATCTATCAAGAAATATAATTTAAGTTCACAATGTATATTTTAATTGACTTTAAATATAATCTAAATTTTAAATTATACCATATCAGGCTGCCCATCTCCTCTGTCCCCCTGCTCTACATGTGTTGTGTGTTGATGAAATGTGTCACTGACAAGCTCCTACAAGGTCATTTATAACTTAGCACATGTGTGTACAAATTAGGTTAAAACACACACACACACACACACACACACATACATGTGTACATAGGTACTCAGTTTTTGTTTTAATCTATTTAAAAGACTTGTACATTTATTACACATAGACATAGATATACATTTTTGAACTTGAAATGCAGACAACTCCTGATATAAACTTAGATTATCCAAGTGTGCTGCAATGCCCATCCTAATTGTTGTGTCAACCTACATAGACATATAATTTTTAATATATATTAAATAGTACATGCACGTTTTCAGATATAGTGAAATCAAAATAGAAAAATCTAAGTATATATAGTTTTTTAAAACAATATACATACTGTAAAAGTGTTATGTGAGATGCCCAATGATGGAGGAGCACTTGAGACGCCCTCAGATGGAGGATTCAATGTGGAAGAACCTTGAACCAACATAAATATTTAATGTACATGTTCAAGACTGAATTACAAATTAAAATCAAGTAAATAAAATTATTTAAAATATAAATCATTCAAAATACCCCAAATGGGTGCCCGAGATGAACAAGTGTCGATGAAAAATTAAATCGATCAATGGTCCCTATTGCCATCATCTACACCAAACAATTCGATTGTTAAAATATTACAATTTAATTGATCTATATGTTGATTAAAAATATGTGCTTAAAATTGTTATAAATTCAACATGTGTGTAACCTATATATACCTATATTGAATGATCAGTGGGATGATCCTTAACAAATAGATAATCAACAAATGATTCACCCATATTATTAGATGATGTATGTGTAGCTGAAGTGGGTGCAACTGCCTGATAAGGTCCATAGAACAACTAATTGCAACTCGTACATGTATGAGGCATTGACACATGTGGAGTGGTACTAGGACCACTTCCATCATCAACTCCTCCATGGTCTCTAACTCGAGCTACCATCATAGAAGTCTGCTCATCTAGGCTACCTAAGAGTGCACTCAATGTGTCTAGTGTGGATACCACTACACGATGCTGGAAGGGTGAAGGATTGGCAGCAACAAGAGGGTCAATAAGAGGTTGAACAAGCACGGGTCATTGGGGATCAACCTATGCCCCCAACCTCTATTGTGGCATGCCACCACCAATACCCTGGAATGATCTAAAATCAAAGTAGTTGGGCTTCTTATTCATAACAAACTCTGCATATAATTTTCTCAAAAAATATAAAGGAACCTCACAATTAGCATGAGGTGGATAATCAAACACCATCCACCATCTGTCCCAAAAATTGGTAGCCATTCCTTCATGCCTACACCACCTGATTGATATTCTTTTCTTATTTGCAGGAATAGGTTCATTTGTAATGAGATGTCTAAAATATTGCGCTAAATGACCTTTTGTGATTTTAAGATCCAAAATATCCTTATAGGAGAGGCCATCAGCATAAAATTGGCACCTATCCTCTCTCCATTTCTGGAATCCATCAAAGTTTGAGTCAATAGACCTCATAGAATCTACAATGTTTTGCATCAACGCTGTAAAATGTACCACGTGAGGTGGCATGAATTGTTCATTTGAATGGAATTCATTTTTTCTTGTATGGAATCCACATTTTCATTAATTATCGCTCGCAAGTTAGTTCTAGGTGGGGGTGGAGGTGGGGCATCTGGAGCTGGGGGTGGGGGTGGGGGTGGGGTTGGTGCCCGATCATCTTGTGCATTGAGGAAGTCCTCAACATCAAAGTGAATATCATCCAGATTCATGATATATATAAAAACTATATCAACCTGCATATATACATATAAACATACAAACTTGAGTACAATTTAATTAAATCAAGAATATATATATATATATATATATATATATATATAAATTATAAATAAACATATATATACATGTTCGAAAATTATAAATTATAAATTTAAACTAGATAAATTATATGTATGCTTCAAGAAATTACACTTGAAAAAAATTTAAATTAAACATACAGATACATGTGCATGTACAAATTTCAAAATGTAAGAGCTATTATAGTGAACTAGATGTAATTTTCAAATTGAAGTCAAGGGATTTTCATTCAAGACCTAAATTTTGATTCTTATAGTGAGGGAGACAAGAAAGATCAATTTAATACTATACTGACAATCATGTTAGGTTCAATCAAATACTAGGACAGTCATGGGCATAAACTTGGGCATCTTTGTTTCAAGACTAGAGGTTTGTAAAAAGGGATTTGCATGCATATATATTATCAAGGTCACATGTTATGCTTATGAGATATCCTCTCATTCATCGTACATCACAACCCTCTCAATAGGACTAGACCCTATAATTGATTTTGTTATATACGACTATCATTATGGTGTTTGATCATAGGGTGTTTGGTATCAAGATTATATTTCAATATGCAAGACTATCATATCAAAAGATGCCTCTTAAGGACTCAGAGAGATCATTCTAGCCAAGCATTGTATTGTCACAGTAGCTAGAGTATAGTAGTAGGGCTATTACGACTACCATAATGAATTTGTTGTGAAGGTTTGTTATCATATGTTAGGTCCAAGGTTTCAATTTTGTTAATTTTTCTATGGAGTTGGCTATTGGTTTGATGTTAAGTACTCATTCTAGGAGATCCAACATTTCCTATGGCAAAGCTACAAATAGTTTGTAATGGTTTTGGATGAATTTATCTAACTTTATGACTATCAATAAGCTTGGTCAACAAACAATAGTCATGCTTGCATTGGTTTGAGCATTGGATCAATCATGAATTCATAAATTGGATATGTGTTTGAGTATGTGAAAATTTGAGTGAATCTTTACCATTTGATAGGAAAGAGGAAATCATCATGTGAACTTTAGTATCATGTATAATGTTGTCATGACCATTAAGAAATGAACATTAATTGTTATTAAATTCCTAGATTGTTATACGGACCTTTAAGATAGCCTTAAACCAATAATAGACTTGTCATGAGGGACAATGAACTACAAAGGGACAATGAAATTGTTGTTAAGATGTAAGACTCCTCTAGAGATTCAATTGCATTATCTACATAATCAAAGAGACACAACCATGTGGTACTGCTTAAATCTTCCACTTTTAAGATAGATGATGAGGTAAGAAGGTTAGGATGCTTTGTTTAACTTGTGATTGTAGGGATGATCTAGCTAGAAAAAAGATATTAGTTGATGGTGAACTAGCTTGATTTTCTTTCCTATTTCCTATTTGCAATTGTTGTTTTCTATTTAGTTGTTAGTCACTTGACTCTTATCTGTGTTATTTAGCTTCAGACTAAGCCCATTTAATTAATCTAAATAGTCTTAATTTGCACTATCTTAACACTAGATGATTGTCCCAAACCTTAAGAACAATTTAAAACTCTATTTTACTATCAATATATATCAATGAAGGGTGAATGTTCAGATGCATCTATGCTATTGAATGATGTCATAGAAACCAATGGACTATCATACCACCTAGGTAGAATCATAATGAACATCTGCAAGACTATAACTAGACTTGGAAAACTACCTTGAGGTGGATATCTTGTGCATGCCACATGATCTAAAAACCTAAATTTGGTGAAGTTGCCTATGGCAACCAAATTTGATAATGGAGATCTAGGATTGACTACTAGTTGCCTAAGACTAATCTGAGTATGAAAATGAATATATTCTAATGATTTGTGATTTAAATTTAATGAAGAATTTGATGCTTTGTTTAACTTGTGATTGTAGGGATTCAATCTAACTAGAAAAATATATTAGTTGATGGTTCTAGCTTGTTTTTGTTTCCTATTTCCTATTTGCAAAATTATTGTTTTCTATTTAGTTGTTAGTCCCAACTCTTATGTGTGTTATTTAGCTTCATACTAAGCCCATTTAATTAGTCTAAATAGTCTTAATTTGCACTATCTTAACACTATGATTTTCCCAAACCTTAAGAACAATTTAAAACTCTATTTTACTATCAATATATATCAATAAGGGTGAATGTTCAGATGCATCTATGCTATTGAATGATGTCATAGAAACCAATGGACTATCATACCACCTAGGTAGAATTATAATGAACATCTACAAGACTACAACTAGACTTGGAAAACTACCTTGAGGTGGATATCTTGTGCATGCCACATGATCTGAAAACCTAAATTTGGTGAAGTTGCCTATGGCAACCAAATTTGATAATGGAGATAGGATTGACTACTAGTTGCCTACCTGACTAATC
Organism: Cunninghamia lanceolata; assembly: GCA_027924645.1. Classification (NCBI taxonomy): domain Eukaryota; kingdom Viridiplantae; phylum Streptophyta; class Pinopsida; order Cupressales; family Cupressaceae; genus Cunninghamia; species Cunninghamia lanceolata. Next base: position 3,826,851 of record BSBN01000175.1, on the reverse strand, counting down.
TGAGTATGACGATGAATATATTCTGATGATTTGTGATTTAAATTTTATAAAGAATTTGATGCTTTGTTTTTAACTTGTGATTGTAGGGATTCAATCTAGCTAGAAAAAGATATTAGTCAAGATGGTTCTAGCTCCATTTTGTTTCCTATTTAATATTTGCAAAATTATGGTTTTCTATTTAGTTGTTAGTCCCAACTCTTTCCTTAAGAAGTATATCAAATCTAATTATATGTACAAAAATTTGAAGTTAATTCAATGCATTTTCATCAAGAGTCAAGTATCAACAAATTCAAGAGTACATATGGATCATAGTGTTGGAGATCAAAACAAGTGTTATTATACTAGAAGATATTATGTAGTAGTCTACTTCTACATATACAAGTTTCTGTTAGGAGAAAATATCTTTTGCCAAATTTGTATAGAGTTATCTATAGTGTGTTCCAGGGTAATCAAATGATGTAAGTCACAATTTAGAGGGTTGAGGGATAAGTTTGTGTTGAGTCTACAAGAGGTGTTTCCTTACATAGACCTTTCCATAATCTAGGTGTCTCCATGTCTAACTCAAATGTTTCAAGGGATATTATATGTGTCTCTAAAGTTACATTTGTTGGCTTGATTTCACTCTTGATTAGTTGGCTATCACAAAAACTATAAAACCTTCTCAATTCTTGATTAGTTGGTTGTCTCTAAAGGTTTTATTATGGTTTGTTGTAATTTTTTTACATGACAGTTACCTATTCAATAATGCCTTTAAAATACAATGACATACATTAATATAAGTAAATTTTATAAAAACCAAATATATATATCATCCAAATGCTATATAAATTTTGACAGATTGTTCAAAATCCCTCCTTTCATATGATACAGTCGTTTCAAAATTTTAATTGTATTTTATAGCTAAAATGTCTAAATACATCTATTCAACACTCAAATTGAAATCAAATTTTGCCAGTTTGTTCAAAATCTCTCCTTTCAAATGATACAGTATTTTCAAAATTTCAATTGTATTTTATAGCTAAAATGTCTAAATACAGCTATTCAATTCTCAAATTTAAACAAAATTTTGACAGTTTGTTCAAATTCTATACTTTTATATGATACAGTCTTTCAAAATTTCAATTTTAGTTTACAACTAAAATGTCAAAATATAGCTATTGAATTCATAAATAGAAACCCTAAATAACAGTCTACATTTTAAATTTTGATTGTATTTTACACCAAAAAAAGAAAGGAAAACTTCAAAAGATTCATTAGCAAATTGTAAAAGTGGAGAAATCCACTTACTTGATCTTTTGATGCTGAAAATCCTCTTCCTCAACTCGGGATCCCATTCTCAACTATTGCCTGTCATTGGAAAAAATGGGGTTGTAGCCATTTTAAAAAAATATATATATTTTCACAAAACAGGATCTCGTTCTAAACGGGATCGCATTTTGTGAAATATAATCCTATTTTTTGGTCCTAGGTTTGGGATCCCACTAAGAAACGGGATCCTGTTCTAGATTTTAGTCTCGGGATCCTAATCTAAAATGGGATCCCAATTTTAGTTACCTGATTTTGGATTTTTTTCTAACTCTGAAACTTCCACCTTAAGTGGACACAACTTCTTGCATTTACCCATGTGTGCTCCTATACCAAGTGTGTCTAGGAATTAAGAGTAGTGACAAATGCAAATAAAGCTAAGGTAGCTTCCCTGGTCTACAAGGAAGAATACCAAACAACATACAAATGGTGGTCTACACCACGAAGAATTAACAAATGGTTGTTTACACCATGAATATTTCAAAGAAAATAACTAAACCATATATAAATAGATTCAAATATGAAATGTTAAACTATAAAATAGAACAATGTTATCAACTTAAGTAGTAAGGAGGCTGCAACACCTTAAGGATTGAAATCATGTTGTATAGCTTCAAAATCCTAGCAAGGGAGAGAGCCTTCTCAATGAACACAATGCAAGAAAAATTCTCCAAGAGCTAGTAGAGATAACACCACAACTAAAGAGAACATGAAAAATCTAGATAGTTGTTGTAGAGACCAAGTTCACCAAAGAATCCTTCAAGATTTTATAAAAAGTTGTAGAAAGAGAGAGAGATTATTCATAAAAAAGTTATATTATCCTTGAATGAGAGGGAATAATGAAACCACATGCAAGAGGAAAGAGTCATCAGAGCTCGGGAGGTGTTATGAGAATCTCACTAGCCATAGGAGTTATTCAACATGTCTAAAAATAGCTTTGTCAACCATTTCATGCTCTTGGGACACTAGTGTGATGTGTAAATATTGGTGCTAAGCACTATCATCCAAGTGAATCTGCCCTGGAATTTGATGAATCATCTCTGGGATAAGAGAGTCACAAATAACTAAAACATAATTTGACAAAATTAAGAGAAAGAGAGTAAAATTTAGTAAACATGAGCCCAAGATGTAGAAAAGGTCGTACAAGCACCAAAGTGGTCATAAAAAATGGCATGAAATTGCAAGGGTATGTAATTTTTGACATTACAATCCAATATTCACAATATGTATTTTAAAAGTTTTAGAAAAAGGTATTAGCTCATAAACTACATTAAATTTCCTATAACTTTTATTACTACCTTATTTTCACATTATGTAGTTAAATTATTCAAATTTGACATATGAAACTACTTAAGTCCATGTTTAGCATTTTCATTTCCTCTTAGGGGTATTTTTTGGTCCATCATGATCCTACACTCACCTATTTACTATTCTTGGAATATGCTTTGTGATTTGGGCATAGAATATTTGTAGCATACCATGGTTTTGGGACCTCTTAAATTTCAGTGAAACCATTTGTGGTTTTGGCCTCTTCCTTACCTATAAATTGAGAGTTGGATTAAATAGTGTAACATTGGGAAATGTCCCCTTGGGGGCTTTTCCCTCATAAGGTTTAGCTCCTGGGTCTTTAGCATGCATTTAGGGCATTTTAGTTCATATTTTGGCATCTCGATGGAATGAGACCTAGGTTCCTTGGAAAATAGGACCTAGGAGGACCCCTTGAGCTATACCCTGCCCAAAATAAGGGGGAGGACTTGGGCATCCATGCCCTAGTCTTGCCGTATTTTGGGGCAGCCCCAATTTCTAGGTGTCAGTTTATAACCGTTATTTGGTTATTTTGCTGACTTGGTAAAGTTTGAATTTTAATTTCTTGACGAGAGTTCTTGTAGATGCATATATAAGCATGTGTAGGCATTCATTTGTAAACTAGATGATTACTAGCAAGCTATTATGTTCTCAAGGTGATTCAAGGCTTTCTATTGTGTTGCAAGAGTAGACTTGTGTGTTTTGTGTGTTGATATTTACAAATTTGAGAATCAATTCCTTCATGGAATGAAGAGCATCTTCCTCCATGAAAGCTTCACTACAAGGTGACATCATATTGTGTTTTCATTATCAATTCCTTTGGTTTTGGTCTTTGCCTCACAAGGGAATGCCCTCTTTATCTAACAATGGTATTCAGAGATTTAAGTGTCCTCCAAAGTTTGACTAAGGCAACCCTCTAAACACCACAACTCCCAAACTATGTCTTGTGATTGCAGGTTACAAGTGTTGCATCTGGGAAAAGTGGAGTTGTAGGAAGGCTGGACAAACATCAAGGATTCAGGATCTGAAGGAAAGATAGACAAAAGAGCATTTTTGGGATAGGGCGTTCGCTCCAGTGTACTCCACAGATAGGTTTCAAGAAACAGAAGGTACAGGGCTAATCAGTGTTTCAATGAGGTCCAGATTCCCTGAAAAAGTAGGTACCTTGGACTTGGGCACCCGCTCCAGTGTCCTTGATTGTTCTACCTCAGAACCTTGAAAATAGGTATTCTATAATTTGGTATTTTACTCCTATCTGCAAGAGCTTTTTCCGTAATTCATTAATTTGTTGTCGTATTGGCATAATTAGGGTTTTAATGGTCAATTGGACATAGGAGAGGGAAAATTGATAATTAATTCCCTAATACAAGTTTCCCAACATTTGAAAGTGACTCTAGGGTATGATGATGCTCGTCGCTTGACCCTAGATCCTTCAATGTTTAGTGGAGAGGTGAATTTTATATCTAAACCGCAAAAGATTAACAAATCCAATTTTACCCTAAACATTTTGGTGAACCCGTGTTTTTGGACTTAAATTGCAACTTGATGAGCGTTTTTCTATATATTTGGTGTGATTTAATTAATTCATATAGACATGTAATTTATTGCATTGAGAAAATTTAAAAAAAAATGAAAAATTGGAAAAATACAAAAAAATTGCATTGTTGGGCTTACTAAATTGTATCAAGTCTTCCTAAATTATCCTAATTCATGATTTTTGCATCAGATATGATATAAAATATAGAAAAATACAAAAATTCAAAATCTTGCTTTGCATTTTCATCATTTAATTTCTAGGGTTTTGTGGAAATTTTGTCAATTTTATATAACCTAGTAATTCCAAAATCTAGGGTTTGTAGGAAAAAGCATTAATCAAAATTTTATACTTATTTTAGAGGCTCATTAAATTTTTCATTTGGCATTAGTCTTGAATTTTAGTGTGAATTTGCAATAAAATTTAAATTATTTGCATTTTTACATTGAAAATTTCAACAAAAACTAGCAATTTTGGTGCATTTTCATTAAGTTTGCATGGGAATTTTGCATGATTAATCTTGAAAATAATTTTAAAATCTGAGAGTATGTAATTTAAATTAAAAATTAAACTTCAAATCATTCACATAGCATTTTGTTCCAAAATCTCAAACCTAGGGCTTCGAAAACAACGATTTTCACTAATTTTGGCCTTATCAACTTCATAAAATTGCACCATAGGTGTGTTGTCAAAGATAATTTGGCATTATTTTGTTTTTATTAGGGTAATAATTTGTTTCCCCTCATAAAAATCTTCACAACACCCTTTTAACGGGCTCTTGTAGTAAAAATTTGGCGAAAAACTACACTTTCTGACAATTTTTGCCCTAGGGTTTAACCTAGTTTGCACTCCAAGTGTGTTGTGATCAGTTTTATGGATTGAGGTGACTGATATTATTGATATTATTTTATTTTCCTCCTAAAATTCCTTACAACACCTCCTTTCCTAGGTCTTGGAGTTGAAAAACCGTGAAAAATAGTCTATTTTGCTATATTTTCACTAGGGTTTAACCTAGTTTGCACTAAATACATGTTGTGTTGGATATTTTTGCATTAAGTGTCTGTTATTACTCAAATTATTTTCTTTCCATCATCATTTTCCTCACAACACCCTTTGTTATGCTCTCTTGCATTGAATTTTGGTGAAAAAAGTGCCTATTTTGACATATTTTCACTATAATCGACTTGGCATTATCTTAGATTTGCATCAAGAGTGTGTTGAGAGTGACATTATTGCTGTTTTGGACTGATATCAGACATATAATTTTCTTCCCTTGATTGAAAACCTCATAACACCCTTTGGGTCATTCATTTGCATTTGAAATAGTACAAAAATCAAGGATTTTTAGGCTATTGTTGCTCTTGTCTTTTGTACCAATTTCAAAAAGCTTTCAAAATATGATTTGGCATTAAGTTGAGCATATAAATATGGCCTCTAATCATAATAACAATAGTAGGTTTCCTCCTACACCTTACATGAAAAGAAATGCACCTGAGCCTGAAATTGTTTTTACACCTCATGATAGAACAACTGGAGACAAAGAAGGACCTCTTTACATCACTGCAAAAATAATGGGAAACCCTATAGATAGAACTCTTATCAATCCTAATTGTAGGACTAATGTTGCCACTGAGGAGTTCCTCTTTTCACAGCAACTAATGCAATGTTCTTATGACCTCTCGAGCATGATGATTAAGACACATACGAGAACCTTTATCAAGCCATTGGGTAAGATATTATTATTAGTAATGCTTCCTGGAAAACATGTTGAACAATGGTTTGATGTTGTCCTTGTTTCTGACCTTTTTTGTATAAAATTGGGACATCCTTGGCTAAAAGAAATGAAAGCTATCCCTTCAACAATACACCGTTGTCTAAAATTCCCTCTACATGGCCGTATAATCACTGTCCCTCGCAACAAGTATAGACCTTTGGGTCATAAAACACATTACAAGTTGAACTACTTTTGGGATAAAACTAAAACATCTAGTCCTCCTACACAAGAAATGAGAAAAGATAAACAACCCGCATGTGAAGAGAAATTTAGACCGAAAGGACAAGATCCCTATGCTAAGGTTCTTCCCCTGAAATCCTTACAAGGATCGGGAGATCATTAGCAACAACAAAATGTTCCACCGCGACAAATGAGGTTTGATCCTGGTGCTTCATCTTCTAATTTGCAACAACCTATGAAAGAGCAAGGCCCTATCTTACAATAGATAATTGGTCGAACAAAGAGAAATAGAAAATCAAGAGAAAGAAGAAAAAGAAGACAAGAATATGCTATAAACCTTGCCTCTCAACAAGAGAACATTAATCCCAACATTCAACCAAACAAAGACAATCCTAACAATGAACAACATAATGAACAAGATATAAATTTGGCTATGGTAGCATATGTCCCTCTATCCTCCATCATTAGGGAGTGGGAAGATGATGATGATGATGATTTGCTTATAGACAATCTCTAGCCTGATAGGGGCCCTATAGGTAAGTATATTTAACCCTTTATCTCTCTCCTGATATGCTTCCCTCATGATGTGTTATATGTTGTTTAGGCCTCCTGGGATGACATCTGATTCTCCCATAAGGTTCGGGATACTAGGAGATCACCTCTCTTGTGACCTTCTTCTATTTTGTATCATTATTCTTCTATATTGCCTCCCTTTCTAATTTCATTGTTGTGTGTTGCACATCTGACGGACATAGAGTCGTAGTTGGTGTCTTGGGGGCACCCTCCTACGTGACTGTCCCTAAGACACTGGTTTCTCCTCTCTTATTTATTATTTCCCTTCCTCTAGCATTTCCATCTAGCGGGTGGATGACGACAAACATTTATACTGATGCGGACCTAGTGTCCCTTTTGAGAGCAATCAAATAATGGACTTAGTTCCTAATACGATGATGGGGTTGTATAATTTATCCGACACTTGGCTAGTGGAAGCACTCGTGCTTTCTGCGTAGTGAATTTCATGATGTTTCTGTCACATTTACAAACCTTAATAATACTACTGCTCTATGCACCTTTATTTACCTTTAAATCTAGCCTTGGTGGTACTTGATTCAGAGAGCTTCATGATATAGCCCCACGGTTATCTTTGAACTCAAAATTCATTGTATAACCTTGGCTCTTTATGTGGTTAATCATATGCATTGATGTTTTTTTTTATCATGATGTTGTAGACACTAACATGTTTCTTGCAGGGATGTGTATGTGGGAATTCAGTGATCATAAAGTATATGTCACCTCTGGGGGGCATGGGCTTTGCAAACGTTGGTGTTCCCTTATGTGTTTTCTTCCTACCTTAACATGCTTGATATCGATAACTGATATCAACCACCTTAAGCTGGGGGCATATAAGGTATGTTGTCTGTTATAGATGTTAGCAATGTGTTTGACCTCAGATGCAAAGACTTGTGCCCCAGGGTAGTGCATCTTGCATCCTGAGTTTGTTTACAATCAATCAATCAATCATGTAAGCCCTCTACAGAGGTGGGATATCGAGCATATCCTTTTTCTTAAGCCCTCTATGGAGGCGAGGATGGTGTATTTCTTGGAGCAAATTGCATCATCCTATCATTTTCAAAAGTCCTCTATGGAGGCAGGTATTTTGATGATTACTAGAAAGCTATTATGTTCTTAAGGTGATTCAAGGCTTTCTATTGTGTTGCAAGAGAAGACTTGTGTGTTTTGTGTGTTGATATTTGTAGATTTGAGCATCAATTCCTTCATGGAATGAAGAGCATCTTCCTCCATGAAAGCTTCACTACAAGGTGACATCATATTGTGTTTTCATTATCAATTCCTTTGGTTTTTGGCATCTGCCTCACAAGGGTAGGCCCTCTTTATTTGACAACGGTGTTCAAAGACTTAAGTGTCCTCTGGGGTTTGATTGAGGCAAACCTCTAAACACTACAACCCCCAAACTAAGTCTTGTGATTCCAAGTTACAAGTGTCTTATCTGGGAAAAGTGGAGTTGCAGGAAGACTAGACAGACATCAGGGATTTGGGATCTGTAGGAGAGACGGACAAAAGAGCATTTTTGGGACTAGGGTGCTCACTCCATTGTCCTTCACAGACAGGTTTTTTGAAACAGAAGTTACAGGGCTGATTAGTGTCAGAAGGAGGTCCATATTCCCTGAAAAAGTAGGTACCTTAGACTTGGGCACCTGCTCCAGTGTCCCTGACTATTCTGCCTCAGAATCCCAAAAATAGGTATTCTATAATTTGGTATTTTACTCCTGTCTGTAAGAGCTTTTTCCATACTTCATTAATTTGTTGTCGTATTGGCATAATTAGGGTTTTAATGGTCAATTGGACATAGGAGAGGGAAAAATTGATAATTAATTCCATAATCCAAGTTTCCCAACATCTGAAAGTGACTCTAGGGTATGATGGTGCTCGTCGCTTGACCCTAAATCCTTCAATGTTTAGTGGAGAGGTAGATTTTAACATCTAAACCACAAAAGATTAACAAATCCAATTTTACCCTAAACAAAGAGTATTATGTACATTAAATATTGATACATACTTTTCCTCTTTTCACTGGTGAAAGTTTTCCTTGAAAGTGTTTCTCCACGCAAGTCTAGTGTCTCAATGGTTTTCTAATTTTATTTCTTATTTGTTGATTTGAGCATATATATATATATATATATATATATATATATATATATATATATATATATATATATATATATATATATATATATATATATATATATATATATATATATATATATATAATTTTGTATGGTAATCTCATAAAAGGAAAATTTTCATATTTGCATACAATTTGTAGAAGTATTTTATTGCAATTGTTTCATCTTGTCAATCAACATTTGGTATCAAGGTTAATAGTTTTGCATAAAGGGGGACACCTTTCTATTAAGTGTTGAATTTTTTTTTGGCTATAGTGGGAGCTTTTCCATCATGTGATAAGGACCATAATTAATTCCCTTGACATCCTCACCATCATTAACCTATTTCATGAAACCTCAACTTATACCATCGACATTCAAATTACCTGTGCCAAACTAATTCATTAGAACCAACAAGATCTCATGTGTTTAGACATATTTTACAATGATGAGGTTATTGTTGAGTTCTTAGGGCTTTGTGATGGTATCCCTCTAGAAGATTACAAGAAAGGATTTGAAATCATCCTTGATGCACTACCATAATTTGGGGAGTAGGCTAAGTTCCTTTGTCCTAAAAACAAAAAATGAAAAAAGAAAAAAAACTTAAGTGTCCTAGTGAAAACCTCTTTGAGGCACTATTAGACATAGAAAGAAAGAATAAATAATGTGTCTATTGATGAAAACTTCTATGAGGCATCAATATATGAGGAACTTGACCTACCTCCAACCTCTCTCTACTGGAAATATTAGTTTACAATCCTAGTTGAGGAAACTCAACAAGTTAATCTTGGAACCCAAAAATAACCTGAAGATCACCTATGTAGCAGTATTCCTAAAATCTATTGAATAGGAAACCATCACCTCAATCCTTCAAAAGGTTATAGATATTTTCACTTGGTCTTACTCATACATGAATGGACTAAATCAATCCCTTATGGTTCACAACCTTGTGGTCCATCTCGATACCAAGCTAGTTAAAATAAAAACATGGGAAGATGCACCCTAAGATTGCTATTTTAGTCAAAAAATAGTTATAGAAACTTCTAGAGGTTGGCTTCATACAACATATTGATTATCTTGAGTGGATTTCTAACATTGTACCTAGTAGTAGGAAACCTAAGGGGATCCACATTTGTACGAATTTTAGATTCCTCAACAAACCATGCCTGAAAATGGCCTTTACCACTCCTTAGAGCACGTTCTATTATTAGATCATGTCGTTTGCACTAAAAAATGTGGGGGTAAAGGAAATGAAATTTTTTTTGGCTAAGATTAATTTTTTTTAAAAGCTAGTAGACTCTCTAGAAGGTGAAAAGAAAAATAGCAAAGGTATTTGTTTTTCCTAGTCAAATTGTCAGAAAGCTAATAAAAGAATTTATAGCAAACTTGACAGATTCTACATGGATAAAGAATCGTTCTTAGTCATGCATAAAAAGGAATCAAATAAAGTTCAAGTGATCACAAATCCACTCTCTGATCATCATCCCATAAAAACTGTGATATCAATCAAGAAACAAGAAGAAAATATCATGAAACAAAAGGGATCCTTTTTTAAGATCAACTATGAACTGTTGAAAGATCAAGATTGTCTTGGGGGCATCAAGGCTCTTAGAAATATTTGTAAATCAATGTATAAAAACAAAGAAACTTCATATTACTGGGGTAAGTTGATTGAGTCTTGCAAATCAGTTTTCCAAATTGTGGGGAAGAAATATGCTTTAGTTAGGAAAATAAAAGAGCTTCTAATCCAAGAGGAATGCCTCCAAGTAGAGGAAAAGATTCAAGACAATCCAAATGATGAAGGCCTAATTGTAAAAATGGGGGATGTGAAACACAGATTAAGAAAAAACTAGATTAGAAAAGCTCAGGGGGCTAGGATTAGAGCCAAATTAAATTGGATGGAAGATGGGGACAAGGGAACCAAGTACTTTTTCAATCTGCTAAAATACAAAAAACATAAAAGAAAATATTCAAACTGTAGTAGAAAATGGGGTTTGTCTTATAAGTAGCAGCCAAGAAGAGATGGTGGGAGCCTTCAGGAGGTTTTATGAAAATTTGTTTAGATCTAAGGACAATAAACAAGGATGTTTGGAGGCTCAAGACCTATGTTGCAAGGTTTGTAAGGTAAAAGTGAATGAAGAAATGAGCAAAACATTAGACAAGAGCATTACCTACGAGGAAATAAAAACTACCATTAGATCAACGAGTAATGGAAAATCTTTAGGGCAATTGAATTTTACAAAGCAAATATAGAATGGGTAGTGGATGATTTGTTTGAGCTATACAATGAAGCAATAGATAAAGGGACCTTGGGTGGAGATATAAAAAAAGGAATTATTAAGCTCCTGCCCAAAGAGGGAGACAAAATAGAAATGAAAAATTAGAGACCTATAACATTATTGAATGTATCTTATAAAATTATTGCTAAGGTTTTGGCCCTAAGAGTTAGAGATATCCTTCCAGAGATTATTAACTCCACTCAAATAGGATTTATAAAGGGCAGGTACATTTTGGAAAATCTTATTACTTGCTGGGAAGCTCTTCAGTGTGCTAAATACACTAATCAAGATGCAGGTATCCTCCTTTTAGACTTTGAGAAGGCTTATGACTGAGTTGAGTGGTCTTTTATCTTCAAGATTCTTAAAGCAATAGGATTCCCTACATTTTTTTGTAAGATGGTTTTGATGCTCTTTGAGGATGCATCAAGCCAAGTTGAAGTAAATGGTGAACTTTTTGTTCCTTTTAAGATGGGTAGGTCTATTTGACTAGGCTGCCCCCTTGCCCCCTCCTTGTTTGTGATAGCCTCTAAGGCTCTCCACTATCTCTTGAGAACATATTTAGTTGAAGGCAATCTTGAAGGTATTTCTTGGCCTAATGGTGATAGACTATTAAATGTCCAATTTGTAGATGACACTGCTCTATTTCCTAGGGCTGATAAGAAGGAAATGGAGAACATAGAGAAGAAATTAGATATTTTTTTTCCTAGCCTTGGGGGTGAAAATTTCATCTTCTAAATTTGTTTTTTTGACTTGGGACCATTCAGTGCCTGGCTCGCTCATTGCTAATAAATGGCAGTGGGGAGGGCCTACAAAGCAAGTTATATTTCTTGGGATCTCCTTTACTATTTACCCAATACTGAAGCTTATGTGGGATTCGATCTTCACTAAAATTGAAAAGAAACTCAAAAATTGGAACAAAATGAATCTTTTGTTGGTTGGTAGGACTCAGGTCTGCCAAAAAATTCTCTTAGCATATTCAATCTTCTACTCCTCAATGTGGGTCTTTGGTAATTATCAATTTGATATTATTCACAAAATGATAATAAATTTCTTATGGTCCAATGGGAAGGGGAAGTCTACAAAACATCTTGTAAGATGGGGTTGGTGCTGTGTTAGCAAAGAGTTGGGAGGTTTGGGACTTAAGGACTTAAGGATCCAAGGTGTTGCCCTAGGTACAAAGTGGATAATCAATTCCTTGGTTGGAGATGAACCTTGGAAGCTCTTGGTTAGAAACAATATTGAAAATTCTATTCCATGTAGGAAAAAAGGTTGGGGGAAGGTTTACTTTTATGATGCTTTGTTGGGGGACTTCAAATCTAAGCATGTGGGTTCTTCTATCTTTGGCAGTATCTAGAAAGCTTGGGAACAGGCTAAGCCCTACATTAGAGACATAGATGCTATCAATTTGAATAGAAAGACTATTTGGGGACAAAGATCAATTTGGTGGAACATAATACACAAAGAAAGATCTTTCACCTTATTGCAAGGTTGTTCTGCCAGAAAGTGCAGTGAAAAGGGATTAATTAACTTAGTAGATCTGTTTGATGAAGGTTCTTCTAAAGGGTGGAATCTAATAAAGGAACAATTTCATCTAAATGAAAAACATTTTAGAACCTTTTCGACTATAAACAAAGCTATGATGAGAAAGGTGCATACAAAGGGGTCTATTGTTAGGGAAGAAAGCATTGAAAAGCTGAAATGGGAGGATGACACCTTATTTTTTTATATAAAACCTAAATTGATTTACAGGATGTTTACCAAATCTCAAGACATTTTCCACCACATTAGCACTACTTGGGGTGACACCTTGGGACATAAAGTATTATCCAAAACTTTCAAACTGTTATGGTCTAAAATCCCAGAACTAAAGAAGGCCTATTTTAGATGGTTGTAATCTTAAATAAGCTGTGTATTGGTATTGAGTCTGTTTTATGCCCATTGTGTAATGCTCCTAAGTCTATTTCTCATATTTTCCTGGATTGTATGTATGCTAGATTCATCTGGTCCATGTTCATGGGTAATATTAATATGTGGAGTCCCAATGTGAGTATAATTAGGAAAGAAATTATATGTGGATTTGTTGATGACCTAAATCCAAAATCTAACTAATTTTGGTTTTTATTGTCTACTGAAATCCTGTGGTTTATATGGAAAAAGGAATGAAGAAAGCTTTCTTGGTAGGGAGAGGGCACCCACTGGGATTCTTTTGAGTCTCATGAAATTTAAATTCTTTGAGTAGGTTATAGTTATGATGGAGATCTCTCTAAACAGATTCAAAGAGCTAATGGAGACAAGGGGCAATGTTCTTCAAACATTATATAAAAGAGAGTGACTTTTGTGCCAGAAACCCAAGGAGATTTGACCAGAGATTCTTTAATACATACAAAGACTTTTAAGATCTTTACAACAAGCTCAAATAGAAATTAAAAAAAATGAAAGTGAATTGTGCAAACAATAGGAAAATTCTTGTCAGAACTTTAGTATCAGTTCAAATCAATTCAAAAACTCACCATGAATTGGAGCTATACTTGGGATGGACTCCTATGACAACAGTGATAATAAAATTCATATACGAGATCATGAAATGGGATGGAATGAAGACCCAATATGGGAGCTGAGAAAAGTCAGGTCTGAAGAATCTAAACATGGTACAAAAGTTGATAACAGGCAAGACCTATACTATTAGTATGTGGAAATGGAAAAAGATGCAATCTTAGCAAATCAGAACAAAGATTCAGATGAAGAACTAATGATGGCAGAATATAATGTTAAAGAAGAAGTACATGTTCCTAATGTTGTGGCTGATAAAAATAGGGACAAGGAGAGCTCTCAATTTGCAAGAAAATCCTAAGTCTAAAACAAAACTTCGTATCTTGGTGGATGTTTTAAAATGGATAGGAAGAACAGGTTAAAAGATTTATTATGTTTTCATCTCTAATATTTACTTTAGTTTTGAAAATTGCAAAACTTTACGTATGTATTAGGGATTAATAGATTTTTGGATTGATGTAAGTTGCAATATAATTTTGGTGTGGTCTCCTTAATCACATTGATGTAAACTCTTGTTTTATTTTGAATATTATTGGTGCTCGATTATCAATCCAAAAAAAAAATGTGGGGGTGATATATCAATGAGATATGATAGTAATCTTCCATGACATGCTACATGAGATCATGGAAGACTATGTAGACAACCCTGGGAGAATAAAAAATAAGAGAAGAGAACCTACATGTCCTTTAGCACATCTTTGACCAATTATAGGAATACAAAGTCCATTTCAACCCAAAAAGAGTGTCTTTGGTATCACATTAGGAAAGTTACTAGGTTTCATTTTTTCTAGACATGGCATAGAAGTGGATCTTGCTAAGGTTATAGTAATAACTAAAATGTCACCCTAAAAAAACCTTTAACAAATATTTAATCTCTAGGGAAATATCTAGGTAATTAGAAGATTCATCATGCAATTAGTATATAAATGTCAATGATGTAGGACCATCCCTGGTTCAAGAGTAATCTTGCATCAACCAAAAATATTTGCATTTGCATTTTAGTTTGTTTGCATTTCAGTTCTTTCATTTTCCAGTTTAGTTCAGGCAATTCAGTCAGGAGCAGTTTCAGCTTGTGGTCTGGTTTTAGCATTTCACACCTTGCAGATCTGGACTTAGCATCTAGAGTTCATATACATCATATCAAGAATTTAGATCATTTGGATCAATTACCAGAAAGATATCGCTATCAGAAGATCCATTATTTTCTTAGTGTAGAGTTTTCTGATAGTCATGAGCAATCAGCTGAAGGAGAAGGATTGGGAGCATTGGCCAACTTGCAAATCCTTGTGATTCATTCTACAATGTTCCTTGGTTTGTGTTTGACCTTCCTCATAGGTCCGCACTTCATTGTATCTGTTGGAGAAGGATTTTCAAGCTGATAGGTCTGACCTATCCAAGAACACACGTTACACCTCTTCATCAGGATTCTGGATCTCTTGTGGCCAACCCAGAGGAATCTAATGGTTTGGAAATGATATATAAAGAAGTAATAGATCCTTAGAAGACAATAGTTAGTTAGTTGGCAATTGAATCATAATCTTTAGTTTAGTTTGTGCGAAGGAGCTTTAAAGCTTTATCTTGTGCATATATGTAATTAGGCCTGTGAGCTAAATTTTAAGCCCGCATGTTGCCAGTGGATCTCTACTTTGAAGTCTATGATATAGTGAATGACTGAATATGCATTTGTTCCATATTCTTGTGTTGTTTCAGTTGTGTTTACTTTTACTGCATGGTCTAGATAGTTCATTATGTGAACCCTCCTTCCGTGACTACACCAAGTGGTATAAGAGCGAAAGTTTGATTCTTTGGAGTGAATTAATGAAGGGGATTCCATAAGATCTTTCTATAAGTAGATCACTGATCTGAGGTAGGTTACTGGTGTGCAATCAATCACCAATTGGGAGGTAGTTTTCACTTGTAGCCCGATCACTGACCTGAGGTAGTTTGCACTTGATCCTAGGAAGATGCCATCGCAAAAAGTTCCTCATGTTGGTACAATGGATAATAGAATGGATAAGATGATGGAATTGATGAGAATAATGTGAATTCATTTGGATGTTGTTAAAGACGATAGGCGAAGTGGATTGACACCTAGACCTAATGTTGAAAGTGACAAAACCCTAGAAGGTCATGAGGAACAAGAATCAGTTCAAGTAAAGATGTTGTAAGCTATTTCAAAGATTGGCAAAAGACCTAGAGTTGATGTGCCAAACTATACTAGTAATTTGAATCTAGAAGAATTGATTGATTAGATAAATGAGATGGAAGAATACTTTAAATATGAGGAAATTGAAGATCCGGAGAAAGTGATATTTGCAAAGATAGAGTTGAAGGGACATGCTGCTATATGGTGGAAAGAAGTTCAGTTGGAAAGAAATAGGAGAGGAAAAGAAAAGATTACAAAGTGGGACCAGATGATGACAAAGTTAAAGAATCAGTTCATACCTACTGACTATGAGTTGGAGCTGTTGAAAAGATTGCAAAACCTAAGACAAAAGGAGAGATCTGTGAACGAATACACTAAAGAATTTCATAAAATGATCATAAGAATAGGACATAGTGAAGCAAGCAAGGAGAAAGTGGCTAGATACATCAATGGACTGAGATTGAACATTCAAGAAGAACTAAGCTTGGTAAGGATGACATCTTTGGAGGAAGCATATCAATTTGCACTAAAAGATGAAAAGAAGCTGAATAAGAGACATGATCAGAGATAGAGAGTCAGAGGACGTAAATCTCTAAGAGGTAGGACATTTTTCAGAGGAGACAGATCTTATCTAGAGTAGAATATGTTTGACAGTCCATTGAAGAAGGATGACAGAGATAACAATGATTACCGTAGAGATGACAGAAATTTTTACTGGAGAGGAAACCCTAGTGCATACAAAAATGAAGGATATAGAAGAGAAGGAAGAGGATTTGATAAGAGAACATTCACGGGTACTTGTTTCAAGTGTGGAGGTGAAGGACATAGAGCATTTGAACGCAATCAGGGTAGTACAAGAAAGAAAATAGAAAACAGTGGAAGAGCAGCCTATGTTGAAGAACTTGTTGAATCACCTTGTTCAGTTGGAAATCCAGAGAAAGGAGAATCATTGGTGATGAGGAGAGCACTATTTCAAACTGAGACAAATGAGGAACCATCACAGAGGCAAAGTTTGTTCAGAAAAAGATGCAAATCCGGAGGTAAGTGTTGTAAAGTTGTGATTGATAGTGGTAGTTCAGATAACCTATAAGTTTTAGAGGAGATGGTGACTAAGCTGAAGTTGGAAAGATTGAAACACCCTAAGCCCTCTCAAATAGCATGGATTTAGGATGATCATAAGATACTGGTGAGTGAATAATGTTTGGTGAAATTTCATATTGGATCTTATCATGATGAAGTCTTGTGTGATAGCATGCCTATGGACATTTGTCATATCTTGTCAGGTAGACCTTGGCAGTATGATAGAAAAGCAATACATGATGGGAGAAAGAATACATATACTATAACCAAAAAAATGGAAAGAGAATTACTTTGATTCCTTTGGAGGATCATCCTAAGAGTGAAGGATGTGGAAATGCTAGAATCTATTTGGTAGATGGAAGGAAATTTCTGGATGGTTTGAAACATGAGTATGTGTTATGCCTTGATTCCTAAGAAGCCCGAAGAATTGAAGAAAGAGACATAAGAACAGCTAGAGGAGATAAGAGAGTTGCTGACAGAGTATGAAGACATCATATCAGATAATGTACTTGAAGGATTACCACCTATAAGGAGCATCAGTCATCACATGGATCTTATACCGGGATCAAGTTTGCCTAACAAAGAAGCACACCAGATGACACCAGTAGAGAATGAAGAATTGAATAGACAAATACAACAATTGTTGAGAAAAGGTTTGATTAGAGAAAGTTTGAGTCCTTGTGCAGTACCTGTAGTGTTAGCACCTAAGAAAGATGGAGAGTGGAGAATGTGTACTGATTCTAGAGAAATAAACAAGATCACAGTTAAGTATAGATTTCCTTTACCTAGGGTGGATGATATTATGGAATATTTGAGTGGAGCAAGATATTTCACAAAGATAGACTTGAAGAGTGGATACCATTAGATCAGAATTAGAGAAGGTGATGAATGGAAGACTACTTTTAAGACAAATTAAGGATTATATGAGTGGTTAGTGATGTATTTTGGATTGACAAATGCACCGAGTACTTTCATGAGGTTGATGAATGAAGTTAGAAAGAAATTCTTGGGTAAGTTTGTGATTGTGTACTTGGATGATATTCTAATTTTGAATAAGACAAAAGAAGAACATTTGTGGCATATTAGACAAGTTTTTCAGATATTGGGAGAAGAAAAATTGCTAATAAACATCAAGAAGTGTAGTTTCATGAAAGAAGAATTGGCATATTTGGGATTTGTGATTTTTGCAGATGGATTGAAGATGGACCCTAAAAAAGTGAAAGCAATTGTTGAATGGCCTACACTAGAGAGCATTGGAGAGGTTAGATCATTTCATGGTTCAACTAGTTTCTACTGGAAGTTCATCATAAATTTTAGTTCAGTTTGTAACCCTATGACAGAGACAATGAGAGGTGACAGAAAAGATTTCAAGTGGACATTTGGAGCAAATAAGAGTTTTGAGTTGTTGAAGTAGAAGGTGATAGAGTAACTTGTTTTGGCATTACCAGATTTCAATAAGGTATTTCAAGTTGATTATGATGCAAGTGGAAATGCAATTGGAGTAGTGTTAAGTCAAGAAGGTAGACCAATAGCTTATTTCAGTGAGAAGTTGAATGATGCAAGGAGAAGATATTCGGTTTATGATTAAGAATTCTATGCCACAATTCAAGCCTTGATAAAGTGGAGACATTATTTGTTACCTAAGGAGTTTGTGTTGTATACAGATCATCAAGCTTTCTAATATTTAAACAATCAAGGTAAGTTGAATTAGAGACATATGAGATGGGTAGAGATCATGCAAAGTTATACTTTTCTGTTGAAGCATAGGAGTGGAAAATTAAACAAGGTTGTTGATGCATTGAGTAGGAGAAGAAACTTGTTGACAGAGATGAGAGTTGAAGTGTTGGGTTTTGATGAATTAAAGAACATGTATGAGGGAGACACTGATTTTGCAGAACCTTGGAAAGCATGTAAGGAACCTGTTGTGACAAATAGGAGTAAGTGGTTGGGTTATTTCATTCAAGAAGATATGTTGTTCAAAGGAAGTCAGTTGTGCATACCTAGAAGTTTAATGAGAGACAATTTGATCAAGGAGAAACATAGTGGTGGATTGGCAGGACACTTTGGCATTGATAAGATAGTGGCTTTGGTAAGTGAAAATTACTTTTGGCCTTAGATTCATAAGGATGTTCAGAGATTTGTGTAGAGTTGTAGAGTTTTTCAAGTTACAAAAGGGAGTAGTCAGAACACTAGATTGTATAAACCTTTGGTAGTACCGGAGAAACCTTGGGAAGATATAAGCATGAATTTTGTAATAGGATTACCTAAGACACAGAGAGGACATGATTCTATATTTGTAGTGGTTGATAGATTTTCAAAGATGGCTCATTTCATACCTTGCAAGAAGACTACTGATGTAGTACATGTGGCTGACCTATTTTTCAAGGAGATTGTGAGATTGCATGGATTACCTAGGAGTATAGTTTTAGTTAGAGACACAAAGTTTGTTGGATACTTTTGGAGAACACTTTAGAAGAAGATGAAGATAGATTTGAAGTTTAGTTCAACTTTTCATCCACAGACAGATGGACAGACAGAGGTAGTGAATAGGAGTTTGGTAAACTTGTTGAGATGTATGGTTCGAGAGAAGACAGGAAGTTGGGATTTGATTCCTTTACAAGAAAAGTTTGCATACAATAATTCAGTGAATAGGAGTACTAGAAGAACACCTTTTGAGATTGTTACCAAAGTGAATCCTAGAGGAGTTGTAGATTTGAGAGAAATTAACATAGAGGAAAAGAGAAGTACAAAAGTAGAAGAATTTGTAGATCATATGAAGATAGTGCATAATCAGGTGAAGAAGCATTTGGAAGACATGAATAGTAAGTATAAGACAAAGGCAAATGAGAAGACAAAAGATAAGGAATTTATAGTTGGAGATGAAGTCATGGTGTATTTAAGAAAAGAAAGATTTCCACTTGGCATATATAATAAGTTAAAGATGAAGAAGTTTGGACCTTGTAAGATACTCAAGAAATTTGACTCAGGAAATTAATATGAAGTAGAATTACTAGAGACATTGGGTATTTTGCCTATTTTCAACATTGCAGATCTTCATCAATATCATGAAGTAGAGTTCAGTGACAGCATGGAAGAAGATTTGAAGAAACAGGTACCAGAACAAATTGAATGCATTTTGGATAGCAGAGTTGGACACATCACTAGAGGGAGACAATACAAAGAATATCTTGTGAAGTGGAAAGGCAGACCAAAAGAAGACTCATCATGGATTTCTCAGGCTAAGGTGGACCATCTTGGTTCTCCCATAGCCCCAGTAAAGTGAGGGACTCACTTTTTCAATAACCCCGGATGTCTGATGTAGGAGCATCCCTGGTTCAAGAGTAATCTTGCATTAACCAAAAACATTTGCATTTGCATTTTAGTTTGTTTACATTTCAGTTCTTTCATTTTCCAGTTCAATTCAGGTAGTTTAGTCAAGAGCAGTTTCAGCTTGTCCAGTTTTAGCTTTTCACACCTTGCGGATCAGGACTTAGCATCTAGACATGTTCATCTACATCATATCAACAATTTGGAGCATTTGGATTAGTTACTAGAAAGATATCACTATCAAAAGATCCTCTATTTTCTCGGTGCAGAGCTTTCTGACAGTCATGAGCAATCAGCTGAAGTAGAAGGATTGGGAGCATTGACCAACTTGCGGATCCTTGTGATTCATTCTAGAATATTTCTTGGTTCGTCGCTAACCTTCCTCATAGATCTGCACTTCATTGTATCCGTTGGAGAAGGATTTTCAAGATGATAGGTCTGACCTATCCAGGAACACATGTTACACCTCTTCATCAGGATTCTAGATCTCTTGTGGCCAACGCGGAGGAATCTAATGGTCCGGAAATGATATATAAAGATGTAATAGATCCTTAGGAAGACAATAGTTAGTTAATTAGAAATTGAATCATAATCTTTGGTTTAATTTTGTGTGAAGGAGCTTCAAAGCTTTATCTTGCACATGTATGTAATCAGGCCTATGAGCTAAATTGTAAGCCCGCATGTTGCCAACAGATCTCTACTTTGAAGGCTATGATATACTGAATGACTAAATCTACATTTGTTCCATATTCTTGTGTTATTTCTATTGTGTTTACTCTTGTTGTATGGTCTGAATAGTTCATTCTGTGAACCCTCCTACCATGACTGCACCAGTCAATCATTCTCCCATCTTTTGAAGAAGAACACTAGTTTTGATTAAGATAAATTTTGTCAACAAGCCTTTGACTACATCAAAGGATATCTTTCCACTCCTCAATTACTCATGAAACCCATTTTTTATGAACCATTTATATGGTACATCTCTACTACACTGATCACTCTCGAGGCACTCTTAGCACAACATGATAAATAGTGCCAAGAAAGGGCAATTTACTACATCAATGAGGCACTAGTTGGGTTCAAACACAACTACATAACCATGGAATGAGCATTCTTAGACATTGTATTTTGACATTGTCTTATCCTAATAGAAACTTTTCTAATACATGCTTAATCATCATACCGATCTCATCTCCAAGATTGACCCACTCAAATATCTTCTATCTAGAGCTTCCCTCATAGGCCATATGGCTAAATGGGTTATGTTTCTTAATGAATTTGACATTGAGCATATGGAGCATAAGGTAGTTAAAGGATAGGTTATCATAGATTAGCTAGTTGAAGCATCATTAACTTACACTTGTGCCTTAATCATAGACTTCCTTGATGAGTCTATCTTAACTCTTACAAATTAGATCACACTTGGAAACTCTACTTTATGGTTCCTTCACTAGTCATGGTTTGGGGGTAGGTATCTTGTTCATCACACCACTAGAGGACCTTATCTCTAATGATTTTAGGCTCAACATTCCCTATATTAATAATATTGTAAAATGTGAGGCATTGCTTAAAGATCTTAAAACAACAATCTAGTTGAACATTTGATATCTTCTTGTCTATGGGGATTTGTAGCTAGTTATCAAATGAGTTAACAATGAATATCAAACTAAGGATGACAAAATTACCCCTATAAATTTATGGTAGATAGATTCAGGCAATATTTCACATACATCCAGTGAGAATAGGTCAGTCTCACCTTAACAACAAAGTAGAAAATGCAATGAAAACTATTAGTTTCCTTCCATAGATGCCATAAGACAACCAACAGTGTGAAGTCCTGGTTGAGAAACTTTTGATACCTATTTACATGATGTGCTTAAAGATGAACTGATATGCAAGAGTGTTAGTCCCCATTCCCCTTAGTATCATGAAATTCACACCCACCTACATGACCAAACCCTACCACCTACACTTTCTCATAACCAACAAAAATCCTTTCTCCAATGTTCATCCCACTTCACCCTCCTTGGTGAAACATTAGATAGAAGGGTTTTGATGGCACCTTATTGAGATGCCTAAATTCATTAGAACCTACCTTCAGACTCATGGAAGTTCATGAATATATTTAGGTAGCCCACATTAGTGGTATGGTCCTATCTATGAAGCTTCACAGAATAGGCCACTATTGTCCCACTTTGGAAAAAGATGCATGTTAGTATGTCAAGAAGTGTCTTATCTTATCAATACCACAGGGATCTTATTCATGCACCATCATAAGATTTGCAGCTGATTACTAATCATTAGCCCTTTTCCATATGGGTTCTAGATCTCATTGGAAAGATTAATCCATCCTCCTCTAGTGGCCAATGTTCATCATTATTGCTACTAGGTATTTCACTAAGTGGGTCAAATCCATTCCACTCACCTACACCACTAGCCAAAAAATATCCAACTTCATTCTTCATCACATCATCTACCATTACAACATCCCCTTCACCATTATCATCATTAATGAATTGTCCTTCAAAAACCATGAGGTTCATGCCATGTGTGAACAATTCCATATCAAACACCATTATTCCACCCCTATTATCGTTAAGGCAATGGTCAAGAAAAGGAATCTAATAAAACCTTACAAATATCATCAATGATGTTGGTCATGTTTGGCACCTTCAAATTAACCCTACACTTTGGGCTTAATATATGAATATCTGCACACCCATTAGTGCTACTCCATTCTCCTTGGTATTTGTAGTCGAAGCCATCTTGCCAATAGAGATCAAACTCCCATAACTATATATCTCTTTACATGACCTCATAGATGATGAGGAGTATAGAATTTGATTGCTACATGAGCTAGAGTTACTTGATGAGTAGCACCTCAATGCCCTAAATCATTTGAAGGCTTGTTAGAACCACCTTAACTGTATCTATAATAAAAGCATAAAAGCTTCAAGAATTTGAAGCCGGTGACCTTGTACTTTAGGAAAATTAGAGAAACATTAATCGAGACCATGAAAAGAAAGGAAAGTTTGAGCGTAATTAGTTGGGTCCCTATATTATCATTACCAACTATGGATCAAGTGCATATCAATTGCCAACTCTAGATGGTTTGGATATTGATGAACCTATCAACATAATACATCCCAATAACTTTCATGCATAGTCTCTAGTAGTTCCCAATCAAAAAATCCAATTTTTCTTTTTAAAATATAAAAATATAAAAAATCCAAACAAGTACAGATAAAAATCATCTTCTGGTGAAAGCCACCCTGGGTAACTTGGGTAAATACTGTAATGTCCCCTTCCTAATCAATTCAGTTTGGTGGACAATTAACCTATCTAGTGGGATCTCGTAGGCTAATATGTTAGGGTTAGGGAACTTTGTGCGGATAGTTTATCTAGCAGGATGGTAGTATCAGATGTTTATTGGAGCTCTAGGGGTTATGATGTGTATAACATCCCTTTCTGAGGGGATTTTGGTTGAATTGTGCAATACTTACTATTTTTAGTAAGTCAATTTCGGGCATCAACTGAGCCAAGTGGTAGGGTTACTATATTTAGATATGTTGGTGTGAGAAGTGGATATTGACATTTTGATATTTGATATAGTCTAATGATCTTAAATTAAATAACGATAATTTATTATTTTATAAAGCTAAATTAAGGATTTAACTTTATCGTGATATAATACATTTTAATAAAGTGACTATAGGGGCACCCAAGTGATAAAGTAAAATTGTAAATGAAATATAAGCCAATGTTGGGATGAGAGCCACATTATGGGAGACATAAGGATTTTTAAATAAAATTAAATATTTAATTCCCCAACTTGGGCATGGGTTTTTGGAGGGAAAATAAAAGAGGTTTTTGGAGGCTCACTTGTTATACTTGATTTATGAAAATTGGTAACAACATATTGCTAGTTTGAATCTAGTCCATTCCATTGGCTTTGTGGAGAGGAAAACCTTCACATGGATCATCTTCTTCATTGGTGGAAGACCCAGCCTAGAGGATTTAATGGTGATTTCATATGTAAGGATCACATTTGAGATTATTGTTGCACATTTGATAGACTTTTGCCAAGGTTCTTAGGTATAATTTTAAGGGCAGATTGAATAAGTTGTAATAGAGATTAAGAAGGAAGAAATTATTCCACATTATTTCCTTCTTGTTGGTTGTAAACCTTCCCATGATGGCAGTACAGCTACAGCAGGGACGTGGAGGGTTTTAGGAGTGGCGTTTTGGGTTTTGGAGGAGTTTGCTAGCCATTTTGAGGCATCCATATCTATTCTATTCAACTCTACATCAGGTCATACCATTTGATGATGTGTTTGGGATGGTGGCTAGGGTTTTGAGGCACTAATTTGTTGTGTGTTTGTTGTCCATCAACTTTTATGAGTAACTAGGAAATGGGCATGTTGGATTTTGCATTGTAATGACATTCCATCAACTAGGTATCTTTGTTTTCAATGACATATTGCATTATCAATTATTTTCTAATTTTGGGTACCTTGAAATATTACTTTACAAGAATTATTTTAGTTCTATTTTTATTTGCAAATGTATCTATTGTGAAATTTTTTTCCTCATCTCTATTTATTTCTATAAACACTCTAAAAACTGAAAATAAACAACAAAAAAAAACAAATCAGACCAAGTGTGTATATTACAGTGGTATCAGGGCACATAAATTTCTTACCATCCTAGTGTGTGTGAGATCATGATGGGCCAAACAATGGCAATGGAGAAAAAATCGTGTGAAAGTGTTAGCCAAAATTGTGAAACACTTTTTTAGGCTTAGATTTAGGCTTGGAAAGTTTTCTCAAAATGGATATCCGTTTTCCCAAAATGGATATCTATTATGGAAACAGATATATGTTTCTTCAAAATGGTCTATTTGATTTTAAAAACTCCCCCCCCCCCAAAAAAAATTTAGGCATGGGAATCCAAACTTGCCTTTTCAACGTGAATGAAGAATTCATATATTTTTACAGATTTTCCTCGACTTCACCCTTGATGACACACTTTTTTGATCCAAATTTGATAAAATCAAAAGAGTATATTCAGGATGCTGTCAGGGTTCTAAAATATAATATATGTCTCATTATAATTTTAATAGGTAATTATTAATAATTTTCTATCTACACTATATCCAAATTCCTGAGAGACACACTTATTGAAAAACATCCATAACTTTCAATCTGTTTGACCTTTTTCAAATCTGAAAGTTGCGTCACACTCTACAATTCATTAGCTATAGGTCTTAAAATAAATTTGAATTTTATATTTTTTGACCAAGTTAGGTTGGATGGAAAATTACCTTTTAGTATTTTTAAAAAGTTGTAAAAAATTTCATAACTAATTATTTACTTACAAAAAAAATTCATATAAATATGTGTCACATCCGGGCATATGTCCTCTATTTGTATATAAAGATTCATTTTTTTTTCTCATACTTAGGTTGGCTAGAATGACACCTACTTTTAAAACAAATAAGCAGTGCCTCATTGAAATATCCAATTTTCACCAAATATTTTTTTTTTAAAAAAGGTAGCCCATAAACTACATTCAATTTCCTACAAATTTTATCACTACATATTTTTCAAATTATGTAGCTAACCCATTCGAATTTTCTCATGGAGTTGCTTAAGTCTATTTTTTTACTATTTTCCTTGCCACTTAGAGGTATTGTTTGGCCCATCATGATCCTGCACTCACCCATCCCATGTGGTTGAAGCAGTGAACATGCATAGATTTTCTTGAGGAATACAACCTTTACTCATCATTATAACTTGAGGAGAAATAGGTCTAATCCCAACTTTTTAGATCAAATGGAAACTAATAGATTTGCAGGTATTAACATGGGTAATAGAGAACCATAGGAAGCAAGCACCAGAGAAATGTTAAATGACCTTGCTAGAGGGCATCGAGAGTTACAGTAGAGTTTAGCTTAGATGGTGGCATTACTAAACCAACAGATGTTGGGAAATAACAATAATGGTGTGCACAATGTAGAAAACAATGGTGGTAGTAATGGGTATGGAAGGAATGACTAAAATGGGGATGGTTTAGTAAATAACAAGACTGCAAATCAGCATAGAAGAGATACAACAACCAACTCTAGGCCGCACATGCCTAACTTTCCACCAAGGATCAATGGGCATAGATTGAAGAAGATCTCACAGAACATGAGTTATAAGACTGAATCTTAGATGATTGGAGGAATTCTAGAATGGAATTGTAGGCTGCGATGTCCTTCTGTGATTACATGGACCTAAGAATTAAGCATAAACCCCATAGAGGTGAGAGATTACAGAACCAAGAGTTGCAGTGGAAGGTGGACAAGTTGTCTTTCCCGTATTTTGATGGGTCAACCTAGAAGACTATAGCTAGAGCCTGGGTGCATAGACTAGACACTTACTTTCAGCTCAATCCCATGCCTAATTACTTTTAGCTCAATCCCATGCCTAAGGATGGGGCTGTTAACTATGTAGCATTTCATTTAGATGGTGATGCCCATGAGTGGTGGTACCATGGGATAATCACATTGGGCCACAATCAAATCCTTTCATATGTGGAGTTTACCGAGAGGTTGATTGAATAGTTTGATAAGGATCCCAAATTGCACTTCAAGGAATTGGCACAACTTAAGTAGTGGAGATCTGTTGATGTGCCATATATTTCTGATTTTCAGAGGTTATCCATGATGGTGACTAATTTTTGAGAGAAGAGGTTGATAGTATTATTTGTTGATGGGTTGTTCGATCCATTAAGAGGCTAGATTAAGGCACTTAATCCACCCACACTTCATGAGGCAATAATGAAGGCAAGAGACATGGAATCATCCACTTCAAGAAATAAATTTCAGTTAAAGGGATTCTTACATAAGAAGGATAAAGACAAAAAACATTTTCAGCAAGACTCTAATCAGCCTAAAAATGAGACAAACAAATTGAGTATTGATTAGATCAATGAGCGTAGAAGGAAGAAATTATGTTTCCATTGTAGGGAACCATGGGATCCATCTCATAAATACAATATCAAAGCAAAGGACAAACAAATATAATACTTTTCAGTTGATGAAACAAATTTAGAAAAATCATATTAACATTCTGATTTAGAGGGTAGTGAAGAAGAAAATTCATAAAATGAGGAACATGATAGTGAAGGAGTGATGGATCATCTCTCTAGTTTTTATAAAGTTGGATCATTCAAGGTTAGAGGAGTGCTTTGTGGATAATGTATAATAACTCTCATCAATACAGGTGCCACACATAATTTATTGATGAGGGGCTTGTAGCCAAGAGGGGACTCAAAATAGAAGAATTTGAAGGGTTTAAGGTAATGGTTGCAAATGGATTCAAACTCACATGCACTCATAAAATTGTAATTAAAAGCGATACTCTCCCTTGCAAATCTGCAACACAACACTGACAGAAGCCTTTGCAAGAAGGCTGAAAATAAAATATTATAGCAGAAATATGAAGAGAATTTGCAACTTATATTTTATTGAATTTGAAAATGCATTACAAAATAAGGAAGCTTATGAGCTTTTGAGAATTAAACATCCAACACCTACAACAAATAAGTTTCTCCACCTTTGGACTCCTTCCCCAACATCTGGGTTTGTAGCCATTTTCTTCTTCCCACCTCTAAGAAAACCTATCACTTATTCCTATCAACGCTCTCTCATTTTTAAAAATTTTCTAAAATAGTTTCTGGGTTTCATGTAACTCCTTCTCGAATTTCTAGAACATTTTTAATTTCTTTATTTCAATAAGAAATAAGAAATTTATGCCCATTTTACCAAGACTAGGTTTCATAATTACGACCCATACATGCAACAACATGCAAAGCTTGGGGCCCACATGGTTTCATTAAAATTTCCCATGGTTTCACTAAAACCATCAACTAGAACCACCTCTTGGAAATCCACACCCTTCTTTGAGGTTACAATTTTGGAAATAAAAATAGGATTTGTTGACCCACTTATGATGGAATCTTCGCACCAAATTAGCCCCACCAAAGAGAAATTAATGCATATTCCCAAGTGGGTGCCTAGGAAAGTTTCTCCCTAGTAATGGAAGAATTTACAAATTACCAGGCTATTTTTCTTCAAAATTACATTTATTAATATACCGAAAGAAAATACATTTGTTGCAAATTTAAATATTATTTTCCAAAGCCCACAAACCTTATTGAAAATAAACCAAATTAAAATAACAATATTTTTGGTGATGCAAGATTGCCCATACACCTTGGATGCTCCATGGTAAGATGTTTGTGAGCATATACTCACAAATATGTGCACAAAAAAATTGCTCTCTTTTTCCTATTTTCCAGCATCTACCTGGAACACTCTACATCCTCCTCCACTTACTGTATCTTGTTCTCTCCTTCACCCTCCTGGGACTGAACCCACTACAACAATCCAACCACCTCCACCAATATGCATTCACCTCTTCATCTTCATACATCTCATTCATCTCTACAACATTCAAATCAACATTATTTTCATCTTCATAAAATTCAAGAAAATAAAGCATTACCTCATCTGCTACAACTTCCTTTTCACCTCCATCTGTAGTCAACACAAGCCATTCTTTTTCAACTACTACAATCTTTTGTTTTACCTCATCCTCTAGCATGAGTATATCATCTTCAATGTCACATACTTGAAATTCTGCTACACCTTCTCTTTTACCTATAAACAAAACAATGTTAGCATTCATTGGACCTTTCTTCTCTCATCTGCATCTTCTCTATCTCCTTATCATATTCATCTAACTCTTTTCCTTCAAATAAGATATCAATCTTTCTCATCTCCTCTTTAAGTAGGAGATCTTCATCTTCACCAAATTCTTCATCAAATATAGAACCGTCAAATTCCATCATCTGAACTTCTTCTGGACTACTCAAATCAACAATACTCAAATTTATTACCTCTTTCTCTTCATCTCCATTCTTATCTTCATTCTCAGCTGCAACATCTTTATCCTCTTCAACTACTGCAACCTTCTTCTCAATCTCTTCCATGCCTTCCAAAAGACATGCCTCAACTTCATATTCAAAAACTTCTTCCCACTCATCTTCTTCTTCTTCTTCAGTGTCACATGCATGACACTTTGCTTCATTTTTTTCTTTCCTGCATTCAAAATATCATTAGAAAGATAAATAAAATTATCACCTCTTTTATGAAGAAGTACGCTTCTACTTTCCAACTCTACTGCAATTTATTCCACTTGCTGCTTCAATTCCCTAAATTCTCTCTCTATCCTTCCTAAGTCTTTCTCTGATTTCCTCAAGTCTAGGAACTATCAGAATCCATCCAATAATTAAATTATTTTTTCTCATTCTCTTTTCCATACTCAAGGCTTCACAAGGCCTCAAAACATAGGTTTTCAAAACCCTCTAAATAGTTTTTATTGCAAGTTACATATACACATGCAACAATCTCTCACACAATCCAACCCTCGGGTCCTAGTGCAAACTACCTCACATTCAGTAGTCTATCTGCACACAAATCACATACACACCACCATAGGTCCTGTTACAACTACCTCCTATTCAGTGATCTACCCACAGACTCAAGAACAACTTGCTTTGATACCATTGATGAAAAGGGATGCTCTCCCTTGCACATCTGCAACATAGCACTAACACAAGCCTTTGCAAGAAGGTTGAAAATAAAATATTACAACAGAAATATGAAGAGAAATCTACAACTTATATTTTATTGAATCTGAAAATGCATTACAAAATAAGGAAGCTTATGAGCTTTTGAGAATTAAACATCCAACACCTACAACAAATAAGTTTCTCTACCTTTGGACTCCTTCCCCAACATCTGGGTCTATAGCCATTTTCTTCTTCCCACCTCTAAGAAAAACCCATCACTTATTCCTATCACCGCTTCCTCATTTTTCATCTGGGCATGCAAAATTTTTCTTCTCCAAAGCCCCTGTTCACCAAATGAGAAAGCATCAATATATAGAAATTGTGTGAGAAGAAACCACTATTGGTTTCTCAAAACAACCTCCACTAAACCACCAAGAAAACCTGTCACTTCTTCCTATCACTACTTCCTCATTTTTCTTAATTTTCTAAAATATTTTCTAGGTTTCATGTGCCTCCTTCCTATCTTTGTAGAACATTTTAAATTTTTTTATTTTGATAAGAAATAAGAAAGTTATGCCCATTTTACCAAGAATGAGTTTCATAATTGCGACCCAGACATGCAACAACATGCAAAGATTGGGGCACACATGGTTTCATTAAAATTTCCCAAGATTTCACTAAAACCATCAACTGGAACCACCTCTTGGAAATCCACACCCTTCTTGGAGGTTATAATTTTGGAAATAAAAATAGGAGTTGTTGACCCACTTATTATAGAATCTTCCCACCAATTTAGCCCCACCAAAAAAAATTAATGCACATTCCCAAGTGGGTGGAACCACCTCTTGGAAATCCACACCCTTCTTGGAGGTTACAATTTTCAAAATAAAAATAGGAGTTGTTGACCCACTTAACAGAATCTTCCCACCAAATCAGCCCCACCAAAAAAAATTAATGCATATTCCCAAGTGGGTGCCTAGGAAAGTTTCTCCCCACTAATGGAGGAATTTACAAATTACCGGGGTATTTTTATTCAAAATTACCATTAAATTAATATACCCCAAGAAAATACATTTGTTCCAAATTTAAATATTATTTTCCAAAGCCCACAAACCTTATTGGAAATAAACCAAATTAAAATAACATTATTTTTGGTGATGCAAGATTGCCCATACACCTTGGATGCTCCTGCATCAAATTGTTGGCCTAAGTATATGGTTGGGTGAATATGAGTTGAGAGATTATTTCTATGTGGTTGGCATAGGTGATACAGATGTAGTACTTGACATGCATTGGATGAGGACTCTTGGAGAGTTCACTATTAATTTGCATACTATGGAGATGAAATTTGACTTGAATGGTAAAAAGATAGTACTTAGAGGCATGCTAGATGGGGGTCCCAGATTATTATCCCTCAAGAAGATGAAGCATTTGACTAGACATGATGAAGTGGAGTGGAAAGTAGAGTGTCCCATCACGCCTATAGTTCCAAATCATTAGAAGAACAATTATAATCTAGATATTGAGAAGCTACTATCGAAGCATAGCAAGGTGTTTAGGAGTATTCCACCTGGGTACCACATGATAGAGGGTATAGCATGTGATAGAGATGGAGGAGGGTACCAAACCAGTAATTACTACACTATACAGACATCCTAAAAGGCTTAAGGATAAGATAGAAAAGATTATTATGGAGTTACTGGAGATGGGGCACATTAGACCTAACAAGAGCCCTTTTGCTTCAACAGTTGTGTTGGTGAAGAAGAAGGATGGGATAATATGGATGTGTATTCATTACTAAGATTTACATAAAAATACAATAAAAATAGGTATCCCATTCCTAGGATTGATGAGTTGATAGATGAGTTGCATGGTGCTTGTTATTTGTTGAAAATTGACTTGAGGTCAGGCTACCATCCGATCAGGATGAGGGAGGAGGACATAGAGAAGACATCTTTTAGATGCCACTTTGGTCACTTTGAGTTCTTGGTGATGCCTTTCAAATTGACCAATACACCAACCACTTTCTAGAGTTGCATGAATCAGGTAATTAGGAAGCAATTAAGGAAATTTGAGTTAATATTTTTTGATGATATCCTAATTTTAAGGAGAACTTGTGAGGAGCATATAAGGCATCTCAAGGATGTTTTGAGAATATTGGAGAGTGAGTCCTTGTATGCTAAGGAGTCCAAGTGTGACTTTAGCATGACAGAGCTTCTCTATCTTGGTCACATTATCAATGCAGAGGGAGTGAGAGTTGATCTTGAGAAGATCAAGGCTATTGTTGAATGGTCTACACCTATGAATCTCTC
Organism: Cunninghamia lanceolata; assembly: GCA_027924645.1. Taxonomy (NCBI): domain Eukaryota; kingdom Viridiplantae; phylum Streptophyta; class Pinopsida; order Cupressales; family Cupressaceae; genus Cunninghamia; species Cunninghamia lanceolata. The sequence continues at coordinate 3,794,754 of BSBN01000175.1, read as the reverse complement.
TTAGCTCAAGGGATTCTTTGGTCTGTATGGTTTTTATAAGAGGTTTGTTAAGTGATTTTCATAGACTACAGCTTCTCTTATAGATTTTATGAAGAAGGGAGATTTCGCATGGTCTGATTCAGCACATAAGTGTTTTGATCACTTCAAATAGTTGATGTCTACATGCCCTGTGTTGGCAATCCTAGATTTCTCCAAACCTTTTGAGTTGGAGTGTGACACTTCAAGAGAATGAATTGGGGCTATTTTGATGTAGGAGAAGCATCTCATAGCTTTAGAGAGTAGGAAGTTGAGATGTGTGGAGAAGAGCTACTCCATATATGACAGGAAGATGTTGGCCATCATGCATGCTTTGGCCAAGTTCAAACCATATCTAGTAGGGGAAAGTTCATCATCAAAACATATCACAATAGCATCAAATATTTTATGAACTAGAAAGATCTCAATGATAGGCAATAGAAGGGGGTGAGTAGACTACTAGCCTATGATTTTGACATTGTCTATGTTAAGGGGTAGAACAATGTAGTTGTTGATGCACTTTCCAGGAGGCCTCATTTGTGTTCTTTGCTTGAGATTGCTACTGATTGAAGGGAGTTGATTTCAACAAAGTATGATAAGGATTCTTAGGTAGATAGAATCATTGAGAGAACTATTCAGAATGACAAGTACATGGTACATAATGAGCTCATCATCTATAAGGAGAGAATCTATTTTGTGCCTACTTCACAACTAAAGCTCTATTGAAGAATTTTCATGATGCGCCTATGGCTAGTCACCCAGAGTTCTTTAAGACTTATAGGGAAATTAGGGAGAGGTTCACTTGGAAGGGAATTACAAATGAAGCCCTTAAGTATATTAGAGAGTGCCCTACTTTCCAGCATAATAAAAATGAGCACACTTTCTAGATGGTTCGTTTCATCCCTTACCAAATTCCTAATAAAAATGGGAATGTATCTCCATGGACTTCATCACTATGCTACCTAAGGTATAGAGCAAGGACTGTATATATGTTGTGGTTGATAGATTGAGCAAATTTGCACATTTCTTTTCTATTTCAGTGACACATACTACAGTACTAGTAGCTAATTTGTTCTTTAGGGAGATTTTTAGATTGCATGGGATGCCCAAGAGCATAGTGAGTGATAGGGACAACAAGTTCCTAAGCATCTTTTAGTTGGATCTTTTCAAATTGAGTGGGATTGAGTGCACTCCTAGCATGAGATACCACCCTCAGACTTATGGACATATAGAGATAATAAACAAAAGGGTAGAGGGGTACCTTAGGAGCTATGTGTCAGGGTGGTAGAGGGCTTGGATTAAATGGCTACACCTTGGTGAGTATTGTTACAATACAACTTATTATATCTCCATCAGGATGTCACTATTCATGGCCTTGTAAGGGTATGAGGCACCCAACTTATTGGATTTACTTTTTGGTGATAGTAGAGTGCCTAAGGAAAGGGACTTATTGTAGGAGAGTCAAGATGTTATGAAATCTTTGAAGGAAAACTTGCAGTAGGCACATAATCAACAGAAGTTATATGTTGATCAACATCGAATAGAGCACAATTTTGAGGTTGGGGACTTGGGTTATTTGAGGCTTCATCCATACAAACAATCTACTCTCAAGAAGAGTAGATTAGAGAAGCTTAAGCCTTGGTTCTATGTTCCATTCAGAGTGTCTAGGAGGATTGGAGAGGTTGCCTATGAGCTTGAATTACCAGCTAGTAGCATAGTGAGTAATGTCTTTCATGTATCCAGGCTCAAGAAGGCACTTAGACACAATGTAGTTCCCTCATCATAGTGACCACCATTAGATGAGGAGGGGAAGTTGATACTGATTCTAGAGGCCATTATTGACTCCCAAGAGTGGACTCTTCAGAAGAGGGTCATTAAGGAATTTTTTGTCAAATGGAAGGACTTGCCAGTAGAGGATGCCACATGGGAGAATGAATAGATTTTGTAGCATATTGAGTTGAGATTGCTTGAGAACAAGTAGTTTTGGGAAGGATGGACTGTATTGTCCCATTTCTAATCAGTTTAGTTTGGTGGACAATTAGCCTATCTGGTGGGTTCTTGTAGGCTAATATGTTAGGGTTAGGGAACTTTGTGGAGATAGTTTATCTAGCAGGGTAGTAGTATCAAATGTTTATTGGAGCTCTTGGGGTTATGATGTGCATAACATCCCTTTCTGAGGGGATTTTAGTTGAGTTCTCCAATGCTTACTATTTTTAGTAAGTCAATTTCAGGCACCAGTTGAGCCAACTGGTAGCATTGCTATATTTAGATATGTCAGTGAGAGCAGTGGATATCAACATTTTGATATTTGATATATTCTAATGATCTTAAATTAAATAATGATAAGTTATTATTTTATAAAGTTAAATTAAAGACTTAACTTTATTGTTATTTAATACATTTTAATAAAGTGACTATAGGGGCACCCAAGGGATAAAATAAAAGTGGAAATGAAATATAAGCCAATGTTTGGATGAGCACCACTTTATGGGAGACATTAGAATTTTTAAATAAAATGAAATATTTTAATTCCCCAACATGGGCATGGGTTTTTAGAGGGCAAATAAAAGAGGTTTTTAGAGGCTCATTATGCTTGATTTATGAAAATTGGTAATGACATATTGTTGGTTTCAATCTGGTTCATTCCTTTGGCTTTGTGGAGATGAAAACCTTCATAGGGATCATATTATTCATTGGTGGAAGACCCAAACTGAAGGATTTAATGGTGATTTCATATAGGGGTCACATTTGAGATTAATGTTACAGATTTGATAAACTTTTGCCAAGGTTTTCAACTATAATTTTAAGGGAAGATTGAAGAAGTTGTAATAGAGATTAAGAAGGTGGAAAATATTTCACATTCTTTCCTTCTTATTGGTCATACACCTTCCCATGCTGGTCGTACAACTCCAACAGGGGCGTGGAGGGTTTTAGGAATGGTATTTTAGGTTTTGGAGGAGTTTGCAGGCCATTTTGAGTCATCCACATCTGTTATATTCAACTGAACATCAGGCCATACCATTTTATGATGTGTTTGGAGTGGCAGCTAGGGTTTTGGGGCATTGATTTGTTGTGTGTTTATTGTCCATCAACTTTTATGAGTAACTAGCAAGTGGTTATGTTGGATTTTGCATTGTCATTGTAATGACATTCCATCAACTGGGTATCTTTGTTTTCAATGGCATATTGCATTCTTAGTTATTTCCAGATTTTGGGTACCTTGAAATCTTACTTTAAAAGAATTATTTTAGTTCAATTTTTTTTTGCAAATGTATGTATTGTGAAAACACTTTATGCATCTCCATTTATTTCTATAAACACTCCAAAAACTAAAAACAACCAACACAGAAAAATTAGACCAAGTGTGTATATTACAAGTACCATGGTGAAAACCTTCTTATAGGTGCCATACAAAAAAATAGATTCCATTATCTTCTAGGTCCTCTTCACATAATCCTATTCCATGTCACTCTATCTTGTCATCCCTCCACCCATCTTCCCTCCCTTGTATTTGACTTGGTCGTACATTGGGGGTAGTGCCTTGTGTCCTTCTTTGCAGAAATTCCTTTTGACATTCTCCCATCTATAATATTCGATGATTTTGATGTGTCTCCTAGGACATGATCTTGAAACACTTGTAGCATGCATGCATCACAATCCTCATACTCAACAAACTTAGCACAAAACTTACACCTAAACACAATAGTAAAGAGCCTTATCCAACCTCATTGACACACATTGGTTAAATCACTAACCATAGTGAGATTCATATTCCACCACCTCATCATTTGCCCTTGTTAGATACATCATTCCCCTCATCAAGAATCATCACCATTCAAACAATTTTCAAAACTTTGGAAAAAGGTAAAACCCATGTATGTCATTTGATTGTTGAATTTGATCATTTGTTCATCTCTTGACTTGTCAAATACCTCCTCAAGATCACCATAATCCATTTAAATGGAATTTCTTGACTAGTATACCAAGGCATGTCTTTTATTTCACCTTGTATGTTGTGTTTCTTGGTTCTCCGATTATATCTCCCACCAAATTTATCAAATGCCTTGTCATGTGTTGGGGCATCCTTTTATTTGTTTCACCTTTGTGATTCAGTCCTCTATGCATGGGAAAAATTGTCACCTCGGCCTTTATAACCTTCATAAAAATGAGTGCTATAGTAAATCTAGGTTGCTCGACACATTTCAACATTACCTACATTCAATTTCAAAATCATGTAATCATTCTTCTATCATTTTTATCTCATTATTCTATCATCTTTCCTCATTTTCTACACTCACATCTGTACACTCCACATCACTTTTCTACCATTTTTTTTATATATGGCATGAGTAAAAATAACAATCATACATCTAATTCATACCTATTACATCTAATCTATATTTCTTCCCACCTTCGTCCATTTTCCCCCAACCTTCCTTTATAGCCCTCTTCGCATCAATTTTCATTATTTCTCCTTTTGTAATATCACCCACACCATTTTTTGTCACACTTGATCTCTCAAAGGGCCATCGTCCTCCATTCTACTAATTTGATTTTTTCCAACCTACTAGGACATGTTGTCAGTGTCTTCACATTGAAATTTCTATATATTATTTTTCTTTGGAACAATGTTATATAACATCATCTTGAAGAGGGGAAAACTATAGACACCTAAATCCTACCATGTCCTAACATCACACCATCATACATATTTCATCCTACATCTCTTCTTCTAGCATCAATTTGATCAATAATATAATATTAATTAATTAAATCATCTTCTTAGCATTAATTAAATACATCACATCTTATTTATTTAATTAGTTAATCAATCCAACCTTCTTCTAATGTTCTAATCTTTAATTGAATAAATTTACTTTTTTAAATTATATCCATCATCTCTCACCATTCTCCAAATAAATAAATAAATGTGCAATATTTATTTAATTCATCTAAAATCCCCCTCATCATTAATTGATTAAATAACCCATTTAATCAACTAATTAATTATTCAAGCACATTTAAAAATTTCAATTAGCTAAGTCAACCTTACACATGGCTGAAGGATTACAGAAGGCCCCATTTATGCACATGTCTCCCAAAATCTCCATTTTTAATCTTGCCCCTCCATTTCAACTAAGAAAATCCTCACCATCCAAGTTTCTTGAAATATGGACCTAATCATGTGCACCAATGATAAGGTACTACTTGGTGGATTCTCATTATTCTTAGCTCTCAACCAACCCTAGCCCTCCATTTCTATGGTTTAATATTTTCCATCCATCATCCCAAAATAAAATCTATGAATAGAGCATCACCCAAGCCATTTCTATGTTAGTGTTGAATGTATGCAAGGTAATTCTATCCAAATGAGAGGAAATCAATTCAACAAGGTTGTGTTGGTGAGGCATCTCACTGGTTTCATTTCTTTTCTTGTAGCCTTTGCTCAATCTGAAGTGTTTGATTAGTGTAGGATAGAATAGATATATGTTTATTAATCTATTTGTATTTCATCTTGCATTTTATCACTCACACTAAGTGTATTTATCCTCTTATTTAGTAATTACATTTATTGTTCATTTATCAACCCAAATATTAAATCTAGATTAATTGTATAATTATGGTATGCATTTATTTAACTACCCTAGACTTATTTAAAATAATTTTATTCCTTAAAATATTAAGAAAAAACATAAATTCATCATCACTAACTTAAGGGATCCAAAAAGTGATATGGGCAATTTAGCCCGGATGAGTCTTGAGTATATGTAGGATGTCAAATAAAAATCCCTACCCACTTGGATAACATATTTAAAGTAGTGTACAAGAAAGAAAGAAAGGAAATAAATAATTATGAATTACATGGGTAAATTCAATGTCAAATAAATTAAATTGTAATTTTTTTCTTTAAATTAAATAGATATTTAGTTAACCAAAATGATCATTAACTTACAAAGTAATAAATTAAATGTGTATTCACAAGATTTTCCTTCCTAATATTACTAGTAACAACATCGAAAGGTGTTATTGAATGGCGCGTAAACACAAATATTGATATCCTATCACAAAATGGTTTTGTCTAGAAAAAAAATTTAATTATATCTCGATATTTGACATAACATAACATTTCAGAGTTTGATTAAAGGTTTCAACAAAATGCATTATTTCAAATTTCAATTATATTTCTGAATGATATAAATATAAACTAGAATTGAGAGATGGAAATTATGTTTTTTAGTGATTAGTTTTCTTAATATGTATTACCCCCTCTCTCTAGAAAATTATTGTATATAATATGGCAATTAAAAAAATTACCATTATAGACTTTAAACTCCAATATATTTGATATACTCTAAACACTAGAAATTATACCGATTAACTAAAATATTTTCATACAACTAAGAAATGCTCTTATATATTGTGGTCTTCTAAGAGATTCATGCATTCTCTTAATGCTTTTTAATTACTTTTTATTTAATACACACCATCATTGACAAGGCCTTAAGGAAGAGGAGAGTGGAAAACTCTCCTCAGAGGCAATGAAAGTCCTAACTTGGAATGTTAGAGGAATTAATGTCCCTAACAAAAGATGCCTCATCAAGAATCAAATTGATGAGGTAAAAGAGGATATAATACTCTTACAAGAATCAAAATTATCTTCAGAATGGGGGAAAACTCTTCAAACACTGGAATAGATGGGAAGCAATGACATCTCTAGCATACAGAGCTTTAGGGCGATTGACAATATTATGGTGTAAACACCTTCCACCTATGGAGGTCATATCAACAAGAGAACATTGGTTATTGGGTAAGTTCCCCAAACTTCTTCTTTCTAAAGATATTTAGATTTTTCTGCATGTATGATCCAATGAGCACATCTCAAAAATTCAATTAGTGGAAACATTTTGGTAATCTCGTAAAGATGATAAAAAATGAGGTATTAATTTTTAGAGGGGATCTTAATGTTGTGGTGGCTGATGATGAGAAATCTAGAGGAATTTCCCATCCTTCCATAGCACAGACTTATTTTAAGGATTTCATTGAGAGCAATAACTTGATAGATTGTGTCCGAAAAAATGGGAAGTATACATGGTCCAACAGAGGAAAATATTTTCTCAAAATAGAAGAAAGACTTGATAGATTTCTAATTACTGGTCAATTTTTTTAGGATAATTGGGAATGCATGGCAAACATTCTTCCATCGAGCAACTCCAATCACTTTCCAGTAAGTATCAAGATAGGAGTAGAGAATAATCCTACTTAGAAATATTTCAAATTCAAGGACATGTGGTTCAGAGATAATAAATTCCTCCCTTAGATGCACAAATGGTGGCACTTGACTCCCTTCATATAGGGTTCAAGGATGTTTCGACTAGTACATAAATTGAATAATGTGAGGAAAATAATTACTCAATGGAACTGCTCAGAATTCAAGAACATTTTAAAGGAAAAAAATAGAATACAAGAGGAACTGTGCAACATATCATCTAAGATAATACAATTGGGGATGAATGAAGAAAGGTATATTCAAGAGAAGTATCTAAGGAAAGAACTAGAGGAAATCTTATCTAGAGAGGAGGTTTTTTGGTGCAAAAAATCTAGAGAAGCTTGGTTGAAGGAGGGAGATAGAAATATGATATTTTTTCATTTGTCTACTAAAATTAAACAAGCTTCAAATGCCATACACAACATCAAAAAAAGTGATGGAGAGATGACTAGTAAGATCAACGAAATACAAGGGTGCCCAAGTCACAATACTGGTAATTCCCAAGATAAGCTTAGGATTTCTAATAGGTAGGATGTTGAAAAAAAGAAAAATGTTCATGGAGTTAATACTAATAAAGGTCCTCACATTTAGAAAGGGAAAGATGTTAGGGTCTCTGGTGATATAAACCTTTCTCCTCATACTTTGACCCTTAAATCAGGAAGATTTGTGGCTACTAGGGATCTTGACTCCCTTGAGAATATTTTTTCTCTCTGAGAGATAAAGGGAAGGGTGGGGATCCTTACATCAAATGCTTAGGTAAGAAAAATAAAAATGTAAAAATTAAATCTGCCTCTACTAAATTTAACCTTAATGCTAGGTTTATGGAAATTGAGCCACATGATACCATGGAGGATATATACTCTCGTGTTGCTACTATAGGTAGAAGATCAACTAGGCTTTCTAAAGCTACTCTTCAAAAGACTAAAAATAACACTAAAAGTAAAAAGAAGGGGGAGATATCTATTGAGGAGATTTCCTCAGACACTATCTCTAATGATATGCATGTGATGGCTAAAATTCAAGGAGAGGAGTTAGATTTAGAGCCTCTTGAGGAGATTTAGGTTGAGAAGGGGGTTGAAGAAGAGGAGAAGGATAAGAATAATGGGCATCCATAACAAGAAGAGGATGAGTTGAGGGAGGATGGTAACATGACTTTTTAATTTGACCAAGAGGATATAGGGGGTAACTCCTATGGTGAAAATGATAATGAAGATGTGGGAAATGATATTGGTACCTTTGAAAATGAATTGCGCAAGAGTGAGATGAATGTTAAAGCTAGCAGAGAAAATCAGATTAATGAGCTAGTTAAAAGAATGGAAGATACGGAAAAGGTCTTTCATATAAGAATGGATTTCACCATGTGCCAAGATAGTTGGCTCAATATGTTTGATATGATGTAGATGTATCAACAAAGGGTGGTTAAGTTGGAATAGGGTCTTAAGGAACTGGCTCAGTTCTCCAATGACATTATGAGGAAAACAATCTCTGATGTGAAGGATATTCGTTCTTAGTTGGAGAAACATAAGGCTTAGCAGGATAAGGTGCAAAGAGCTAGTAAAAGATAGAGGAAAGAGAAACAGAAGAGAGCCTCTTCTTGGGAGCAGATGATGGTTCAAATGCGAAAGGATTAGGATAATACCAATATCTAATCTAGTTGGTTGTCTATTTTTTGGTTTTTTTGTTGTGTCCTACTAACTATTGTTCTCTTGTTATGTATTTGCTAATTCCTTGGCTTGGTTTGAGTTATTATCAAGGTTTTATGGTTTTTATATGCTTTACTTGATGGATTGTTGGTTCTTTTGTATATTCATTGATTCCTTGGCCTAGTTAGGGTTATTATAAGAGTTATGGTTGTAATATTTTTCTTGATGGACTGTCGGTTCTAATCACTTAGTATATGGGATTGTGACCCTTTTCTCAGCTAAACTTAATCAAAAACATCAATGAAATACACCAAGAGGTAGTAAGATTTTGTTTTTTAGTCAAGAAGGATGGATCTTCTTCATCTTCAAATGACCTGAATTACAAAATTCCCAAACTAGTCATAAAGAAGCATAATGAGATGTTGTTTCAGGAATTTATGATTGAGGAAGCTCAAAATGTAGTATTTGCAATGCTAGGAGACAAAGTATCTGGACTAAATGGATTTAAGGGAATTTTTTTAAAAATATTTTGTGATATAGTTGTTGCAAGTATGTGCTAACTGGTGTTATCATTGATGTCAACATGCTTGTGTTGTCATTGGTGTCAACTGTGTCTTCTGATATTACTGATTATTGCTTAATTGAGTTGTCATAATAAAGTGATTAGAATTCCTTATAGAGGTGTTGATGACGTTAGCATATTGTTCCTATTGTTGGGTTTCCAAGTGCTTTTGAGAAATTTTTCTCTCCAAAGGAAATAGTGTGTTGTAGAGTATTCTGGCTTGCAGGATACTGTCTGAGTTTTTGCTCCGCATTTCTTTTGTGTTGAAGAACAGAGTGTGAGATTTGGATATGTTTCAGAGAAGTGTTTGAAGATGTTAAATCCATAATTTGGTGGTTTGGATTGATGTGCAATAGCTGGTATGTTCACCAGTTTGAAGACTGTAATTTACAACATTTCTATTATGTCCAGAGGTGTTTGGGAGAAAGTATTTTGATCCACATTTCTGTATAGAGTGGTTTCAGGTGGTGTACTTCTGGACATATGTTTATAAGGTCCTTATCTATCTTAATTCCAAAGGATTTGTGATTTGATGCTCTGAAAAGGAAGTCATTGTGTAGCAGAGTTTGATAGTGTTGTTTGTGAGTAGCCAGCGAACCTTCTTTAGGTGAAAAGTGTTGTGGATGATTTTTTTGGTTCTCAGGTGACTTAAGGTTGTTTGTGGATGTCTCCAGATCATGTTGAATGATTGTGCTTGGTCTTCAATTTATGGTTGTGTTCTTGGAAGTGTGTAACTAAAGATCCTAGTGTTAACACCAGTTTTGGGCGACCTTCTTGTTTACACTCTTTGCAGATGTGCTTCATGGATTGTTGAAGTGTGTTGAAGGGTGTGAAGATGTATTTAGGTCCAAACTAAGATATGAAATATTCTTCTTTCACCTCTTTACTTTGCAAGAATATTTAGTTCTAGACCTAGTTTGAATTGTGTATGTTTGTCGACCTTGGAGACTATTCCAAGTTTGATGATTGATATAAATAAGTGTAAAGGATTCGTATGAAGGAGCAGAGATGTGAAGATGAAGATTTTTGTGTTGTGAGGCAGCGAAGGTAATATGCATTTTACCTCACTAGAACTAAACTCAGGCATGTGATAGATGCTATCATATCAGTTCATGGTAGTGAGCCACCTCTTTTTGCAGTGAGCCACCACTTTTGGTAGTGATCCCTTTTGGTAGTGAGCCACCTCTCTTGGTAGTGAGCCACCTCTCTTGGTAGTGAGCCACCTCTCTTGGCAATGAGCCTATTACAGTGAGCATTATTTTGAGCAGTGAGCCCATGGTAGTGAGCCCTTTAGTAGTGAGCCTCTTTGTAATTCAATATTGATACTACATTATACTATGAGCTAATCCTCACCATGGTTTTTCCCTTTTAGAGTTTTCCACGTAAAATTTTGTTGTTCTCAAGTTGTGCATGGTGTTGATTTGATTAAGTTTCTGTTATCTTTTTTTCATGTTTAATCTTCATAATAGAATTAAGGTTTAAGCGAATTGATGTGGATGTGATTATGTTTGTGAGGGTTTAAATTTTTTGATACAACTGATTCACCTCCCCCCCTTAGTTGTCTTGTGTGTTCAACAAATTGTATCAAAGCGAGGGTTCCTTGGAAAGAAATCCTAACATCTTAAGATAGATTTGGGATGTGTTGTGATGCTCACGACATGCCCCATTTTACCTCTTAGCAAAATGAGGACCCCTACTGTGGCTGTTGTTTTGTGTTGTGTGTGGTCTTGCTTAGTGGTAAAGGGAAAAGAGGTAAAGGTTACAAACCATGTTGAAAATTGAAAAAAATTAGCGTTAAGTGCCAAACGGGAATAGAGGTGAATTCTTTGTCAAAAATGAATAAGGGTTGCTTTTTGAACCATTTTGAAATTCCCAATATTCTACAAGATATGCGTGTTTTTGGTAAAATGCATTATAGAAAGGTTTTGTATGTTGCATGTACAAGGTCATTTGTATGTGGAGTCATTGTATAAGTCACATTGAGTGGTCGAGTTTATTTATCATGGTACTCTGTATGCATGTGTTTAGTGTTTTATTGTTTGTATACAAGTTGGACCCGATAAGTTTTAGAAGTGGAGTGGATAAATGGCTAAGTTTGCATTGTATCTTGAATTGTATGTTTGCTGAAAAGGAAAGATACAAAGCAATATATAGCATGATATACATGACGTGGACCCGAAGAGAATATAAAATTTGGTTTTATTAAGGGGAGGAAAAAGGTATGTATCATTTTATGTATGTTGTATGATTCGGGTTTACATCTTTGGCATACATACAATGCGGATTTCAAAAGATAATTAATTCGGATGTAGGTGATGCATCGTACCTTAATATTTTTTTGGAAATATGCATTCGCTTTATATACATGTATGGATCCGAAAAGGTTATACAATACGGTTAAGAAAAAATGAAAAGTCTAGGATGATTGTATAAGAGTTTGCATGTATGAAGGCTTGTATCTAAGGGTAGATACAAGTATTGTTATTTGAAAAGGATGCAAGTGGGGTAAGTAAAGTGGGTCCCATAGGTTGTATCTCGTAGTTATATATTGCATAGATAGATGGATATACAAGAGCATATAAAAGCTGATATACAAGCAAAGATGTAAGGAACTGAGATATAACATAGATTTCAAAAGTAAGTTAAATAAAGGTAAGGGTTTGTATGTTTGGGCGATTGTATGTTAATGACATACAATCCTGATATACAAAGAAATGAAAGACATCGTCAGAGAGCTAAATGGTAAAGAGCATTTGTATCCATTTTACATACATTATGATATACAAACAAAAGATACAAGGGCGGATATAAAGAAAAAGGGTAACATTGTCTATAACCCGTTGGATGTAGGCTTGGCTATTGAAAAGATACAAATTGACATATAAGAAATAATATAGAAGGAGACATACAAGAAAATGCGATGTATGCAAAAAGTAAACTAACGGATAGAAAGGTTTAAAAATAAAACATTGAAGTAGAAGGCTGAGGCCATAGGTGCATTGATTCCTACAATTTATGCTGAACTAACACTGAAAATGGTAAAATTTAACGGGTGAGGGTAAATAAAAGGTTTTTTTCTTTCAGATTTGCATTGTTAAAATTAAAATTATAGAAAGAGGAACTGTTGCGGAAATTGAACAAAAATTCATCACAAGACGGAATCTCAGAAGTGGGAACAGAGTAGAAAATGGTAAAGTTGGTCAACAGTTGTAAGGTTGAGCTATCAAAAATATAGGTATTTATCTTGAACGCCATTACAGTTCAGTTAATTGAAAATGCAAAGTGATTATCAGTAATTTCATTTTAAAATGCAAGCAAATGTTAAATTACTGTGTCTGATAGTTAATTAGCTAGTTTGAGTTAAATAATATGAAAGTCAAAACTGGAAAAGACAAATGGGGGTTAGGGTAAATGTAAAAAATAGAAAATTCATTGTAAAACCCTAGGTAAGAGAGTAAAATGGCAAGTTAAAAAATGTGTTTTTCTATAGGATGGCCCCAAAGCAAAAAAAGGTGGATACAGGGGGTGAGGAAAAGATTCAAAAGGAAAGAAAGCCCTATAAAGAAACTGAGAAGGAAGAGTTGCCAATATACAGAGGGTACCCTTTGTTGCTCGGCACAAGCAGAGTCGGGACAGACACCAGCATAGGGAATTATGATGCGGATGATATTTTGTAGAGATCACAGCAGCTGATGCTACACCTAACATGAGGTGTATATGGGAAAGTGGATTATACAAAGCTACAAGTTTCCCATTAGCTATGGAAGCTAAGGACCTATGTCTGGATTGGATACACTTATATGACCTAGTTACCAGAAGAGTAATACACCAGGATAGAGTCATTGCAGACTTATCTACAATGGGGATTGCAAGAACATTTGGTCTAGAGATACATGAAAAAATGGTAGATATTGATATTGACTAGTACAATGAGGATTTCAATGATAATAAGAAGGATTGTAGAAGCAAGATTTTTTTATAGTTGGTATAATGCAGAGAATAAACCCAAGGTCGTGGCAAGAGTACATAAGATCCTACAAAGAATAAATTTTAAAGAGGAGATACATTTGATGATTACAATGTTAAGCAGACTAGTGGGATTAAGGGATGCCACTAAGTGTGAACCTTAGATGTTCATTGTTATACAATTCATGAGGGAAGCAAAGAAGGAACAGGGACAAATTCACTGGGCTAAGGTTATTAGCACAGCCATATGGAAACAGGCAATGTTAAGAAAACAAAAGATGATGGCTTTCTATTTGTCCTCGTATGTATTGTACTCATGTGCAACAATGGTTCAACCATATATATATATATGGGATTGACAAAATTGGAACCCTAGGGAATGGCCCAGACCAAAAGCTTGTAGATGACCATTATCCCAATTTACAAGAGGATAATGCATTAAGAAAGTATGCTTTAGTAAATGATGTATTTTAAACATACATGGTCAGAGTTTTAAGAGAAGAGCAGGATAAGAGATTATTTACAAATGCAGAGGATGTAATTTGTTTGCACATTTCATGGTACATTCAATTCTAGAACTTCACTTATATCAAAACTGAGGGCTTCGAAGGAAAACATTTAATGCTACCTAGGTATCCTTCTAACAAGTTGATTGTTTTAGAATTCTCAAGGCAAAACTTGAATGCCTTCAAAATGTATAAAAAGAGGTATAACAGGGGGAATCTTAAACTACCTTGGGCAATTGGTAGTTATTCCTATTCTAGCGAAGAATTGGCTGGCTACTCAGAGAAAGAGTTAAGGTATTAGGGGTTTGAAGAATTTGAGTTAGCAAGGAGGATTGATCCTTTTCACAGGATCCAAATGACTATTGATCCTAAGTTTAAACATCAAGTACACATTGAGGACTACTGGTCAGACTGTAAGAATGATAGAGAAGTGAGAAAGAAGGCTCATCAAAGGTTGACAGTAGAGAAAATGAGGTCCATGGGGGAAGTCTATGTACCCCCATAAGTTAAAGATGATGGAAAATTATTACACCATAGTTATGAAAGTGCCAGGCTAGATCCTATTGGAGAGCCTGATTGGTCATAGCCATGGACTACATCTTTGGACGCATTATCCAAACCTATTATTTTGTTGTCCAAGACATGTTTGAAGGATAGAATTGAGGAGCTTAAGGCTAAGGGAATTGAGCCTACATATATAAAGAAGGGAAAAAAGAGAGTGAGGGAGCATCAGGATGATCTTCAATGCTTTTATGAAAAGAAAAGGAAGATTGTAGAAGCAAAGATTATGGAGAAAGACAAAAATGCTACATTGATGGATCCTTATGCACTAGGGGTGACAATAGCGGTATAATTGGGCACATTTGGAGAAGCAAAGTCATTGATCCTTGATACCAGTATAGAGCAAGCACATGCTGCTAAAGAGTTAATAGGACAGAAGGTTATGAAGGCAATACCAATAGGGATATCTAGAGGAGAATCTTCAAAATAGAGTGAAGTTATAGGACCACAATAGGTAGGTGCTAAATTAAGTAACATACCTGATGCATCTACCTCAGAAGAGAAAAAACAAACATATGCTAAGGTTAAAATAGAATTGGCTGAAGAAACGCTGCATGGGTCAAAAATGTATGAAGCCAAACAAGTTACTAAAATTGTTAATGTTGAAGATGATAGCAGTAGTAGTGAGGTTAGGGAGGTAGATCCTGATACAGGAAAAAAAATTGGTATGGATGAAGAAGAATTGAGTGAATACTCTTATGAAGAAGAAGGGCAAAATGATCCAACATTTATGGAAATTGAAGAAAGCCCACAACCTGAGAAAGAAAATGTACTAGATAAAGTAGGAGAAGTAGATCCTTTCGAAACATTAGTATCACCTGAGATCATCAAAGAGGTGTAAGATGTAGTACACCAGATTGAAGAATCTAAAAAGGAGGATACACCTAAAAACGTAGTGAAAGAAACACAGGCCCAAACTGAGGAAGAAACAAAAACTAATACTTCTGGTGCAGACGTATTGGATATTCTAAATATGTATGGGAACACAGTGAAGAGGAAAAGAATATAGAAAATAAAGATGAACAAGAAAAAGATACAGGGGAACTAGGTAGGAATACAGGGTCACCTTCACATACAGAGCAAGCTGACACACCTCCAGATGTGTCAGAGAAAGTTGAAACAAAAGAAGAACCTATCAAAATATCAAGTAAACCTGATGAAAACAAAGAGGATATAGATAATGTTGCTGAAGGCAACATTGAACCTAAAAACAAACAGAATGCAAGGATATGAAGAATGAAGAACAAGAAAATAGGGAGGAAGAAGAGCAAAAGGAGCCTTCTGAGAAAAAAAATTTGGAAGGAGGTAATGAAGAAGGGGGAGATACTGAAATAGAGGAAGATGACAATGAGGGAGAATCAACAAAGCAAGATGATCCATTGATCATAGAACAAGGCTCTCAACTTCAACCCCCTCCACAACAACAACAGCAACAACAAGAACAGGTCGATACAAAGAAACCTCAAGAAGTGGTAATCAATGTAGAAAAGGCAATGGAAAGTACAAAGGAGGCTCCAGCCTGGTTACATTCGGAGGTCAGGAGAGAAAAGGTAGAGGTGCAATTGGTACCTATAGATATCAAAAGTTTATTGGGTGATGTAATGCCAAGAAAAGAAAAGAGGAAGGCCAAAACCATATCAACAATACAAAGGGGTCTAGATGGATCCAGAACATTGAATTTGGCAATACCACAGAAGGAGAAAGCTAAAGGAAAAATAATAGTATATCACTACAAGATACTCAATTTCAACCTAGGACACACAACAAGGGAGCAACATATAAGTGAGTGGGAGGATATACACCAGGCTACTACAGAAATGCTAAGGAAAGACAAAGATAAACATGAATATTTGAAAGGACACATTGTCCAGTTACAACAATTCATTAGGGGAATATTTGATCCCAATGCTACAATACCAGAGTTACCCAATGAAATAGTAGTATTTTCCAAAGATGAAGTCAAGGATATGGAAAATAAGAGGCTTGAGGTCAATATTTTTGAAGAATGGTTCAGAGCATTCATGTAAGAAGGAGAAGAGGTGATCAAACAAGCAGTGACAGGATGGGAGTTGGCTGCAATAGAAAAGAAAAAATGTAGTATGCTTATATATAGTTGTCAGTTTAGAAAAGAAGAATGTAAGTTTGAATTGGGGCAATTGGAGGAAATTGAAGAAAGAGAAGATGAATTAATACATGGAGTCATTAATCCTCTGATGGCAAATCAAGTACCACAAGCCAGGTTAGAGTTAGAGTTTGAAGATGATAGTCTTAGAAGATGCATCATAGTCACTCAGGGTTTAGAGGAGAAAACAGATAACATGATCAGGTTGCATAAGAGGATTGTTGAAAAGCTCATAGATCATGAATGCATGGACGTACCAGCATATGAACTCCAAAGGGCATTAAAAGAACTCAAGGCCATCTTTGCACCATGTCTAGAAAATCCTGGTGTGTATTTAAGTAAACAAATGATTGATTCAATAATGGAGGCAAGTGCCAAGATAAAGAAATATAAGAAGAAGATTGAAGGTTCAGGTAAAGAAGAGAAGAAATTCAAAGAAGGGGTCATAATGTAAGAATATATATGGACAAGGAGTCTAGGGGGAAATCACACCTTCATAGAAAGTGTCATGAATAATTTCATGATATATTTGGAAGAGTGATAAAGTATCAAAGAAAAGGCAAATAATACTAAGGAAAGAGTCAATTGAAAGGTATATACGGGTAAGGTCAACAAAATAGAAGAAGTCAAAGGGGGAATCATGTTTTGAAAATATTCCAATGGCATCCTTTGAGGCAAGAAAAGATACCACAAAGATATTTTGAGAAATGGTTAAGAAAGAATGTACACCCTTGATCAAGAAAGTATGAATACTGATCGTAGATTGGGTTTTGTAGCCATAGCAGTATGAAGCTTCAAATTCTATATAAGAAGCTCTGCTACTTGTATATTTTTACACCTAGATTTGTTAAAATAGTAGCTTGCATAAGTAATTTGTCAAAGTATTTGAGCAGAGAGATATTTTCTTTTACTTTAGAAGAGGAGGTTGCCTATGTCTACATTAAGGAATACACAAAATGTCTAGTTTCCTTATTGTATCTGTAAAAACATCTATAAGATTTCTAGTAATTTGATTAATGAAACAAAAGGTCATTCTTACACTGTAAATTTTGTATGACTTGGTGCTTTAAATACAAGTAAACTTGGAATTCTGCATCTAGTACAGAGTGTTTTCTGACTCTTACTGGTATTTGAAGTGTTATTCTTTGGAAGATTACAATCTCTGATGTAGGTTCGTGAAAATGCTCAGGACTATAATTTGAAGATTTGGATATGTTGATTTGATTAATTATTTATATTTCTTAAAGACATGACTAATAGAGCATTTAGATCCTACAGTGAAGTGATATTTAGCTTAATTTCTATAACTTTTCCCCAAACATTTGAAATAATTAGGTTAAACATAGAATCTGAAGGAAATTATCATACATTTGGATAAAGAATGAGGAATTACAGTGATATTTGATAATTTTCATATATAATTGAAAGATAAAGTTTGTTTTACTAAAATTCATGCAAAGCTTTGTGATATAATAAAGAATTTATGTAGAGGAATGAATACTTTGTTGATATTTGTAACAATCTGTATAATTTGAAGTCCAGTAAATTCTCAGATTACTTTAACTTATGTAAGGCCCCTTAAATATTACAGTTTCACATTAACCTGCTAAATTATCCACAAGGTCAAGAACTAACCATACAGAAACTTAAGATTAAGAATTCTTAGTCAATTCTTCATATCTTTCAAGATAGCTAAGGTTCCCTGTGAATTTTTGTTGGTTTTAGGACAGACAATTGAGAGGGGGGAGGGTGAATTAGTTGTCACAAAAACTTTCTTTACTTAAATCCTTCTTATATTTCTACAACATAATAATGATTCAATCATGGAAGCACAATGCATTAACTCAAGAGTAGAAACACAATAACACATATGACACCTAGATTTTAACATGGAAAACTCGGTTAAGGGAAAAACCACGGGGTGACTAACCCAAGATTGTATTCTCTGTTAAAAGAATAAGAAGAACAAAATTGCACTTGCCAATTAGGGCTCACTACCTGAGCACACTGCTCACAAGAGGCCCACTGCCTATAGGAAACACACTGTCTACAGAATAATATAAATATTACATACTTGAACTGGAGATTAGCATCTTCACCATGCTTGAGACAGTTCCATTTAAGCTCAACGCTTCTGCTCAGCTTTTCACTCTTCTCCTCTCTACCACTTTTTCATCTCTACCAAGGATACTTTGAAATGACTTCACAAATCTTATTTATACAAGACATCAACTTTGGGATAATAGTCAAAGTCAGCACAACATACTTTATTTTATTATAGAGCAGTTACAAAAATACAACTTGATTTGTTATAAAGACTTCATGCGTATCACCACACTATCGGCCACACATATCTGGGACTTCAATCTTCTTTGAGGAACATGCCATGCTTCCCAGAATATCTTCAAGATCATTCACAAGATGTGTAAAACATCTGGTCAGCCATGATTAGGAAGAACACCATCACTTGAGAGTAAATCTTCAATTACGAGCTCAATCTTCAATGTGGACCACCAACACGAACTAGACACAATCTAGAGACCTCCACAAGCTTGCCTTAATCACCAAGAACATCCACACCACTTCTGCTTAATGTAATCATTCGCATCTTCATCCATAACCTCAAGAACACAGTTTGTCATCACTGTCACATTAGAATAAATGCTTGCGGACCTCCAGACCATGAACCAATTGAGTTGTCAATTCACATTGGCTTCCTAAACATTCCACCAAATCCGCAGAACAAGATATTGCATTTCCAGATCTCACCGGACCTATTTTTGTCACTCTGTCACCTCTAAATAGCTACCAGAACCAATTTTACTCATATGGCCATAACTTCTCCAAATCTTCATGTGGACCTCTCAAATCTTGACTGGATTATCTTTAGACACATATCTACAAACCCTTTGATGTGCATTCTCTAATCTTCATCTAGATGGGATCTTCACTTCATAGAGCTTCACTATCTTCATTGTTTCTGATAGGACTAATTTTCTCAATATCCTCAGCACACAGCTCATCCAATTCTTGACATCAATGCAACAGGAGTATGTTGACATCAATGACAACACTGGTTAGGCCCATACTTGAAACAATCTCCCCCTTTGTCATTGATGGCAACATATGATGTGAAAAATTGTTTTAACCATCAAGACAAGAACTTCTCCTCACTAACTGACATAGCTCCCCCTATCAACAACAATCATTCATATGTCTTCTCTTTCTTTGCTCCTCCCCCTTTGATCAGCAACCACTTTTGTTTTTCACATGTCTTCTCTCCCCCTTTCGCATCAATGGGAAAGGGCACATACTTACATCAATACTTTAGAATCATACAGACTGCTCCCCCTGAGTGGCAGCTTCTTATCATCAATCTGGACCACAAGATATGACTGTGAGATCCACCGGACTGATGTACATCAGTGCACCTTAATTCAGAGCTAGAGGGGTAATAACCCCTAACTTCTCCCTGAGATACTCAAAAGAGGCCTTAGGTAGAGGTTTATTAAAAATGTCTGCAATCTAATCCTTTGAGGGCCCAAACTCCAATCTGACTTCATTCTTGTTCACTTGCTCTCTCAAAAAGTGAAACTTGATGGATATATGTTTTATCTTTGAATGCAACACCAGATTTTTTGATATATTTATTGCACTTGAGTTATCACAGAAGATTGTGATACGTTCCCCATACTCCACTCTGATGTCTCTTAGCATTTGCTTCATCCATAATACTTGAGTGCAACTACCTACTACTACAATATATTTTGCTTCTGTAGTGGACAAAGATATTGCCTCTTATTTCTTTCTCAACGAAGAAACCAATCTTTTCCCCAAAAAGAATGCACCACCACTGGTAGTCTTCCGGTCGTCCACATCTCTTGCCCAATCAGCATCTGTATATGCATGAAGAGAGAAATCATGATCCCTAGGATACCATAAACCATACTCAATTGTTCCCTTTAGATATCTGAGAATTCTCTTGATTGCCATGGCATGAGATTCTCTAGGATTAGCTTGGAATCTAGCAACAAGACCAACAACATTCATAATGTTAGGTCTAGTTTGAGTAAGATACAATAGTCCTCCAATCATTGACCTGTACTTTTTCTGATTAGCCTTAGGAGATTCATCATCTTTTCTCAGTTTACTCCTGGTTGCCATGGGAGTATTCATTGGCTTTGAATCTTCCATCCCAAAATTCTTCAACAATTCTTTCACATATTTGGGCTATGATATGAAGATTCCTTTCTTTGTTTGAGTGATTTGCAGACCCAAGAAGAAATTCATTTCCCTAAACATAGACATCTCAAATTCACTTTTCATTTGATTTGCAAAAGTCTTGCACATACTATCTCTTCCTCCAGAAATGATGTCATCAACAAATACTTCAACAATCAAGATATTTTCATGATCAATCTTGAAGTACAAGTGACTGTCAGTAGTACCTTTCTTGAAACCAATCTTTAAGAGATGTTTATCCAATCTTTCATACCAAGCCCTTGGGGCCTTTTTGAGTCCATACAATGCTCTCTTCAACTTGCAGACCATATCACCACGATCAGACAATTGAAATCCATCTGGTTGGTCAATGTATACTTCTTCCAAGTCACCATTCAGGAAGGAAGACTTGACATCCATTTGATATACTTTGAAATCCTTGAAGGCAACAAAAGCAAGAAATAATCTGATTGCTTCAATTCTTGCCACCAGAGAAAATGTTTGTTCAAAGTCAACTCCTTCTACTTGAGAATAACCCTTATAGACCAATCTGGCTTTATTTCTGACTACTTCACCATCTTTATTCAGTTTATTCCGAAAGACCCACTTGGTCCCAATTGCATTTTTGTTTCTAGGTTTGGGAAGAAGATCCCAAGTATGATTTTTCTCAATCTGCATCAACTCTTCCTCCATTGCTTTGGCCTAGCTTTCATCATTGTATTCTTCACTTACTATTTTTTGTTCAATCTTTGAAATCAGACAATACTTCTCTGAAACTTGAGCAATGTTTCTTCTTGTTTGAACACCTTTTCTTCTATCACCTATGATCTAGTCTTCAAAATGATTCAGTCTTACATACCTAGGAGTTTTGGGAATTTCTTGCACTTCTATTTCTTGGAAAGGTTCATTCAAACTTATCTCTTCTTCCTATATTTCAGGATTATCTAGATCAGTCTGAATTTGAACTACAGAAGGGGCTAGATCTTCTTGGACCAGAACATCATTCTGATCATCTACTTCATACTCATAAAACCTTGAGGGATTTTCAATGCCTTCATCAACCTTCACATTTGTACTTTCTACAATCTTTCTTAATCTCTTGTTATAACACTGATATGGTTTTCTTTGAGTAGAGTAACCCAAGAATATTCCTTCATCACTTCTAGCATCAAATTTGCCAAGTCTTCATCTCTTTTAATGTAACATTTACTATCAAAGACTGAAATACTTCATAGTAGGAGTGATGCCAAACCAAATTTCATAAGGGGTCTTACCAGTATTGCTTATGATTTGTACTCGATTAAGAGTATAGATAGTAGTGCTTACAACTTCTCTCTAGTAGATCTGAGGGACATTTACTTCCATCATCATGGTTCTAGATGCTTCCTGGATGGTCTAGTTTTTTCTTTCCACTACACCATTCTACTATGACTCCTTGGAGAAGATAACTATCTCTTTATCCCATGTCTCTCACAAAATTCTATGAGCTCTCTGGATGTGAATTCACCACCTCTATCAGACCTAAGACATTTTATGTTTAACCTAGTTTCATTTTTTTCCATAGCCTTGAATATTTTGAACTTCTCCAGAGCTTTAGATTTCTCTTTTAGGAAAGTCACCCACATCATCCAAGAGCGGTCATCAATCAGTAACATGAAAGATCTATCACCTTGTAGACTCCTGACTCTTGTTGGTCCACATAGATCAGTGTCTACTAAGTCTAACAATCTGGTAGAAGGTTGTTCCTTACTTTTAAATGTGACTCTGCTCTGCTTACCCAACTGACATTCTTTGCACAAACTATTATTAGGTTTCACTAGTCTTGGAAGATCTCTTACAACTTGAGTGTTTCTTATCTTGACGATATTATCAAAATTTACATGACACATTCTCCTATGCCACAACCTTGTGTTTGTAAGCAGGAGATAAGGATCTAAGAACTTTGGTGACAATCTCATCTTCATCCAAGGTTCCACCAGCACATCTAATGCCACAAACAAGCTCATTTACTTTTGGCATAAATGTAGTGATATTCTCACCTTCATTCATCTTCAAGTTTTTGAATTTTCCTTTCAGACTTTGTAGCTTGGCACATTTAACATATTTGTCTCCTTCATGCAGAACTGCCAGCTTTGACCAAATTTCATATGCAGTTTTTAAATCCATAACGTTTGTCAGCTCTGAATCAGATAAGGCACTTAGTAAGGCTTCTTTAGCTTGAAGATTATCTTTAGCATCTTTGATTTCATCTGTAGTTGTCAGACCATTCTTTGGAGGAATATACTTCTTTATAGTCATGTTCCAATATTAAAATCCAATACATTACAAGTGACATTCCTTGCAGATTTTCCAAAGAGTGTAGTTTGTTCCATCAAACCTCGAACTATCCTTTTTGTAGGAAGACATCCTAGATCTCCTCAAGCAGTTAACCTCTTTTAGAGGAACTTAGCTCGATACTAATTGTTGGTTTTAGGACAGACAACTGAGAGGGGGGGTGAATCAGTTATCACAAAAACTTTCTTTACTTAAATCCTTCTTATATTTCTATAGCATAATAATGATTCAATCATGGAAGCACAATGCAATAACTCAAGAGTAGAAACACATTAACATATATGACACCAAGATTTTAATGTGGAAAACCTAGTTAAGGGAAAAACCATGAGGTGACTAACCTAAGATTGTATTCTCTGTTAAAAGAATAAGAAGAACAAAATGGCACTTGCCAATTAGGGCTCACTACCCAAGCACACTGCTCACAAGAGGCCCAATGCCTATAGGAGACACACTGTCTATAGAATAATATAAATATTACATACTTGAACTAGAGATTAGCATCTTCACCATGCTTGAGACAGTTCCATTTAAGCTCAACACTTCTACTCTGCTTTTCTCTCTTCTCCTCTCTACCAAGGATACTTTGAAATGACTTCACAAATCTTATTTATACAAGACATTGACTTTGGGATAATCATGAAAGTCGACACAACATACTTTATTTTATTATAGAGTAATTACAAAAATACAACTTGATTTGTTACAAAGACTTCATGTGTATCACCACACTGTCGGCCACACATATTTGGGACTTCAATCTTCTTTGAGGAACATGCCATGCTTCACATAACATCTTCAAGATCATCCGGAAGATGTGTAAAACATTCGGTTGGCCACGATTAGGAAGAAAACCATTACCCGAGAGTAAATATTCAATTACGAGCTCAATCTTCAATGCAGACTGCCAACATGAAATCGACACAATCTAGATACCCCCACAAGCTTACCTGAATCACCAAGAACATCCACACCACTTATGCTTACTAAAATCATTCACATCTTCATCCAGAACCTCAAGAACATAGTTTGTCATCACTGTCACATTAGAATAAATGCTTGCGGACCTCTAGACCAAGAACCTATTGAGTTGTCAATTCACATTGGCTTCCTAAACATTCCACCAAATCTACAGAACAAGATATTGCATTTCCATATCTCACCGGACCTATTTGTGTCACTTTGTCACCTCTGAACAGCTACCAGAACTAGTTGTACTCATATGGCCATAACTTCTCCAAATCTTCAAGTGGACCTCTCAAATCTTGACTGGATCATCTTTAGACACATATCTACAAACCCTTTGATGGGAATTCTATGATCTTCATCTAGTTGGGATCTTCACTTCATAGAGCTTCACTATCTTCATTATTTCTAATAGGACTAATTTTCTCAGTATCCTTAACACACAACTAGTCCAATCCTTGACATCAATGACAACACCAGTTAGGTCCATACTTGCAACAATTTTAACTTTTGTTATTAATGTGTAAAAACAATCATCAACAAGATGGTGCACAAGAAAGACATTCCTCAATTTGATGGAACCAACTATGCCTTCTAGAAGGTATGAATACAAATTTATCTTATTTCTCTTGGTTACAATGTGTGGAGAATAGTTAAAGATAAATACACTATACCTGATAATGATCTAAAGATTGCAATGGATATTAGGGCTTATGATACTAATGGTAAAGCTATAAATGCTCTACTAAATGCTCTATCTAGTACTAAAATGGCAAAAGTGTTGGATCTAGAAACTACTCATGAAATTT
The DNA here is from genome assembly GCA_027924645.1 of Cunninghamia lanceolata. Taxonomy (NCBI): domain Eukaryota; kingdom Viridiplantae; phylum Streptophyta; class Pinopsida; order Cupressales; family Cupressaceae; genus Cunninghamia; species Cunninghamia lanceolata. Next base: position 3,769,782 of record BSBN01000175.1, on the reverse strand, counting down.
GGGGAAAATTAAAGAGTATATATGAAGGTGATGATTCTATTAAGAAAGCCAAGATGCAGAACTTGAAGTCTAGATATGAAACTATGGGGATGTCCGAAGATGAGAACATAACAAGCTAAATGCAAAAGGTTGATGAAGTTGTCAACAACATCAAAGGTCTTGGTGGAACTCTAACTGATGAAGAAGTTGTGAATAAAATACTTAGAACACTTCCCAAGTATTATAGTCATAAAGTGTCTGCCATTGAAAAATTGGTAGATACGAGCAAGATTTCAAAAGGTCAATTGCTTGGAAAACTACTGCTTTTGAGATAAGAGAAATTGGCACTACTAATGGCCCTGTGAAAGTCGAGACTGCTTTTAAAGCCAAATTAGAAAAGGCTATTAGATCAGATAAGTATGCTATGGAATGAGATGAAGAAGACTTTGATGAGATTGAGGCAACCTTTGTAAACATAATGAAAAAGGGAACTACAAAGTTTAGATGTATGTTACCTTTCAAATGTTTCAGTTGTGGTAATGTTGGCCATTATGCTTCAAGATGTCCTGATAGAACTTTGAAGATCAAGAACAAAGAAGGTAGAGGTAAGATCGTAAGGAAATGTTACTATGTTAAAGATGATGAAGGTGTAACTGATGATGAATCTGATTTTGAAGATGGTAATGCTAGTGAATGCTTGTTTATTGCTATAAAAGAAGAACCTTCTTCTACTAACCTTGCAAGTTGTGTGAAGGAAGGAAGTCCAGGAGAAGAGAAAGAAATGTCTACATTTCATGCTAGAAAGGAAAAGGATGAGTGGGTCATTGACAATGGATGTTCAAATCACATGACAGGAGATAAGAGTAAGTTTGTCAAATTGGAAAAGTATGATGGAGGACTAGTTATATTTGGTGATGATGCAGCTGGTAAGATTTGTGGAAAAGGGTCAATTACTTTTGATGGCAAACATAATACAGATGATGTTCTTTATGTCAAAGGCTTAAAGTATAATCTTCTAAGTGTTTGATAGATGTCTAACAAAGGATACAATCTAATGTTTAAGGACAATAGATGTGATATAAGGAAAAACTCCAGAACAATAATTACTGCTGGTAAGAAGACTCGTGGTAATGTTTATCATTTGAAAGGTACTGATGATTATTGTCTATTGGCTTAGACAAATGAAAGTTGGTTATGGCATAGGAGAATGTGTCAGATTAACTTGGATAATCTGGTGAGAATAAGCTCAGTTCAAGTTGTAGGAGACCTGCCTAAGATTGTGAAGCCTACTAATGCCATTTGCAAAGAATGTCAATTTGGGAAGCAAACAAAGATAAGTTTCAAAAGCAAAGAAAAAACCTCTACTGGCTTGTTGGAGTTGGTGCATACAAACTTATGTGGTCCTACAAGAATCATAAGTCTACAAGGTGACAGGTACTTCATGCTGCTCATTGATGATTATTCAAGAATGACTTGTGTTACTTTTCTTAGAGAAAAAATAGAAGCCCTAGACAAGTTTAAGGCATTTAAAGCAATGGTTGAAAAGAAATGGATTTGAGAATCAAGCGTCTGAGGTCTAAAAGAGGTGGTGAGTTTACTTCAAATGAATTCAATGCTTTTAGTGAATAACATGGGATAAAGAGACAATTGTCTGCACCTAGAACTCCTCAACAAAATGGAGTAGTTGAAAGGAAGAATAGAACAGTTCAGGAAGCTGCTAGAACAATGATCAAAGAAGCTGACCTTTTGGAAGTATAATAGATAGAAGCTATTCATACTTATGTCTACATTTAGAATAGAGTGCAAGTAAAATCAAATGGAACAAAGACACCTTATGAGTTGTGGTATGGAAGAACTCCTACTCTCAAGTATTTTAAAGTTTTTGGAAGTAAATGCTATATCAGAAGAGATGAAGAGTTGGGAAAGTTTGATGCTAGATGTGATGAAGGCATATTCCTTGGGCACTCTACTAAGATCAAAGCCTACCAGTGCCACAACAAAAGTTTGAGGATGATTATTGAAAGTGCAAATGTAAAGATAGATGAAGATATTCAAAAAATATCAAAGCCTAATGGATATGAGCTAGATGAGACTGCCGATACTAAAGCAGTTGAAGAGGTCAAAGACAAGGAAGTTTAGATTGATGAAGAAGAAGCTCTAAAAAGAGTTCCTAAAACCCCTAATTATGTGAAAAAGAATCACTGAGAGGATCAAATCATTGATGACAAAAACAAAGGAGTTCTGATAAGAAGAAGAGCTATAGAAGAACAGGTAAATCTCTATTTAATTTCAAAGGTTGAACCTAAGACTATCTTTGAAGCATGTAAAGATGAACATTGGGTCAAGGAAATGGAAGAAGCATTGATGTAAATTGAAAAGAACAAGACTTGGGAACTTGTCCCTAGGCCTACAAATAAGAATGTGATTTGAACAAAGTGGGTTTTCAGGAATAAGTTGAATGAGAATGGAGAAGTGGTAAGAAACAAAGCTATACTTGTATGCGGAGGCTACTGACAAGGGGAATGAATAGAGTATGAAGTAACTTTTGGTCCATTGGAAAGATTGGAAGCTATCAGGTTGTTTAACACAAGGATTTCAAAGTATATCAAATGGATGTAAACTCTAGTTTCCTATATGATGAGTTGGAAGAGGAAGCATATATAGAGCAACCAAATAGATTTTAGTTATCAGACAAGCTAGATATGGTATGTAAATTGAAGAAGGCATTGTATGGACTAAAGTAAGCTCCCAGAGCTTGGTATACTAGATTAGACAAGTATTTGTTGTAGTAGGGATTCAGTAAATGGTCTGTAGATAGTACTTTGTACATCAAGGTAAGAAAAGATTAAATTTTGATTATTGAGGTCTATGTGGATGACATAATCTTTGGTGGAAATGAAGGTATGTGTAAGAACTTTACAGATGAGATGCAAAAAGAATTTGAGATGTCAATGTGTAGTGAGATGAAATTCTTTCTTGGACTGCAAATTAGTGAGATAGATAAGGGTATTTTCATTTCACAATCAAAGGAATTGTTGAAGAAGTTTGGAATGGAATAATCTAAACCATTTTGTACTCCCAGGATAACTACTTGCAAGCTGAGAAAAAATGATGAATCTCCTAAGGCTGATCAGAGCAAATATAGATCAATGATTAGAGGACTGTTACACCTCACTGCTACCAGACCAGATATCATGCATGCAACCTATCTTGTTGAAAGATTTCAAGTAGATCTTGGAGAGTCACATGTCATGGTAGTAAAGAGAATATTCAGGTATTTGAAGGGCACTCCAAATCATGGTTTGTGGTATCCTAAGAACAATATGACTTGAACCTATGTGCCTACACATATGCATATTGGGCCAGATGTGTAGATGACGGGAAAAGTACAAGTGGTGGTGTGTTCTTTTCTGGAGACATAGCTGTGTCATGGCAAAGCAAGAAGCAAGATTCAGTATCCTTATCTACTACAGAGGAAGAGTACATTGCAACAACATCATGTTGCACACAAGTGCTATGGATGAGACAAACTCTGAAGGATATCAGGGTTGAGTATGATGATCCAATTCCTATTTTCTATGATAATACCAGTGCCAATAAAACTTCAAAGAACCTAGTGATGCATTCAAGGACAAAGCATATTTCTATTAGGTATCACTTTCTGAGAAAGAAGGTTGTAGACAAAGAAGTGAAGCTTGATTATGTGCCTACAAAGCTTAGATTTCTGAAATATTTATGAAGGGTCTTCCTAAGGATACATTTGTGTATCTCTAGGAGAAGTTAGGGGCTATTGGTCCTCATTTGTTGAACTAGATGCATAAGGAAGTGCATCACTTTAGTGTGATTCAGGGGTCATTCTTTTCTAGACTAATGATGGAGGCTACCTCTCAGGGAGAGTAGGTAGTGACATTGAAGAGTGTTTTAGTAAGAGGGGAAGTATTTAGAGCAGTTAAGAATAAGTACAAGTATGTACAATATCATATTAAGGGGGAGAAAGCTTAAGAAAGGTGAATCACCCTTTACCATTGATGTCAAAGGGGGAGAGAGTTCATGTGAAAAACAAAGAGAGACTAAGATGTATAAAATAAAGGGAGAGAATGAGATTAGTGTAGAATTGTGTCATGATGGTTTTTCACATCATATGTTTCCATAAATGACAAAGGGGGAGATTATTGCAAGTATGTGTTAATCGGTGTTGTCATTGATGTCAACATGCTTGTGTTGTCATTGGTGTCAACTTTGTCTTTTGATATTGCTGATTTTTGCTTAATTGAGTTGTCATATTAAAGTGATTGGAATTCCTTATAGAGGTGTTGATGATGTTAGCATATTGTTCCTATTGATAGGTTTCCAAGTGCTTTTGAGAAAATTTTCTCTCTAGAGGAAATAGTGTGTTGTAGAGTATTCTAGCTTATAGAATACTGTCTAAGTTTTTGCTTCACATTTCTTTTATGTTGAAGACCGGAGTGTGAGATTTGGATATGTTTTAGAGAAGTGTTTGAAGATGCTAAATCTAGAATTTAGTGGTCTAGATCATTGAGCAATAGAAGTTATGTTCACCAGTTTGAAGACTGTAATTGACGGTGTTTCTGGGTTGTGCATAGGTGTCTGGGAGAAAGTATTTTTCTCTACATTTCTCCATAGAGTGGTTTTAGGTGGTACTATTTTGGAAATATGTTTATAAGGCCCTTAGCTATCTTCATTCCAAATTATTTGTGATTTCATGCTCCGGAAAGTAAGTCATTGTGTAGCAGAGTTCGATAGTGTTGTTTGTGACCAGACAATGAACCTTCTTTAGGTGAAAAGTGTTGCAGATGATTTTGTTGCTTCTCAGGTGACTTAAGGTTGTTCATGGATGTCTCCAAATCATTTTGAAGGATTTTTCTTGGTCCACAAGTTATGGTTGTGTTCTTGGAAGCATGTGCCTAAAGATCCTAGTGTTAAAACCAATTTTGGTCGACCTAGTTGTTTACACTTTTTACTGATGTGCTTCATGGATTGTTGAAGCATGTTGAATCATGTGAATATGTATTTAGGTCTGAACTAAGCTATGAAATGTTCTTCTTTCATCTCTTTTCTTTGCAATCTTGTTTAGGTCCAGACCTAATTTGAATTGTGTATGTTTGCCGACCTTGGAGACTATTCCAATGGTTGTAGAATGTGTTTTAGACCTTGATGTATGTTCAAAGGTTGATGATTGATATAAATAAGTGTAGAGGATTTGTGTGTAGGAGTGGTGATGTGAAGATGAAGATGTTTGTCTTGTGGGGCAACGAAGGCAATATGTATTGTGCTTCATTGGAACTGAACTCAGGCATGTGGTAGATGCTATCATATCAGTTCATGGTATTGAGCCCTTTTGGTAGTCAGCCATCTCTTTTGGTAGTGAGCCCTTTTGGAAGTGAGCCACCTTTCTTGGTAGTGAGCATTCTTTTGGGTAGTGAGCCTAGGGTAGTGAGCCCTTTGGTAGTGAGCCTCTTTGTAATTCGGTATTGATACTACTATATATTGTTAGATAATCCTCACTGTGGTTTTTCCCTTTTAGGATTTTCTATGTAAAATTTTGGTCTTCTCTTGTGCATGGTATTGATTTGATTAAGTTTCTATTATTTGTTTTTCATGTTTAATCTTCATAAAAGAATTAAGGTTTAAGTGAATTGATGTGGATGTGATTATGTTTATGAGGGTTTAAAGTTTTTGATACAACTGATTCACCCCCCTCTTAGTTGTCTTGTGCATTCAACAATAGTAGGTAGATATGTATACCTAGTAGTCAAAGAATCCAAGAAATTCAAAAACATCCTCAAAGAAATGAAAAGGACAAACATAATGCTAATAACTAATGTCAAAATGCCATTCTTATTCAAAGAATTAAAACCAATTTCTTTATGCAACTTTATTTACAATATCATCACCAATATAGTGGCTATAAGGTTAGCCTCAATCCTCTCTCAATTGATCTTAGAAGAGTAGGGGGCTTTGGACCAAGAGAAGTTACAACAGAGGGGGCCATAGTGACTCATGAACTCCTACATTCAGTAGGAGAGAATACGATTCTAGCAATGGTAGTCAAATTGGATATGGCTAAAGCATATGACAGAGTAAAACGGGGATTCTTAAGTAGTATACTTACAAACTTTAGTTTCTCTAGCCAATGGAGAAAGTGGATAATAACTTGCATTTTGGGAACAAAGTTCATGGTATTGATAAATGGAAAGAAAATAGGATCTTTCAAATCCTCTAGGAGCCTATGTCAAGGGGATCTGCTCTCTCTATATCTCTTCATACTAATGGCAGAGGCACTATCATGGACAATCAAGGGAGCAAACCAAAGACACATCTAGAGGGGCATATGATTGAAGAACATAGATGAATCCTTCACTCATGCACTATTTGTAGATGATACAATTCTCTTTGGTCAAGCTATAGTTTCAGAAGGAAAAATAGTTAAAACCGTAATTGATAGATATTGAAAGGCATTAGGCCATGTAGTCAAGTCAATGAAATCCAAGGTATTTCATCTCCATTCAACTCCCAAGAAGCAAAAATAGATTTTGAATATAGTGAATTATAAAATAGAGTCCTTGCCAAATACATATTTAGGAATCCCAATGTTCAATGGAAGATGGAAGAAAGAACTATGGAAGGATATCCTACTTAGTATACAAAAGAAAATAGGGTCTTGGAAAGGTAGATGGCTGACATTGGTGGGGAGGCTAACAATGGCAAAAGCAATACTAGTAGCCATTCCAATATATTTACTTTCCATTTTGAAAATTCCAAAGGCATTATCTTAGAAATGGAAAAAAATATTTAAATAATTTCTCTATCTAGGAAATGTAGATAAAAAGAAAATACAACTAATAGCATGGGAAAAAATATGAAAGCCAAAGCACAGGGGAGGAGTAGGTCTACTCAGTGTAAATCTTAAAAAACAGGCCTTGGGTGCTAAATTAGTTTGGAAAATGTACAAGAAACCTAAATCCAGGTGGGCCAAATTGATGCATTCAAAATATTTAGATATCATGGACAGGTTAAGGATCCTTCTGGTAGAAAACCCCCCAAAAGGATCAAGCATACAGAAATTTCTTGTAAATAGCAGGAAGGTAATTCTACCTCAACTCACTTGGGTAATTCACAATGGCACCAAAACTAAATTTTGGGAGGATTCATTGAATGGGTGGACAAAACTATGCTTGAGAAAAGACTTAAGAGAAGCACAGACATATTTAAAACAACACTAGGGAGAAACTGTACAAGTGTATTTCCAATCAGATCAAATGACTAGAACAAGAAAGGCTCATTGCAGAGGTTTAGCAAATTGTAATTTTCCCTCAACCCAAAAGAAAATTCTAGATGACATATTGGAGGTACAGACACCATTCATATCTCATCAAGAGGATGAAATTTAATGGACAACAGATAATTCAGGGGTCTATCCAGTAAAACAAGGATACAAATACCTAACACAATCCATAAAACTAGATTGACCCCATAATCTCTATTGGAATGATGTTATTCTCCCTAAAGCAGGAACTTTTACATGGCTATCCCTCCATAAGAAAATTCTAATGGGTGATAGATTAAACAAGCTCAACATATGCACTAATTTCAAGTGTGTACTATGTGGAGAACAAGAAGAAAATATTAATCATCTTCGACTTCATTACCCATTCAACATGGAATGTTGGCATTGGCTTTTTAATTGCCTCAATTGGTCTTCTCCTCTACTGAATACAATTCTAGAACTTTTTAAAAGTTGGCCTATTTGATACTCAAATTCAACATTTGTTTGTCTATGGGAGGTAAGCCCTTTGTTGGTTCTATGGCACATATTGAAGGAAACAAACTTCCATATTTTTAGGAAATCCAAGGAAAACCATGGGGAAGGTGATTGAAAATTTATAAAAATCAATTTTAGAAGTAACACTATCAAAGGTGAGGAAAACTTCAAGAAAAGAAATGAAATTCACAAGCGAGGATTCTACAGTTTTGAAGAACTAGAAACTCCTATAAATTCATAGTTAGCAGTTGGACATATCCGAGAAACTCCTTACATATTGACAAAAGTAAAGTGAATGGGCATCCCCATCCCCACAATTTGTCAAATTAAACATTGATGAAGCATGCAGGAACAATCCAGGTAAACTAGGCATAGGATGTGTGCCTCGTGATCACTAGGGAAGTTAGTATTAGATAAAACCTCCAAAATTATAGAAGAGACAAATAATGAAGTAGAAGCTTGGGCAATTTTTCATGGAATATAATTAACAGTTGAAAATCTTGGGAACAATTTGTGGATCGAGGAAGAGTCCCTTAATATCATTAATGTAGTCAAGGCCAGGCACACAGAAAATTGAAAAATCAATTACATCATACAACAAGTTCTGGACCTGTTTGACAAACTAAAATCTTTTTAGATTACACACTATTATAGAGAAGAGAATTTGGTGGAAGATGTACTAGACAATAGAGCAATAGACCAACTAGCCAAAGAAAATTTTTAATCCACATCGAAACAACATACCACTTTAATTGACCATGTGGATAGGATTCTAAACACTGAAACTAATAGACTTCAAGAGGACCAATTAATCTATCAGCTTTGCCATGGAAAGGTATGAAGAGTACCATTAGATAGGATGGAAACTACAAAGATCACCAATGTAAAGGAGCTCCATTAATTAGTCCACATAATTTCTTCAATGGATACAATTTCAAATGATGCCTCTGAATTTGATATAGTCAGATCAAGCCACTTCAACATCCACACAGCTATAAAATTTATTACTAATGATCTTCAATCTAAGAAAGATAGATCCTCCAATGACCCTCGGACTTGTCACCTTTATTAATTCTTCCTTCAGGAGTAACAAAGAGGTATGGAGAGTCTAGCTAAGCCACTTATTTTGAATGAAACATCATTAGAAGTTAATGAAATGACTGTTGGTGTTCAATATGGAATGTACCAATTTATAGTTTGCAATAAGGACCATCATAGGGAATCCGCTATTGTAGGCATCCCTAAATCCTTTGAAATATTCCAACGTGGCATCTATCTTTCTATCAAATGTCTATGATCTCATATAAGATCCTGATTATGTAGTTTCATTTATTTTGGCCTTCTTGAGAGGGCATATCTTCAATATAGCTAGATGGCATGTAGGCCTAGATAGATACAAGATCACAGAGGGCACGACACTAGTGGGTGGCATGTTTACTATGGAGAAGTTAAGGAATTCGTCAGAGATTTCAAAAAAATACCTAGGGATGAAGGAGGGTCTACACAATGAAAACATTGGTTCCTTAACCACCAAACTAGAAAAATACCAGTTTCACCTTCCAGGAGGTCTCGCATGTTGAACACACTAGGATATTGAGAGGGGGGTGAACCAGTATCAAACTTAAAATCCTCCAAAGTAGTTTAAAACTCAATCATCATAGAATTAACGTAAACATGAAAGATCAAAACAATGCACATCAACGCATAACACTAGATATACATGGAAAACCCCAAAAGGGGAAAAACCATAGTGAGGATTAACTCACAATATATGAAGGCCAAAATTACAACTTTGTTTTAGGGCTACGAACTAAGGAATCTACCACTCCCTACTATCTTTGTTTTAGGGCTACAACCTAAGAAAGCTACTAATCCCTAAAGACTTTGTTTTAGGATCACTCCTAAGGAAACTACAACTTCCTAAAGACTTTGTTTTAGGGCCACAACCCAAGGAAGCAACTACTTCTTGAATAGAGAATGAACTCAAAAAAGATTACTGCATGACAGTCCTTCTACTGTCTAAAAACTGACATTGAAGCTCACTCCTTTGATGATTGGATCAATTAGGTACACTCTTCAGTTCCCTCCTGTCATAAAAATTTCTTCAAGATGAATCTAGATAGACCTTATTGCTTCTCATAATGCATATCATATTCATACTTTGCTCTTCGCAAATTCATATTCACAATCATGTCTCATCTAGATCAACTAGGCTTACAATATATACATGACATTACATTAATTTCATTGCAAGTCAGCCAATACAATAAGAATATTACATTTTACAAGTTGACCATAGATCACACGACATGAAACATGCCTAGGGCAAGCCCTATCATGAACTAGACGCTACTCCAAGAAGTGAAAAATGCCTTGTGTATCCCAACACATGCTTAGCCTGGTCCTAAACATCCTTCACAACAACATCCTTCAAGGAATGATATCCACAGGCTTCACAAATTTGAAATAGGCCACCCTTAAGAAAGAATACATGAAGCCTATAGCACATCAGTCTTCACACTCTTGGCGGTACTCATGAATGATTGAGCGCACTTGTTCTTCTTATAGATGAGTCAGCATGACCTATACACTATCTCAAAACACTCCTTGAACTCCACATAATAAGAGCATTGTGGTGCACATCACCAATATACCTCAGTCAGCCTCAGTAACAACTCTTTATAAACTGACTTCAAAACTTTATGTGGTAGTAGAAACATGAAGTCCATCTTCATGAAATTCTTTCAAATTAGTCAACCTGATCCATACAACATCTTCAAGTACTCCTTGAACTCTGCACAACAAGAACATTGTGGTGCACATCATCAACATTCCTCAATCGGCCAGGCAAGAGCATAACCTAGCAACGCCATCCTTTTAGACCACAACCAATTCTAGAGAGAGTAGAAAACACCTTGCAAAGAAATAAGAAACATCACAAGATTATTAGGACCATCTTCCATCAACCAATTTACCATTTCAAGTAGCAACAAGTTGGTGCGCATCATTAGCATATATTCTGAGAAGAACTAGGCATTTGGAACTATCTGTATCACTTCTGTCATTTGAAAACTAAACTTGTGGACCTCTAAAACATTTGAAACTGCAATGTAGTGTGCATTGAACATCTCTAAACATAACCACAAAACCGTATGAGAAAACCTTCATATGTGGAGGAATGTGGAGCATTCCAATGAACCTTCATCATCACATTATGTTGTTAGAGCATAGACTAGAACTCTCTCACTTATAACTTTCACTGCGGAGGAGAAAATGATCTGAAACTTTGGATTTAACACATTTACAACATACTAAACTTATCCTCTAAACTGAATGACCATATCTTCAAATGCAGAGGAATGCAAAGAATTTTACTAGGAAATCTGCCAAGCAACTTACTGTAGTAGAAACCTTCACTAGCTTTCGGAGGTCAGAATCCTCTTATACCAACACATACTTCCTTAGAAATAATAGAAAGGATCATATAGCATGTTACAGGTCATCAGCAACATCTTCTCATCCTCAGCATAGCTTCTAATTCCCATATTAATATATCAACATTCCTTTTAATGCTTCTAATTCCCATCTTAATATTTCATCATGAAATCATCTTTGCTGACCACAAGCATGCTCGATAAAAATTTACTTGACACTGATCAAGGCATGACATCCAACCATGAACATCAGCAACTAGCCATGAACATCAGTAACATAGTATATCATCATCAGACATTCACAAACTGAGTGGTGACATCACTCTGAGTGTTGACATCAATGACAACACATATTGCCAACATGGCAGAGAAGGCACGAGAGATCGTTGATGCTGTCAATTTCATTAGAGGCCACTACCCGGATAGAGCCCCTAGACCGGAAACAATAGCACTAGTTATGATGTTCCCACTGCCAGATCTTTCTTCCATAGATGAGGATATCTAACTAGTGTTTAGTTAAGCTGCTAGGGATTTTAATTGTCTTTGAATATCCTAAGTTTTTTGGATATAAGTTTTGGTTATGTTTTATGAGTTGTAGGTGGCTCCATACTGACATATATAATTTTGTTAAATCTAGACATTTACTGGCCGACAACCATATGTAAGTTTTTTGTTCAAATCAATGGTATGGGTGATTCTATCACCTTTTATGGTTAATTTTTTTTATTTTATTTAATATCTGACAAATTTTGGTAATAAAAATAGGCATTAATTTTATAAATATGAATTTTATAATTCAATAAGATTTTAAAAGTATATCAATTTACTAAGTACAATTTATGTATTTACTTCTACCAATGTCCCAATGAAAAGATATGTTCTTTCTAAAAACTAAAATATAGAGTAATTTGTTTTTTGATATACTTTCTAATTTAAATACATTAACAATATTTTTCCATGTACTATTATCACTTCTTATTTAGATACAATAGTTAAAATTTCATGTCTATGCCATTTCCCATTTAATTTTGTATCTATTTTGAGGGGAGCTTTTTACTACATTGGTATGTTATAAATACAATAATTTTATGCAATGTCAACCCCTTTATACTATTGTATCTAGACCTAATCCATTACACACCCTTCTATGTAACTAATTTCTATTGTTTTTTATATTTGTTTAAAAAAAATTGTAATATTTGAATCATGAAGAATTGATAGTTAAAATATACTTTGTATTCTTTAAATGTACTAATTCTTTCAAATATGAATTTCATAATTAATAAGACCTTATAAGCATATATATAGATATATATAATGAGTATAATTTAAGCATTTTTATTGGACCAAAGTCCAAATCAAAAGATATAACAATATTTTTTCATATCCTATTGATTTTTATCTAGTTGTAATGGTGAAATTTTTCTACCTACACCACTTCCTATTTATTTTTGTGCCTATTTTGAGGGGAATGTCTTGATACATAGGTATATTGATAAATGGTATAATTTTGTGCAATGTTTGGTCCCTTGCCATATGTTATCCACATACTTTAATACACACCCTTCTATGCAACCATCACGTATCCCCTTTCCTATGTTTACTCACCTTTATGTGTTTGCCTTATCCACTTATTTATTACTCCCATACTCACACTTATTTCCATACACATGCTATTCATTATGATCTATCCTTCTTTTTGTATGATGGAATCATACGGTTTAAAAAAACTTAACCGACTTGTTGAGGCTTACTTTCAAAAGTATGGATTTGGTTAAGAATAAATGAACTTTTCCGTTTAGAAAGGACTTGTTTAGTAATTAGTAAAACACAAAAATAGGACTTGTTTATCACTTTTTGGTCTAGATGAGGTGTAAAATTGCTATTGATTGTTTTCCCATTAAATTGGATAATATTTAAGTAGAGTGGACCTTCAAGATTAATAAGCCTCCTATCTAATGAGATGAGTAAGAAAAAGGAGTAAAGTCTAAATAAATTCAAACTACCTATGTTATAACAAATGACATGATGGCACTTGGTGGTTGTAAAAGAGTGGCCCATAATTTGGCATCCATGGCATCCAACACACTTGAACAAATTTTCTTGTCTCACCAAACCCAAACCTCATGAGTTGTTGAAAGCCTCAGTTTAAAACAACACTTTAAATACGTAGTGCATATGAAGAATAATTTATGAGAGCATTCATGTTGGGTACATGAAACTTTTTGTTGGGTCATGTTTCGAAACCTTGACCTCGGGATACTTAATTTAATGTACATAGAAAAAAGACTAGATGAATGTAAAATAAAAAGATAAATGTCTTCTGGTTTAGCTATTTTTTAGTATAACGAAACATAGAATGAAGAAGACATTAAAACAAAACTAAATACACGATTATGTTAGAATTTCTAATTTGGAGTGGGGAAATATTCCACCTACCCATTAGAGATTTTCTCAGGATCTCATTCCTACCATCGCTAACCAAAATAGTAAATGCCATTTTGTTAGCCTGTCAAAACAATTAATGTTAGTATGTTTCCATTGAATGTTGTAGGTGAGTTTGAAATTGAGGGGCATATTTTTGAGGATAGAAAAAAGACAAAAAGGTAGGAATGTGAAGAAGAGAATAGAGAGTGAAGAATGTATGCAACATTACAATAGTGCAAAGTAGAGAGAAGGAAGATTTGTTGCAGTAGCAGGAGGAAGAATATTGTAGAGAGAGTATAGAGAATAGACCTCTAGGAAGCTCCAGACACACACATCGATTGATTAGAGGAATGAGCAATGAACAACTCCAAAAAAAAGGGACAACAGTGATGTCCAGAAAGCTCTAGAGTGAGCAGTATTTTCAAGATAGAAGAAACAAAGTTGTAGCTCTACAGTTTGTATTTGTTGAATGTAAAATAGTTTTTATCATTAATAGAAATCTCTATTTGTTTATTTTATTCTGATTCCCTTCTCTCTCTCTCTCTATTTGTTTATTCTTCCTTCATTGAGTGGTATTAGAGAGTAACGCTTCCAACAAGTGGTATCAGAGTTGAGGTTAGCAGATCTAGTGCCCTAGCTTTCTGGGTATTGAAGAAAAGCCCTATGTTTTCTGGGTATTAACAATCTCCCCTGCTTTAGAAAAATGGATGGAGGAGACAACAAGAGTTGGAAGAAGTTCTACCTATGTGTGATGAAAAAATTTATGATGTTTGGTCAAATAACATGAAGACCATCTTGGTTGCAAATGATTTGTGGGAACTTGTGGTCAATGGGTTCATAGATGTGACTGACCCAAATGCCTTTGCATCCCTAACAAATGCCCAGAAGAACCAGCTAAAGGAAACAAGGAGAAATGATGCAAAAGCCCTTAGTTTGATTGAGGCAACCTTGACAGAGGCTAATTTTCCTAGAATAATAGCAACTAACTATGCAAAGGAGGCCTGATAGATTCTTGAAAATAGTTACAAAGGAACTAACAAGGTGAAGTTGGTGAAACTTCAACTCCTTAGGAGAGATTTTGAGACGCTTCAAATGAAGGATGGAGAGTCTATTTTAGACTTCCATACAAGGGTTTCCACCTTGATAAATTAGTTGACGATAAATGGGGAAACCATGGAAGAGCAAAGGATTATTGAGAAAACCCTTAGGAGTCTACCCTTGAGATTTGACCCTATTTTCATAGCAATAGAAGAGGCCAAGGACCTCTCAAAGATGATAGTAGATGATTTGATGGGTTCTATTCAAACCCATGAGCAATGGTTGAATAGATCTGCTCCTTCCTTAGAGCAAGCCTTTAAAGCACAGAGCAGTGTGAGAGGCAGGGGAAGAGAAAGAAACAACAAAGGTAAAGGAAGAGTGAGAAGGAACTCTAGAAGAGGAGGCTCAAACAACCAAGAAGATGGACCACCCACCTCACAATAGGACTCCCACTACAAGAAGGGCAGCAGCTCCAACCAGAGGAATGATAAGTCTAATGTGGATTGTTATTATTGTTACAACTATGGTCTGTTGTCATGAAGGATTGCACCCTTGTGAAGCATGAAGCTCAACAATCCTATGAAACATGGGATCACTTTCAGACTATGGGTTGTCTATGGAAAAAGTGAACCTCCAAAAGAGATGGTTTCCTTCAAATTCTCCTTGATCTGATGTATATTGCAAGGAAAAAGGATAGAAAGATTAATATGAAACTGGAAATTGGATCCTAGGAGGTGATGCACCAAAGCTTATAACTCTAACTTGCTATTCTGATTCATGATTATCTCTCAACAAATATGTTTTCACAGCTTAGTTTGGGCAATCTTTTTACATAAATATTTCATAAGAGGGCCTATATATTTCTACTTTCTTTGAAGGAAGACTGATGTTTTCACAATTGGGAAAAGTCAGAAAATAACTTGCACAATCGACAACCTGTGAAAATCAATTGCTTTTTATATCTATGCTTGAAGGAATGAGACATAAATTTAAAGTATTTGTTTTAAAATAAAATAATTTATTCTTATCAAAATCATTTAGTCAAACACAACACCTAAATCTGAGAAGGTAACACTAATTTTATTGAAAGAATAATAGAAGTACCTCTGCAAAAATATCTAAATAATGTTGAATATAAATGCTTTTTCTTGAGAAGACTGTGAAAAGAAACAACCTTTCCTATCTCTATCTACTATTCTTTGAGGAGAAAAAATGAGGGAAACTGGTTATGGTCTGCAAGGATCTTTAATGGCTGAGTAGTTTACTGTTGTTTTATGTGAAGCTTAAAAACTTCCATAAGGTTTCATAACTCCTCACTCAAATGATGACTATCTTCATGATTGTTTGCTAACCTTATGTGCAGAACTGATGTACTTAAACTAAACCCCATTGTTATACTTTCAAAACTTGATCAAGGTAGGCTACAAACTTAAAATATAAGAATTTCTATCTACATTTTCACCTTGTGTTTAGGTTACTACACTACCATCAGATCATCTATATTTCTTGATGGACCTCTATGTCTTCCCTAACACTACAATTTCCCTCTAATGCATGTTGTTCTCCTTTTATTACAGTCACTCATATGACTCTTCTTTAACAATGTGACAATTATTCTAATATTTGTTCACTTCCGTTAATCAAATCCCTACCTATAACTCTACTTTTTTCACACAACTCAATTATTGTACTACTATTCTTAGATACTTGTTCATGGATGAGCATGTACAATCTTACGGTGATTCTCTCAATATAATGAGGTCAAATCCAATGATGCCACCTTATGAGTACTGGGTATGATTCATCTACATCCTTACACATGCCTTCACAAGCTTAGAATAACCTTACATTTGCTATCACAGACCTTAATCGAATTGTTTTCCTTATGTAAATTGTTCCTCATCTGACTTCTTAATACGGAGCAGATCTCCTACTATTTCATCAGTGACTTATATGTCTGCTATCCTCACTATTTATCATGCCCTCTTACTATTTGACTTTTGATAGGTCTCTATATGTCTCCTTGAACCTGTTACACCTGAAGTAACCTATAGTACCCTTAGGATAACACATGGAAACCTTAAGACCTTGCATGACATGATACCACATGAGCAACGATTTTAAACAAATGTCAAGTATTTTTCATAATGCATGCTCTTCTTAGCATTGTCAAAAATTTGACAAAACATCTAACTTTACCATGCAGATCTTGATCTTGATATGTGTTTGCTCCTTACTAGCCTATGCAAACCCCACTACTTCATAGGGTTTCATATCTAACACAAAGGCTCTGAGCGATATGAAATCTTGTAGCAATCAATAGTGCATGCTTCTTGTCTAAACATTGACCTTGACTATTGTAGCAAACCCTATACCTCTGACACCATCTTATAGCATGTTCACAGGCGAAAACAACATTGCCATACTTTTTCCACTACTTTTCATCACTTTCCTCATGTACTAACTTCCCTGTGCCTTCATAGTTTTGTGAAAAGTTGACAAACTTAGACAGTGATGGTTAGTAGGGTTTCTTTTTGTTTAAAGCAATAGTGGTTCATAAATGATTGTATAAGCAAGATAAACACTTGAACCACCCTAACATTGTTGGCCAAAGCTCATCATAAGACATGTAACATATGGATTTTCCTCATTGCATCTTACAAGGCTCGACAGACCTTTAAGCTCTTCCTGTGATTGTTTGTTCATGACTTATCAGTAAAAGAATGACTACTATCTATTGTTTTAACAACATTTTTATGACTAGTAAAATAGTTTGGCCATTATGACTGCCTGTGAGTTTGTACCTTTTTGGTGTTGATACTATTGCTCTTCTGCTAAATCATAATGACTATTCTTGATGTCATTCATGACACTGTCTCTGCCTTGTAGGCTGACTATTATTGTAGTCATTTATAGGACTGTTCTCTGCTACTTGGGATAGTCATGCAAGATTGATCTCTGCTCACTTTGATCTCACATTACAGTCAACCAATTGCCTAGGACTATCTTTTTTATGACTACTATCATGATTGTTCTCTTTATGTCATTAGTATGATGTCTACATGTACCTGTACCTGCACACTCAAAACACAAGTTAGAGAAAAATATAGAGGAAAGGAGCATCTCTTTTGATTATGTGATCTTCATCTCTTGCATCCTCTTTTTGTTGTAATATTTGCATCTAGAAGCTCTTTATTTCTTTCTTTTCTTGCTTAGATGTTTATGAAAAGATACCATGTACATTTGATGTTCTTACATATAGGAGTGAAAGGATATCCCGAGCTCTAACACACTTCTTTCTCTCTCATGTAGGTACCTCCGAAGATAGAAACACAAAGTCTAAAGATGGAGTAGCCCCCAATGGGGATTTGTCTTCTCAGGCAATGATAGATCCCCTTTTCCTCTTCTATGTTTCTTCTTACTTCAAATGTATATTTGTTCTTTCATTTCATCCTTTACAGTCAATTCCAACGGCTTGTGTTGGAACTTTGAACACATTTTCCTTGTGAATCTAAGAAGTTGTTTTATGAAATGATTTGTATATTGTTTTTCTTCTGTTAACTATTAATTGTATAATGAAAAGTTTTTGGCACACCTAGTGGGACTCTGAACTGAGATTCAGGCCACTAAATACCATATTTTCATTGTTGTTTTGTTATAGACAACAATGTTTTTGACCTTTTTGAGGTTACAAACATATACCTGGTGACTCTATTCTCTAATTTTCAAGCAGATCTAGTGTGAACAACACATGAGAAGACTATATACTGAAGGATCTGGTGTTTTCTTTGGTATTATCAACCTTTGGAGGTAAAATCATCAAACACCATGGCAACTCTAAGCATATATCAGTTGGTTTCGACAACCCAGGGATCTACAATAAATCAAGTTGGTGCAAACTTATAATGTTCATGTTTTGGAAAACTTCTATATCAGCAATTGGTGACTCTATTTGGTGTCTTACTTGCTTCTCGGTGTTTTAAGATATGCTTCAAGCCTTTCATGCAAAATGTCTAGATATTGTAGCAGTTATGGTAATTCTCCACCATATCATGAAAATCCAAGCTTTTGGCCACCAAACAATCCTTTTCCTCATTATAACCAACATTATCAGCCATCTTTACAGCCTGTTTACAACCATACCCAATATTATGGAACTGGTCTTACTTTAAACCAGGCCTATAGTTTCCCCAATCAACCTCAAAGTGCTGAAAATGTTCATACTGACTTGGGTACCATCAAGAGTATGATGCTAGATTTTCAAAGGTAAATGGAAGAAATAGTTAGAGAAAATGAATATAATATGCATTAGGAGCAACAATCTTATGAGGCTTTTTCCTATCAGCAAGAGATGAAAGAGAATAGAAAGTATGAGGAAGAATGTCTAAATAGGTGGATTTTTGTTAAGGAGAATCAAATGAGACAACTTCTAGCTCAAGTTCAAACACCCAAAGCCCAAAATACCTTCTCTTTTCTTAGTTTCAATCAAAATCATCCTATTTGCCAAGCTAAACCTATTCAAAAGCCTCCCCAAAGTCTCCAAATTCCAAGTTTCAAAGGTTCTAATTTTGTTCAAGAGCTTGTTTGCATCCAAAACTAGTTCATTAATCCTCAATTTCAGTCATATCAAGAGATTGAACCGAGTCATCAAACCTTTGAGCAACCATGACAGCCTTGGTGGACAAAACATCCAAACTTTAGGATGCCTGACCTTGTGAAAACTCCTACTCCAGTGCAAAAGGAAAATCCAAAAGTGGAGGGGTCAGGAGGGAACAAGATAAAACATTGATTGAATCAGAAGTTTTATAGTAGGCTACAAGTCAGAGGCAAAAAGGGAATGCAATCCAAGAAGGACATATTTTGCAAAATCAAGAAGATCATGTTCCAGAAGGAAGAAATAATGAGGAGTCTCTCTTCATGATTGATCCACCTATTCATATTGACCAAGGTCATTTTGAACAATAGAGTATTGACACTCATTTTGAAGTATCCATTTGGTATAGTGATGAAGAATATCTTGAAAGTCTACCGGTAAAGGAAGATAGTCCCACTTGAAAAGATGATCACATTCTCCATGGATGTGAAACATCTAACTTGTTTTCAGAGCTCCCTTTGTGCTAC